>CM017794.1:1217692-1826538 GCA_008121215.1 Drosophila athabasca
TTTTTCTCTCAAATTAATACAAATATATTTATAAAGGCTGGAGGAGACCCATTACAAGGGTATATAAACATCGAATTCAACTAACAAACATTTGGCCATTTGACCTTGACCATGACCGCAAATGTACATATGTACCATCCATGGCATATTAAACAATTGCAATTATAGGGGTATTCCCATAATTCATAGGCCAGTTCTTAGAAAAACCTGTGCTGTTGAGCGTGACCCTCGGTAATTGTAAAGAATTTAAATATTATATAAATTCATCATCAATGCGTTCCACTGTATCGATCAGAATCGGTCGTCTCTGTTTGTGGGGCATTTGCTTTAGAGGAATAATCAAACGCTCTCTCTCTTTGAACATGAGACATTTAAATTGTTCTCTTGTTTCATTTCAATTAATTGCGACATTAATTGTTAGTTATTCTTTATCGTTGTCGTCGATAGAGCGCTTCAAAGGCTTCGACTCTAGATAGTGCCGAGTATTTTCCAATCAAGTGTCGATCTTTGATTTAATAAATAACCCAGTGTGAAGGTTTTTAATGCAGTCCAAGTCTGCTGCAATCTTATCTATTTAGCCTAATCTGTGGACCCTAAATTTCGTATCTCATGTTGGAGATTATAAACGTATATACTAAACACAATTACGTTTATCAAATTGTTTTTATTAACCTATCAGATTACTCTTTGAGTGGCAGAACTTTTCTCTCAGATCACTTCCTTTTCAAGTAGTCCTCGTAGAGTTTTAAAAGTTCTGGACTAGTACGCGGCTGTACTGCCGTCAGGGCATGCTCAAAGTGCGACCAATCCACCTGCTCCGCGTCGAAGCTTTGCTCGAGGGCACGCATAGCTGCCTCATGGCAGACGGCCTGAATTTCGGCCCCGGAATAGCCATCCGTCAGCTCCACCAGCTTATCCACCTCCACATCCGGGGCCAGCGGCATGGGGCGCAGTTTTATGCGTAAGATTTCGGCACGAGCATCGGCTTTTGGAAGACCCACATAGAGTATACGATCGATGCGTCCGGGACGAAGTAGAGCTTTGTCTATTAGATCGGGCCGATTGGTGGCCGCCACAATGGTGACATTCTGCAAAGCCTCGACGCCGTCCAGTTCGGTGAGGAGTTGGGTGAGAACTCGCTCTTTGACGGACGAACCCGAGCCGGAGCCAGAGCCTTCGCCTTCGGCTCTTTCGCCGCCAATGGCATCGATTTCATCGAAAAAGACAATCGAGGGTGCCACCTGGCGAGCCTTGCGGAACACTTCGCGCACCGCCCGCTCCGACTCACCCACCCACATGGAGAAGAGCTCCGGCCCCTTGATAGAAAGGAAGTTCAGTTTGCTCTCGGTTGCCAGGGCCTTGGCAATCATCGTCTTGGAGCAGCCGGGCGGTCCAAACATGAGAATGCCACGCGGTGGCTTAATGCCCAGACGCTGAAACTTTTCCGCATGGAGCAGTGGCCATTCAATGGCCTGCTGCATGGCCAGACGCACTTCGGACTGGCCGCCAATGTCCGACCACTGGACATTGGGGCACTCGATGAGCACTTCGCGCATGGCCGATGGTTTGACGCTGATGAGAGCTTCCTGCAGGTGTTTGAGCTGAAGAGGTTGTGGCTGGGCCTGGAGTATTGCTGTATACACCAGATTCGCCAGATCGGCACCGACATAGCCGTGGCTAATTGTGGCAATCTGTCCCACATCTTCGGTACTTAGTTGATGCTCCACCGATTGAATCAGACATTGGATGATGGCCTGACGTGCCTGCGGACTGGGGACACCCAACTCCAGTTCACTGTCCAGGCGTCCGGCTCTCCGTATACCCGGATGCAGGGCATCAATTTGCGAGCTGGTGGCCAGCAGGAAGGTTCGACTGCCTCGCAGCTGTCTGGGACTGCTCAGTTGGTCGAGCAGCGAGAGGAACGCCAGGGAGACACGCTTGACCATATCATTGCTCTCCTCCCTGGGACAGAGGTTATGCACATCCTCGATAAGCAGCAGTGTCGGCTGCGGATAGTGGGCGTAGGCCCGCTCGAAGATTGCTGCTAGATTTTGTTCCGTTTCGCCAAGAAATTTGCTGTAAACCTCGCCGCTATTGATGCGAATGATTTGGACGTTCCTGTGGCTGCGATCCTCAGCCACGGCAGCCATGGCCTCCAAGACCATGGACTTCCCGCAGCCAGTGGCGCCATACAGCAGCATGCCTCGAGATACCTTTAGACCTGGGAAAAAACACTGGGTACTATGAGTTATAGGCGGATATAGGGATCCACTTACCGGCAGGCAATGTCCTAAAGCCCAGAGCATACTCCATGCTCTCCTCCACAAGCTGCACTTGCTCATCCAGTCCTCCAATTTGGCATTTTGTAATGCGAAGGGGTTTTGTCTGTTCCTCCAGTTGCTGCTGCTCCTCCTGGGGTCTCAATTGCAATCTGGTAACATTCGTCACTTGAACAAATTGCCGTGCCTTGGCCTCCAGGCTGAGACCAGCCAGTGCGTCCTCCACTGCCCCCTGCCAACTCTCCAGGCGGAATAACAGCGACTTGTTGAAGAAATTAAAATGAATTTTAGTGCCCTGGCAGTAGATTTGGTTGACCATGGCACGCTGGAGCAAGGCGGTGGCATCCTTAAGTTGTGCAGACTTTAGGCACGTTTCGCCTATCTGCCTCAGGGAGATGCTGCCGGCGGCTGTTAGACACTTCTTGTCCAATGCACTGATTTTCAGCAGCTTGCCACGCATATTCGTCCAATTTGTTTTGTAATCTAAAATAATATAGCGACAGATTTACAGACATTGTACAATCTTAGACTTTGCGTTCCTACCGCTGTCTGACACAAACACTGTGGTTAGGAACTGCTCCGATACGGGCCACACAATCCGCACCAGCGGCTCTTGTGAAGTTGATTCTATAACCACGTGCTGGCCTATGTGAAGCTGGGAGAGTCGCATGGCTCCCTCCGATACGAAAACCAGCATATTGGCATACTTCACAGGCAAATCTTTTAGGGATTCCACTTCAAAGTTGCGCTGCTGCAGGCTCCTCGTGTATAGCGTTCCATTCCTAACATACTCCTCGTCGGAGTCTGCCCCTCCATCGACTTCACTGGAAATGGGACAGCTGCCATCATGATTGTCGCGTGCCTTGGACGTAATGTGCACTCCACAGGTCTCGCAGTGGTACCAACTGGCCTGGTTTTTCTTGCTGCTCGATTTCGGCGGCATTCTGATTTTGTTTTGTTTTGTTGTGGCACCCACACGCGCGCATGTCAATCAGTGTGACCGACCGCGGATTTTTAGGTACAATATACGGTCGGACTAATACCGAAATATACCGCGGAGTGCGACCACTGGGATTTACATACATGGCTTGTGACTCACGCAGACTTTGAAAAGTGCAAAACACAGAGCGAGTTGCAAAACATCCAATGAGTAGCGAAGCCTCATCACTGCAGATGGACCAGACGCAGGCAGGCAGCATGCTAGTGGCTGCACCTAGCCCGGCCCCGCCCGGGACACTGGCGGAGCCCTTGACGAATACAGACTTCTACATCGGAGTGGGTCTGGCCATTTCGTCCTGCTTCTTCATAGGCTCCAGCTTTATTATCAAGAAGAAGGCTCTTATTCGTCTGAGTAGGTATGGAGAGGTGCGGGCATCGGCAGGAGGATTTGGCTACCTACGCGAGTGGATCTGGTGGGCGGGTCTGCTGACAAGTGAGTAGAAACAAACACTTTTGCTTATCACAGAATTCCATTGTCTTTTGTCACCATTGTCTTTGCAGTGGGCCTGGGTGAGGCGGCCAACTTTGCGGCCTACGCCTTTGCGCCCGCCTCTCTGGTGACTCCCCTGGGGGCACTGAGTGTAATAATTTCGTCGGTGATGGCCTCCAGGTTTCTCAACGAGAAACTTAATCTTCTGGGGAAAATTGGCTGCTTTCTGTGCATACTCGGGTCCACCATCATAGTGATACACTCGCCCAAGGAGAAGGAGGTGGAGGACCTACAACTGCTCTTCGATATGCTGCAGGATCCTGTGTTCATTTTGTATGTGATCTGCATCATTGGCTCCACTGCCTTTGTGGCCTGCTTCATCGCCCCACGTCATGGCCATACGAACGTTGTGGTCTACATATTTTTGTGCTCGGGCATTGGCTCGTTGACCGTCATGTCCTGCAAGGCTCTCGGTCTGGCCATTCGCCAGACCCTGGACAACGGTGGCAATGTGTTTCTCACCTGGATGCCGTGGTTCCTGATTGTCATCACCGTCACCTTTATTGCCATTCAGATGAACTATCTGAACAAGGCGCTGGACATTTTCAACACCAGCATTGTGACGCCTGTCTATTATGTGATGTTCACGACGCTGGTGATAACCGCTTCAGCAATACTTTTCAAGGAGTTCACCCACATGCGATTCGACGACATCCTCGGCGATGTGTGCGGCTTTCTTATAGTCATTACAGCCGTATTCCTGCTGAATGCCTTTAAAGATATCGATATAACGTTTAACGATGTGCGGGGATTGATGCGGCCCAAGATGCAGAGAGTTTCCCAGTACGATGACGAGGTTTTGGTAACCACCAACATTAAGGAGCGTCGTCTCTCATACGGTTCCGGCGATGTCTTCCGCAAGGCATGACACAAGCAACGTTATCAGGTTTAGTTTTATCCCACACAGCGGGCAACCTGAAGAGAATCTGAAGTTGTAGACGAAGCTTTGACCCAAAAAACAAAAAAATTATGCATATCACTTGCCCATTATCACACCACACACATCCCACACATACACACACACATATATTGTTCCTTTGTTCTTGTTGTCCCTACAATCCAATCGGTAGTGTAAGACTAAGTTTAGGCATATAACTTAATTAAAACGATTTAATCTCCCAAATGAACTTATTGAACTGATGTCGCCACTGTCCCATCAAACAGATGACGCCCTTCCAGCCACCGATTGCCACCATTGTAGCGCCTGATGCAGCCAGCAGAAGCTAGCCCAGCCAAGGCGGATGATGTGGATATGGACATAGACTCCATATGGAATTGAATTGTTTATTTAACAGAGTAGTTTAATAGTTAACGGAGTTAACAGTTGGTAAGTATCGGTAACGATACCTATCGGTGTATGTCCAGTTCTACCACTAACCATACAATATATAGACGGGACAATTCATACATGGAAAATGTCGCACCACCATCAGGCATCAGCTACACGCGGGCATCAGCTACACCAGTCGTGAGAGTGTATGTGTGCACATGTATTCTCGCTTATTTTGCGTGTTGTGCATGTGTGGATCAGCTACTCGGCGAGTCGTGAGAGTGTATGTGTGCTCATGAGCATGCATGTACATTGCGTGTTTGCAAGTGTGTATGAGCGCACAACTTTTGTGCTCGCGTCACCCTTCACTTTAGCATTATTGGAGTCGGCCCTTTTTGAAGACGCTTGCCTTATAATACCAGAATAACTGTTATTTTGTACATGCTTTAGATGCTAACTTTGTTTAATATAGAATATACTAATATAATGAGCAGATATATGTATATATATTAATGACATATAAATGGGTAATAAATGGGTCCATACGGATTTTAGTGCCACACTTGCGAGTCAAATTTGAAATCATCCCTATATTTCTTATGCGAATGTCCATCCACAGAGAGAACTTGCAAGTACATTCATATGTGTGTGTACGTGTGCAGAGCTGCCGAAATTGCCAGCCAAATATTTTTGAGAAGATTTCTTGAGACACAAATTTATTTACTGAGTGTCGCTTATTGACGCGACGCACTAATACCCTATAGACAATTAATATGATTTGATGTCATGTCTGATATACATTTTGCATTTGTACATATTTACATTCGTTCATTATATTCGTATATAGTACATTAAACAAAATTAGAATATAGAGAATATTCAATATATACAATTATTTTAATTTTGGGCAAGCGTCATCATAAAATCATAACTTACAATAAATTCTAAAGTAATGGGTGTTTTCTTAGACAGCGGCGTTGTAAAAAACCAAAACAAACAAGCAGACCTACAATATGTGCACACATACAGCTAGAGCTCAGCCTCACATACAGAGCGTTTGTTCTTTGCTGAGCTGAAATTTTGTTATGTGTGTTCTTCTTCAGCTTGTGGACGAACTGACCTACCGCCACAAAATAAATGAAGAATTGGCGGGATGGGTGGGGGTGGGTGTGGGTTGGTGGGACACTTGGCCGTGGGAAGAAACAAATCTGTTATTTTTTTTTATTTTTATTATATAAATTATTATATTATTACTGCCTATGAAAAAGCCGTAAACATGCATACATTCATATGTACATATAGACATAAAGTCGCCGCTCAAATTAGCTCCCGATTGAAGATCGGTACCCAGGGAACACCACGAGGAGGCCATTACACCTGTAATGGGGTCAAAAATTAATCTGACCTTTGAGTCGAATTGATATGACTTAATTTAAAAACTTTTCAATAATTAAGTCACATCCATATTCCCCGCCTAGAATTAAATCTATTAAATATCTGTACATACATATGTATGTACATACATGTGAAAAATAGAACATAAAAAATAAACAAGAAATAATAAACTTATTAATATTAAAAAAAATATCCTACTGCCGCAATATTTTGAGCTTTTTCTCGTATGATTTTGCATTCATTCAAACTACAGATTAATATGTGTCAGAAATTATAAAGAACAGCTTTGTTAATTTTACAAGGGAATTGTCGTCTGCTCAAAGACGAATTTTACATAAATGGATATTCTGTGTTGGAATTTGGCAACGAACCAAATGGACACGACCGAATGTAGGTCGATTGGTTAACAGGGAAACTTTGGTTGTGAAATATCTCATTCATTATAAGAAATATTCAAATTATTACAAATTTTCGTGACTCATCTCCCATATTCCCTCTCCCCATGCAGAGCAGAAGCCAAAACAACAACCACAAACACAAAAACTCTATTGCAATAGCCGCTCTTAGATTCTCTAGGCAAAGCTGCGCTCTTAATTGTTTGCCCTGCTTCAGGGCATTACCTGCAGTGAAGAGAGGGGATCAAATTTAACTGTTCACTTTAAAATATTAGTTCTATGGTCTGACTTACGACATCCACGCACTCGCCGTCTCCCATTCCCACCCATTTAAAGAATTGGCAGGCAACAACAACAACGATGTATATGCAAAAGACAAAAAACAATTACAAGAACACTCATAATGCAAAAGAAATGATTCTCTTACTGAAGCGCCTCCGCTTCAGGGCATTGTCCTAACACCACATTCAGTAGGAAAAGAGATTCAAATAAAATAACTATTCAAATTGTTACAGTTTTTTGTCGCTCGTTTCCCATCTTCCCCCACCCCATACAGAGCAGAAGCCAAAGCAACAACAAAACACACAAAACCCCATTGCAAAAGCCGCTCTTAGATCCCCTCGGCAAAGGTGCGCTCTTAATTGTTTTCCCTGCTTCAGGGAATTACCTGCAGTGAAGAGAGGGGATCAAATATAACTCTTCACTTTAAAATATTTGTTCTATGGTCTGACTTACGTCATCCACGCACTCCCCGTCTGCCATTGCCACCCATGCAAAGCATTGGCAGGCAACAAAAACAGCGATGCATACGCCAACGCCAAAAAACAATTACAAATACTCTCTACAATGTCAAAGTCTAGGCCGCTACTGCTCTCTTAACTTTTGCCCCCGCTTTAGAGCATTATACCCACACCACATGCTGTAGGAGGAAAGCATCAAATATAAGGAATATTCAAATTATTACAAATTTTCGTGGCTTATCTCCCCCTCCCCATACAGAGCACAAACCAAAACAACAACAAAACACACAAATCCCTATTGCAAAAAACCGCTTTCAGATTATTTCAGCAAAAGTGCGCTCTTAATTGTCTGCCCTGCACTACCCGCAGTGAAGAGAGGGAACCAAATATAACTCTTCACATTAAAATATTTGTTCTATGGTCAAGCTGAGTTACGTCATCCACGCACTCCCCTTCTTCCATTCCACCTATGTACATACATATGTACATATGTATGTAAAAGCATTGACAGGCAGCAACAACAACGACGCGTACGCCAAAGCAAAAAAACAATTACAAGAACTCACATAATGCAAAAGCAAAGATGCTCTTACTGAAGCGCCCCCGCTTCAGGGCATTGTACTGACCCCACATGCAGTAGGAAAAGAGAATCAAATAAAATAACTATTCAAATTGTTACAGTTTTTTGTCGCTCGTTTCCCATCTTCCCCCACCCCATACAGAGCAGAAGCCAAAGCAACAACAAAAAACACAAAACCTCATTGCTCTTAGATAATTTCAGCAAAGGTGCGCTCTTAATTGTTTGCCCTGAAATACTTCCATTACCTGCAGTGAAGAGAGGGGATCAAATATAACTCATCACTTGAAAATATTTGTTCTATGGTCAAGCTGACTTACGTCACCCACGCACTCCCCGTCTCCCATTCCACCCATGTAAAAGCATTGGCAGGCAACAACAACAACAACGATGTATATGCAAAAGAAATGATTCTCTTACTGAAGCGCCTCCGCTTCAGGGCATTGTACTAACACCACATGCAGTAGGAAAAGAGATTTAAATAAAAGAACGCAAATTGTTTTAGTTTTTAGTGGCTTATCTCTTTCCCATCTCCCCCCGCCCCAAACAGATAAGAAGCCAAAGCAACAACAGCAAACACAAATCCCTATTGCAAAAAGCCGCTTTCGGATTATTTCAGCAAAGGTGCGCTCTTAATTGTCTGCCCTGCATTACCTGCAATGAAGAAATGGATCAAATATACATAGCTATTCACATTAAAATATTTTTTCTATGGTCAAGTTGACTTATGTACATCATCCACGCATTTTCCGTCTCCCATTCCACCCATGCAAGCAACAACAACAACAATGCATACGCCAAAGACAAAATAACGCAATAATTAAAATCACCCTTACAATGCATAAGCATAGGAAGAGAGCATCAAAGAGAAGAACTCTTCAAAGTAATCTACATTTTCTATGTACTCTTCGTCTCCCTCTTCGCTTCTAGAGCGTAAGCCAAATACAGGAAAATGCAAATCTCTACTGATTTAACAGTTAACTATCATAGAAAGAATAAATTCGTTGCTGCCGATACAGAGGCATGGTAATTAGCAAAATATAAACTGAGTAAGAGAGCGAGAGCGAGCCCTTGACCTACATTCGATATCTGTGATCACCGGCACCCAAGGCATACTAAACAAGGTAGCCGCACTCGCTCTCTCGCCCTCTCTTTTACTTCTTAAATTTCAGTCTGCCCAAGGTATACTAAACAAGGTAGGCTTATAGAGAGGAATAAGTAGTTATTCAAAATGACAGCAGAGAGAGAGAGAGAGAGACGAGAGATACTTCGCTCGCAACTGCTGCAGGCAGACTGAAATTTATGTAGTTAAACACAGAGAGCGAGCGAGCCAATAAGCCTACCTTGTTTAGTATACCTTGAATCTGCCTAGCAGCAGTTGTGAGCGACGATTCTCTCTTGTTCTTTTTCTTCTTCACTGAAATAAGAAGTAAAGCTCTCTCAGTGCGGCTCAGTCTCCCCCTCCCCCTCATTGCAAGCGGTCATAAATCGGAAAAAGCAATCGCGCGGCCGAAATTTAACTTTTTTTTCTGTGATCAAATTATAACACTAAAAAATAATAAATTAATTAAAATAAGTGAATTCAAATAATAATGAAATAAAAGAATAACTAAATTGAAATGAAAAGTGAAATAGTGATAGCGCTGATAATAATAGCGCTGCAGCTGCACTCTTATCACAGCTCTTAGTCTCCCCCCAACCATCATTGCAAGCGGTCATTAAAACGGAAAATCAAATCGTGTGTTTACCGACGGCAAATCGCGCGCCGGCCAAAAATTTAAATTATTATTCTGTGATCAATTATTATAATACTAAATAACAATTAATAAATTATAATACGATCATTTCAACCGGTCATTAAAACGGAAAATCAAATCGTGTGTTTACCGACGGCAAATCGCGCGCCGGCCAAAAAGTTAAATTATTATTCTGTGATCAATTATTATAATACTAAAAAACAATTAATAAATTATAATACGATCATTTCAAGCGGTCATAAAAACGGAAAATCAAATCGTGTGTTTACCGACGGCAAATCGCGCGCCGTCCAAAAAGTTAAATTATTATTCTGTGATCAATTATTATAAAACTAAATAACAATTAATAAATTCTGAAAAGTAAAAAGTGTGTTAAGTTATAATAAAATTACAAAATAACCAAATTTAAATGAAAAGTGAAACCAACCAACCAAAAGTTTTAAGAGGGGTTCTAAGTGCATAATGTGAGTGAGAGTGAAATATAAAAAAAAAGAAAGACTAAACGGAGCGGCAAGATAGCAGGCGCCGGCGCGCCTTTTGTGTGCGCAGGTCTAAATTTAAAATTCTTTCTCTGTGATCAAATTATAATAAAAAATAATAATAAATAAATTATAATAAGTGAATTGAAATAAATAAATAATAAATTAATTATAAATAAATTGAAATAAATAAATAATACATTAATTATAAATAAATTGAAATAAATAAATAATAAATTAATTATAAATAAATTGAAATAAATAAATAAAAAAAAATAACTAAAGTTAATTGAAATGTGAAGCCAACCAAACAAAATTTTATGAGTGGTTCTAAGTGCATAATGTGAAATTGAAAGTGAAATGAAGTGAAATAAATATATAATAAAATAATTATAAATAAATTGAAATAAATAAATAAAAAATAACAAAATTGAAATGGAAAGTGAAGCCAACCAAACCAAGTTTTATGATTGGTTCTAAGTGCATAATGTGAAAGTGCGAGTGCAAATAAAAAAAGAAACAATATTATAAGGAGCGGCAAGGAGTAGAAGGCGGCAAGGAGTGCCAAGCGAAACGCAGGGCAAGGTGTATGTGATAATTAATTTTTTATATTTTTTTGGGTGTGTTCTTGTGTTTATGTGTGCAAACGACAAACATTAAACTCCAACAACGCAACAAAAGGAAATAGCAAATAATATTCAACGCTTCACTACATTATTATGGGATCAGGTGAGTCTCTCTGTTTTGGTTTACTCCTTATACTGTTTCTTCTTTCGATTGCCTTTCACATATTTTCTTATTTTATTTATTTATTTATTTATCATCTTTTTAGCTTATACAGACACATACATATATTATATTATCTCCGCCTTCTTCTTTCGATTGCCTTTCACATATTTTCTTATTTTATTTATTTATTTATCCTTCTATATATTATTATATTATATTTATTATCTTTTATATATTATATTATCTCCTTCTTGCACTCCTTTTTCATTTAAAGGCTTTTTGTTTTTGAACAGTGGATTTATTCCGGTATGATAGTTACATTATTGTTTCAGGTGGGGTCGGGTCGGATATTTGTCTTGGATGCAACATCATGGGAGTACTATGCAATTCTTAAAAGCTTCACTTTCACGTACTGGGGGGCTCTTTTTCAGATTTAACCGTCGTAGTACTTGGTGTTTTATTAAGCGTAATACTTCCCAATCGAAATGCGGCAGCGCTCCTCGGTCGGTTGGCCAGCCATCTGCTGGTGTCGCTTGGGCCACTTGATGGTGCAGTCATTGCACATCAACGTCCTAAAGAACCACAATAGCCACAAATGGTATCCGCTGGATACAGGACATATTGTATCCGCTGGATACTGGAACTGTATTGGAACCCTCTCTAAACGACTCTTAAATGGGTCAGTTAATGGTAGTATTTGTAGTAGTAGATGCATGTGTAGTATTTTGCAAGTTTTAGAAATCCCATTGAACCACAAATGGATTCCCATAATCTGTGGGGTTGGGGTGGTGCCACAGATTATCAAATCATATCAGGTGGAATTCGATCGAATTCGAATTCGAACCTTCGGAAAATTTGAGCTCTTTTCGAACTATTGTTTGACGATATAAGACATAAATATTGATTGAAGTTTTCTAATAAAATATGTACTAAAATAATACTTCCCTTTCTTTACCACAACAGTTTTTGTTTCATTCGTGATACATATGTTTTTGTTCTATTTTCCGTTATTTTTCCTTGGATTTTCAAAATGCCATAGAAATCGTAGATATATTCGTTTCGTTTCAGTAGTCACACCCACCCCCACCCATCCTGCCAATTCTTCATTTATTTTGTGGCGGTAGGTCAGTTCGTCTTCAAAAAGGGTCGACTCTAAAAATGCTAAAGTGAAGGGTGGCGCGAGCACAAAAATCAAAACAAAGTTGAGAGAGCATAAATTTCAGTTGGGCGCTCATACACACATGCAAACACGCTAAGTACGTGAGAATCCATGTGCTCTCACAACTCTCTCGGGAACACCTACACACTTGCAAAAACGCAAAGTACGTGAGAATGCATGTGCACACATACACTCTCAGGGGATCTGATGTCAGAATTTGATGCGGACAAATTCAATGTATGGAGTGTCGTATCTATATATTGTATGGTTAGTGGTTCTACGCTAACGATATATCGGTAAGAATAACACCGGTTTCTGTTTCCCTGTGAATAACAGAGTTGCCATCTATTTATTTGAAAACGAACATTTCAAAAGATACGTTTATTTCTTATCTTTTCGTTGAATAATTTGATTGAAATATGAATCTTGTGCGCTTGAAGCTGTTGCGCAACATTCAAAAATGCGCTATTGGTCCGCACTGGAGCGATTGTCTTAGGGCCTCTTCCTCCGCTGTGAATGTCAACTTTACGCCAGCACCGGCCGCCATTAGAAAATTTGCAACAACATTTGCAGAAAAAGATTATCGCCTGCGTATCGTCGGCCATTTGTCTGGTGCATTTATTTTACGCAATTATTCGTGTGGATCGATAGGAAAAACCATGGAGGAGAACTGCGTCGTACCCGATGTCATTGCCAAGGCACCAAAGGCCACTGCAACTGTGGAATATCCATGTGACATTGTCGTTAAGCCCGGCATGGTGCTCACGCCCACACAGGTGAAGGATCAGCCGTGCGTGAAGTGGGAGGCCGATCCCAAGAAACTGTACACCTTGTGCATGACGGATCCGGACGCACCCAGCCGCAAGGACCCCAAGTTCCGCGAGTGGCACCACTGGCTGGTGGGCAATATCCCTGGTGGCGACGTAGCCAAGGGTGAGGTGCTGTCGGCTTACGTTGGCTCTGGTCCCCCGCCAGACACTGGTCTGCATCGCTACGTTTTCCTCATTTATGAGCAGAAGTGCAAGCTCGACTTTGACGAGAAGCGTTTGCCCAACACCAGCGCCGATGGACGTGGCGGCTTCAAGATTGCCAAATTCGCCGAGAAATACAAGTTGGGCGACCCGGTGGCCGGCAATCTGTACCAGGCCGAGTACGATGACTATGTGCCCATTCTGTACAAGCAGTTGGGTGCCTAAATGCGCAAAACTTTGCGGAACACACATATTTATGAGAATTATATAACTAAATAGTAGTAGTCGTCCTTTTGGATACATTACACAGATTGCAAAATTTCCTGTACGTAATGCCTTAAAAGACATACAAAATGAACCAATTGTGAATATAATACCATGTAAAACCTAGTTGCTGGCAATAAAATTGTTACATACATCGACTGCTAATTCGAACTAGCAGTTGTGGTTCCTCCCTAGAGATAAATAGATACCAAAAGACAAAGAAGTAGAGCATCCTTCTGTCTTTGGCTCCCAGTACCGACTGTGTACTGGGTATAAAGTTAGAGTCGCGGCCCTTGACACTGCTCACGCTCGTTTTGTATTTATTATTTGCTTGTGACTTTCGAATCAAGCATCAATTTGCCGCGTATTGAAGCTTCTTGGCCGTCTTGGTCAAAAGGAAGTGGCCCATAAAGCCAAGATATTTGTGGGTCGGTACTTTATTTGTTCAATCTGATCTAATTACAATCTAGCTCCTATTGGTACATAGGATTTTCATCAATACATGCGTGTAAATTTCTTTCGTACAATCTGGATGCAGGCAAGCAAGGATCTGCTGCTAAGTTAAATGGTAGGATTACGGTTTTAGTAGAATGTTGACGCTAAAAAAGGTGTCAGGATGTGAGAATTGGATTGGATTACTCTGGTTTTGGAAAGAGTGTAGCATGATCCTTCCACTCGGCTGCGCTAATAGACTGCAAAGAATGAAAAAGGCTACCATTAGGAACCGAGTAGATGTTAAAAGAAATTTCATTGAATACGTACCACAAGTTCCTCAAAGGCCTGCTTGGCCACCCAGTGGAAGTTGGGACTCTTCCATTCACGGGCCGTGGCCTGCTGCAGACGGTTATGCTCCTCCTTGGCCTCGGCATCTGTGGCCGTCGATGGCTCTGCGACCTGCTTATATTTGGCCCACAGATTGATCATTGTACGCATCTTGTGTACCCAAAGGGCATTGGGTATGTTGCGTATAATATTCTGGACTTCCTCTTTGTTCGCGTCCGTCAAGTTCTCCAAAAACGTTAGATTCATCAGCGTGAAAATCGTCTTCATGGTATCGAACGGTACATCCACATTCTTCTCCAATCCAAAGTGGGCCGACTTGATGACAGCATCGATCACCTGTTCAGTGGTTAGCTTCGGGAAATTGGGCAAGAAGCTGTGTTCGAGATTGAGATTGCCACATGCCTTCAAATGTTTGTCAATCTCCTCCCCAAGGTCCTTGTTATCCTTCCACCAACTGGGCCAGTCCATGGTGCTGGTCTTTTCATGAACGGCCAGCAAATCGGTGCGCAGACGTTTCCTGGCACGCTTGTGGACCTTGCGCGCAGCCTTGACCGCTTCGTCATCCGAATCCTCATTGATAACGACAGCTGCCTCGGTGTATTCCTCCTCACCGGCGTATGGGTTTGTACTGTAAATGAAGGTCTGCTCAAAGAAGGCCACCGCATACGATTCGTCCTCAAATTGCGGCAGTTTCTTCGGATCCCCATTGAGGAGATATGGCAACCTGAGGCCGCCCATAAGGAAGCCACGCTTACGGGCCACCTTCAGCCACTTTCTCTCAGACTTTGAAAGCGGCGCGCTGACTGCTGCGGGTGCTGCAACTGCTGCTGCTGCTGGGGCAGCACGCTTTTGTCCTGTCAATGAAACAGAAGTGTTAGTGCGAATGCTGCAGCTGAAGGGCGAAAGAATGGCTTACCAGGTCGTGGAGCTGCTCTAGCGACAGTCTGACCCTTCGGTTGGGCATTTTTGACCACGGGGGGCTTGGGTTTGCCAGTGTTGGGTGCTGGCACAGCGTTCCTGGCTCTGACTGGTAGCGGATTTCTACTGGCATTGACAGCGTTTTGTGGCCGGGCCTGATTTGGTCCGACATTGTTGGGCCTCCTCTGATTGGGTCCGACGTTCTTCAACTTGTTTTGATTGCCCGCCACATTGTTCTGATTCTGGTTGGGTCGGTTCGGCACTGTTCCTCCAATGCGTGCAACGGCATTGCGTGCATTGGGGCCGCCGGGACCACTCACAGTCCGTGGATTGGCACCAGGACCGCCGGCGATACGAGGCTTGCCACCGGCCCCGACAGCATTCCGTACTGTTGGATTTTTAGCCGCATTGCCCGCGATCAAAGCCACCGTTTTAGGATTGTTACGAATACCTTGAATATTTTTGATTGCTGGTGCCGGGGCCGGTTTGCGGACAACGCCGCCGTTGTTCAGGTTCTTATTGAGTGAATTCTGATTCCGCTTTGAGTTGAAGGCCCGCTGGCTGGCCTCCCAGGCAGTAAGATTGCCATTGGCGTTGCCATTGCCGTTGCCACCGGACTGAAAGCCAGAGTCTCGCACAGAAGACGATTGCTGCGTATTGGAGTTGTTCCAAGTCCGGGAGATGCCATCGTTAAAGTTGCGCCGATCGTTCTGGGGAAAGTTGCGGCTGTTGTTGTTGCCAAAATTTCCACCAGATGGACCACCGACATTGTTCATGGCGATGTTGTTGTTGAAGCCGCTAGGCATGGATCCAAAGTCGTTGGGGCCAGAATTTCCGTAATTATTGCCACGGAAATTGTCATTAAAATTGCCGCCGTCGCCGCCACCGCCACCGCCATAAGTGTTGCGATCGGCATCATTATAGTTGGAGCGCTGATCCCCAAAGTTTTGCGACCGGACGTTGCCGCCGCCGCCGCCACCGCCACGATAGTTGTCAATAAAGTTGGCCACATCGTCGGAGGGGCCACCAATGTTATTGGAACGACTCTGGTTCCGTGGGGCATCATTGTAGTAACGCCCATTGTCGCCGAAGCTGGTGTTCGACTGTGGGCCACGATAGTTGTCGAAGTTACGGAAATCGGAATTGAAATTAGAACTCACCGAATTCCGGTTGACAAAACTGGGGGAATCATTGTTGTCGGCACGACCAAAGTTCCCAAAATTGCTCGGCAGGTCCCTGGAAATGCCCAAGTTTCCCGAGGGGCCGCCACCACGGAAATTGTCGTCAAAGTCGCGACGCTGCTGGCTATCGCCAAAGTTATCATTGGAGTTGTTGATATAGCGCTGGTTCTGGGAGTTGTTGGAATTGAAGTTGGAGCGGTTTTCTAGGGCCCGCAAATAGCTATTCGAGGTGGTATCCCGCGAGATCATATCAAAGTCCCGCTGACGATTGTTGTCGTTATAGGGAAAATTGTTGTCGTTGGTGGAGCGATTACGACTAAAGTTGCCCCCCATATCTGGGCTCGCATTCCTGTTACCAAATCCTTGATTATGACCGCGGTCCAGCTGCATGTTGTTGTAGTTGCTGCCGCCACCATCGTTGCCGAAGTTTGGCGCATAAAATGCGGCACCTGGACCAGAGCCAGAGCCGCTTGAGTTACCAATCATACGACGCTGGCCAATGCCATAAACGTCGTTCTTGTTGCGATAGTCCATTGCGCTAAGAGTTTGCTTTAGCCACAGAAAACTTTGATGCTAGCACGTCTTTAATATACGAATTCTTTTTATTAATTTTCTGGCCTCAAAACACTTTTCACCAATTTTTTCACTATCGTCTGTCAGGGATGCAATACCGGCAATACAAAGCAATACAAAAATGGACTATCGATGCCATAAACACTCGATGTTTAAAAAAATGGAAAAAACAGCGATGTTTTTCCACCTCTAGCGGAATACTTATTCCTCGCTTTTGATGTTCTGTTTAATATTACTAGCTAACTAGGACCCTCAGGCCTGAGCACATAATTTTATACAATAGATAAAACAATTTTCCACAAGACTGGCTAATTTTAAGGACTCCGTTTGGTTGGATTGTTTATAAAATAGCGTTTATAAATCTTGAGTGAGCATGGAAAGTCACGTCAGTTGTAAACTTAACCGTTGGTATGGACATATGTATACCATACCCTTTTCCTTTGATTAATGTTAAAATTCATTTTTTCCAGCTGCTTTAAATCGTATTTAATATTGTATTTTGCACATATTTACATTTTTTGACCCAATAATGCATTTGATTATACCGCTAGGTATAGGTATATTCCATGGTCTTGCAGCCCTAATGTAAAAAAGGTTCAAAAGCATTAACAGCGAAAAATACTAGAACTCCATAAAATACCGAAGGGGCCATTTTGACTGTGCGTTGAACCAATCAACCACTAACCATTGCTGCCAATTTAGCTTTTTTCCCGTAAAATCTGGCTTTTTTCAAAGCCCAATTGCGGGACAATGTTGTGAATTGCGGGAAGCGGGAATTATGGTTTTTTTTTAAATGAATTAAGCTTTTTCGCTTTTTTTAATGCTGCCACCAATTTCATGAAAATATGTATCAGCACGATTGCCACTTGCAAAAAAGAATAGTTTGGTATCAAAATATACCATTTTCGACAAATCTGTGAAAAAAGTATAGGTACTAGCAAGGCATAGTATGCCTTGGGTACTAGCACGGTACTGTATGGATAGTGGTACTAGTTTTGGTAGAAATATACCAAATGTGTGTAAGAGTGGCAGCTCAATCTTACGTTTTTTTGCCAATATCACCACCACTACTTTACGCAAACTGTCATAACAATCACAATAAATAGTGCGCTGCTTAAGTGGGATTCGGGGACAAATTTCGCCATGCCAAAAGAATAAAAACAAAAGTGCCGTGGTGCTTGGATGAAGAAGATGAGGGGATGACCCGGAGGACAAAAGGGTCTATTGCAGCTACTGCAAGACTACAATAACTGCAAAGCCGAATTTCGCCGATAAATTCCGTTAGCCGACGTATAACCGTTTTTTCTCCTATAAAAATACAAAAATCTGTTTTTGTAACAGTTTCTAACGGTAAAATGACATTTGGGATGGTGCCAAACGGCGTTTGAAGGTTTAGTCAAACGGCTGTAACTTAGCCGTTTATTCATCGATTCTTGCAAACGATACCTTAAACGACGCCTAATTAATGTGTCTATCTAAAACTAAAAGTTTTAGCCATAAAATATTTTCAACTTTTCCGGAGTTTTTAAAGTCAACATTTCGGGACCGCAAAAAATTATGAAATTTGAAATCTTATTATCTTCTAGACGTTAAACTGCAGGTACAAAGTGTCTGGGTTGAATTTATTGCTGTTTTGTCAGCTTTTCAGAGCTGCAATCCAACTAAGAAACTTAAGCTATGTGAAAAATAGAAGCACTACCTCTGAAGAAAAATATCAAATTTTTTAAAAATTCTTAAACTAAATCATAAAAACAAAAACATAATTCTTTAAAAATTGTAAATCTTTAAATCTATCAGAAAGACGTTTTGGGCGACAGCGGAAAAAATGTTGAATTCTGTTGAGTAGTGTTAGTTATTTCAATATAACAGACAGATATGGTTTGCGAAGACTGGGCAAATGCTGCTATGAATATAAAGTCCCTTCAAATTATGGTCGCATGATCGGTACGAACGACATGATCGGTACGAATCGTACGACATGATTGTACAACCAATGCTAGTCGGGAAGAATTAGACGACGTGCTAAAAATCTTTAGACAATATCAGCTTTTTTTCTGGAAACAAAATGGGCAGCACTGCCACCAACTCCAAACAAATGTATCGTTGTGTTGGTGTTTCAGACTAGATTAGTCTTAAAGTGTAGTGGCCTACAGCCATTTTCATGATTGATTTTAAAATCTAATCAATTTTGTAGACTAATTTGTAAATTTCTATTAATTTACTTTAATTCACAGTAAAGACCTAATTCCTTAAAGCTACTACTGCTTCGGTTTATGCAACCTAATAATAATATAAATAAATTTACAAATTTCGCTAGCGAAAAACGGTTTGTTTTCGTATGTGAAACGATAAGAAATCAGCCAGGGGTTTCGTCAGCAAAATACAACATTAAGTCAAATTAAATAAGAAATTTTTGATATATGTAAATTTGAATAAAAAATCGCCGAAAATATTCTAGTGGTCTCTGTCATATTTTCAATATATGTATAAGAGCAAATTGGTTAGATATATTTGCTATATATATATATAAATAATATATACCACGTCCTATTTCCTAATCCTTCCGTCCTATTTCCTACAGACGTGGATTTATACAAAATAGGCGGCTATAAAAACTAAATTTCTCCCAAATAAAAACCAAAACGATTCAACAGTTTGGTTCCATTTCCGAAATGAAACCATTTATTTACTAACATTATGAATATATAAGGCGAACATGTGTTTTCTATGGCTTATTATTGACTGTAAACAGGAATGGTGACTTGAAGCATCTGAAAGATATTGAAATGCAGGATTATATAAAAAAGTTTAAAGAAAAAACTGGGAAAACTCGTGGGGTGGATATTTACCTTGCTTGTCTTGTCGAACAGGGCACGGGCACGATCCTGTTGCAGATGATAATTGACAAATTTGTCAAAGATATAGCCATGTTTTTTGGACGCGACGAAGATGCGATCCTCACCAACGTCCAGATTGATCTCATGCGAGGAGACACAATTTGGTAGGTAGATCTCGGCTAGGATTTCATGAACAGCATCATCGCGAATCTGGGCACGTAGCTTGTACTGCAGCTCCTCAGTCTGGCGGCTCTTTTTGATAGCAGCCGCATATTTGTCATCGATCTCCTGGACCAATTTCGAAGACGCCTGTTGATCCTTGCCGGCTTCAATAGCAGCCGGCTTACCAGACACCGATTGGACATGTTTCACATCAGCATTGCGCACACGATGCGAAACCAGGGTGCCCACAAACTTGCGATTTTGCAGAATGATGGTCTTTTCAATGGATATCTGTACGTTGTACTTCTCGCTGAGTGCCTCGGCAGACAGCTGCAGAAAGAAGTTCTTGAAGAGCTGCGACTTTTGTATCTTGACCAGAAACTGTGGATTGATGGCAATGTCGCAGACATCGACGGTCTTGTCCGAATGATCCTTGGTTTTTCGCGGATCGGAGATGCTCATGGGCACACGAAACGAGCCCGGTGTCGATGATTCCAGTATGGCAATCAGCTCCTCCTCGGTGACATCTTCGGGAGCTGGCACCTCCGGGGCCTGGCACACATTGATGAAGAACTTCTCATTGGTGTTCACCACGAAGCTCTTCACACAGAAACCTGACGAAAGCCAGATGGGACATTAGTGGTGGTTTAATCTAAGCGGATATTAATGATATTAGAGATATAATCTATTGGGTATACGGCACGGCACATTGCACATGAGTCAAGGTGGAAGGGAATTATTTATTGGATTCTAATTCAATTTACAATTCAATACTACGAGTATATAAAAATGTATGTGCAATTTCAATGATGCGTGCATATGTCGCATCATTTATTATTTAAAGGGCTTCTTTATGCCTGGATAGAGGCGACTATGATCCGGCCAAGATATTTCACTGATTGCCTGTGGGGTACATCAATAGAAAATAAATATTAGTTTGAATCAGTTTGGGGAATCAATTTTAGAACATACGTAAAGCTCATCGAAGGCCTGCTTGGCCAGCCAGTGGAACATGGGTGTCTTCCATTTTTTGGCAAACGTATTGATAGCCGCTTTGCTTATATTGGCTGGGGTGTTCTTCAAGGTTTGATATAATTTCGACCACAGATAGACCATGCTACGGAGCTTGTACAACCACAAATGGTTGGGCACACGCCGTATCATGTTCTCCAGCTGCTCAATATTCTCCATTTTGAGATGTTTGAGGAAAGTCGTGTCCATCAGCAAGAAAATGGCCCGCATGTTGCGTTGCACTTTGAATGTGTTCTTCTCCAGTGCCATGTGTCCCAATCTTAAGACGTTATCAACCACTTGCTGATTGGTGAAGTTTTTATAGATTGGTATGAAGCGATGTTGCAGATTCCGGTTCTCGAATTTCTCCAGCACTTTGTTGATCTCGTTCCCACACCACTTGTAATCCATCCACCACTTGTGCCAGTTATTGTAGTTCTTTGTGCGATACAAAAAGGTCCATTCCCCGAGCTTTACTTTTCCTTTTGCTCTATTTGACTTTGTGGTTTCGGGCAATTCCAGTGACTCGCAGTCCGAGTTATCATCGTCCTCGTTGACCTGCACAACTTTGCCCTCTTCGTTGGCATAGATGTTTGTGTTGTAGTTGGGTTTTTGCTCGAAGAAGGTCACAGCATAGGACTCCGCCTCCTCCTGCGGCAACTCTTGATCGATTGCAATATAGGGTAGCTTTCTGCCGCCGATAAGGAACCCCTTACCCTTGATAACTTTGCGTCGCTTGATTTCGCCCGCAACGGGCGCCGCTTCCGCAGCGCTGCGCTTTTGTCCTGTAAAATGATGGGAAATACCCGTGTTATATTCTGTAGAAATATTCTCCACGGAGCGGGGGATGCAAGTCGGTTGGGTTCGGATCAGGGATAATCCGAATGGATTGGTAATAGGGAAATACTCCCTTGAAGAGTTTTCATATCCATTCAGCAGCTTTCGAGCCCGACTGAAGGATTGAGGGAAAGAATGTCTCTTAAAAAGACATCAATAGAAAAATACTCTTATTCCCTTGAAGTGTTTTTTTTTAACCAATTTGTTTTCGAACCGTTTAAGGATTGAGTTGAGCTACAGCTCAAGGCTCTCCTAAACCGGACTGCATCCCTGCCGCACGCAAAAATCATTCAATCTCGCAACATTCATCCCCAGTAAAAGTTTTGAAGGGATTCGTCAACATTTACTGGCGATGTTTGCAGCGATTCTAGTTTTGGTTTTTTGCCCTTACCAGCACGTGGGTTTGCCTCTGGCGGCTTGCCCGGCATTTTCCTGGCCTCTTGATTGGCTTGCTTCCTGGCTGTCGTGGCCGGCTGAGGCTGATTTGGGCCAGCCGAAGTGTTCTTGCCAGCAGTTTTGGTTGATTGATTTGGTTTGTTCTGATGCGGATTTGGACCACCGATCGGCTTACCACCTCTCGCTGCGGGATTTGGGTTTCTTGGTGCATTTGCGGCACGATCTGCAGACGAATTTGTTCGGTTTTCACGGGGACCACCAACAATGGCATTACGTGGAGCCTCTCGTGGTTGATTTGAACGGTTTGAATGTGTACCTCCAGGATTGGCATTCCTGGCTGTGTTGCGTTCTTGATTGTGAGCATTTGTGTTGCGGTAACCATTGCCAGAGCGATCGTTACGACGTTGGTCCCCTCTGTCTTGATATTCGTTAACAAGATTGTCTTGATACTGATTCGGTTGGAAATCGTCGTGACGGAAAGTGTCAAATTCTTGCTGTGGAAAGCGTTGGTTGTTCGATTGATTGAAATTGCCATCAAACTGGCGCTGCTGCTGATCGAAGTCGCCAACGTTCTCAAAGCGATGATCGCCACTGAACTGCGTTTGATTGGATCGATGGGGTCCCGGTCCAGAGTCATTAAACATCATCTGATCTCGACAATTGTCGTCAATGAAGCGATCATTGCGATCCTCACGATCGCGTCCGTATGAATTACGATCATCGTTGATTAAATTGAAACGAAGATCTCTGTTGTTTGGATCGTTATTTATATTGAAACGAAGATCTCTGTTGTTCTGATCGTTGTTCAAATTGAAACGCAGATCTCTGTTGTTCGGATCGTTGCGATCTAAGCTGCGATCAATGCGCTCCGGTTCGCTGTTGTAGAAACGCCAATTTTCGTTCTGCATATTGTTTGGACGCCCAAAATTATCCGCCTGCTGCTGTCTACGAAAACGTTCTTCGTCCATAAACTGCCGATCATCTCTATCATCGTTGAAACGTGGAGCATCCCCATGATCACGAAAGTTGCCCTCAAATCGTCGATCGTTTGGACCAAAGTTATCTGGACTACGATTGAAATTGCGTTCGTCGAGATCGACCAAGTCCGTACGTAGTATCGTTACTTGATCGTTGTGGAAAATGCGCTGGTAGTTGTTCCCAATTTGCGGGCGTCCCCCCATGTTTCTTGACTGCTGTTGTTGTCCCCCAAAGTTGGGCTCAGAATCGAAAAATTCTGTGTTTGGATTGCCCATAAATGGGGCTGGCGGCTGGGGGCGATCAAAGCCGTGCTGCTGTCGCTGAAAGTCGTCGTTGTGATCGATGTTCTGACGTTGGTTGACCATAAAGACATCAGGGCCAGGTCCAAGATTGTCGTTGTGGGTCATTGTGGATTGGAAGCGTGGATGACTAAAGTCCGGCTGGCCGCAAAACTCTACATCCATGCCCCGATTATTGATCTCAGCATTATCATTATGATTGTTCGGGAAGCGATCTGGGCGGTTATTCGGATAGGAATCATTGCGACCGCCATCGAAGTGGGGTGGAGTGCGACCTTGACTGTTGTCCCGACGACCAGGTGGGCCTGCCTGTCTGCGACCTGGAGGCACAAGTGCCATGCGATCTTGGTCAGGTCCAGGTGGTCCTGTACTATTGTTCCTGCGACCAGACGGTCCTGCACTATTGTTCCTGCGGTTGGGTGGACCAGGTTTTCCGCGAACTGGGGGACCAGGAGGTTTTCCGTGACTTGGAGGGCCGCGACCTGCGACAGGCTCTACGCGACCGGTCGGGCCTGCACTATTGTTCCTGCGATCGGGTGGTGCAGGCTTTCCGCGACCGGGTGGTCCTGGTTTCTCGCGCACTGGTGGCAGTACCTTACTGGGACCTTGGGGAGCGACCTGCTTCCGGCCTACTTGTGGGAGAGGGTCCTTGCGAACTTGCCCAACGGTCTCTCTGGGACCTGCTGCAGCGATCTGCTGGCCACGAGGTGCTATTGGGTCCATGGGACCAGTTGGGATTGCCGCCCTAGGACCTGGTGGAGCACCCGGCGCTCTGCGGCCCGATGGTACATTCTCTCTGGGACCAGATGGAGCAGTATCCATGCGACCTTGTGGAACAGCATTCCGGCGTGCTGGTGGTACATTATCTCTGGGAGCAGGTGGAATAACATCGCTGCGATTGTTCCTGCGTGCTGCTGGAACATCATTTCTGGGACCCGAAGGAACTGCATCTCTGCGACCTGGTGGAACATGCTCTCTGGGACCAGAAGGTGCAGCATCTCTGCGTCCTGGTTGAGTATCATTCCAGCGTACTGGTGGTACATTTGCAGATGGAATAGCATCTCTGTGACCACTCCTGCGTGCTGGTGAAACATTGTCGCTGGGACCAAAAGGAACAACATCTCTGCGTCCTGGTGAGGCATCATTCCTGCGACCTTGCGGAACGTTCATTCTCGGAGCAGGTGGCAGATCATTCTTGCGACCCTGGGGAACATTCACTCTGGCAGCAGGTGGACTGTCATTCCTGCGTCCTTGTGGAACAACATCTCTGCGTCCTGGTGGTACATGATCATCCCGACGGCCTGGCGGTGGTGCATCATTCCTGCGACCTGGGGGTGGACCAGCATCCATTGGACCTGATGGAAGGATCTCCCTGGGACGGCCCCGAATGTTATCATCGACATTGCGTGTACGTGGACGCGATCGGTCCATTTTCTGTGGCGATATGTCGCGATTGTTGTGCCAGTTGATGTTGCGCGGCGGTGACGGTGTGCGTGGACGTGGTGGGCTCTGGATTCGATTCTGCTCGGACTTCTCCACCAGAGTGCCGATCGACTGAAGCACAACGGCATCGATTTGAGGCTGCGACTGTCGGTCGCCCAGTTCGACGCTCAAACGATAGCGTCGCCGCTGGAAATGTCGCAGATCGAAATTGGGCACCTCGAGGGTGCGCATGGCCAGGGCGTGTGCCACTGCCGGACTGGCGCCCAACTGGCGCAGGAACTGGCGACGACTGTCCAGCTCATTGCCGTCTATGTAAAAGTGTAGAGGGAGGGAAGGAAGAACTCTGGTTAAGACTAGTCACTGCGTTGTCCGGTTTACTCATTCAACGTTTCAATTACTAATTAAACTAAATCGTCTAATAATAAAAAATAAATAAATAAATAAACTAATAAAAACAAAACTAAAAATACACCAAAAAAATACCCATTACATTTTCCTCTTTTGGGGAGCTGCCACCCCCAACACAAACTGCTTTGAAGTCAATTTGTTTGTTGTTTTTAAGAGTTGCCAGCTCTTTTTTAGTTATCTCTCTCGGGCCAAAAATTTTTTCATCACATCTGGAAAGTGTCTATATGTTTGCCGCATAAGAGTATATCACTCAATTCGAGAGGTTCTTAACATTCAGAGAGGAAGAGAGAGTGTAGTTGTAGTGTAGTGTAGCCGGGCCGGCGTTATCTCTTGCCCATCCGCCATGACTTGGCAAATACACAGTTAATACCGTCTTTGTAGTGTGACCAACTCTCACGCTTTTAACTGTAATTTCAAGCCGGGTTTGGCAGCTTTTTCATTGATCAAAGTCAGAGAGAGTACGAGAGAGCCACGCTCTCTTTTGCAGCACCCACTATCTATCGCTGGGTTTTGTCTTTTGTTTTGTTTTTGTTTTACCCATATCTCTGCTCTCTTTATGGGGTTTATCTCTGCCTCTCCCTCTCGCGCGCTATAGGGCATATCAGTGCTCTCTTTTGCGTGTGCTTTCGTACACATATTGAAATGCCAAACAAATAAGTTTGTCCGCAACGTTTGGCTGCCATTCAGTTAACTTTTCAGCTAGTTGCGAGCCGGTTCAGTCTCTAGTCTGTTCATTGTGTGCCCCGCCTTTCAAACGATTCGATTCTTCTACCCTAACCCCCCACCCCAACGTATACGTAGAGGTAATTATAAGTGACATTTTGGTCGGATCGCATGGCATCGCATCGCATAGCATCGCATCGATTCTCTGATACGATACGTCCGTCCGCGAGGCGTAACAAGTGTGTGTGTGTGCGAGGTGTTGGTTTGTGCGGTTGGTGCGTGAGTTTCGTTTCTAGAAATTGTGAAATATTTAAAATCGTTTTCCCGCGTTCAAACATTTCTCCCCCATGGTGTGGGTGAATCACGTTCCAAATTGTTTGATAACAACAATTAGTGTTTTGTCATGCTTCAAGCGCGATTATTTAATTGATACAAAAAAATAATTAAATTGGTATTTGCAAGGTTATTCGAATGAAATTACACATGTACAAATGGCAGAGAAAAAAAAACTAATGGCTAGATTTCTGTAATTCGTGCTGACGTCATGGGGCAAACGCGTTTTTCACGGGCCTTGGAACGATGGTATCTATGGTAGCATCGACAGATTCTGCTGGAGGTCTTGATTATCGGGTGCTGTTGGACATACATAGTAAAGTAGCCATGAAACTTATATTGTTGTTGTTCGTAGAAGCGGAACAACAAACTAGAGCATGTGTGAGGGCGATAAGAATAACTCGACAGGGATTATAAAATGCAATTCAAAACTAGAAACACAGACAGAGAGACTCTGTGTTCGTGTGCTGGAGTATGCTCCCAAAGAAGAGTCTAGTATAAAAGGCGCGATAAGAAGCAATTTCGTATGTAGATAGCGTGGAAACTGGTAAAAACAGTGAGCAACCGGGAAGAGGACTTCTTGAGGGCCTCAAAGATACTGCCATCCGCTTATCGCTTCGATCGCACACAAAACACTGTCAAGTGTCCATACATATTTGTATATCAAGTAGCGTTGTTGATTACAAAAACAAAAAACTCGAAATGATTCATGTAAACATATCATATATACCGGCTGAAAAGCAAACAAAATCAACAAACAGCATGTAAATTAAGCTTAAATTTCTTTTAAACAAGGAAGAGAAGTGGCCAGGGCCAGTACTTTTATCAGTTGAATCTTCGCGGTTGAGATCTCATCATGACAGTGCAAAATTTCTTTAGAGAAATTTCGGTAAAAATGCAACAATATATGAAATTGAAAATGTTTGTCTTCAAAAAAAAGAGGGGAAACAATTGATTTCGCTTAGAAAATTATATAATAACCCGATGTAGGGGGGAACTGGTTTTTGCTGCTAATTATATCAAAAATCTAATACTCGTTTTAAGCGACTAGAATTTTATCTAAAGCCAAATGCTTAAAACTCGCGTCGACGCGGCAAACAAGTTTTTAGCGCCCATAAAATGTGACTAGCACGCAGACAGCCACAGTCACAGCCGCCTTAGAAGCCTTAAACTTCTCCTCCGGGGGCTTCGTGTGGTCCAAGATTAGCTATTGTTTCTTGTGGAAAAACGTGTTTTTTGTTGCATATTTGTCATTGACATTGACATAAAAAACTGTCGCTGGTCGACAGTGGAGTGGGAGGTGAGACCTTCGGGCCGGATTTCCCATTCGGCTATCAACAAAATAAAAAGATTACAAACTATACCCAAGTGGTGTGGTTTTTCTTAACAAAAACCCCTAAAAGTGACACATTTGGCCTGGAGTTTTTACAACTTAGCGCGCATTCACTGTACGATACTTAGGGGTACCGCCGCGCGCGCAATCGATAGCGACAAGGGGGTGAAGAAAGATGTCTATCTGAGAGACATGATTTCGCACTCGTAGAGATTAGCCCCACGGCCAGGTTTTGGTTTAACTGATAAGAGTAATTGGTCACAATTAAACTGGTGTCATGCCTGGCCGGCAAGAATTTCGCACATTCTTGGGCTTCCACCGCCGCTGGCCGGAAGGGAAGTCTCGGTTTGGTAGGTCGCCTCACTCACCTTTTTTGGGTTGCACAATTAAAGCATCCCGCGGCGGAGCCTGCTGCTGTTGTATATTTCCAGATGGATTGGCGCCCCCAAAGAACTGGTTAACATTATCCTCAAACTCATTCTGTGGGCAAAGAAAACCGACAGTTTAATTGGTTTTTTGGCAAAGAAAAAAACTTTTCTTCTTCTTCGCTGCGGTATTTATGGCTTACCCGCACAAAACGTAGATTCTCGCGAAAACCGTCGTTGCCATCGATGAAATTGGTGCGGCGTGCCATGATTTTACTTTTTAATCAGCTCGCTCGTTTAAATTACAATCTAAATAAAGCGTGAAGTAACTTTGATTATTTTCTACATGCAAAATTTTTCTTATTTTGGCGTAGAGCTGGCCACTTGTCACAATTCAATAAAGTGTGACCGTAGGCGATTAATGTAAAAATACCACGTGCTACCATCCCTGTTGCCAAATTAAACATTTTATAGCCAGTTCCGGCTATTATTTATCGTGCTACTCACAATATATTCATACAGGTATATGTATATTTAGCTATGTTTTGCTTTATATAATATTGTCTACAACTTTCACTCCAAAAATTTACCAACGAGCTCTTAAAGTACCAATATATAAATGGTACAATGCCTTATACGAAAAAGTTATGAATCTTTGGAAAGCTACTTTTTTATTTTAGCTTTTTTTTTATATGTCTGCACTGATTACCGTTGAAAATAATATACCATCCGAAAAATACCAACAGCAAGTTGTTGTTGTGCGGCTTGAGAACGGAACAGCTGGTTAAATTTGGTTATTTTCCTTCTATTATTATAGTTACAACTTTCATCCCCATAATTCCCCCAAAAAGTGCACGTGGTGTAGGCACTAAACACAACCAGAAGCCATGG
Source organism: Drosophila athabasca (assembly GCA_008121215.1). NCBI lineage: Eukaryota > Metazoa > Arthropoda > Insecta > Diptera > Drosophilidae > Drosophila > Drosophila athabasca. The sequence continues at coordinate 1,246,608 of CM017794.1, forward strand.
CGGAGGATATAGGTTCGCCGATGGACAGGTTTTGTGGATCCACATTCTGGGTGTGTAATAGATCTGCCGACAAAAATTCCAAGAATCAATTAACTATTTTTTAATTGGTTTTGTGTGCGTTTCGTAGAACTCCACAGAGACCTGGTTTACAAAAGACCCTGACTTTACGCCCTGCTTTGAACAGACAGCACTCGTGTGGACGCCCTGCGCCTTCTACTGGGTGTTTGTGATCTTTGATTTCTATTATCTGAAGGCCAGCCTCGACAGGAATATACCATGGAACAAGCTGAGTGTGAGCAAGCTGCTGGTGAACCTGGGACTGTTGGTGATCAACGCCCTCGACCTGATCATGGCCCTGGTGAAGAAGGGCGGCGACTCGGAGTTACCTCTGTACGACCTTGATGTGTGGGGTCCCATCATCAAGTTTGCCACCTTCCTGCTGATCTTCATCTTTATACCGCTGAATCGGAAGTACGGTGTGCAGACGACAGGCTGCCAGTTCCTTTTCTGGTTCCTCCTGACCGTCCTCGCTATACCGCGCTGCCGCACGGAGGTGCGCGCCGCAGCGGATCGCAGCAAGATCGTCGCCTCAGAGCAACCATCTGAATCGGATTTCTCCTGGGAGGAGTACATGTACGTGAGCTTCTTCGTTTCGTTCACCTTCTACTGCTGTATGCTGCTGCTCAATTGCTTCGCCGACGGCCAGCCCAAGCAAACCAAGTACCAGCGAGGCGAGAACGAGATTCCCGAACTGTCGGCCAGTTTCCTGTCGCGAATCACGTATCAGTGGTTCGATAAGATGGCCCTCAAGGGCTACCGCAATCCGCTGGAGGAGAAGGATCTGTGGGATCTGCGTCCCCAGGACAGCTGCTCCGAGGTGATGCCCATCTTTGCCTATCACTGGAACCAGAATGTGCGCAAAAACTACAAGGGTCGCGCAAAGGTGGAGCCCAAGGCGCAGTTCAGTAACGGCCATGTGACGTTCGATAATCCGCATGGAGAGAAAACTGGACGCAAGAAGGGCATGGCCAGCATCATGCCGCCAATTTATAAATCCTTTGGTGGTGTCTTCCTGTTCGGAGCTCTCATGAAGCTCATCACCGATGTCCTCACGTTTGCCCAGCCGCAGGTGCTTAGCCTGATCATTGGCTTCGTGGAGGACCAGAAGACCGAGCCCCAGGCCGAATGGAAGGGCATTCTGTACTCCGTTGCGCTGTTCGTATTGGCCGCTGCCCAGACCTTCATTCTTGGCCAATACTTTCATCGCATGTTCATTGTGGGACTGCGCATTCGTACGGCTCTCATCAATGCCATCTACCGCAAGGCCCTGCGCATCTCCAATGCCACCAAAAAGGAGTCCACTGTCGGCGAGATTGTGAACCTGATGGCCGTGGATGCTCAGCGTTTCATGGAGTTGACCACGTACCTGAACATGATCTGGTCGGCGCCCCTGCAGATCGGTTTGGCCTTGTATTTCCTGTGGCTGCAGTTGGGCCCGTCTGTGCTCGCCGGTCTGGCTGTGATGATTATACTCATTCCGGTGAATGGTGTGATTGCCAGTCGCATCAAGACCTTCCAGATACGTCAAATGAAGTACAAGGATGAGCGTGTCAAGCTGATGAATGAGGTTTTGAGTGGCATTAAGGTGAGTCCGAGTCTAAATGTTATGTAAAGATATATCTTTAACGTTGTGTATCCCTGATTGAAGGTCCTCAAGCTGTACGCCTGGGAACCGAGCTTTGAGAAGCAAGTGCTGGACATTCGTGACAAGGAGATAGCCACTCTACGATCGACAGCCTATCTGAATGCTAGTACATCGTTCCTCTGGTCATGTGCCCCCTTCCTGGTAAGATATGCGCCCCGTACCCGACGGGGCCACACTTTGAAATCTCGTTACAGCAGCAGACTGTGCGCCGGCGAACAATTGTTGGACTTGGACTAATCTTGGAACTATCCGAATGTGTCTATATACAATATCTCAAAAACAAAAGGTTTCCCTGGTCACATTTGCCACTTACGTGTTGACCAGCGAGGCGAATCAGCTGAGCGTCAGTAAAGTGTTTGTCAGTCTCGCATATTTCGACATCATGAAAATCCCGCTGACCGTCTTGCCCATGCTGACTGTTGACATAGCCGAGGTAAAGGCTATGATAATGATGATGTTATGATGATGATTGTGATGATGGAAGCGGCACGAACATCTTTTCCTACTCTTCGGCTATGGTGCATACAATCGACTCCAAAATCCATACCAAAACCAACCAAAATCAAAACTTATGAATTCAAATGCAAATCCTTTAAACAATCTCGTGTATTATCTTTTAGGTTTCATTAGTTACATTTGCCACTTACGTTCTAATCGATGAAAATAATGTGCTTGATGCCACCAAAACCTTTGTCTCATTATCATTATTCAACATTCTTCGTTTTCCGCTAACAATGTTGCCCATGCTGATCACCAACCTGGTGCAAGTAAGTTTAATCTCAATTGCAATATCGCCAAGCTCGATCACAGTGTGGGCCCCGCATGGAGGACGGGGTTTCTGCAACACTTTGATCTCTCTCCCCGGGCCCCCATTGTGATCGGTTCGACTACTGTGCCGTTCTTGTGATTGTGATTTATGTTTATTTTACTGAATTTGATTTCTTTTTTTAGCCGAAAACAAATTTAAACACCCCAACGTACACTCCTCTAACCTCTGATCCAAACCTCAGATCCACTTTTTAAACTGATTTCATCTCATTCATTCTCTGGGATTTACAATTGTCCGAAGCAATCCAGTTCCGATTTTGCACATACTGTTTTCTGGTTGTGGGTCTCTGCTTTCTCCATTTGAATATAATTCTTTTTGTGGTTTCTTTTTACTGAATATCTCTTGCAGTGGGTAGTATTTCTGGTGGTATTAACAATGTGGGAGGGAATATTTTATTAGGCATGATTTGTCCGGAAATGTATTCCATTAAATCCTATCGTTAGGACTTAGGAAGCACCCTTATCGGCGAAACTTAGGTTTTAAATCAATTTTGTCGCGACATGCACACGCTATGCATGTTGTTTTTGAAATTCTGTGGAAATCGCACTTGCGGCATTTGCTTCTACATCCCGAATAGAGCATAATTGTTTTGTATTATTCACACACAATGCTTTTTGTTTTTTTTTCTTTCTATTCTATGGAATTCTCTTTCGAAATATCTTATCTAACTCTTCTAAAATTCTTATAATTATTTCTATTTTGGGGGAATTTATCATTCTAAATCATGAGGTAGTCATTTCCCCATTCCTTATCCCTTAAATACTCGTCATTCTGCAGGGGGTATATAATAACCTCGGCAGATGTCGAGGATACCACGCATTCATTAAATTCTGGTTGGGGCGTTTCTTTCCCAACTCTCTCCCCCTATACAAACCTCCCATGTACTAACCCCATTATGTGTGAAAATGTATGTGTATTGCGCAGTATTTCTAATCGATTTCCTTTTCCATGTGTGGATCGATAGACGCAAGTTTCTGTGAAGCGTATTAACAAGTTCCTGAACAGTGAAGAACTTGACCCTAACAGCGTGCTCCATGATCCCTCCAAACGTAAGTGAATGTAAAATATCGAAGGATTATATGTCAAAGGTTTTTATTGCTTCCAGCCAATCCCATGAGCATTGAGAATGGAGAGTTTTCGTGGGGCGATGAGATTACGCTTAGAAATATTAACATTGAGGTGCGTAAGAGCAACCTGGTGGCCCTGGTGGGCACCGTCGGCTCCGGTAAGTCCTCGGTGGTGCAGGCCTTCCTCGGCGAAATGGAGAAACTTGCGGGCGTTGTCAACACCGTGGGCAAGATGGCGTATGTGCCGCAGCAGGCGTGGATTCAGAATGCGACGGTCCGTGACAACATCCTCTTTGGACAGACGTACGACCGGAAGCGATACAACAAGGTGATCGATGCCTGCGCCCTGCGTGCCGATATCGACATTCTGTCGGCCGGAGATCTCACGGAAATCGGTGAGAAGGGCATTAATCTCTCAGGTGGCCAAAAGCAGCGCATCTCCCTGGCCAGAGCGGTGTACTGCGACGCGGATCTCTATCTGCTGGACGATCCCTTGAGCGCCGTCGATTCGCACGTAGGCAAACACATCTTCGAAGAAGTGATCGGACCGAAGGGACTTTTGGCCCGCAAATCTCGCATTTTGGTCACGCACGGCGTCACCTTCCTGCCGCAGGTGGACAGCATCTATGTGATGAAAATGGGCGAGATCAGTGAGAGTGGCACGTTCGATCAGCTGGTGAAGAACAAGGGCGCCTTTGCCGACTTCATTATCCAGCATCTGCAAGACGGCAATGCGGAGGAGGAAGAGCTCAATCAGATCAAACGCCAAATCTCTAGCACCGGTGATGTCCCTGAATTGCTTGGAAGTGTCGAGAAGGCCATTAAGCTGGCACGCACCGAAAGCCTTTCGGACTCCATGTGAGTACAGTGGACCTTTGCTAAGCCATGGCATTCATAATCCTAATGTTTCTGTTTACCTCTAGTTCGGTTACCTCTGCCGATAGTCTGTTGGGCACTGGCAGCGCCGGCAGCCTGCGACGTCGCACCCGGCGTCAGAACTCGCACGATTCCGTTGCCTCTGCTGCTTCACTGAAGAAGAAGCAGGAGGTCGAGGGCAAGCTCATCGAGACGGAAAAGTCCCAGACTGGGGGCGTTGATTTTGCCGTCTACAAGCACTACATCAAGAGCGTTGGCATCTTCCTGTCGGTGGCCACGCTCGTGCTGAACGCCGTATTCCAAGCATTCCAAATCGGCTCGAATCTGTGGCTAGCCAAGTGGGCCAACGATGAAAATGTTGAGAACGATACGGGACTCAGGGACATGTATCTCGGTGTTTATGGCGCATTCGGTTTCGGTCAAGGTAAGTCCATTGTGATTCGATCGCTGTTTATATTTTGAAAACAAAAATGTATATGTTTCATGTTCGTTTGTCCATTTTGTTGTTTATTTTTGCTTAAGTTTATGTCTTAGTTGTGCTTTTTTATTAGTTCGTCTTGCTTTTGCTTTTATTTTATGTATGTTTTCGTTTACTTTTATGTTTGGTGTTTGGGATTTTTGCTTTATTATTCCTTTGCTAACTTTGGCGCCGAGAGAACACATGCTGCTCAGCTACCCTTTAGACAGCCTCCTCCCCACCGCTCTCTTTCTTTAAACAATTAACCCACACAATTAAACCACACTTTGGCTTGAAACACTAAAAAAACACAGAACACGCAAAGAACACTCCACACTAATTATTGCGAATGCGCTGCACGGCTTTCACACACTAGGCTTCCAATACAATAATTATCTCCATCTATACAAGATGGAATTATCTACTACTACTTTTTCTACACACAAAAATGTTCTAAATAGCGGTACAGCATCTAATCGGTTAATCGATCGATAGATATACTGTTATCGTTGCACTAACGGTTCTCCTTTCGTGTGTGTATGTGTGTGTGTGTGTGCGTAAAAATAATTTATTCGTTTATATATTCTACCTCCCCCCGCCCGCTTCCTACCACAAAACAACTACAAAATTATCGACAACAACAAAACAATCGAATACACACAATCGTAGTGTCGGTGAATTTCTTCTCATCATTGGCCATTTCATTGGGTTGTCTCAAGTGCTCTCGGTCCTTGCATTCAACGCTCTTGTACTACAACTTACGCTGGCCGATGGAACTGTTCGACACCACGCCGCTGGGACGCATTGTTAATCGATTCTCGAAAGATATCGATACCATCGATAATGTATTGCCATTCAACATACGTGTCGTCATTGGCCAGGGCTTCATGGTAAATGATGATAATGATGATACGTGATAAGAACTAATCCTTGCACGACACCAAAAAAAAAAAAACCAGAGGAATATATAATCATCGATCATGGTTATCGGCCTGCTCATCATGCATTATCCAACACGAATACTACCACAACTACTACTAATAATCGTCGTCGTTGGGCAATCGGTTTTGTCGGTGTTTTACTATTTTTGATCAAAAATGTCTCAAATGTCAATCTTCCACTTCCAAAAAGTTATAACCGGATATTTCTCCACCCTGGTACTGGCGCTGGGCTGTGTGTATAGTGCCCGTTATCTGCACAATGTCCTAGTCCATGCCACGCTGCGTTGGCCCATGGAAATGTTCGATATCACGCCTCTGGGCCGAATTGTTAATCGATTTTCCAAGGATATCGAAACCATTGACAATACCCTGCCCCTCAATTTGCGCGTTGTCGTGATGCAATTTTTTTCGGTAATTATCTGTAGGGAGCTCCTCCGCGATTCCATCTTCCACCATCTTCAAATAGCTGAGTAGGTCAAGGTCCCCTCCGAAGCGTACCAAAAGTTCTCGTGCCTCACGCCGCCAGCCCTGTCTCTGCGTCCGCTGAAAAATGCTTCCAATTAGCGATTAGCCCTATAAACTGATTTTATTTTCCAGTTGCTTCGTACTTTATTTGCTCGCTCTCGCTGGCCCTTGGCTGCATCTATTGCTCCAAGGAGCTGCACGAGCGCCTGCTGCACTACGTGTTCCGCTGGCCCATGGAACTGTTCGATACCACGCCCCTGGGGCGAATTGTCAATCGATTTTCGAAAGATGTCGATACCGTTGACAATACCCTGCCCATGCTGTGGCGCGTGGTCATAAGTCAAGCCTTTGCGGTAAATGTCCAACCAATAAACAAAGCGTTTCAAAATTATAAGGCAGTTGTGAGAAAATGATCGAAAAATTCGATATTTAATCGATTTGTTATCGACTGATTTATGATTCTGAAACGCATTGTACTTTTCACACTCCTGCCCAACAATATTCATCGAAGAATCTGAATCTCAGAGGATCTAAACCTCAAGCGTTTTCGAATCTTGGCTACAAAAGTTAGGCAAATATGTAGGATCTCTTGTATATAAAGTAGATAGTGACCAGACTGTAAATACACTTCGAAAATATATTCAATTGGAATTCCTGGCACTGCACCCAAAAACCCAGAATCCCTCCTAACTGCACGTAAACAATTTGACACTAACTCCAAATCCCATAAATGTGAACACTAACTTTCCGGGAGCTTACACCTACTATCCGTCGTGCACTTTTAGAAAAAAAAGACAAACATGAGCATGAACAACAGTTGAATTATGATAATTATTTTTTGGGATAGTTTTTACGATAAACCCCGTACTTTATGTGTGGCTAAAACGTTTTCTACGATTCATGCAGTGGTAGCTAAATATTTATCGGGACTGGCCCTGGCAATGGGCGGCCTGCACTGTTCAGAGCATATCTTCAGCACTCTGCTGAACAGTGGCCTCAAATGGCCGATGGAACTGTTCGATACGACGCCCATAGGTCGCATACTCAGTCGCTACTCCAAGGATATCGATACGGTTGACAGTGCACTGCCATCGTTGTTCGCCATGTTGTTGAACACATGTTTCGGGGTAAAGAATGAACCTTACAAAATTGCTCTAGCAACCCAAAGCACACCACAAACCCCGATGGCTCGCATTGGCCCGCAACGTAACCCGCAGCTGTACAGAAAACAAAATACTAACCCACAACAAAATTCTGCAATCTAATACACACTTTTATCAACCTCATAACATGCATCCTATACCCTATTTTCAGTATTGCTTCATCCATATAACTACTAAAAAAAACAACAACCTCATTTTGCAAATCAAAAATGCCTTTACTTGATGTGAGAGAGAGAGAGAGAGAGTTATGTGTGAGAAACCCCAAAAGGGAACTGATCATTAATTAAACATAATCCAGGGGTTATGGTCTCCTAAACATACTCTGAAGATATCTTTGGTCTCAGAGCCCTTAATGTTTAAGCCTTATAGGTGACAGTGAGCTAAACATAAACATAGAGATAACGCAGTAGGAGATCGATCGCCTCATTCTGATAGCCATTTAGAAACCTGAACGATATCCATGTCATTCACAATCCTTTCCGATCCAATCCAATCCGATCGTATCGCAGGTGTGTTAGCCTACGCTGCGGTCGTGGTCGTCTACATGGGCGGCTTCAAGGCGGCCAAGGTGATACACCAGGAACTCCTGTATGTCATCATACGGGGCTCCGTGTGCCGCTTCTTCGATGTGACTCCGCTGGGACGTCTCTTGAATAGTTTCAGCGGTGACATGGAAATCGTCGACGAAGAGTTACCCGCCACCCTGGACTCCTTTATGACCTTTATTTGGATGGTATTTGCACATATACTTTTACCTTAATTTTTCCAGTTTTATTCTCCCAGTTATGATTCTTACAAAGAATGTTTTTTTGGTTTGTAGCGAATTATTATGAGTTATGGTTTGTACTGGCACAAGTTTTCGATATAAGACTTATACATACATATGAACTCAACTCTCTTTTTCCATGAACATTCTACTATCTCTTTGAATCAAATCAAATCATTCAACGAATGTCAGGTCTCTGCAATTACGGCGCCGCCATAACACTCTTCACATGCACCCTACATGCCTCATCCAGAGTATTCCATCGAATGTTTAACAATCTCATGCACTGTCCGTCAGAGTTTTTCGATATAACGCCCAAGGGTCGCATATTGGATCGCTGCTCGAACGATATCCACTGTTTGGACCTGGTAATGCCGATCAATATACGAATGGTCCTGAGCACAGGGTTCCAGGTAACCTCCATCGAAAGTTTCGTTTCAGTTTAAAGATGTCCGATCGATCGTCCTTAAGCGATATGTATTATTTCCGTTTCTAACACTAACCCTAGTATTGGTCCCTTAACACCCCCAATGAGTGTCCTGATATTGGTCTTATACTTACAAATATCGTATTCTGTCCAACAACAACAAGTTTTAAACACTATCATTCGATATCCGCAGTCATTGGCTATGTAGGTTGTGTAGTTCTCGTTTACCTTGGCGGCTTGGCCGCCTCTCAGAAATTGTTTGCCCATCTATTCGGTCGTATACTGCATGCCCCGCAATCATTTTTCGATATCCAGCCACGGGCCCGTATACTCGATCGTCTGGCCAACGATATATACAAACTGGATTTGGTAATGCCAGAACTAATACGCGTCTTTAACTCGCAAGCGTTTCGGGTATGTTCTCAGTGACTAACACACACTAATCTAATCCCAACTAACAAACCAAATGATATATTCATACTCGTAGCAATTTGAGGCTTTCTCCGGTACTCCATACCCCTAGAAAGTAGCTTGTACAAAAATTAATTGAACCATAGTTTGACTGGAGCGGGAGCATGTTTTCTTCTCGTTCAAAACTCATCTCTTAACATAAGACTCTATACCTTTTTTCCTGTGGTTGTCGCTCTCTCTTTTATTTAATGGTGACCCCGACTGAGCCCTGAAACGCCAATCCTAAGCCGATTTGGGGTTTGGTTGGGTAATTGCTGGATCGTTGTCCGACTCGCAGAGACTTTCTTGAGCATTGAACTTTGTTCGAAATCGAAGTCTAAACCAGAATTTTAATCAACCATCCATCCCGAATTGACAAATCGCAGGTATAACGTCATTCTTTTCGGACTTGGCCCCGGCCCTGGGCACATTGCACGCGGCCAGTGTACTCCATACGCTGCTCCTTGATAACGTAATGCGCGCGCCCATGACTATGTTCGATACGACGCCGGTGGGTCGCATACTGTCACGATTCTCGAAAGATGTTGAATCGGTTGACCAGAAAATGCCGCAGGTCATAAATGATTGTATCTGGTGTGCGTTTGAGGTAATTGTTGCGTCCAAAGTCTCGGCACTACATAGTCTTCAAGTTGCTACAACAAAAAACACGTTTACCAACTAACCCAGTAAAAAATTCATAAAAAAAACTAACAGAAACCTTACTCATTGGCGGCGCCACAAGACTCTCCCCCAGAAGAAAATTCTCTCCCACTCAAGTATTGGCATTCGATCCAAAAAGATACCATCATCAACTCTCTTCCAACTAATCCTCAGCACCACTCCGCACATTCGACCGACATTTACTGCCCGAATTTCGTATATTAATATTGTTTTGCTGTGTTGTACCATTGGTTAGGTTCTGGCTACCATTGTGGTTATTAGCATGTCCACGAGAATTTTCCTGGCCGTCATCGTGCCCATCGCCCTGCTGTACTACTTCGCCCAGCGTTTCTATGTGGCCACATCCCGACAGCTGATGCGTCTGGAGTCCGTGTCCCGTTCCCCGATCTACTCGCATTTCGGCGAGACCGTGACTGGAGCCCCTACCATTCGTGCCTATAACGTCGGCAATCGGTAAGTTTTTCGCTAGAATGGAAATGAATTTAAATTTAATATTCGATATTTTCACAGTTTCATTGAGGAATCCGATGCCAAGGTGGACAAGAACCAGGTGTGCAAGTATCCCTCGGTGATTGCCAACCGTTGGCTGGCCATCCGCCTGGAAATGGTCGGCAATCTGATCATCCTGTTTGCCTCGCTCTTCGCCGTGCTCGGCGGACAGACCGATCCCGGCCTAGTGGGTCTTTCGGTGTCGTATGCCCTGCAGGTGACACAGACCCTCAATTGGTTGGTGCGCATGAGCTCGGACATTGAGACGAACATTGTGTCCGTGGAGCGCATTAAGGAGTATGGAGAGACCAAGCAGGAGGCTGCCTGGGAGCTGGAGCAGGACAAGAACAAGCCCAAGCACTGGCCCGAGGAGGGTCGCGTCGAGTTCCGGAACTTCCAGGTGCGCTATCGCGAGGGTCTGGACCTGGTGCTGCGTGGCGTCAGCTTCAACATCACCGGCGGCGAAAAGGTCGGCATTGTGGGACGCACTGGTGCCGGTAAATCCAGTCTGACCCTGGCATTGTTCAGGTAAGATCAATATCTGATCATAGTCCACGCCTCTGGCTAAACTTCTTTGTGGTTTGTAGAATCATTGAGGCTGCCGGTGGAAGCATCATGATCGATGGCGTTGACATCGCTAGCATGGGTCTTCACATGCTGCGCTCTCGCCTGACCATCATTCCCCAGGATCCGGTCCTCTTCTCTGGCTCCCTGCGCATCAATCTCGATCCCTTCGAGATAAAAACCGATGACGAGATCTGGAAGGCACTGGAGCTGTCCCACTTGAAGGCGTTTGTCAAGAGTTTGACTGCGGGTCTCAATCATGAGATTTCCGAGGGCGGCGAGAATCTCTCGGTGGGTCAACGCCAGTTGGTGTGCTTGGCGCGTGCCCTGCTGCGCAAGACGAAGGTCCTGGTTTTGGATGAGGCCACAGCTGCTGTGGATTTGGAAACAGATGATTTGATTCAGGTAAAGACTAGAACCAAGAATAATTCATAGAATTCTTAGTAAAATTTCATATATTTACAGAAAACGATTCGTACGGAGTTCAAGGAGTGCACTGTCCTGACAATTGCCCATCGATTGAACACCATTCTGGACTCGGACAAGGTGATTGTGCTGGACAAGGGCCAGATCACCGAGTTCGCATCGCCCACAGAGCTGCTGGACAATCCCAAGTCGGCCTTCTACAGCATGGCCAAGGATGCCAATCTAGTTTAAGGATCAAACCACGAATGTCAAACCACGAAACTCATATGAAAGTGTCTGCCCCCCGCCCCCCTAAATCAAACAACAGCAAAAAGAACCCCCTAGGCACTAGATTAGTAGATTACTAGTTAATTCACTGAACGGCAGCTTTAAATCAATCAATTGGCAACTAGTAAATGGTAAATGGCAACTGGCTCTACCTCATGGCTAAGTGTAGCGGCAGCAACTAGAAACAAAGCAAACGGATACAAAAATGAAACAGAAACCAGAAAAGAGATGAAAAACAAGAGATAAGCAAATACCAACTAATGTTCATAGCTTAAGCAAAAACCCCCCCACAAAAAAAAAAAAAACCAGTCGTGTCTTCGTCGGTTACTTAATAATTCTTATGTGCGTCCTTTTTTTTGTATTGTAATGTAACAGTATGTATGAATTTACATAGTCGAGTCGAGTATTTTTGTATTGTCTATTGTACTTAGTTTTCTAACAACAACAAACCGATGGAAACTTGAAGAAAGATCAAGGAAAACTCTTATGTATGCCACGTATTTATGTACTTAAATTAATTACAAGTGAAACATGGGAAACGAAATCACTCAAGAATTTTCTGCCTTCAACTGATAAAATCAGTTACTTAACGGTCAACGTAGTTAAATCAATTTTGAAACTTTTTTAAAATGTATACTTAAATAATGTAATAAACTAATTGGGTGAAAAATAAAACCCAACAAAATCCCACTGAAAAATAAAAGTTTTTGAATGTAGTAATTTGGGACGCAGCTCGGATAAAGATTGCGCTTTTCAAATGGTAATAGGAAACTATTTGGAGTTCTTTTTATTTGGCTGAAATTACGATAAGAATATCTGTTTTCTGGGACTATTTTGTGGGATTATTTCCTTTAAACGAATAAAACAAAAAATAATATTTACAAAATGTTTTACGAATCTAAGAAGGAAATGGTTAAAATTCAGAAATCACTTCTTTGTTTCCTAGTGAAAGTGATTCGATTAGAAGAGTACATATTTTATATATTTTCTATAAAAAAATTGAGGTATTGGATACCTTTAATATAGGAAATTATTTTATTTTAATGATTTTTCAAAACCAATAATTTTTACTTACTTATTTAATCATATTCTATTCAATTCATATTTCCAAGAAAATATAAGTAGTACAATTTACGAATTTTTGGGCAAACTCTAGAGATAAAACGGTTTTCGTATATTTCGAAATAACGGTTTACACAGAAAAGTGTCTTTTGCAACACTTAAAACAGGACTTGGCGGGCTGCCAACTCAAGGCGATTTATCGATAGGCAACCAAAACTACTGGTCTAGGAATGGCCGCTAAGATAGGAATTCAAACAAGGAAGAGCAAGAGCGTTAGAGATGATTGAGGAAAGAATATACGTAAATGAATGAAAGCTGTATATTCAGCCTTGGGAATATTTAAACAAATGCGATTTTTAGGGTTGAATATTAACGAAAAATAATTTATATTTTAAAGTCTGTTGGGAAACAATTGCTCTAAATAATTAAAGAATACAGAAATAAATACTGTGCGAAGCAGATAGAAGTTGAAATTATTGATGGGATAATTGTATGTTGTAATTTTTAGTTATATGTATTATATCTGCGGTATATAAATATATTCATCAATAAATTAAGACTTTAATCTGGAAATAGTATATAATTGGAAGTGCAAGTGGTTACAACTTGATTTCTATTCTTAAAGACCTAATCGATTTCTGGCAGAACCTCCTAAAGGACCTTTGATGCATTTGTATAGTTAAGCCAGAAATTTGATTAATTTCGTGATTACCACAGACTCCTTTAATCTCATGTTAGAAGAAAGCATTTTGTAAGGTAACACTTTCGACCTAAATCATTTTAATAATTCGCCCCTGTGTATTCGGGTATCAAAGAGAACTGCCAATTATAAAGTGAAATTGTATAAGTGAAAATCCGACAATGGCTCACGGCCTAACTGCTGGATTATCCACACAATCAAAGGATTTATAGTTGTGATTTGTGAATATTACAGACAATTTCTTGTCATCTCAGCAATCCGGGCAAAGATTTTCGCATTCGAGAGCAAAAGCCTTTGACACTTTAAAGATTTTCCCTCATATTTTCATTGACTAATGTGTGGCCGGGACCAGGCCATAAATAATATTTATAAACCACCTAAAAAGCAGTCCAAGCATTTGGGAGACAATTTCAAGAAACTTATTACCCATCCACTTACACTCACACTCGACTATAGTATGGAGTGCGTACAATATATATTTATTTCCGATATTTGCCGGGCACCACCCACTGGAAATGAGCATTCCATTTGTCTTTATTTGGCCGCAGACACAAAATGGTTGCTCTGAGGCTGCATTTATTGACAATAAACAGGTCATAAATTACACATTGAATGGTCTGTGGATTGGGGGGTTTTAGGTGGGGGCAAGGCTAAGAGTAGGCCAAAAATAAAAGTCCTTCAAACTTCAGTGCACAAAAATGTTTTCGAAAGAAATTTGCTGAAGTGAAGAGAGTCCTTGTTACACTCTTAAGAGAGTTTTAAGTCGATTGTTTAGAGGAGATGCTTGCAGCAGAGAGAAGAACAAATATTGTATAAAATATATTGGTAAACCTTATTATAATTCCTTGTGGATTATGATTTTGACAACCACTTGGTGCATTTTTTTTACCTCACTTTAATGTATAAATTCTTGATTATTCCTTTCCATTCCTTATCCATTCTTTATGCTTAATTTGGAACTGCCATGGTTATATCTGATGGACTACCATTAGCACTATGGATCTGGAAGAGCATCTACAGCTTTGTCAAAAAAAAGCTTAGTCTTTTCTAAGCTCTAGTTTTGTCTGAGAGGAACTTCAAAGTGGAAGTTGCAAGGCCTTCAAGGCCTTTGTTGTTGCTCTCGTTTCTTTTTTTGGGGGGGAGGCGTGTATGGCGGTTGTGTGTGCGCCTGGTGCTGGGCGTGGCCCGAAAGTGCACTTGAAAACAAAAAGCGTAAAGTTATTAAAGGTTTTTGTGCGCTTTGTGTGGCCGCTTTCATGTCACTTACACTTTTTGGCCATGTTTCAAAGCGGCCCAAGCACCGTCCCCACCCTCTGAGTCGTTTTTTATGTGTATGTGTGTGTGTGTGTGCCTCCTGGTCTTTCGCTGGGTAATCTTGGCAACGCAAGGATTTTTGCATACATTCATCCGTGGCAGGAGGGGCGGGCACAAAACTTCAAGCGTGCGGCAAATTCAATTTGAAATTTTCAAATGTTTTTCTTATTTTTTCCTCTTGTTTTTTTTTTGGTTCTTCTGTTTGGAAATTACATTTTTTATGAGGGGTGCTGGTTGTTTTGGGGGCTTCTGTCGAGTGTCAAAGCCCGTGCCCCTGAATCGTGAATGGGGTAGGCGTGGCCCAGGCCCGGCTCGAACTCCTTTGAAAGTTGCATTGAAAAAAGAAAACCAAATGAATATTTTATTGCCCGCGCATCAGCCGGGAGACGTAAGTGAGTGAAGGATTCATGATGTATGGCTGCTGCGAGGTTGCTACCAAAATTGGCCACCCGTTGTGCAGCAGCTCGCAGGAGGTGGTACCACGATGAGGCACGATGGGCGGTTGCTCAAGACAGCAACTCCAGAGGAGGCAGTTTCAGGAGACCTTTTTGAGGGGCGAGCTCATATCCAGGAATCCAGGAATAGGCTGCTCAAGGAGAGGGTTTCAGGAGCGTTGGAGCCCTCCAGGAGCTCCATAGAAAAACATCCTCTATGGTCTCTCTGGGATCACAAATCTTTTCCCGAATATTCCTCATCGATGATGCTGCTCCTGTTTCGGGTTCCTGGGGGGGCGGGCAGGCAGAGGCAGGCACGCATCAAAGCAGCCGTCACGGATGTAGCAGGCGATGTCATGCGGCGCGTTCCGTTGCGCTGCCACAAAATGTGGAATCAAAAAGGAAAATATAAATGTTTTCACATTTATTTTATTTATTTTTTAACTGAAAAGTGTGATTCGTGTGAGGTACGGGTGGCCTGTGCGGAGAGAGAGAGAAAGAGAGACAGTAAAAGTTTGAGAGTAAAAGTGAGAGTTGGGCGAGTGAAAGTGCGTGCTCGACATGGTTGAAAGCTAGTTTGGGAATTTGCTTTGAACAAAAGTTGAAATGTAATTTAAATCGGAATTTAATTTGTAAGAGTTTCAGTTTCATTAAATTTGAATTATTATTTTGTAAAATATGAACAGCTCACGTTCTAAAATAAATGAAAATGTTTCAGTTTTTAGGAAATAATAAATTGCTTAAATTATAATTGCATGTTTAATGCTTTGATTAAGCGAAATTGTCTGTGTCGCTATGTTTTTGGTGATGTAGGAAGGAATCTTCTTCTGCTGTTAAAATCTGTTCAGGACAGCAGCTGTAACAGAGAAACCACGCTGTTAACAACCCAGGTTAACAGTATGTGATCGGCCCCGCTTACAGCGCTCTGTTACCGCTACCTGACAGCGCTCTGTTACCGGTACATAACAGCGCTCTCACGATCCTCAAGGCTGAATTCAATTACCTATAGATCTTCGACCACAATAGACGTAAAAATATATTATGTACTAAAATTTGAAGTGAATATATGTATATATCGCTCCTGACATATCGTGGGATCACTCAAAAACGAGCAGAGAAATTGTGAGCGGCAAGGGCCGCGGCTCTACTTTTATACCCGAGAAACAGTATATACATATGTAATCTCACATTAAATACATACATATATAACATATACAATATACTGTATATATTGACGGACAGACAGCCATGGCTCTACCGACTGAGCTGTTGATGCGGTTCAAGAATTGAAAGTACTAGGGATTGAGCCAATTACTTAATTCGTGCATTTACTGCAATCTATCATGAATATATGTATGTAGTTTCTTGTTTAACGATATTGTCAAATCAATCCAACTTCATTAACAGGTTACCTCATGCCATTTCTAACGGACTGTTAATACACTCAGTTCATGCAAACAGACTTTCATATAATCTCTTTCTAATGCTAATTAGGCATCAAAAACACCAATTCCCACACCCGCAGATTAACACCCAAGGCACAAGTGTGTTAAACTCCGGCGGAAAGACCAAAAGAACTTCGTACTTCGTATCAAAATCAGTTTGCCAGGTGAATGCTAGGCAAAAATCCGACCAAACGAAAAACCGCAAATTATCCAAAAACCGAATCACTGCCGGTGGGAAAGTCCCCAAAAATGGTTTTCATTTGGTTTTCATGTCCTGTCTATGATGCAAGACATATGTGGGTACAACATGTGTGTACGTTTGTGAATGGAAAACGACAGCACCAGCACACTCACACACACACACAAGCAGAGATTCTCTGGCAGAGCTCTGCAGAGGTGACAGTGAACATACGGATTTTATAGCACACTTTTTCGCGCCGCCTTCTACGCGGCTGTCGCTTTCGCTGTCTCTCTTCCTGTCTTTGTCCTTGTCTATGTCCCTGTCTATGTCTCTTTCTATTCCCTCTGACAGCTGACTGTCTAGGTGTGTGTGTGATGGTGTGTGTTTTTGTGCGTTCCCGTGTGTGTGTGTGTGTGTGCGCGCATGTTAAAATTCATTTGTCAAAAGGATTACCATGGTAATAGGGTTTTAAGCATATCCTGGCAAACATTCGCAGCATTTTTTTTGTATGCCGGGTACTTTTTTTTGTCCTGGTTTTTGGTTTGTTTGCTTTTTTGCTTGTGGTGGCCACAGGTGGCGGCTAATTAAAAAATGGGATTAAGCAATTATGACAGACATTTGTACATCACACTCCCTTCCCTCCGAATCCCTTGGCCCACCTTTGGCAAACAGATTTCTCTTTGTGGTGGGGCTTGTGCACAAGCTGCTAATAAATTGACTGCAATCAAAGTTGTCATAAGTTGAGCAGGACAACGACCACACCCAGGACCAGGCCGGGGTTCCCAAAGACTGATAGCTGAGGTCACGTCTATGGGGTCCAGAAGCGTAGTTTAAAGAGGGATTTAACTAGGAAATGAGACCCAGGTATGACCATATTATGACTCCCAATTAAGATGCTTACTTGGAATGTATTTTCAATATATCACCTTGAGACTTTCACCCCCTTGACAGCACCCCTGGTACTGGGACAGACCACACCTACCCGCAGCCAAATGACAACTTAATCGCCCAAAAAATCAAGCCAAGCGTAGACATTGTCCTACAGCTCTACCCCCACCCAGACCCACACACAGCAGGCTTCTCAAATCCTGCTGGCTGCCATGTGTCGCCTTCTGCCAACATCTTCAAAGCTGTGGGAAACTTACCCCTGGCCCACAAACCTATCCCCGTCTCAAGACTCATCTCCAACGAGGCGAAAATGTACAAATTGTTGTGATTTATTTTAACAGATTTTTTGTTAACCCAAAAGAGAAGTATAACAGAAGGAGCAGCAGTGGCAGGGGCAGTGGCAGTAGGTGCGGAGCTGTGGCTGATGGAAGTGGAAGCATTTGCTACTCTATTGATGAATATGCTGGTGGGTCACTCATATGATAGAGAGACAGAGAGGGGGAGCGAGAGGGGGAAGGGAGAGTGGTTAGAGAGTGGAGGCTGGCGCGTGACAATGCGCCAATGTGTGGTCAAGTGCGCACGACTGAGCTGCTGGCTTCGGGAGCTACAGAGGAGGTTCCATCAATTTGTCCCCAGTCACAGTGAGATATATAGAGCCGGAGAGAGAGAGAGAGAGAGAGAAAGAGGGGAGGGAGGGATATGGCAAAAGTTAACGTTAACAGGTTTAACCAGGCTAAGGACAAGTGTGGAGACTGTGTAACCGAGGGTGTAGCTGATGATGATGACGAGGACGAGGAGGCACCCTCATCATTAGTGAGAAATGCTTGAGTTTTAACTGAAAGATTTAGATGAACATGTCCTCTGTCCTCTGTCCACACCGCTCTCCATGTGAGTGTGCATTCATGGTTACCATAGAGATTTCCAAGGAGAGATTTCCCCAGTCCCAGTCCCAGCCCCAGCCCAGATCTCACTGAAAGGGCTTCAATATAATCTGTATAATATTGTGGAAAATGTTTAGTACATCTGATATATTTGCCTTTGTTTCTGGAGGGTGCAAAAAGGGTGTTCTAAGGGTGGGGGGCGGTTCTATGAAACGATTTCTCATGCATGAAATGTTTTACTTTTGGAGAGGATTTCGTGTGGAGTGGAGTGATGGAGATATTAGACGGAAATTAAGTCTTAAATGTGTAGAACTTTTAGAGGTATTGATGTTAAGGTTAATAACAGAAAAGGGTGGAATAGATACATAGATATAGATACATATGTAGACAGTACCATAGACGTATCTCTGCCTGGCATTAATTTAGATATATATTCTTTCTGATTGTAAAATTAAGTAGCCACTGGGTAACCTTTTACCTTAATTATAAATTTAAAAAAAAAACCACCTACGAAATCTTTCACAAAATCCCATCAAAGGCAATTATGGAGAAAAGAAAATATACATTTTTGCTGCCAATTAGCGTGTCCAACTGACTGGACTTTGGACTCTGGACTGGACTCCCTTCTGACCAATTATCCACACCTTATCTCAGTCCCACTTCCACACCCACTCTGTTCTCTTCCTATTCTCCTTCCTTGGTTACAATTGGTCTTGGTTTGGTCCCTGTTTTGGGCTAAACAAACGATGCCATGGGATTAGGTTCCATTCTTGGGTATCTATGTCAGCATTAGCTAATTCTATAAAGCTGCTTCTCCCCCTCTACCTACCAAACACCACTCCAATGACTTTATGAAATATTGCGGTACGCTTCTTTTTTGTTGCCAGGAGGGAAAGTGAGTGTAGAGGTACAGTGGGTGGGTGAGTGGGCGTGGGGGCTGGCTCTGGTGTCAGCTCTGGCTTTGATGGAGATGCCGCATCCGGGTGCACATCGATGGTGGCACGTACTTTGGTTAGCATTTCAGCTCAGCTGCTGCGAACAGAGAGAGAGAGACAGAGACAAGGCGACAATTTAATTTATTTGGTCGCTTTGCACAACGGTCCAAAGGCCGGCACCAAAGTCAGCGAATTTACGATTGACATTTGCGTTTAACCTACTTATGCTGATTTGATGGCAGCTCATAAATAAAATTTAAACCAATTGCTGGACCCGTGAGCCCCAGACCTATATAGAGTACTACCACGCCCCAGCCAGAGGAGGAGGAGGAGGAGCCTCATCAATCGCAGCTGCTATCAATGTGGGCCATCATCATCATCTGGGCCATCATCATCACACCCATTCTTATGCCCATCCGGATCCGCATCCGGGAGCTCTTCTCCGTAATTGAACTCTTAGTGAGCCAAGCAATTTCGATTTTTAGTGCGAGTGACGACAAGACAAATATTTAAAATCTCTCTCGAATGCATACTACCCCCCCTCCCACTTATAGACCCCTCTCTCGATCCAAAATGCTCGACAAATTTTTGTCGTCAGTGTCAAATGACGCAGAAAGTCGGCGAAGCGCCTAGAAATTAAAACGTGAAATGAGTCGTAAGAAAAACAATGAAAAACACCCTGGAAATGGAACGAGAAATGGGGAAATTCGACTGAAAGTTTTCCGATTGTCTTGGGAGAGTCTCTCCTTCGCTCTCGCTCTCCCTCTCTCTGGATGATATTTGAACAGCGTTGGGGGGCGAGGGGGCAGTAGAGACAGTGAAAGGTTAGGTTAGGAGTTCGGGCTAAATGTGTCACTGGGGTGCAATTTGAAAATGAAATTTTCTGTACTTTTTTTCTCTCGCTTTTTTAACATTTCACTTTTTTATTTTACTTTTCCATTGCGTTCCCGTAACGCTCTGCCGCCATGTGACCTTGAGAGTGTGTGGGTGGTGGGACCTGTGTGTGTGTGCCACAGATAGTTTCTGAACTTTGCAACTTTTTTATGTACATACATATATGCCGAGTCAGAGTCAACTAATTTGATTTTTCCCAATAAAAGTGCAAAAAAAAAACTATGTGTACTCCAGAGAGCGACAGGAATATAGCACTCCAGGTTCGAAGCTGAGACTTTAGCTTTTGTAAAATTACAATAAACTATAAAAATAATATTGAATTTAAAGGAAATATGTATATATAATCTATACATACAAATATGTAATATGAGTAATTATACATTTATATGTACATATCTGTTTATGGTATTTGCTGGGCTACGCAGCCCAATATTAGCAGGCGTGATCGATGCACCACTGGCTATAAAGTGGTGCAGCAGTAAATTGAATTCCCTGTTTTTGTTTGCTGTTTGCACTGCCCACTGCACTGCACATTACACATATGTACATATGTACATATATGTATAAATATAAGACAGCGGTCGGCCCGCAGCCACTCACATGTTCTTTGTGCGTTTGAGTGCGCAGACAACAGACAAGAACGAACACGATTCATTTTCTCTGCCGCGGCGCTGTCGAGCAGAATTATGAAGCCGCGGGTGCCGAAGCCACACGATCCATTTTCGCTGCCGCTGCGCCAGCCGATCAGAATACCGAAGCCGCGTGTGCAAAGGGCCGACGCTACACGAAGCTTTTACACAGTGCACTTTGCGTATGCCGACTGCGCTGCCCCGTGGCCTTTTCCTATGCACATTGCTGCCGGCCTCTGCTTTAAGCTCCCGCACGACAGCAGCCTATCCAGCCGATCTCTTCGTCTCCGTCTTCTTACCTTCGCCTTCGCTATCGCTCTCTCGTTTTTTCGCCTTCACTATTGCTCTCTCGATACATCGCCCGCTCGCTTGCATTAGGGCACGGGTAATTCGGCCCGTCTGCCCTTGAATTCAGTCTTCACCTATGTAGCACTCACGTCTCGCACTTCGTCTAACGCCTATTGCACTTTGAATAAATCTTCAGCTTTCGCTAGCTTTCTTATACGCACAACTTTCGCTATTGTACAATAAACTAAATAATGCAGAATAATGACAATAAGCCGTAAACTCTAAATAAAGTCAAAAACTACGCTGCCGAAAAAGCTCCGTAGCTCAACAGTATTCGTTTTTAAATCTACTGCTACTGCTACTAATACTACTACTGCTGCTGCTACTACTGCTGCTACTACTGCTGCTACTACTAATGCTACTACTACTACTGCTACTGCTACTACTACTACTACTACTACTGCTACTAGTATTTGATTCTCAGGGCTTTTTTCTGGGTGTATGTATGGAATCTGAAGATTTAATTAAAGCCAATTAAGAAGAGAAAGTAGCTCAATTATCAGAAATCATTCGGTGTTTGAATTGAGAAGAGTATTATTCAATTTATCATTTAAATTATGAGCTATGATAAGGTCTTCCAGTCATTACATTCGGACATAAATAAGTAGATACTTTTTAGTTGTATATAAAAGTCATGAGTCATGGGGAAGTTTTGGTTATAAATTGAAGCCATATTTAAAAATCGAATGGTGGCAATCGAATAATAAAAAATATATACTCGTACAAATTTCACTCATCAAGCAGTAAAATATCAAGTCTCCATTAACCCCATTAACGCATTATTGCTGATATGAAATGAAGTCATTTGATTTCATACCATTAACAGATTGATAAGCAATACGCATATATGTGTACATATAAATATATATGTTATCTGAAAAAATGTTCCCCCAATTAAAAAATGGATCATTACCCAAAAAAACGTATGAAAAATTAAATTTAAATTAAAATCAACTTGCTAATAAGTACACATGAGTACATGTATATATGTATCGTATCCGAACCCCAAAACAATCCTTTGAATATTTAAAAGTAACCATTTTATTACAATACTCGTATCTTACCGTAACATAATCCCTTCACATATATAATATTTATTAAATTTTCGACTGGCAAACACTGGGACCCTGACCTTGGGCCTTGGGCCCAGGCGAAAAAACCCCCCAAAGACGCTTTAAAATCATCAAATGGCAACACACACTCGTTTTTGTGTGTGTGTGTGTGTTTGATCCCGCTTTATGCACTGCCCGAGTCCAGTAAATGGTTTGAAATTTGACATACTTATGCCCAAACAATTCAAATAAAGACCGCTGGAACAGGGGCCGAACAAAAGAGCAACAAAAGCAAAAGTTGGGCGAAAAGGTTGAGTAGAGATTTTCGTTTCTTTGGGGGAGGGGGGGTGTCAGTATCCCTGGGGTAGGCTAGGGTAGGATTGGGTTGGTATTGGGATTGGGTTGAATATGGGGAGCAAAAGGTCGGCAACCCGCTCACGACTAAAGCTCAATTCAATAACTCTCGCAGACACACACACAGACACATTCTCAGACCTTCAAAGAAGACAGAGAGAGACAGTAAGAGAGAGAGAGAGAGAGAGAGAGAGAGAGACAGTCTGTCTTGGGGAACTGGATCTGTGGGTTGAATCTGGTTCTGAGCTCTAATGTTGAGGATGGCTCTGGGCCTTGCTGCTTTTGGCTTAATGCTCATGCCGAGAACTGATGCAAACAAATATTTATAAATGCGCAAATAGAACAGATAACTGTATTTTTATATGCACACACTGAAACCTCCATCACCCACACACACACACACACACATGAACACATAGATACTTCGAGAGTGGAGCGAAAGAATTTCGAGATTCGATTCGATTCCGCATCTCGTGGAGTCGACTCGGCCGATGGGTCGACGCTTCCATTCATTCATTCATTCAACAGTACTCGTGGAGCGGCAGCAGCAGCAGCAGCACCACCAAACAACCAGTAACATTTTTATTGCTTGGCATGGAGCATATGAAAGCCGCCGCTCGAACGAACCCGCCCCACCCACCAGAAACGCCCCACCAACCCTTTGATATACATACCTTATGTGGAGGGTAACATTATTTGTATATGAAACATGCAATTGAATTATTAATCAAAGCAATTATTTGTATTTTATATGTACATATTTTAAGCATATTTAATTGGCTTTCGATAACGAATCCATGAGGAAAATTCGTGCTACCAAATCAGAACGAAGATGGCCCAATCTATGAGCTTTCGGTTAAGGAATCTATCGTGTTCTATGTTATTGCCTCGCAGCTTCACAAAAATCCGTTACCTACAGGAATCTGCTGCATAATATCCTATACAAAAGTTCCGGTATAGATCAATAGTTCAATCAATGATAGCCGTCAAATGGTATTATATACCTGAAAAATTCGCTCTTCACTCACTCATAAATATCTTATTTTTTGGGGTACTCTTTGGGGTTCGATAATATATGGTATACTGATCATTTCGATATAAAATTGCAAGTCCAGTCAAAGAAATAATAGTTCACTTTAGATATTTTTATTTTAATTATATTTCAAGCAAATATTTCCTTCAAAAAGGCAAGGCAAGGACCCCCTAGGTTTTTGATTCTTGCTCATCAACCCATCAATCGGATTGGTTCAAATCAATGGAAAGGGCTATAATATATAGTAGATCACACATCCAAAATAATATTAATAATTGTCGAAGGGCATACAAACATCGTTCATTGCCCGTTGGCCTTACTTCCTCTTCCTTCCTGCTTATTTCGTTTTTTATTCGTGCTGCCAACCCAAACGAAAAGAGCGCAAAGGCTGCAGGAAAAAAAGAGGCTATGGCTGGGGGCTGGGGTTCGGGCTGGGGGCTGGAGCTCGAGCCATGAGAATGAAAGGAAAAAGGGATTGCTTGCTTGCGCGCAGGAGAGAAATATATATTTTTCCGATATTTTAACATGAATTTTGCATATTGTTAATTTTGCCTTTCAACTGAAAACGTAGCGCAAACAGACAGAAGGGCGACCAGCAGAGGGGCGGGTGGGGGTCGAAAAGAAGTGCAGGGAAGCGCTTTTATAGCATTTAGCTTCCGCTTTTCCATATACATACCTACATATGTGTTTGTGTGTGTGTGTGTGTGTGTGTGATTGTGTAGCTGTGACTAAGAGTCGCTGTGTGTCTGTGTATCTCTGTGTGCAATATTTATTTGACAAGCGCATTGAATTTGATTTGTGCGTATAAGTCTGCTAAGAAGGGGGCCACAGAGAGAGGGAGTTGAATGGGAAAAGTGGAAAGTCATTTTCCACTTGTTGTTGCCTCACATTCATGGCCAAGACGATAGACGGGAGATGGAACTTATACGAATGTCTTTCATTAAAGGTGTAAATTCTGGACTCTTATTCCTAGAAATATACCTCACATATTAACCAATTACTAGAGGGTATCATAAGCTTCTTTAGGAATTATATACACGAGTAATATGAGTAATTTCGCTGCACTCTTGTGCTCTCGACACCTCATTAATATTGTAAATATCAAATAAATTTTTATTTATATTCCCGGAGGACAAATACCATATTTAATATTTAAGGAAAAAATTAAAAATAATTCTTCTTTCCAATGAAAATATTTCATTTGGCCTTGCAGCGGGTTTCCAACACCCTTCGGGGCTGTTATGATGCGTTTCTTTCCATCAATTGCAAAAGCTGCCAGAGCGTGAATAACTTTGTGTACATTCATACATATATCAAAATCCATCCGACCTGATATGAAATGTTAATTGCCAGTCTGCCCTCAAGCAGACGCATAACTTGAACTCTTCGCTCGAACTTAAATGAACAATTCTGCTCGGTGGGCGGAGGGCTACGGGTAGGGTTGAAGGGGCCCAGATTTATGATAAACATACAAATTAAATTGGGTCAAATGTGCAGCGTTGGCAGATGCCGAGCTCTGGGTGAGAGCGTGTTTAAACCGCCAGCAGACCTCTGTCAAAAGTTCAAAAGGTTTCCAAAAGAACTCCACAAGTTTTAAGGTTTCTTTTTATTTCAATTGAGCGTAAAACCTTTAAACTAACATATATTATATGTATTATGTACATTTATTTGTTCATTGGTGTCTATGGAATATTATTGGTTCGTAATTTCAGATTACATTTATTTTAAACCGATTTTTGTATCGGTTTGAAGCGGCAACTTCTCTATCGCTTACAGGAACTGCTCGCACCAAGCGTTGGGGCAATTGTAACATTCGGAGGCGATGGCGGAGAATATGCGTTGAAAGGGATATACTAAAATCCACGACTTAGTCCTAATCTATCCAAAATCTAGACGAAAGCAAAGTGAAAACATTGTGTGTTTTCATTAGGGGGAATTCAGAAACCCATTTGGGGCTCAACAGAGGAATACGATGGGTATAAGCTTGAGGTAAAATACCAAGAGACACCATAAGGAGCTGCATAATTGAATTACTGGAACCCGCCTGTTCTAGCATGTTTATTTTGCCAGATCGTTGGCGTATGGACAAACACATGTTCAACCATGTTGGGGATTGAATTCATCCAAGTACGAGTAAACGTATATGTATGTATGTATATTTTGTATATACTATTTTGTGCATTTGTGTGTAGAATCTATTAGATGTTTGAATATGAAATTTGTCAGCTTGCCATTTGGCCTGCTGCACATTTGACAAAACACTTAGCTTTAACCTTAACCTTAGCTTCATTTCTGAGAAGACTTATGCATATTTCATGTGGGGTTGCAACAACTAATGCACTGCAACAGGAAGAACAGCAACAACAACTATGTACTACCAAATTGACTAATGGCCTTGACTGAAGGTGGGGCTTACGTGGCATTTCGTGGCGGGTTGGGGCTTGTGCCATGTGGAAGGATGAAAGATGGAAGTACCACCAGC
Source organism: Drosophila athabasca (assembly GCA_008121215.1). Lineage (NCBI taxonomy): Eukaryota > Metazoa > Arthropoda > Insecta > Diptera > Drosophilidae > Drosophila > Drosophila athabasca. The sequence continues at coordinate 1,272,813 of CM017794.1, forward strand.
AGTAGCAGCAGCAGCAGGAGCAGCAGCAACAGCAACAGCAGCTGCATGGCCTGATAAACATTTGTTTAACATGACCATTAAGACAAGTCAAACTGCAAACGCACACGCATGCACACAGGGATACACAGGAACCTCATAGATACACTCATCCATGCAAATGCCGCAATATGGCATAGAACATGCAATATGCCACACACGGACCACACACACACAGACACACAGGCACACACACACACACACAGACTAATAAGTAACAAACAACAGACACGATTACAACCAAATGACACAGAAAATCACTCCTGGGCGTTATGTAGATGCTCATTGCATTCGGTTTTGGACCTACACCGCCCCGACCCCACCATACCATACCCCCCCATACCATCCCATCCCATTTGACCTGCGCCTCGCTTCGGTTCGGGTTGGGTTGGTGCGGTTCGGTTCATATGAAAGTAAATTAGCTTAGTGCCCATTGATGCACTGGGAAAACGGAATATGACCTTTTTACAAACGAAACTCCTCGGAGCGCTAGGATATAAATATATTTCTGGGTATGGCCATACTCCATTGCGCTTGCGGATCTCTCTCTGTCTCTTTCTCAGTGAGGAATTGTGCAGAATTCCACTTCGAAAAAATCGAGCTGAAAGGTTTATATGGAGTCTGTGACTGAACCTATTATGGGCCGTTCCTGGACGGCTCGTACGATTGTCCTACATTTTCAAAGGTGAAATTTATGAGGTAAGAGGTTCCGCACATAAATTCCTCAAGTTTCATCATTTTCATTGAGTATTAAAATACATAATAAATACCTAATGAAATGATTGCCTTTCCCTTTTGACCAGAATGTGCATTAAGACACTAAAAATTCTCTCAGTGAACCCGACTAACTTCTGGCAGCTATTTATGTGCAATCTGCTTCCCTTTCCATGAAGGGGTCTCATGCATGTTCCATAGGCCGGTGCGTGTCTGCAGTCCACAAAATACGCCGTGCCACAGTTCCATTGCTGGACGGACAGAAGGAGAGAGGAATAGACATAAGCCCAGGAGACTGACTTACTGACTTCTGCCTCTCTCTCCCTCCACCGCCTCTACCGGACTATCGGTCCAGCCAATAGGGCTTAAATCGACATAAATGCGGTCATTGGTGGGGCCCCAGGACCGAGAACACAGGACCAAGGGCGAGCATTTCGCTTTCGATTTGTTTATAGCTGCGTTTAATAAATTACAAATGAACTTGGATCTTGGCCTCATCTTCCGCCCTCCATACGGAATTGAGTTAGCATTGAGCTCATGGACAAAGCAGTCTTGCAGTCCCGTAGGTTTTCCTCATTCTAGTAGATAATCTATGGGAACTAACAGCATTTGCATCAATTGTGTGGCGGTGGCGGGGGGTAATGGTTGCTCGGCTCCCTGGGTCTCTGGGCAATCAAGGGAAAATTGAAGTACGGAAAAATATGGGTAAATACTGGATGATATATGTATATATAAACTATAGTTACCTTTTGTATAGAAAATTCATAAATAATATCTTGTAATATATATGTTGAAAATGTTCCAAAGAATGAAGTCCTAGAGCTATATTAATACTTCGCCAACTGCAATCATCAAATGGCCAATTGTTGACATTACAATAGTCTTCAATATCCCTACTAAAGGACTCTCTCCCTCTCTCCATTGTAATTAAAATCCCAGGGTAAGGCATTCTTCCATATACCCTTTTCAAGCACTTATTGAGGGTATAGTTAGTTTTTTTTCTGTATTTGTTCTTCGCTTTTATCCAATGTTTATTTGTTTTGGCTTCGATGCTTTCTCTATTAGTTTTTGTGAGTGTTTGTTGGAAGTTCTAAGAAATATGAGTGCCCCGTGGCTGGTCGAGCGGCTGCTCCAAGTTCCAGCTTCCAACTACCCCCCCCAATCCCCACCCCCACCCTCGATCCCCATTCAGTTGTTTCTTCTGTTGCAGCAGCTCCTGCCCCTGATGGTGATGCCTGCCTCCGCAGTGACTCATAAAAATAGTGCAAAATAGCAAATGCTACAAACGCCAACGAACCAAAAATGAAATGGCTTAAGCTTTCGAAAAGCGTCGCCGATGGTAGCTTCACTCTTCTATCCTCCAGTACTTTCTCTCTCTCTCTCTTTTGCTCTCTCTCTCTCTCTGGGCCGTTGCTGCTGTTCAAATATAAATGCATTTGCGCCCGACCACAAAATGTGTTCAGCCGGAAATTGTACGTGGAGTGGGTGCACTGAGAGAAATTCATTGGAGATTATCCGTTCTATCCACAGGAATCTGCAATTATGGCGCTGATAGTAATTAAAGGAAATTCGAGTTGATAATGCAAAGGTAATTATCATAAAAATATTGACTGTTCACATAAGCAGCTGTAACAGAGCAACAGCGCTGTTAACAGCCTGTTAACACTCACAACTACCGCTCTCCGTTAACAGTCAGTGGCCGTTCCTCGTTATAGTGCACTGTAAACGCTGTCTGATGCGATCAACGAATGAAATATTTACTATATAGATCAATCTTCAATCGTAGCTGAATGCTTTTCTAAGTGCACAAGGGGAGCCATTGGAGGCTCCTTCAATCGACTGAGGTGAGGGGCGAGGATGTTGTAGTGGACGTGGGTGTGGTGGTTTGTGCGGGGCTAAGAACCGCTTGACTCTGGTCTGGCTAGCATATGTTCCATTAGCTTTTTTTAAGAGCCTATTGCCATCGGTTTCCGAGTGCGGAAATTTTAACAGATTTTGCCCCCGGTTGCGGTTGAACTTTTCACTAAACAACAACATGGAACAAAAAATATAGAAACAGTAAATGAAAAAAAATTTTAAGAAAAGCTTCAGTGGAATAGGCATTCACCATTTTCAGGGTTTACCTTCTTCGTAGAACATTGTTCTGAGGAACAGAGCTAATACCAGCAGACATTAACAGTCTGTTGCAACTGCTGGGTACCACAGTTGGTTAACAGGCTGTTACCAAGCAGTGTAACGGCTCGCTGTTACCACTCATTATAGCATTTATAGCCACACATATGTATGTACATATGTATGTACTCCTGTTGCAAAGATATCATACATAAATAAACAGGAAACGATTCTTAACTCATACATTAAAATTATGTGTATACCTTTAGTTTTTGTCTTGCCTCAGATATAACAAGATGTATACACTTTTAGTATTTATTTTCATGTTTCTCAATCAGATTTTGGTCCCTACTTCAAGTCTGGTTGATCAGGACACATTGGCCGTTCGGGAAAAGCTTCGATATTGTAAAGATCGAGAGTACAAATCCGACATCATATTGCGCCGAAAGTTCTGGATATTGAAGAACTTTATTCGGGCTGGTCATGGACACATGCGCTGCTCATCGAATGTGACCTATACAACCCATGCGGACTATAGGTATTTGGATAATTTGGTGCCGCTGCTGGAGCGTTGGAGATCGCCCCTAAGTCTGGCTCTGTACGCACCCGGAACGGACTGGGAGCCCACCATCGAGAGCATCTTGTGGCTGCTACAGTGTGATGCTGGTCGAGACTTGGTGCGTGATCTGACCAGCTTTCACATCTACTTTGAAGTCGCCCACACGCCCAAGGTTGTGATCATGGCAGAGACGATCCTCGCGCGGAAGTTGGACTGCAGTAAAGCGCCACCCTATGAGGGGAATGCCGGAAAGAAGACCTATCGCCTGCAGAAAGACCTCGTCTATCCCGTGAACACTGGACGGAATATAGCACGTGAGGCATCGCTTACCTACTTTGTTCTGGCCTCGGACATCGAGCTGTATCCCACGCCGCGACTCGTGCCCAAGTTCTTGGATATGATAGAAAGTCCCATCTACAAGTTCCACGATATGCTAGAAAGTCCCACCTACAGGAAGCCAGCGAAGACGAAAAGCACACCGGTACCGGTGGTCTATGCGTTGCGTATTTTTGAGGTGGAGTCCAATGCCACGATACCCAGCAACAAGCTGGAGCTGCAGGACATGTTGCGGAGCTCTCAGGCGGTGCCCTTCCATATAAGCATTTGCCCCCAATGCCACAATGGACCCAAGCTGAAGGAGTGGATCGATGCCAGCGTCTCCAATGAACTAAATGTCTTTCACAAGGGAGTACGGATGGGCAGGGAGAACCGCTGGGAGCCCATTTTCATTGGCACCACCAGTGATCCACCGTACGATGAGCGCCTCAGCTGGGAAGCCATGAGCGATAAGATGACTCAGGCCTATGCCATGTGCGCTCTGGGCTATGAGTTTCACATCCTGGACAATGCCTTTCTGGTGCACAAGCCCGGCATCAAGCGCGGCTTGGACGACGAACGTTTCGCTCTGGCTCTCAAAACGGAGTCTGTGATTCGCTCAAGATTCTATCGAGAATTGAGCATCATTTACGGTAAACGTCTCGGTTGCTTGCCATAAGAAAAGAATATACCCTGAACACATCCATGACTACCGTGTACGTACAACTTTTGGCGGATTGAACTTCAAAACTGAGCAATAGCTCTTTGCCTTTTGCCTATTTGCATCGATTGGGTGCCACACAAGGGGAAGGGGAAGGGGAGGGGAGAGTGTGGAAAGGACCAGTGCTGTTTTGTGGACTCGTTAACATCGTCATTGCCGTCAGTGGCACCTGGCAGCCTGGCAGCCTGCACTTGCACCTGGCTGACGCGGCAGTTTTGTCCTGTGCCCCGCCACGCCACGCCACACCAGGGCATGTCGTGTCATGCCAGCATGCCAGGACTATGAGAACGCGTCAAAGTGCAAATGAGCTCAACGATGTCTGCATTTGGTGTGATGCAATTCGCCCTTTGGATGGGGACTCGAATGGCGTTGGGGTTGGGGTTGAAAGTGCTACGAAGACAGAAGGCGTTGGGCAAACACAATAAATGCATTCATGCAATATGCATCAGGTAATCTCGTTGCTTTTAATCGCTGTTTGACATCAAAATTACAATTTTCTTAAGATGCTTTCTCGACACCAACGGCAACGGCAATGGCCACGGCACTGGGCTGGGCTGGGCTGTGCCCCATCCATCTTCCATCTTCTATCTAGCATCTGCCATCTTCCATCTGCATTTGAATAAAAAGGATATTCATTCATTGTGGCATGTTTGCTTAAGCTCTGCTTTTGATGCCCTGAAGGGGCGCCTCCCCTGGGGTGAGGGGGTCCTGGTTGCTGCTGCCAACTGGCAGCATCTTAAGAAAGTTTCTACAACGATTTCTATGGCATAAAAGAAGAGTCTCTGGCCCTCGCATCTTTGCATAGTCAAATTGAAAATTGATGCCGCAAATGGTTCCAACGGGGGGTGGGGGCGGGGGGAGGAATGCTATGCCCACACAGTTTGTCCATCATCAGAGAACTACCACTGTACTATGTGCTATGTGGACTTCCTGATTGCGGACGGGGGCTAATTTTTGGACTCCATGGACGTACTACTACTGATCTCCCCTGCAGTTGTTGACCATTTTTCAGTTGCAGCAGCTGGGGCATTTGGGGAATTAGCCCCCTTGTTCTGGTGTCCACTTGGATTTGTCCTCTCTCTCTCTCTGACTCTCTCTATTGATGCCTCGACACGTTCCAACAATCGCTCACTTTGACGGCTGCCCATTGTTTGAAGTTTTTCCTCTTCTGTTCGTCTTTTTTTTTTTTTTTGCTGTTCTTTTTTTTTTCTGTTGTGTAGTGTTTTCTGCTACTTTTGTGTTTTCCCCCTGTTTTGCTTGTTTTTTGTAGTTTTTCATACACTCTAACAAAAGGGAGGTAGCCTGAGAAAATGAGAGGTTTCAGTGGGGGTGGAGCCATGGGCAGGACTTTATTGAACGGCTCTTGGCTCTATTGTGGCCAGTGCTAAAGGTCGCTGATGGGGCATCTTGGGTCGAGCAGCCTTTTCGAGTCGAGGCAAGTCGAGTCGAGTCTTTTCCTTGTGACCGCTAAAGTGTTTTAGTTGCTAGTTAATATACAAGGCGTTTCAAGGCTTTAAAGAGATAAAGATTTGAATAAAAATGATAAGAAAATAAAGGTAAGTTGATGAAGATCTAGATCTATGTAAGCCCACAAGTCCGAACTATCCTCAGCATTCGCAGCGATAAAAATTGATTGTTACAGATGTTTAATATAAAGAAACAAGTCCGACATGTGGCAAGTACAAGTGGTACGAGTTCTCTCCATTGTTGAGAGTTTAGGCCAGACAAACAGCAGACAACCACCGACAAGGTAAATCCATTGTCGACTATTCGCCATAAGCACTCCCATTCAGTCTACAATCATTCCACTCTCCAACCAGTTTCTTGTTTATGTTTCTGGCATTGTCTTATTGTCCAGAAGACTTGGGTGGATTCTGTGTGTTCTGGGGGTGGGAGGCAAGGGGGGGCGGACAGCTGGCACATTGCCTCATGCATTGAGGTGAAACAGTTTTGCAATTTCACGCGGCCCCAAGCTTTGTCCCCTACGGCAGAACACACTCTTTCTTGCTCTCTCTCTCTCTCTCACACTCGACTTAATCGCATTGGCCATCTCTTTCTGTAGTGAATCCAACAACGTCAGCAGTTGGCTGGAAGACAAATGGAAGGCTTTCGCTTGCTTGGCTACTGGTGGCAGCAATTAAAAGATTTTCATGCTGCTTCAGCTGCTTTCGTTTTCCGTTACTCCTTCAACCATCCATCTATTCAGGCAGCCCAAAACCATCCACTGCCAGCCCAAACCATCCACTACCTAATACTAGACTGCTATAGACCCATCCTAGATCCTAGATCTTCTCTTCTCTTCACTCTTCCCTTCTCCTTATCCTTCCGCCATGAGTACACACAAATTTTTTGCTCTTGTCTCCATTTAGTCACTGTTAGTTTCAACTTTAAGGGTCATTTGTCTTTCTGCAAAAACTTTCGTCTCACTTTGTTTCGCCAAGTTGCCATGTCATTGTGACGGAAACGGGTTGGGACACAGCTCTTGTCTGCTCTGGTCTGGTCACTTTTTTATGGTATGTGGATATTCATGTTTGGTCCGAGAATATTTCATAGAGGAAGACCGCAGTGTGGCCCGGAGTTGCCTTTGAAGACCCATAATAAAGCTACAGAGGTGCAGCAAATGTGTATATTGATAATAATAATAAAACCCCAAATCAGTTTGGTCTTTTTGCTGCTTTCTATAGGGTATTACGAGAGCTCTATTCCAGGCACTTGTTCTAGCCGCAAATATGGCGTGCAGTGAACCACAAAATAGCGCTTGACCCGCCAAACTATTGCCCACACGCGGAGACCAGTCACATATATAAATACATATGCATAAAATATATACATATATGAACATCTGTATCTGTATCTGTATTTGTATGGAGTGGAGTGGTATGTGTCTGCAGGAACCGCAATAAACAATATGAATTTATATGCGCTCGGAAACATTTTAATTAATCACTGGAGGGCATCAATTGCATTTTGTATGCTCATAATTTGCGTTATAAATATTCCATAAACTTTTGCTAGTCCCCCGCCCCTTTGAACGTAACCCCCCCCTACCAGATTCGGAAATCATAAAGGCCTCAGAGCCACTGTTGGTTTTCCTTTATACGAGTACGAGTACGAGGGGCCCTCTCCCCGTTTATTGCGCGCATTTTAAAATGAATTGATATTCAATTAAGCTAAAAATTGTCCCTCCCAGCGGAAAGCCCGGACTGGGCACGGACTGGGACCCGGACGGACAAGAATGCAGCAAATAATAAATATTTATTTAGGTTTGCAGTTCATATTTTATATGGCACTATTGATGTGAATTGTTGCTTTTGACTGGGAGAGAACAGAACAGAACACAGAAAAAGTTAAGCAAACATTGATGGATACGGGGAACTGTTGTGCCCCGAGGCGCTGCGAATGCTAAATGCTCTATGACAGAGAGTTTTACGGACTGAACGTGGGCTTAGTGAACGAAATTGGAGGTACAGTGGGTGACGTTAATGTGGGACTTGTATAAACATAATAAAGAACAAGAGAATAGTCTCAAAATCAACCAAAACAAGGTGGAACTTTGTAAGCTTCGGCAAAGGCCGCGGCTCTATTTTATAGCCGGCAGTTGGTATTTACATATGTGAGCTTACTATTTATGTCATTTATACAATATATTTTGTATTATATATTTTTTTAAAAGGGTTTAATTCACAGACAGATAGAAATGGCCATATCGACTCTGCTATTGATGCTGATCAAGAAAATATATATAGTTTATGGGGTAGGAAACACTTCCTTCTGGGTGTTGCATATATTAATTATCACCACAAATCTAATATATCTCTATACTCTTCGAGTACCGGGTATAAAGATACTGCATATAAAGATACTGTTTTGAATAAGGAATAGAGTATAACGGTCATTCTTCCACGATTAGGTACCGCATGAGAGTGTTGGATGATATTTGGGACAAGATGGAGTTGTCCAAGATAAGGGATTCCTAGTCTAGAGCACAAATGGCGTAGTTATCTTATCATAAGTTATGAGCTCATTGCACTCTGGATCTCACGGAGTACCAATGTATAGGTCAATCCACCTGGACCATCACTACATATGAAATAAGAATCACTTTGTAGCAATCACAGAATCACAGTTTTCGAGAAGTGACCTCTAATGCGCTATCAGTTTATGGCAATTCCATGTCGACAAAATCGTTTACCATAGAAATGTATTGGCCGTTACTCTTATATTGTCTTTGCTTATGGGCTGTATAGAACCCATTCGCTGATTGGGGTATTAACTAGTCCGTGGTCCGCCTTGATATACATAGTCCCTCGACAATCCGGACTTGTATTGTGATAATTATACACCGATAATCTTTCAATTGTCCCTAAACTTTCTAAGTTTAAGAAGTATACTTTAAAAAATCAATTAGTCATTCCCTGATGGAGCTCTGATGGCCTCCCCCCAAACCAAATAGCAAAAAAATAATCTATTTCGAATGGGTTTTAATGGGAGTATTGATTAGCAGACATTTTAATATGCGGCCAGCGCAAATAAACAATTAATACGGAAAATTAATGTACATTGTTCATTGTTATTCATTGTAAAAGGTAAATCCCCCAGACCCAAAGCTAACAAGGCACCCCGCACCCCTACAGGACCTCCTCTGACTCCTCTGCGTGGACAACAAATTTTAATTATGCGCCATTCCAGGTTTCGATGGTTTGGTGTCGTTGGGTGGTAAACAGATTTGTATATAGATTTTCTGTATGTATATCTGTGTGTGTGTGCAGCTATATTGAAATATTAGTAATTATGAGTTGAAAATTCATGAAAATACAATTTGCGATTATTGTTATTAGTGTCAGGCAACAGGCGGAAGGCAGCCAGGCAGGCAGGCAGGACCTACTCCAATGGGACTCTCCCACTCCATTGATCTGGTGAAAACTTTTTGGCAATGGCGGTAAAAGTTTTACGTGTGCGGTGTGGACTCGGGGAACGGCGACAGCAGCTGAAAAATTTATAAATTCAATAGCACCTAATTAAAATTAAATCTGAAAGCTTGTTGTATCGATGGAGGACGGCTTAGAGTCAGAGCCGGAGAGCCCAGAGCCAAGGCTACAACAGAGGACGACAGGCAAGGCAAGGCAAGGCACGACGCAACAGAAGCAAAAGCAAAAGCTGGCCAAGGATGCCGGATATGCACGGTAAATGCTGTAGCCGGAAATGAACACGTGCTGACGTGTGCGAGCGTGTGCGGCACGGGAAAACTTTACCAACTGAAACGCTCTCTGTTTATTTATGAGCCAGAGTCTCTGTTTTTCCAGCCACCCCCCTCCCCCGACTTTGCTCCAGCTTCCTTCTGTTCGGTTCTGTGTGTGTGGGCTGTGGGTGGGTGGGTGGCTGTGTGCCATATTAATTATTGAAAGATTTGATATCGGCTTAAAGTTACTCGACGCCGCCGCCCCAACTCCTTCCTTCGTCTGTTGCTCTTATTGTTTCTCCAGGCTGTTGAGTGAACACCTCCCACTCTTCGGTCTGCTTCTCCTTCTGAAAATTTAACTCACTTGTCGCATGCATCATCATCAAGGCATCAGAGCCATGCCAAATCTAATTTACTTTGTCTACCTTTGGCACCCAGCCACTGGGCCACTGCCACTGCTACCTATCTATTCCCAGTCTCCAGGCAGTGCTACTCGTACCTGCACTTAGTCCTTTACACAGGCGCCTGGAAATGAACCAATAAATCAGTTTATAATGGCAAAGGCAAAGGGGCGAAAAAAAGGGGGTGAAAAAATAACTACAACATCCAAGTCAGTTTGAACTTTTGACGCTTTCTGCATGCTGCTGCTGGTGGGAGATCAATGGAGCCTAGAAAGTTGAAAGTGTTTTTTTTTTGCCCAAAGAAAATTGTATTTACCTGTGTATAAAGAGAGAGAGAGAGAGAGGTAAAGACTAGGGTGATGGAGCTATAGAAAGGTGCAAAAATGAAATAGAAATGGGGTTATTGATGACATTGATGAAGAAATCCCAGACACCAGACCCAGGACTGCCTGTACAGGTTGACAAACGAATAATGTTTGATTTTGAGAACCACAAAAAGGACTAGAGAAAAGGGGAAACTTTTGAAGAGATTTTATTACAAGGAATGATAATTTTCTGGGAGAAGATTTGTCAATGAAATATAATTTGTGGCTTATGAATATTTCTTTGAATTTTCCTGAAAAGTAAGGAATTAAAATCGGATCAAATATTTTGCTTTCATTTGCTTTCATGGAAATAGCAGTGCTGCACGCCACTCCTTCAAACTCGTTTTAGAGCAGAGGCCGGCAGCGTCCCATGCAATGTGCATAGGCGAGCCGAATTACTCGTGCCCTAATGCAAGCGAGCGGGCGATGGATCGAGAGAGCAATAGTGATGGCGAAAATCCAGAGAGAGCGATAGCGAAGGCGAAAGCGAAGGAAAGAAGACGGAGACGAAGAGATCGGCTGGATAGGCTGCTGTCATGCGGGAGCTTAAAGCAGAGGCCGGCAGCAATGTGCATAGGAAAAGGCCACGGGGCAGCGCAGTCGGCATACGCAAAGTGCACTGTGTAAAAGCTTCGTATAGCGTCGGCGCTATGCACACGCGGCATCGGTATTCTGATCGGCTGGCGCAGCGGCAGTGAAAATGAATCGTGTGGCTTTGGCACACGGGGCTTCATAATTCTGCTCGACAGCGCCGCGGCAGAGAAAATGAATCGTGTTCGTTCTTGTCTGTTGTCTGCGCACTCAAACGTAACATGTGAACATGTGAGTGTCTACGTGCCGACCCCTGTTTTAGATATTTTTCTAGTCTTACAAATTGAGCAAATGATCATTTTTTAGAAAGCCTGGAATGTAAGCACTATAATAAATAACTAAATATGTATAAAAAGTAGACTGAATATCTAGATGCTATACGAAAAGCGACGATGGATGTGATGGAACAGTAGACCATTGTAGAATAGATTTCTTATGCATTAGCCAAGATATTCTTTGATTGACATATACTTTAATTAATACTTATATTTGTATATAAATTAATTGAAATATTCAACTATTCAACCATAAGTTTTTCATGTGAGATAGCCACCATCAACTGGTCTATTTCAAACCGAAAACGTTGACTAACATTTAAGAACAACTTCTACACATGTTTCCCCCCAATTGAATCAATTCAAGCAAACAGTTTTCCATTCGAATGTCTGCCTTGTTGTGGGCTAAATTTCAATTTTCCAAGTGAAATGCCTTCTATGGCATAGCACACACACATACACACACACACAAACACATATGTACATATGTATACACATTCTATACATAGTTCATAATTTAATTTCAGTGTTCGCATTTATCTTTCAAGTGAGTTAATTGTTTTTGTGTGGAGCCCAGCCCCAGCTCTAGCTCCAGCTCTGAGCTCTGAGCTGATTTCTCTTCTTTTCTGTGGTTATCTTCGAAGCCAGATAACAAAAACACAGCGTAGGTCCTGATGGTCCTGATGGCTGTTCAGCTGGAGAGCAGAGAGCGGTTCAAGTACTTTGGTATTTGGCATTTGGCATTTGTGTTTTGAATTTTATTTTAAATCGAGAAATAGAAATTTGTGGCATTTTGCAGATGACATTTAATGTGGCCTGTTGCTGCCGTTCTGCCTGCCTGCCTGCTGCCTGGTTGGTTGCCTGTCGACACCAGCCAACATACACAACATCATTCATGGCTGTGGCAGTGGCTGTGTGGCTGTGGCAGTGGAAATACAATGCAAATGGCCAAAGAGCCAAGCCGAGCCGAGTCGAGCGGAGTGGAGTGGTTGAGTCAAGAGTCAGCAGCACGCTGCATATTTTAACATTTCCGGTTTGATTTCACATTCCAAACAAAATGGCCGGCAGACGTGTTTCCGCCATCAGCTATACGCACCTGGATGCAGCCATATGCACACAGCCAACACAGCAATACACTGGGAGAAATTTATTGAACGAGACACAATTATGAAGCAAAAATCAATTGTAGTTCCAATTGTATTTAAAAGACTTTTTAAGAATTTTTTAAACTGTAGAAACCTAACATGAAATAACATGTAAATCTATTACGTCGGGGTCACCAAACTTTATATGGGGATAATTGTAATTAATTATCGTACTCTCAAAACATTATCCTGCATTCTTTTTCATTTGATATTGCTTGTCAAGTTTTAAGGAATTTTATTATTAAAGTATTATATGTATTATATTCACAATTTTCTAGCATTTCTTGTGTTTCAAGCAAACTTTACCATTGCTTAATATTTAGATCTTTATTTCGATGGAATTTTATTGTGCAATGTTTATATTTAAAATGCTCTAAAAATGTTTAATGTGAAGTTTTTGGCACTATCTGTTTCTTATCTGGGTTTTGCATAGTCTTCTATGTATAGTCTTAAAGCACTCTTTCTTATCAGTAAATTCACACAAATCTTATCTACACTTTGGTTGTCCGTCAACCAAATAAATAATTATATCTTATCTCTAACTATGACTTATTGACACTACTTTTCATAGTTTTATATATACGAATATTTATATTTTGAGATTAATTCAACATTTTTAACACTTGGGTGTATTGATATATGATATATGATATAAAAACATACCTACACTTGTACTTGTACACTTTTAAGACTAATCCTATTTTAAATCAGCAATCGATTTCTTGCAGTGTCTGCAGCTTAGCTCCCCTGAGCTGGAGCTGGTGGGCTGGGGCGTGGCTCAATCGACAAATTTGTTGTAAGCCAATTGATTAGATCACATGTCCCCTCTCATCATAACTGGCTTATGTCCGGGAAAGATAGAGTTGCATAGAGTGATAAAAGCAGGGAAATAGGAAGTAGAAGAGGCATGAGGACCGGCATGAATGAACCCCTATATAACCATAATCAAAGCGAATGTATAGTTTCAGGCTCGATTCGTTCTCCCTCTCTGCACGGGTCTAACATTTAACTCTTTAATCTTTTTGATGGAGGAGTTGGGCCCCGGGAGCCCTGGCGATGGGGACATAAAAAATTTACCAGTTGATTTTATGCTGGATTAAGCTTAAACTTTATACTAAAAGGAACTAAGCAAGCGTAAATGGAGTTTTTTTTTTCTTTCTCCGGAGCTCCTTTTTCTCTCTTCATCTGCCGTTGCTGCCTGATGCTGTTGTTTCCAGTCCCTTTCCTTGTTAAAATAGCTTTAGTGCGGTCTTGTGCCTTCGTTCCCCATGCCAAAACCCGATCCCAGGTCTTGCCTGAAGTCCTTTTTCCCCCAGCCCCCCATACCATGCCACGTGTGTCTGTATGTGTGTGTGTGTTGGAGCCGCTCTTAAGCTACGTCTGACTGATTCCGGCACATTTCGGATAGGACGTCGAAAAATATTTGCTGTGACAGTTTTTGGGTTCGCCTTTCCCTGGAAGCTCAACTCCTTTTTTTCCCCGTTTCGCTCTTTTTTGTCCGCTTAGAGGTCTGCTGTCGGCCTATCGTATCTCCAGGCCCATAATTCGCATCGAAAAGCCATCAAACAAAATTTTGAATTGTGGTCGAGGGTCTCTGGTCTCGGTTGGAGCCTTGACGAAGCCAATTTTGTGTTCAGGTAATAGCTCTATTATATAATTATTGTGCATTATTGTCTGCGGTTTGGTCTGCTGCACACGCACTGTCGTGTCAGTCGTGTCTGTCGTGTCAGTCGTGTGGTCTGGGTGCTTTGACCTGACGTACGAGCAATCGAATGGCCGTATGTTGTTGAGGTTGGATGTAAATATGAATCTATATTAATATTATCGCATGTCCAGCCAACGTTGAAAAGGTAATAAAAATTTGTGTCATTCAACTGCGATGACAACGATGAATCGAATCGAACTGACCTGCCGCACGGGCCCCGCACAACTACTACTACAACTACGCTCTGTCCGCTGTCGATCCCAGAGCAATTCATCCCTGCTCTATCGATATATACGCCTTGACAGAATCCAATTCCATTTCAATTGACCAGCCAATGCATATATAATACTGTGTATATATGATTTGCCACGCCACCCATCAACATACAGGGGACACCGGCACATTGGACTGGAAATCGAACTCCCAGCCAGCCGTAAGTGTTGACATTATTTATTATGTAGCCATTGCATATGATTGGCTTGTTGGATTTTTGTATTCCTGTATTTTACATATGCGCATTATACAGGACATCGGACCGATGTACGATGTTCGATGTTCGAGTACCTGTACACACACGCGTGTGTGCAAACATAAGTAGGTACATATATAAATTACTTTTTAAATTTTCAATGCCCTGCCAAAGAGGACAATATGAAATTCCTCAGCATTTTGTAATATTAAGAGAGCATCTGCAATCACTTAAAGATAAATAAAGATAAGATAAAGAAAAGATTGTTCGATAAGCAGAGTTTTGTAAAAATTACTAGGGTATCCAGTCTTCGACCCAAAAACTTACACTTAATTTATGAATTGGCATACATATGGATATGGTGGCACAGAAATCAATCGTAAATTTCGTTTTATTTATGGTTTTATAGGAATTCCTTGAGGGATAAGGTTGTGTCAGCGTTGCAAGTGAGAAGGGATTTTTATAGGTTTCAATATAAAATAAATGAATGATAAACCAGTTAAAGCGATCAAAATTATATTGTAGTTTAAAATATATAACAGCAGCTGACTTCCCGACCATTTTGAATATTTTTTTTCTAAAGGTAAGCGAAGCAAACCTTTAGGCCAAGTCGATGTACTGCTTTTAGGATATTTCCATTTCCAACCTTCAGTTTTAGCATTGAACTGCTTGCAAAGGCACAATGCAACCAAACGTTCAGCTCTCTCGGATGAACTGCTTGCATACGTATAAAACAAACCAAACTTCTGGCTTTGAGCATGGCACTGCTTGAACACTTGCTTGCAAAGGCACAATGCACCAAGCCTTCAGGTTTAAGGTGTCTTTCAACAAGATTTGCATAAATATATATCTATATAATCTTTCGAAAATAGATAATCGTCTGAAGATATATCCATGTCCCTCTGTTTTTTTCTCTTAGTTCCAAATTTTAAAGCATTTTATTAATATTTCTTTTCCATTTTTAAATTGAAGGCTATTAAAGAAGTGTTAATTAAGCTTCAAATGAATATCGATAGCTCTTTTTTTGGCTCATTTAAAATACCTGAATTATATTTGCCAACGAATTTCCCAATTTCTTTTCGAGGTTTCCTCAATAAAAGATCTGAATCTAGTAATTGTTCAGAAATTTTCCGACAAATTTAACTGAAATTTTCTCTCCCATTAATCTCAATAATCAATGGCACACATCTGTCTGTCTGTAAATGTTGAATAATAATTGCTAAAGGATGCTCTTTTACTTTATTTCGCTGTTGGGATTTTTATTATAGAAATGATCTCGCAGCGGGAGGGGCGTAGAGGGGTGGAGAGGTGGGAGGGTGAGTGCTGCTGTTGGGAGTTGTGGGCGAGTAATGAAACCATTGCAAATAAATCAATAATTTGTACTCTTTTGTGAAATGCCCGCGGCTACTTTGTGTGGTGTCTCTCTCTCAGTCCTGTCTGCCTCTTGCTTTTTTCCCGCTGTGCTCGAAGGATATAATACGTATTTTTATATATATATATTAAAAGTGCAGAGCCAGAGAGAAAGACGAACACATTTTATTTGGCTTGTTGTGGTTTTGGCCAGAGTCGAGTCCAGGGTCTTCAACAGCCGCCCGCTGGGCCTATTTGTAGTTGCCGACGGTTTTTGCGGTTTTCATCCTTTTTGGCTAGAGAGAAAGTCTGGTCCGGTCTTGGTCTTGGTGCTGGTCCTTCCTTTAACTGAAAATGTGACGAAAGCATTGAATTTATTTTTCCAACACCCATGGACAGTGCCACAGACAGACCGACACACACATGTGTCGTGGAGGACCCATTGCCATCCATGTTATCCTCTTTCCTTCATTATTTTGCCTCGTTTCTTGTAGTAGCCGCATAAATTGGTTGGCAAACTAATTGAAAATGGTTCTACTGCTTGCAGTAGTCCCTTACCCACACCACCATGAATACACTTGGAGAAAGATGTAGATGTAGATGGAGGCAAACGCTTATTTCCGTAAATAGATTGTTCCCACTTTTGCTGTTGTTCTCAAAAGAAGTCGTCTACTTTCTACTTTCTAAAAATAAAACCACTTGCTCTCAAAGCTGCACAGAAGTTGTACAAGTTTTGCCTTCTTGGGGGCTTCTTTAGTGTCCTGAAATTTGGAACTGGTTTAAGTACTAGAGATGTAGAAGGAGTCCACCCCTGAGGGGGCACTGTAATGAGCCTAGCCTTTTATTTTAATAAAGACTTAAAGAGGAAATATTTGAAAGGAATGAATTTATTTTTCGGATTATTCGTGCTCCAGTTTTAGTACTTTTCCTTCGTTTTTGTTCTCAGTGCATTGTACATATTCAATAAGCTTCATATGTATACGTGTGTATGTACAATCTAAACGCTAATTAAATGATTCAATGATTCCCCTTGCCAACTCCCTCTCTATCATCCGCACTCTCATCCCCCCCTTTGGTTTGCTTCCTGTGCCCTCCCCTTCGTTGGCTACTTTACCTTAATTTCTTTTTATTGTTTTTCGCATGTTCTTTCAATTGCTTTTATGTCGAGGTATGTGTCTGTATGTGTGTGTGTGTGTGTGTGAGTGTTAGCCGGTCCAAGTAACTCCTTCAAGTGAGCTGACAAGTGCTACAGCGGGGGTGCCTAGTGCCTGGTGCCTGGTATCCTCCACATGCAATCACCCGCTCTCTCTATCTCTCTCTTTCTCTGCCTTTCAGCATGTGTACGTGTGTGTGTGGGTGTGTGTTTGCGGGTTAATTGAATTTTATGTGTTGGTCGCCAATCCTTAAGATTGTGTCTCTCACACCCTGTCATTGGTATACACTTCCAGCGGATACTACAATTTAGGGCAGAGGTTTGTAATGTAAGGGTTCTGTTTTTTACCCTGTAAAGCAGTGCTGGGCTTCTATTTCTTACCCTGTAAAGCAATGCTCGGCATGGTCCTATCTAGTGTGGTCTCTGCTACTGCGCTGTCGTTCACGGACAGTATAAAAAAGCAGCAAGCCTTCGTGTGGCTTCGGTAAAGCGACTTCGGCTCTAGCTATCTTGCTTTTTCCAGTGTCAAGCAATAAACCGATTGCTCCCGCAGGCATGTTCGGGTTTTTGCTACACACATTAGCGCACTTGAGTGTATGCGTGACGAGAATACAGCTGTAAAGTATATGTCTACTATAAGGGTTCTATTTATTACCCTGTCACACCCTGTCTATATGTCTATATGTCTACTATATGTCACCGCTAAAAACAATTACCTCAGCTTAAAGTCTATTTGAAACCCAGCTTTTATTACGCTTCAGGGATTATATAGGTCACAATTGGATAGTACCATAATATAACATTAAAATGGAATAACTATCCCTATTAATCGCCAGTTATTACATCTTTCCGATTGATCCTTAAGGGTATCACAACACTCGACCCAAGTATTGGTGTTCGGTCTTGTCTTTCATTGGTTTCGCTTCTGGTCTTGGGAAATTAATTTCCTTATATTGACTTTTTTCCCCACTCCCTTTCATTCCCCCCCAAAGCCCTTGCTTGCCTTTAGAATTTCTTTGGAATCTCCTTTTTTTTTGGGGAGGGCCTCTTGGGATTTATTGCTTTTGTGGTACGTAGAAATTCTTTTGGCGCGACTAATGAGAAAATTATAACCAGGCATGCTTCGGTGTGCCCCCCCTCTCCACCTCCCCCCTCTCAATCAGCCTACTCACACTCAACATTTGTCTATATCTTCCATCATTCTCTGGCTATAATGGTATTCTCCTCCTTCTCTTTCTCCCGCTCTTCTGCCTAGAAAAGTATGTTGTACTCCATCTAATGCTTCACTTGATGTTAATGGATTCGCACTTGCAATGAACCACAAACATATGCAAATGTCTCGAGCACCTGCTAACAACATTAACTAGCAGAGTCCTCTCCCTCTCTCGCTTTATCTTTCCCTCTCCGTCTCTGTGGCTGTGTGTGTGCGACTACTCATCATTTTCAGGCCTGCTCTAACACTCGCACTCCATCAATAATTATATGCTGCATACATTTAGGCGTCGTGGCACCTTACCCCCGCCTAGCCACGCTTCGTTTCACTCGGCAAATGTTTGTGCAGCACTCGAAATGTGTGCTGCAGACGCAATGCAGCAGCAGAGGAGTAGCAGCAGCAGCAGGAATGTAGTGACAGAGGAGGCAGCTGCGGCAAACAGAGGAGGCAGCCACATAGGAGGGGCACGCAGCGGAGGCAGCGACAGCCTCGTCATCATCAGCGTGGCAAAAATAAGACGGTTAACATTTTTGAGTGCGTGGTGGAATTGGGGTTGGCCGGAGATGGGGGGGGGGTTTCATTTTTGGTGGCAAAAAAGAGGAGATGCACTGAGAAAAAAAGTATGGCTATGATTAAGGTAAAAGAAGGAAGGAATCAGGGAAACTTGTGCTTCTTGGCCTGGCCCAAATGCATTCGGTATATCAATACAACATATTTGAATATCATGCTCAGTCTTCAGATGTTTATAAGATGTTTTTCTTCCGGTGTGGTTATGGGCTGATGGATGAAGGGAATGCGAATGGAATGGCATATGGTGGTAGCTGTTTTTGGTAAGGGAATGCAGATTGGGCTGGTATGGGTGACTGCGGAATGGATGTGAGAGGGTTTGGGGCCTGGATTGAGGTTTGGGCTGGTTTGGGTGGATGTTTTGGTGGCTCCTAGGATGGGAGTATGTTCTGAGGCTTTGCTTTGCTCTTTGCCGGCTGCACTTAAATATTTTGCATATGCGTAAAGTGGAGCATCAGCGACTGAGACGACGGAGACGACAGCAAACACTTTGTTGCAGTCAAGCCGCCACCCACCCAGCCGTCTCCCCCAAGCTTCTTGCGGATTTCTTAGCAGCCCTCTCTGTCTCTCTCCCCCTCTTTCTCATTCTCTTTCTCTATCTATCTCTGTTGACGCTCCTTATACCAATTTGTAGTGCTAAAAACGGAGCTGGTAGATTGCCTTAGAGCGTGAATATACTTTGCTAGTTAGCAGCTGATGATGCGAGGTAATTGCCGGTGTATTTTCACAAATTGTTTGTTCTAGATTGAGGCACGTGGGAGACGGCAGGGCAGCGACAGACGGGGGGGATGTTTCAGATTTAATCAATCACTAGGTTTCAGTTTCAAGATTTGCTTATAAGATTAAAGCTAAGGTACAAAAATTACTTGGAAACAAACTAAATTTGATTAACGTTTAAGTTTTGAAGCTTATACAGATACATCGACCCCTGATTGACTTATGAGAGTTACATCTAGCATTTAGGGCGTCTTATATATATGAAAAAAAGTCATTCAATCCTCTATGCTATAAGTTAGGTTAGGTTAACCCGGATGGTCCTCAGAGAGGCCTCTCATAGGCCAGTATGGCCCTTAGTTATTTGGATGTGAATGGACCTTTAGGGGGGTGTTGGTGAGGTTTGGAAGTACCCGAGAATGGAGGTGTGTTTGGCACAGGCAAGCAGTTTCCTTGGCGTCCTCTTGGACGGAATGATGTATCTTCCAGTGTTGGAAAGGTACCTTTTGCTTGAGAGAGCCGGGAAGTTGCAGTTTCAGATGTTCCAGGGTTTCAATAGTTTCGACTTTTAAAAACAAACCAATTCCATCGGAAAAATTCTTACTTTTATTCTTTGTGTATAAATTCTTGTATATTTTCTTCACTATTTTCTTTTCTATTCCCAGCAAAGCAAACCCCGAACTAATTACTAAATTGAAAGTCAAATAATTCGATCAATGATGGCAGAAGTGCAGCCAGAAGCCACCAACTTATTAACTTTCCAGCAATCTAATGAGCCACCAACCCTCTCAGTCTTCTGTCTTCCCTTCTGGCCATAATTGTATAACACAATGAAGCAATTAAGGTTAGAGTTTTCATATCTTTTTGCAACGAGCAAGTTGATAACTTAATTTTATAGCATCAACACGAGATGGAGCAAAAGTTAACCAATGATATATGTATGTACATATGTGTATGTATATACTAGTATATATGTTAGCTTTTGATGTTTAGTATGTGTGGCCACTATTTTGGTCATTTGCACCCCAAACCCCACAAACATCGATCCGGGGGAATGGCGAGACTTAGCCGGAAAGTAATTAATTTAATGTTTGGTAGGACTTTAATGGCTATGAGAAGAAGAGGGGAGGGGGAGGGGAGAGGAGGCGAGGAATCCATGATGCCATGCTAATCAAGGGAAGAGAATGTCGTACAATAATTTATTATAGTTTTCCAACCGCTAACCACCAAACCAGCAAGACACACACACACAACAATGTCCTTGTGGGCCACGAGAAGCAATCCACAACCCACTCGACTCCCCTCAACCCCACTCCACCCCTGTCCCCTCGATTCCACTCCTCTCCTCGCCACTCAAATCCCCTTTTGAAAGTTAGGGGGCAAAAATTAATTGAATTTTTGTACCACAAATTCTTGAGCATTTTCTGGCCTGGCATTTTCTGTTTAATTGCTGTCATCAGCGTAGCGGTTGAATTTTGGAACCCCATACAGAAAGAGTGAGATGGGTAGATAGTAAGAGAGAGAGGGATAGCAGGAGAGATAGAGTAGCCAGGCAACCAAGCCCAGCCCAGCCCTTTGTCGCTCACTTGAAAAGTCCTGTCTACAGCATTTCATATTTAAAACGCATTTTTGCTATCAGTCTTCGACCTCCCCCCTTGGCTCTCATCCTTATCATAGTTGCGGTCGATGGTCGATTGTGGGTGGGTGGGGGGTGTACTGCGGTTAATGCCTTCGGCAATCAAAGCAATTGCTTCTTTAGAGCCCCCTTTTTGTCTAATAAAATAATTGAATTGCGGCCATGTGGTAATATCTCCCTGACTTCAAAGCCAATGAGGCAAATGCAATTAACCAACCACGGTACGAACGGTATCAACTAACTGGCTTAAAGCTTCTGGGCATTAAATATGCAGAATAGTAATAAAAAGTGACAACTTGTTAGCTTAGAAATTAATTTAAAACCTGTAGATACATTTATTTCTTTTTTTTTTACAACAGAAATCTATTCATTTTCTGGCTTAAAAAGCTTCACTTTTCCCAAGGACATTTCACGCTTTAATTTTTGTATTTTATTTTTATCAGTTTCCAACAAGATTTATTTAGATCAAAGCAAAAGCAAAAGCAATTTTCAATTTACTTGAGTGTATCGCATTGTTGGCAACGAAAATTCCCGAGTGCGGGAATAATTTATTTGATTTGTGGGCAATATTGACGGCAATTAAGATAGCAAAAGGCGAATGGAGAAAATTCTAAAACGAATTTAAATTGAACTTTTATTATGCTTTTCTTTTTTCGGCTCCGCTTTTTTTTATCTATTCTCTGAGGTAGACACCAATAAATTCTGATAAATAAGTATGTGTATGTGAGGGCGGCATACAAATAAAAATTACGCAGCGAGAAAGAGATGGTGATTGAGAGACAAAGACAGAGAGACAGGGAGAGAGGGCATGTCTTTGGCGGTCGAGTCAGCAAAGCTTAAATTGCCTACGCAGGCAGAGGCAGGGTCGAAATGGGGGGAGGGGAAACAGTCTCCGTCTACAGAGTGTGGGCGATTGGAACCTATTTACCATTAAAACAAACACACGCATAAAAAATGGCCATAGAGAACCAGAGAGAGACAGAGAGAGAGAGAGAGAGAGAGGGGCAGACAGAGGGGCAAGAGAGTGTGAGTGCGAAACGAGCGAGGCATTGCCAAATTCTTTTGACACTTATCCCTTGCCTACCTCTCGATTTCAGCCGGCTACACAGGGAGAAAAGAAGGTAAATATCGTTCTGTTCTTGGGATGTGGATGAACACTGGGATTTCTTGGGAAATATTGGAGGCTAAGACGCATGCACTCAAGTGAGCTGGTGTGTGTAGCAAAAACCCGAACATGCCTGCGGGAGAAATCGGTTTATTGCGAGATAGCAAGAGCCGAAGAAGCCGCATTGCCGAAGCCACAGGAATCTTTCTCCATAGAATATTTGGTATAGCTTCTTTTTTTATATTTGTCATGAGTCCCTCATCAGTCCCTCATGAATCCCTTTTAAAGGTTTCTGACAGCAGTAAAAGCAGCTTGTATAAAGGTGTATTTATCCTTTATCAGCCACAAAAACAAACTGTCCAAATAGTAGTCTCTAATACTAAGTTTCTAGGCTAAAAGTATCTTCGTCTTTTATCATCCCATAACTTGTTTTTTCTTGCAGTGCATGCAAATGTCTATGTGTGACGTCCTTGCTGGGAGTGTGAGTGTGGTCTAGGCCCCTTGTCACCTGTCTCGCTTTTACACACAGATATGTGGGGGTGGGGGACCTTCATTATTATTATTATTTTTATTTTGTTTTATATTTCGGGGTTGGGCTTGCGTTTCCTTCTGGAATTTTATTGTGGAAATGCGAACGTCGGCCGTTTTTTTTTATTTAAAGCCACAGGACACCAGGAACCAGAAACCAGCGACCCACACACACACACACACATACACACACACACATAGACACACAAGGATTCATAAGATTCATATGTGTATGTGTATGCGTGTGAGTGTCTCTGTGAGTGTTTTGTGTTTGTACGTGTGTAGCCCAACACTTACACGAAAATGATGAATGATTTTATGGTTTGCTTGACCTGAATTTTATAGTATGCATGCATGCCCCTACCCATATCACTCCCCCTCTCCACACCACCACCCACCACTCCCTCCCACTTTTCTGCCAGCCAGCACCAGCCAGTCAGCCCATTGCGAGTGGAAAATTTTATGTTTGCATAAGAAATTGGATTTTTGCATTAGTTATGGAAATGAGAAAACTTCAACTTGATTTGTTTTTCACTGGTTCACTCGTTCCTCTTCGCTCTGTCTTTCTCTTTCTCTCTCTCTCTCTCTCTCAAATTTTGAGTGTGTGTACGAGTGTGTGTGTGTTTGCTGGTCAGAAGAAAACGGTTTTGGCAACTCTCGGAAAAACTGTTTGAATTTCCTTCATTCATTTTGGTTTCTCTCTGTAGTATTTTTTTTTTTTTTTTAGTTTTTTGGTTTCTTATTCTTTCATTGGTTTTTGGTTTTGTGCATTTGCTCTTTGGCCTTTTGTGGTGGTCCATGAACCTCTGCTGGGAGGAGAGAATGATATAGAGACAGAGACGCTGGTAAGATACTCGTAGTTCCACTGCCTAATGCTTATTAGATTTGGCTCATGAATCAACCCAATTGCAAAGTGACTGTCAGGAATGGGCACAAGATACAGGATGGGTATGGACCGAACCTGCAGTATCTTACGAGTATCTGCCTGTATGTCTCTGTGTCTGTCTGTGTGTTTGAGTTGCAGTTGCATATTAAGCATACGCCAAGTGGTCGGAAAGATGAAGGCCTTGCCTCGCCTCGCCTCGTCTCGCCTACAGTTGCCACTGCATCAACGTTGCTTGTGCAAATATTGCGCAATATGCCAAAACAATCGACAATGTATATTCGCCCACATAAGTAAATATACACAAATGCAGCCATACGATTGAAATGATTGTATGAAACGTGAGGCAGGAGATAGAAACATAATGAAGTTGAAATACTCTGGTAGAAGTTTACACAAAAAAAGAATGAATATCTTGGGTAATGGAAAGAAAACTATATAAATTTTAATATTAATTTGTTCTTTAATATTCCTATTAAAAACTACAATATTTTAAGAAATCCTTCAAACGAAATACCCTAACAAAATCCGTATACAAACCAGCATTGACCATTCCAAAAGGGTATTACATCAAATACAGAACATATCTCATATTGTTCAATACAGAGAGAGGAGAGAGGGAGAGAGATAGAGAGAGAGAGAGAGAGATATTGTGTTTTATAGAAAAACTTCAGCTTCACAGAAGCAATAAAGCAGTTGAAAGCTTTTCCCGCATGTGTTTGAGTGCTGTGAGAGGAGGGGAGGGGAGTGTGAGGAGGAGAAGGTATGTTTCAGCCCGTGCTGGGACTGAGGACTGAGACTGCGACTGAGCTGGGATTGGGATTGGGATTGGTACCGAAACTGGAGTAAGGTTGGACACACACACAGACACACTTTGCCTGGGGGCCCTAACGTAGAAGACAGTTGATGTCCCTGGCCACAGCAATTGACCGATTATAACACCAAACACGAATTGCACACTAAGAATAACAGATACAAAATTCTTTGAGGGTTTTTTAAAGGTTAGGTTGGGGGCTAAAAGACGCAGGGATACCTTGTGAAAAGAAAACAGACCGCAAAGTATAGAGGATACCAAAAGGATTAACCATTTGTGGTACATATAGAATATTTTGAATAATATTAGAATAATATTTGTCTAGGTTAAGGATGAACAAACGGACTAGCTTAAGGGAGTTGTTCTATGCCAGAAAACCCAAGACTTATATATAATTTTACTATGAAGTATGGGTAAAATGTAACGGGTGACGGGTACATCGGTACTGCTGTGTTTATAGCATTGCGGAAAACCGATTGCTCAAAGCATTTTTAAGTACTTTATGTTGAGGTAAATCCTTCCCACTTGTTAGAGGACATCAAAAAAGCATTAAAAGAAGTTGAAGAACTCTGGCAACGCTTGTACTCCATCCAACCATATGATACATCGAACTCTTGGCTCTAGAGGGTTGGCTCTGGAGGGTTGGTTCTGGAGGGTTGACTCTAGAGAGTTTGGTTCTGGAGGGGGGAATGTATGTGACTCAGTTTTAATATTGGCAACTTTTTTAATTATTTGCTTGAAACGATTTTGCTTGTCGATTTGTACGATGTTGCCCGTTGATTTGTTGTCCTTGCCTCAGTCGATGGCTATTGTTGCTGTTGGTGGTGGCATGCCACCCGTTGCCCGTTGGTGCCAAACTATGGTGGCAATATGTGCCAACAGTTGAATAATCTGTCAATAAGCTTTTGTCATCGTTCGGGTTTGCTGAATTCTGGAAGGCGGAGGACAACCGAGGAGGACAACTGCTGCTGCTCCTGACTGCCGCAAACAAACATTTTTCTATTGGTTTGCCAGCAGCACCCCGAGGGGTCACCCTCAGATATGTATGTGTGTGTGTGTGTGTGTGTGTGTGGGTTGCAGGAGAGTTAGTGGAAGTTTTCTGCCATATAGATTGCGTCTTGTGGGCCGCTTTTCCATCTCTTTGTATACTCTACCAGAGGGTATTGCCAATAGTATTTGATCACAAGAATCTGTCATGTTTCCGATGCTCTGTTGGTTCTTTAAGGGTATCAAATATTTCGGCTTTAATAGCCTGCATTTCTGCCTAGTTTTTTGTGAGTTTTTTGGCAGGGGGAACACACAGAAAAAACTTTTTAATAAAGGTCGATTGCTGCATGTCAATTCGTTGCCTCTTAACCCAACTTATTTTTTTTTTTGCGATTAGCTTTGGCAATAGTTCTGCCACTGCATGCGCATCCGGAGTGGGCGTGCCTTGGCCTCCAACTGGTTCTCCAGTCTCCATCTGCGTCTCCGACTTTGTCTTTGTCTTTGTCTTTTCCGTTTTATCACTTATTACTTCCGTTTCGACACTGCGCCACAAGGTGCTCCAAGGTCCAGGCGGTCCTTGAGCTTAATTCCATGTCACCGTTTGAATTTTAATTTATTTCACTCCGTTCCGTAATGAGCTAAGAGTGGGAGGGTGGGAGTGGGGGGTGGTAGGGGGAGGAAGCTTAAATTGCAATTGCAATTTGGCCAAAAAGTATTCCTTTTCTCTTGGCCCCGGGAATTAGCATTTATATGAGCAACTTTTCATTCATCTAATTGCCAAGCTAGGACCAGGCCAAAATAAATCTTAGACCTGGCCAAAAACTACTCAAACAAGTTTGGCCATAGCCAATCTCGAAGGCTCTCGAGTGGTGCGTGGTGTGCTGTGTGGTGGGGGTGCTAGTGGGTGGGGCGATAAAATATACATAAATAACCTTTATTACACATGCTGACGACGCTCAAGTGCTCGAACTTTTTCAAGTCCACTTTGCCCAGTTGTTTCTCGAGTAGTTTTTCGGTGTTGCCTTTGTCGGTGTCGGCGGTTACTGAAGGCAGTCGCTGTAGCTGTGGCAGTAAGCCACGTGCAACACAATTGCGCAAAAAAAAAATTGAAAAAAAAGCCAAGTTTTTATTATGGGCCAAAGCGCTAAAGGTGGTATATGGAGGAGTTTATAGTTTGTAGACTAAGACAGCTTAAAGCAGACGGGTTAAAGCAATTACCAGTACGATTTTTTGGTTGGTTTCAGGTGAAAGGAAGTTCTACAAAGTTCTTGTTCAAACCTGAACACATTATTGTACTTAGACAACAAGAGATAAACACAAGTCCAATCTATTCCAAGTATAAAACATCTATAAAGTAGAGAATTTATGATCTGTCTACTTATTAACACACACGACATCCCAAAGTCAAGTGCAGTAAGCAATTAATATCCTCATTGTACTGCATGTTTTTGCAGTACCGATGCACCCGTTCCGTGGGTCTATCGATAGGAATAGAATACAAAGTTGTCTCCATCCCTCATTGTCAAATTACATATAAGGTCCGATGCTGATGAAATAAAGTCAGATTGAATTTACAACTCATCTCATAAGTGTCTAGATTTTTCTTCTAAGGTCTAAATAGTTCTAGAAACACTTTACTCATCAAGGTGTTGGTCTATCCAATGATATAATTATATGTATATGAATATGTATATAATACCCCCTTCTGAGCTTCTGTTGTCCCAACCAATCATCTGATTAAACTTACTGCTTACTGCACCATAACCTTGCCACACATCTTGTGCTTCTACTTAACCCCATATTTGCCCCTGATGAGGAAATGGTAATAGATTTTGTCCGAGACTCCTTACGGCCAGTCCGTTTTGGCCTTCATGTGGCGCACAGTTTTGTGCCTATTTGCAGTCCGTGCAACCAATTTGAGTTAATTAAACCACGCAAATCCTAATGTGACCTAATTGGGTTTAGTTAGCCGGACTCCAACCAGATTGGCAGATGTCCCTGGAGAAGGAGAAAGAGAGGTAGTGATATAGAGATGGCGATGGAGAGATAGAGCGAGAGCCTAAACACTTCGTTTGCACTTTGAGGGCTCCTCCTTCTTCATTTACACTCATTTGGAGCATTCATTCTGGACGGGGCTTTATGTCCATGCTTTGTGCTCATGTTCTTTGAGGGATACTCTAACAAAAGGCTAGCACGAATATGCTTTGACTTGGTGATATAAGATCAGGTTATCATAGATATATATATCTACCCGCAGTACCGATGTACCCGTTTCCCTCTAGCTCGTGATTTTCTGAATACAAATTAGAGCATCTGACAGAAGAAATTAACCTTTAAGAAACGATATACATCTATCTTAAAGGGTAAGGGCATCTAAAACTTCGCTTTTCCAGGTCCTACATTTTTCTTGTTTCCTTTTCTCTGTGCTCGTTTTTTTTCCAGCGATTTTCCTTTGCTTTTCCACCGCTTTTCCTTTGCGTTGCTATGCTTAGTTATGACCCTTTTGGTTTGCTTGTTGCATGCGCGAATGCCAAGAGCTTCTTACTCCCACCCACCCAATGGAGACCCATGCCTCATCCTGCTCTCAGTTTTGGCCCTAGTCCTACTGCCAAATCCCACTGCCTTCTCCAATTTTGAGTCGTGCTGTCTCGTGCTGGTCGCCGGACTGTCTCGTGTTCATCCTCATTTGGCGTTTTCCTTTTCGCCGCGCCCTAATCCTACAAGCAACTATAAGCCTTGGTAATTATCTGCAAAGTGACCATTAGGCGATTAGTTGATGCTGCCTCGTTGCCTCGCTTTGCTTTGCTTGCGGACTCTCAATGCCACCTCTATACGTCGCTCTCTCTCTCCTTTACACAGTCTTCTATCTCTCTCTCTCTGTTTGTGTATGTGTATATGTCCGAGCTAATATAACGCTTCATGGGAAGCTGAAATATTGTATGTTGTATGCTGTAACTGTGGCAGCAGCAAAGGCGAAATAATCGCTTTACATTGCCACCAAGCAAGCAACAAGATTTGGCGACACACAAGGGCCAAAAGCAAGCAACACGGCCAAAAGCTGGTCAAGTCAATCAATGGGTGAGGAAATCTGATTATGCATTGATTACTCGATATTGCAGTTGAAGTCTTAGTAGCTTTATAAGGCCATAGCTCGCTAGATTCACTGAACGGGTACATCGGTACTGCGGTTGACCATTCAATTCAAAAATTGGTTTTTTTAACTGAAATATAACATATTACCATAAACTTTAAACAATGTTTTACTTCTCGGATTAACTCTCATCAAATCACCAATTAGAAATGAAAATATTGTTGATAAGCCCCTAATTTTTTTCTCTCATCGAAATCGATACAATCTAAAAACGTTAAACATTCGTAGCATATAATTTAGCAATTAAAATTGCAGGAAAAAATATATTATAAACTGATATCTATTACTGGTTGTGGCCTATAATGAATCTGTTGGCCGATAACTTGGTTATTAGACGCAATTAGCAGTTCATTTCAGTTGTCAGTGAGTTGTGTGTGCCAGCCACTAATTAGGGCCAAAAACTAAAATATCAATTTTGCTTAACTCAAATTAGAACACGGACATGCAACATTTACGGTTAAATCATTGGAAGCCAGGGAATTCGATTTCAGTTTGCCATTTTGGCATTTACCATTTACCATTTTGGGTTTTGAGTTTAATGAGGAATATTTCTTGTGGAAGGAAAGCAATATATTATTTGGATTTATTTAGGCAAATGATGGAAAGATTTAATTATTATTTATTAAACTACTTTAACTTACTTAAAGCTACATTAAAATATCCCTTAAAATAGCTTTCTTTATAAGTGATTTTTGGAGTTGCTCTAGATTTCACCTACCTCTTTCATGTATCCTTTCTAATGCTATCCTATAACTTTAGTCTTTCGTCTTTTCCACTCTTATTCAACCGCATTTCTTTGTCTCATGTTCATCTAATTTGCATTTGCATATAGTTTGTTTCCCCCTCTCTCTCTCCCTCTCCTCTTGCTGTCTCCTCCTCCTCCTCCTGCTTTGCATTTGGAGTTCGTGGTGAAAATTATGATGAGTTTTCTTTGGGGCTCCTTCCGTTGTTCGTTCCCCATTTTGCATTTTGCTTTATGAACTGCTGCATAGAGCGAAATGTTCTACTGTCTGTCTACTCCCTCCCCCCCTGTCTCCTCCCTCCCTCCCTGTCTCCTCCTTCCTCCTAAGTAGCTGACTTAGTATGTGATAATTTCGCTGGCCGATAGTTACATTTTCATGTTTTTCTCATAAACGTGGAACATTGCGACAAAAGCGGAAAAAGCTTTGACAAAAAAAGAGAGAAGTGAAAAGCGAAACGGATTTCCATAAGCAGAGGGTTTCCTCTAGGACGTTAGAGAAGGAAGTAAAGTGGGTTGGGGGGGAAATGGTAGTCGAAGCACATGCGAAGCATTGAAAATTATTTACGATAACGATCGCATAATCATAATAATAATCACATTATAATAATTCTTGGCTTTATGTGGTCCGTTCTGGTCATAGCCTGTCCTGCTTCAGCCAGTCCTGCTCGTCCTGCCTGCCATGTTCTATCCTGTCCTGCCCTGCCCCTGCCCCTGCCTTGAGGCCTCCATCAGGGACGTGTAATAGTTGCTAATAAAATGCAATGCCCATCGACAACGCAGCGCAGGAACAGAACAGGAAAAAAAAAAACTGTGGGCGGAAGATTGTAAATTTCAGCGTGTCCCGGGGGTGCTTAGGGGTGGCATGGGGGGTCGTCGGGTCAAAAAAAATGGCAACTGCATTGATGTTATTACCTGGGCCGACAACTATATGCCAAAGTCAATAAACCAAAATGACAGACTGCCATTTGGTGTGGGACAACGTGAGGCATTTGACACACACACTGTCCCCACCCCTACCCCGTACCCCTGGCCCTACCCTTACCCCTACGACACTGCAGTTATAGAATACCCTTGATTGAGGGTATCTCTGATATCGATCATAGCTACCATTGTATTTATATGTAAGTCTTAACTTTAAATAGAAATAAACTTTAAAATATGTAACCCCCAATCCAGAAAGCTTTCATGTAAAAGATACACCCCCTAGGGTATCAAAAGCTTCGGTGCCCGAGGACGTACATCCTTTCTTGGTCTCTTTTTTCCCTTCTGCAAACAAATTATTGTTATGCTTTTGGCTTTTGCGCATAATTCTGCAGTTTTCTGTTCTTGTTTGTTGGCGAAGCTATTTGGAGTATGTTACTCATACGCCATGTTGCCAGCCCTGCTTTGTGGTGGGGAGGGGGCGGGGCGGGGTGGGGAAGCAACTTTAGCATGCACTTTTAAATGAGCCATAGCCATAGACATGGCACCAATTTTTCCCTACTTCCTTCTTACTCCACTTTCGACTCTCATACACTCATATTTGCCTTTGCTTTGTTCACCCATTTTCAATTTGTTTTTTTCGCCAAAGGGGCGGTAGGGTAGGGTGTGCGGTAGGGTGGGAGGGTAGGGGGTGCTATGGGTAAAGCTAGCTGTCACCGTTCTTGTCGACGGGTTTTTCACTATTTTTTAGCCAATTTTCCCCACTTCTTTCTATTTTTTTTTGTTGTTGCTATGAAAAAGTGAGGGCAACGGGTGAGGTTGCTTGGAATTGCTGTGGAAGTTGTGGGGGTGAAAGAAAAGGGGGGAGAGGGTGTGTGGATAGATAATGTTATCAAATTTAATGGGGCATTGTGAATGGTTTCATCTTGTAATATTCTTTAAGGTCTTCCAAATGCAATTTCTTTTAATGTGTTTTTTAGAAGAATTTTTTCGTTTATTTCGGTTGTAGTTTTTTGGTTTATATTCTCTACACTGTTTTCAGTACATAAAAAATTTAAAATTTCAGTCATGGAAGAAAAAGTGGTGTATGTTCTGCCCAAGTTCAAAATACTCCCGCGTTCTGCGGTATTTTTGGCTATTTCCGAAGTCTTTGTTCGAAGAGTCTTCGAAGAAGTCTCGAAAAAGTCTTCCAAAATAGCCATAAATACTGCTGAACGCGGGAGTATTTTGAGCTTTGGCAAATCATACACCACTTTTTTTTCATCAGATTTTTCGCTTTCGCTAGTCGATACGCCTGTGGCCATATCTAATGGGGTCACCAGTTGAGGTTTGGTTCGCTTTCTTCTTGGACAGTCTGGTCTAATGGTGGTAAAATTCCATCAACAGATGATCATTGTAAGATGTTTATACACCAAATACTTACCAACAGGGTAATACTCGAGGGGGGGTCTAGGGTAGGATCGCATTCTGCTTCGACAGTGTGAACTACTGGTGGAAAGATTCGTTAGACGACACCTTTTTCGGATGGTTTGGATCCCTTCAAATACTTACCATCAATAGTACTAGTCATAGGTATTTCCACGGCTATGATTTGTGCAGAGTCTTCTGGGATTGGGACTGGCTTATCTGCATCATTACTTTCTGCAGTGTCAGTCCAAAGTCCATCAATGGAAACAACTTTGTACTGGTTATCATCTCTATCGCTTTGTTGGAAAAATGTTCAGTGGATGACCCTGGCGCAATCTGCATAGTGATAATTTCTGTATTAAGTCTTCACTTACTTTCGCACAAATTAAAAAGGTTTACTAACCTGCACAAAAAATTTATTTTTCTGATATTTTATCTAGTACTTGTGTTCTGTTCGAATGTTTGTTATACAATGAGAAACTTATGTTATTTGAAAGACAATGTGTACTGTCGATGTGTTGAGTGAAATTGAAAGGGTTGCTTAGAATAAATAGTTTAACCTATTTACATTGGGGGTACTCTATATTTATACTTTAGACATTCAAAGAACTGATCATCGAGGATCCTTGCAATGGCTGCGTGGAATTCTATTACTCGAGGCCGTTTATCCATCAATTCTTACAAACGATACCTTAAACGACGCCTAATTAATGTGTCTATTTAAAATCAAAAATGTTAGCCATGAAATATTTGTTTCTCGACTTTTCCTGAGTTTTCAAAGTAAAAATTTCGGGAAAAATACCGCGAAAAAATATGGAATTTGAATTTGAAATATTAATATATCCCAGACGTTAAGCTGGAGCTAGAAAGTGTTTGGGTCGGACTTATAGCTGCATTTGTCAGCTTTTCAGAACTATAAAGTTTCATACAATCAGTGGTAGGAAACTTAAGTTATGTGAAAAATAGAAACAGTACCTCTGAAGAAAAATACCAAATTTTTAAAAAATTCTTTAAAACAAAACTAAGCGAAGAAAAAAAACCATAATTCTTAAAAAAAAAATTTTTTTTAATTGATTGAATAAACGAATTACCTTTAAGCTCCATAACTTTTTGGTTTTCCTGCCTTGAAGCTGATAAATTAAGGCACTAATTTGTAACGTTTGCTCACATAAAAAAGTCAACTCCATTATGATAAAGATATGGCACCAAGATCCCGAGGGTGCTGTTCTACACAACAAGGGTATTCAAATGTCCACCCATCACCCAACAGAAAATGCCCCAACTCGTGTGTCGATTTTATGGGCTGCGGTTGGAAACTAGTAAAAACAAAAAAAAATTAAGAAAAAACCGCAAAAAAGTGGAAAAAAAATGGAAAAACAAATGCGAGAAAAATATGGGAAAAAAATGGACTCAAGCGATGATGGCGACAGACTATGGCAAGTTTATTTATGCTTTGCGTGTCTGCCGTGAATTAGTGCCAAATTTGATTATCTATGGTTGCACATACAAGCCCACTATACCGGATCCAGCCATCCACCCATCCATATATACATGAGACAGGCATCGACATGGAGGCATCGAGGGGGGCGGGGAAGGACCCACATAACACGCCTAGTAGTAAGTCACGATGACTCCGGGAACTATGCTGACAGACAGTAGAGCACTGCGGTTCCTCTTTTCCGGGTTTGGGTGGTTTGCCTTTTATGAAAAGAACGCCCCTATCTCAAATTGATTTCTCTAATCAATTTTGAGAATTTATGGATTTTTCTGCTCGTTTCATGTTTGCATACAATTTGGGGGGAAATGTAAACCAAAGTTGGAAATATAATTTATAATTTCACCTGAACTTTACTTAATTTGAACTTTTCATTTCAAACATCGAACGGGTTACGCCCCCCTCTAACCCACCCACTGGAGGTGTAGCCATAGATTTTAATGTCATGAGCCACATGCCAAGCCGTAATTAGCCAACTTTCCTTTTCACCATGATGATGATGATGATGATGATGATGGTTTTTGCACGGGGCTTTAAAGGTGTCTGCTGTTAGCCTGCTTTAAGCTTGTTGAAGGCAGAGAAGAAGAGCTGGCTTATTGCATAAAAGTTGTAATGAAAAGTTTAACTAGTTTTTAATTAAAATAAAACTTAATGTTTGGTAATTATGTTTAATGTTTCAACCCTGAATAGAAGTGGGTCCGTGCTGACAATCTTTGCACATAATTTAATTAAAATTGCTTCAGCAAGGATAGTTTCCTTCGAAGAGTTTATTTATCAAATACGAGTACGAGTGTGTGAGTGTGTGAGTGATTAATAAACGAAAGGCCAACAGCCTGAGGTCGGAAGTACGGCAGAGCGCTCTCTGTCTATCTGTCTCTCTCTTTCTCAATGAGGAATTGCGTGGAATTCCACGCTGAATAAATCGAACTAAAAATGTTGTATGGAGTGACACAACTAAGTGTTTATATTGTCCTTGCAAAATCGCTCAGAGATCCGAGTCTGAATCAGATCGGATTGTTATTAAAGCCCGACCTACTGAGTCCCGCTCTTTTTAAGGAAAGATTAAAGTTTTACATGTCAAATCATTTAAGGGGTATTACATATGTCTAACACCTTTACTCGTAAATGGAAATTTGTAATCTATCTCCAGTTGTGCTCTTTCTGTTGCTGTTTCTCCCACCACCCTCCACTTCCACCTCCGACGCCAATGCTGATCATCTGCTAAGTCAACTCCCACGCAGTCAACGGGTCAAACGGATATCCACACCGCACTACGAAGAAAAAAAGACCAATGAAATGGCCAAGTATGTGGTGTCCCTGCGATCGCGTACCCCTCGCAAGTACTTTGGCGACAATCACTACTGTGGCGGGGTCATTATATCGCGTACTTTCATTTTGACTGCTGCCCACTGCATCATGGAGTAGGTATTATCCATTAGTCTTAAACCCAAAAAAAGGGAACTTGATAATCGTTTAACCCGGTTGCCCCAAGCAGTCGCAAGATCATGCACAGTGCCCGCCTGCTGCTTGTCGTTGCGGGGACGCCCAATCGATTGAAGTATTGGGCGGATAGGACTGTGAATGCCCCGGTGAAAGATGTCTATGTGCCCGAGAATTTCACCATATACAATACGAACAACATTGCCCTACTGAGGCTGGTGCACGAGCTGCCTGATAATCCGTACATTGCCATTGCCAAATTGCCCACCAAAGAGCCCGAATATAAAATCAATTACACACTTCTGGGCTGGGGAAGGGTGTACAAGGTGCAGTATTCTCTCTTGCATATGTTACACTCTCTCTTATATACTCTTATACTCTCTTCTCTTGTCTTGCCAGGGCGGTCCACTGGCCTCCGACATTCTGCATGTGGATGTCCTGCTATTGGAGCACCAGACCTGCGACGATCTGCTGCAGACCTTCAAGGAGGAAATGATGTGTGCTGGCAATCTGGACAATGATCAGGATGAAAATCCCTGCGCCGGCGACACTGGCAGTCCCCTGCTCTTGAACGGCACGGTCTATGGCGTTGTCAGCTACCGCATCGGCTGCGGCTCCAAATCTCTTCCCTCGGTCTATACGAATGTCTTTGCACACAAGGAATGGATTGATAACATAATGGAATCTACTGGGAGCGTTCTTTTTGGCGAAACTTTCCTGTGCATGCTAGCAGCTACATTTTCTCTTCTGAACATCCTTCAAGGGAGGCTAAGAATAAAATTCTGAATAGTTTGTGCGCTCTTAATTTTTCTTTGTCTCCCATTCCACTCATGCAAAGCATTGGCTGGCAACAACAACAGCAATGCATATGCCAAAGAAAAGAAAAACAATTACAGACACTCTCACAATGCAAAAGCTAGGCCGCTGCTGCTCTCTTAATTTTTGCCCCCGCTTTAGGGCATTGCCTTGACTCCACATGCAGTAGGAAGAGGGAATAGAATATGTATAAGAAATATTCAAATTATTACAGTTTTTCGTGGCTCAACCCCATTTCCCCCATCCCCATACAATGCAGAAGCCAAAACAACATCAACACACACAAAACCCTATTGCGAAGGCCGCTCTTAGATCCTCTCGGCAGAGGTGCGCTCTTAATTGCTTGCCCTGCTTCAGGGCATTACCTGCAGTGAGGAGAGGGGATCAAATAAAAGTCTTCACTTAAAAGTATTTGTTCTATGGTCTGACTGACGTCATCCACGCACTCCCCGTCTCCCATTCCCACCCATGCAAAGCATTGATAGGCAACAACAACAACGATGCATACGCCAAAGACTAAAAACAACTACAAAAATTCTGCGATAACGTAGCTGCTGCGCTCTTAACTTTTCGCCCCCGCTTTAGGGCATTGCATTGATACCACATGCAGTAGGAAGAGAGAATCAAATATAAGAACTATTCATATTACTACAGATTTTCGTTGCTCATCTCCCATTTCCCCACTCCCCATACAGAACAAAAGCCAAAGCAAAACAACAAATACAAATTCCTATTGCAAAAGCCGCTCTTAGATCATTTCAGCAGAGGTGCGCTCTTAATTGTTATCCCCGAATTACTTCCATTATCTGCAGTGAATATAGGGTATCAAATATAACTCTTCACATTAAAATATTTGTTCTATAAGCTGACTTATGTACATCATCCACGCATTCCCCGTCTCCCATTCCACCCATGTAAAACATTGGCAGCCAGCAACAACAAAGATGCATACGCCAAAGCCAAAAAATAATTACAAGCACTCTCCACAATGTAAAAGCTGCTGCGCTCTTATCTTTGCGCCCCCGCTTTAGGGCATTGCATTGAGAACATATTCAGTAGAAAGAGAAAATCAAGAATATGAACACTTCAAATTATTACAGTATGCGTGTAGTGGATCATCTCCTATCTCCGCCTCCACATACAGAACCGAAGCCAAAGCAACAACAAAACACACAAAACCCCATTGCAAAAGCCGCTCTTAGATCCCCTCGGCAAAGGTGCGCTCTTAATTGTTTGCCCTGCACTAGTTGCATTAGCTGCAGAGAAGAGAGGGGGTCAAATATAACTGTTCACATAAAAAGATTTTTTCTATGGTCTGACTTACGTCATCCACGCACTTTCCGTCTCCCATTACACCCATGCAAATCATTGGTAGGCAACAACAACAACGATGCGTACGCCAAAGCCAAAAAATAATTACAAACACTCTCCACAATGTAAAAGCTGCTGCGCTCTTAACTTTGCGCCCCCGCTTTAGGGCATTGCATTGAGAACATATTCAGTAGAAAGAGAAAATCAAGAATATGAACACTTCAAATTATTACAGTTTGCGTGTAGTGGATCATCTCCCATCTCCCTCCTGCACATATAGAACCGAAGCCAAAGCAACAACTACAAACACAAATCCCTATTGCAAAAGCCGCTCGTAGATCAATTCAGCAGAGGTGCGCTCTTAATTGTTTGCCCTGCTCTACTTGCATTACCTGCAGTGAAGAGAGGGGATCACATACAACTATTCACATTAAAATATTTCTTCTATAAGTTGACTTACATCATCTACACATTTCCTGTCTCCCATTCCACCCATGCAAAAAACAACAACAACGATGCATACGCCAAAGATAAAAAAACCCAAAAACTAAAATCACCCTTACAATGCATAAGTAAAGCCGATTTTAGCGTAGCTGCCGCTCTCTTAATTTTTCGCCCCCGCTTTAGGGCATTGCACTGACACCACAAGCAGTAGGAAGAGAGCATCAAAAAGAGGAGAACTCTAATAGCTAATAGCAAAAGATAAACTGAGTGAGAGAGCGAGCCCTTGACCTACATTCATCTGTGATCACCGGCACAAATTTTCGCTCCCGTTTTCTGCGTGAGATCTGTTTCTAAGCAGAACCGTAAGCCGCTGCCCACGCTGCTCTGCTGCAGCCGCCCTCTCTTCAACTTCTTTCGTTCTCGTTCTGTCATACTTCGAAAGCCCTTTTAAGCTGCCCACGCCGCTGCAGTTCTTTCAATCTAATCTTGCAGCTCCCCCCGGTCGGTCCAACGGAATTAAAACATTAAATCGCCCGGCGCGGCGTCTTAAGAGAAAAATGCATATTGCCAGAAAGTGCGCGAGTGAAACCAAAAAGTTTGTGCAAGTGTTAGTGAAAAATTACGAAGCCATAATCCCGCTAGAACTATGTAGATAATGAGCGGCAATAAGAACATGGCTATAGGGACAAAAAGTGAGTGAGTGTTAAAGTGAGTGAAGTGAAAAATTAAAAAAAAATATTCCGCATAAACTGAGGAAAGAGCGGCAATATTAAGCAGCAATACCAATGGAATGGTAGCTGAAAGTGAGTGATAGTGAAAAAAGTGAGTGAAGTGAAAAAATTAAAAAAAAATATTCCGCATAAACTGAGGAAAGAGCGGCAATATTAAGCAGCAATACCAATGGAATGGTAGCTGAAAGTGAGTGAAATATGAAAAAGTGAGTGAAGTGAAATATATAAAAAAAAATATTCCGCAGAAACTGAGGAAAGAGCGGCAATATTAAGCAGCAATACCAATGGAATGGTAGCTGAAAGTGAGTGATAGTGAAAAAAGTGAGTGAAGTGAAAAAATAAAAAAAAATATTCCGCAGAAACTGAGGAAAGAGCGGCAATATTAAGCAGCAATACCAATGGAATGGTAGCTGAGTGAAACTAAAATTAAAAAGTGAGTGATAGTGAAAAAATTCAGTGAAGTGAGTGAGTGAAGTGAAAAAATAATAAAATATTCCGCAGAAACTAAGGAAAGAGCGGCAATATTAAGCAGCAATACCAATGGAATGGTAGCTGAAAGTGAGTGAAATATGAAAAAGTGAGTGAAGTGAAAATTAAAAAATAATATTCCGCATAAACTGAGGAAAGAGCGGCAATATCAAGCAGCAATACCAATGGAATGGTAGCTGAAAGTGAGTGAAAGTGAAAAAAGTGAGTGAAGTGAAAAAATAATAAAATATTCCGCAGAAACTAAGGAAAGAGCGGCAATATTAAGCAGCAATACCAATGGAATGGTAGCTGAGTGTTTTTTTTTGAGTGAAATTAAAATGCCAAAAAGTGAGTGATAGTGAAAAAAGTGAGTGAAGTGAATAAATAATAAAGCATTCCGCAGATACTGAAGAAAGAGCGGCAATGCGTAGCAGCAATACCAATGGAATGGTAGCTGAGTGAAACTAAAATTAAAAAGTGAGTGATAGTGAAAAAAGTGAGTGAAAAAATAAATAATAAAGCATTCCGCAGATACTGAAGAAAGAGCGGCAATGCGTAGCAGCAATACCAATGGAATGGTAGCTGAGTGCTTTTTTTTTTTAGTGAAATTGAAATGCCAAAAAGTGAAAAAGTGAAAGTGTAGAAATAAGTTCCAATGCAAGGCGATGTGAGTGAAAGTGCAGGATGGTCATTAGGACGGCAAGGAGTATCAGGTAAAAAGCGAGTGTGAGTGAAAAAATAGGAAGCAATAATTCCGCAAGAGCTATGTAAAGAGCGGCAAGAAGAACAAGGCAATATGCATATGACGTGAGTGAACGTGTTAACACGCGATAAAATTCGAGTGAAAATAACAATAAAATGTACCGCAAGAACTGAATAAAGAGCGGGAATACAAGCATTTGTGACATTTGTGTTGGCTCTCTTTGCTTACGACACTGACAACGAAAGAGAAACATCAAAAGAGAGCAGCAAAGACCAGCAGCAAGTCAACTAAAACTGAGGGTGAGTTTGCACCATACTCAAAATTATAATTTATTACTGTATTTATTATTATTTATTACTTTTTGTATATTTTCTTTTATTTATATTATATTCACATATCACTATCATTTCTAGTGAATCTTGAATGGTACCATTGATGTATTTCAGCTTGCTTTCACTAGTCAAAATTGAGTGAAAGAGACACGCCCATAGGGTCTCGAAGCGGAGGATCATAAGTATGGCGGGGAGAGTTTCATATAAGCAGACAAATAATA
The DNA here is from genome assembly GCA_008121215.1 of Drosophila athabasca. Classification (NCBI taxonomy): domain Eukaryota; kingdom Metazoa; phylum Arthropoda; class Insecta; order Diptera; family Drosophilidae; genus Drosophila; species Drosophila athabasca. The sequence goes on from CM017794.1 coordinate 1,312,532, forward strand.
TTTTTAAAAATTACTAATTTAATTTTCATTTTCACCCCTTTCCTGTAGCCTTTGCTCTATTGCCAACTCTCACTATTGTTTTTAAAGTTTCTTTGACATCTCTCTGCAATCCATCGTGTTCATTGATTGTACATTGTATTCTCTCCTTCTACTCTCTGGTGTCTGGCATTAAAGAGCTCTCTTTAATCACTCGAGTCTCTCCTTGCTTCGATTTGAATGCCTTGCAAAATTAGTTCAGAATTTGTGTGACTTTGACAGTGGGCTAACTATAATCGGAATAAACGAGTAGATGTGGCATGTACATATCACACGAGTATCAATTGTGTTGATTCCTTATGATATGCATTAAACAGAAATATGTATGCTGCTGTTTCACATTATGGCCTATCCACAATTCCATTGAATCTTGAAATGTGTGCCATTGTGTTTGGGATTCAATGGAAGCATATGCATGGGGCAGCAACAATGAGAGCCAGTCCAGGCTCACAATGTCTAAATCTATATTAATTCTACTATTTGCTGCTTTACCCCCCTCTAGCCCCGTGTCCATATGTCCATTTTGTTGGCTGGGCATTGGGCAAGGCAAAGCGACTCAACAAATAAATTAATAGCTATCAATCAGTAAATCTGCCAAAGGACCTTTTCCTTTGAATGGCAAAAGTTCGTTTCCCTCTCGTGGACCCAGCGTTGTATATAGCATATACATAGTATGTGTGTGTGTGTGTGTGTGTGTTTGTGAAGGAAGCGGACAAAAGCGCGCTATAAACGCACTCAATGAATGGCTAATATGACGAATGCACGCGCTCTGAGTGTTTGGAATGGGGAGAGGTTGGGGTCACCAAAAATGTGAAAGGAAAAACAAAGAGTGTAAGGGCGGTAATTACATTAAAACATTGGCAAATTGAATGGAAAATCGTATAATGCCGGTGTTTTTCAAAATACTTTTTTTGGTTTCTTTGTTGCATCATTATTTCCCTTACCCTCTAAATATTATCATCTTTCAATGACCTTAAATCTTTTGAAACATGTAGAATTGTCATAATATTTATAATATATTATTCTAAACCATTTTTTGTTGTCTTGACATCTCCGGAAATGTTTATTGCTGATCTCGGCTTAGATCCAGCTCTCTGACAGTTAAAGAAATTACTGGGATTGCCTTATGCCAATGGGACTAAATGTGTGACAGTTCAATTTTATCAATGTCCATACGAGTACCAGTACGAGGAGGAGTACGTGTACCCCAATGCCACCACAGAAGACGATGCAGAGGGTAGTAGAGGGGGTAGGTGGAGAGTCAGGAAGAGCAAGCGACTCATAAATCATTCGCGACATCCACGTCGACTATGATGACGACTGGCAATCGCAGCATCTGATTGACTACTGTCAAATGGACAGAGAGAGAGAAAGAGAGAGAAAGACGAGGAGAGAGAGAGAGAGATAGGGGGAGACGAAGAGAGAGAGAGGTAGACAGTCCGGGAGACCGGCAAACAAACGAATATGGAAAATAAACCTACATTGATGCTGCTGCTGGAATAGAGCAAATATATCCCTGTGCATATATCCCTCATACATATGGATAAATGTACGGTACGGGTATGTATTGTATGGTTGTTTATGCCATGCCGCATGTAGTACGTAGTACGTACAATACACAATCATATATCGGATGATGATGTAGTACTCTGCGTCTGTGTGTCGCCTGCATTTATTGTAAACGAGAGTCGGAGATGGCTTCATCTGCTGCCAAACGGTGAAAGGCATTGGGGTACAGTTTGGTAGGGGCTGGGGTTGGAGTTGGGGTTATGGTTAGGGTTAGGCGACAGGGACTCGTCATGTCGAAAGCTCAATGGAAATGCACACTCAGAGAAGGGAACAGTGGTACGAATTCTGGGAATGGATATTGGATATTCAATTAGAAATGGTTTCACATCTGATTTCCGAGAAAATTGCAAACTGTAACTGCAAATTAATTCACAAGAATCTTGTACAGCTTTTAATGCAATAAACATCTAGAGTTAAAGTTCCTGGAAATCCTTGGAGCTCTATTCGGTTAGGGGTTTCTATATGAGAGGTCTAATTCGAAGATGCTACTGGCTTTGATGTGTATTCACAGATACTCCCAAAACTGCTTCACATTTTACTGATGAATGTAGATCCTTAGACCTGAAAGAACTGTCTAAACCTTTCCCTACCCTTAACAAATTTCCAGACCCATCGAAACCAATGTGCACTGTCGCATTTGGGATCATAGTCGTCAGAGCGTTACAAATGAAATGTAACACATTATGCGACAAGGCGTATAACTGTCTTTCCTTTCCCTGCCCTGCTAGTCCGTCTGTCTTCCTGTCTCTCTGTCTCCCTGTCTCCCCGTCTGTCTGTCTATCTGTCTGCTGTGATGTATGTATGTCCATCGAAATGACTTTCGTACTCTATCAAATGCCGAAATTATGCAATAACTTCAATTGATTACGCGTGCGTGAGTAATCTAGTGGCACACCGAACAAACTGCATAAAAATACACACATATATTTATACATTTCTTTAACAATCTCTGCGGAGATACAAACCGAAAAAGTGCGGAGGGGGGCTGTGGTACATGAGGCAGTAAAACGTTTAAAGTGTCTTCACCAGGGGGGAGTGGGTGGGTGGTAGGTTGGTTGGGTGGCCATAATTTGACTGGCTTTTTCTGCTCTTTTTCAGTTCTTCCCTCAGTTTATTATTATTTGTTGCTCCTGTTGTGTCGACGCTGTTGTGATGTTTACTTTGACAAGCCACTTTAACCAGATGGAACGGCACAACCTGTGTGCGCCAGGCACCCCCGACCCCCGCCGCCCGTCCGTCTGTACGTTCCCCAAGCAAATTGCACACGCATCGACAGCACACACACAACACACAACAAAAAGAGGAAAAGAAGGCTATGATATGTACAGATTTTCGACTATAGGGATACCTACTACATGTAGAAATATTCCCAGGAATTCTAAAAAATTATAGGAATTCCATTTCTTATTCTGGCTGTATTAATTATCCGATCGGGATGATTCTTTATAGAGTGGCAGATGTAAATAAGTCCAGTAGGAGCTAATAGATTTAAAGATTAAAGATAGTTGATATGTGGGATCTTTAGACAGGAACTTCGAGAAACTTTATTGGATCATTACTAGAACTATTAAGTATTATTCTATATCAGTGGTCGGCACTGTTGATGTTGATAGCAAAAGTCTCTGCTGCTGAAAGCCTTCGTGTGGTTTTGGCAATGCGACTTCGGCTCTTGGTATCTGGCTTTTTCCACTGTAAAGCAATACACCGATTTCTCCCGCAGGCATGTTCGTGCCGAGGATTGTTCTATAACGAATAAAATCTTAAAAATTGTGAAAATCTGAGATCGGATAGGCAGTGATTCAGGAAGCTCAAACCAGGAACCTCCAAGAGTATCCTACATATGTATATACCCCATTCATTCTAGAAATACAGGATATACAAAAAACCAACCAGAGAATGTTGGAGGCATGTAGGAGAAAGAGAGACAGGGAGAGGGGTAGAGGTTTGCAGAGAGGTAAACCCCTTCAAGTTGTTATCTGCCTGCTTAGCTATTGCCTCTTCTGTTTGGCTCTTGGTATTTGCCTGAATGTACATACATACATATAATCGTATATGTAGAGTTGGTTGTATGTTGTGTGTTGTTGTCATTGTGTTTGTGCAGTCCCCTACATATCCAGTTAAAAGGATAATGGAGCACAACAATTTTTACACGCATATATTTAACAAATATTTGCATTTTTGCCCGGTCTACCTGACAAGTGAACGTCGCTGCGCGTCGTCGTTTGGGATAGACGGCAGATGGATGGCTCCTGTAGATGTAGAAAGGGGGGTGTGGGGGTACGCGAATGTCACATAACTTTGGCGTACCTTTTGCATTGCTTCTCGGTTTTCTTGCCTTTTTCCAGAAAGACATTTAGGCCATTTACGGGGGGATTGAATTTGGGGGTTTTGAGTGCGCTTTATGGTATTTTATTTCCCTGATCGAATTATACTCTTTAATGAGAGATAACTTCCTTATAGAAGCAAATATCGTTTGTATGCAAATTGGGGAATATTGAACTATTCTATGGTACCAATTTGTATCGACTTCTTATCACTGATAAGCAATTAGAGTCAAGTCAGGCAGGCAGAGAGTTCTGTTACCATTTTCAATCTGAAATTGAATTCAATCTGCATAAAAACTGTTCTGTCAGTTGCAATTAAAGAAATCGCACAGTTAGTTTCGGGCATTTTTTTTCCGGCAATTTATGCAATATGTACGGGTATTCCATACCGAATCCGAAAATGTCATCACGTATTATGGTTATGCTGTTATGCTGATGGAGTAATGCATTTGTTCAGCCATTAACAATCACATTTGAAATAATGAAGAATTATGAATTGAGTGGATCTCAACTGAGCTCGGGTTTATTTTTAGCCTTTTTATTTAGCAATTTATTTTCCTACTTTTTTTTGCATATGCAAATTGGCAGCTAACGTGCAGTTCGTGTACATATGTATGTATGTGTACGTATAGCAAGTGCGTTTCGTTGATATTAAATCAGTTGAAAATTGTTATTCGATGATCCAATGGCTAGAATTTATGCGAAAATTATGCTGAAATTAAGTTATAAACTATTCTTCAATGATATTCATATAAAAAGCGATAAATATTTATACTTACTTAATTTTCTAATTATTAGACATTGATTATATAAATAATTCGTTTCTTTTGACATTCTTTAAACAATTTGTATGATTAGTAGCTAATTTTTTTAAGAATTAAAAGCATTTAAGAACTTATGTCGAAAAATAAAACCATTTAAAACAAAAAATAATTTTAAAAAAATATGAAAGTTGGTGAAAAATTTCAAAATTGCAGAAAACTTCAACTTTGGGCCGAAAATTTGCAGAAAACTTGTAGAAAACTTCAACTTTGGATGGCTATATTTTCAGGTAAAGCTATTGTATCATCAGGAAGAAAATCCTGTAAAAGGTCGTATAATACCCTTTTCTATTCATCCAAGTTTTTGTGGATATTCGCGCTGGAGATGTCGAGTAAAAATATGGAACATGGTGGAAATATGGAAATATTTTGCTTGGAAATATGGTGCAAATTTCTTTCTTTTTTTAGAATTTTTCAAAATGTTTTTGCTGTTTGTTTATTGCCAATTCTAAGTATGAGAAAAGGATCTATTAATCCAGGCCTTCAATCTAATATTTCTGTCATGCAAAGTACACTTTAAGATATGAAAAATCTAACAGCTGGAAACCCTTGGAGTTGGTTGGTGTTAATATACCTTTAGAGATCGCCATAGAACATTCATAGGTTAGGTTAGGTCAGGTCAGGTCATAGGCCAGAATGGCCCTTAGTTAAACCGAGTACATGGTAACTATTTACTTCTTGTCTCGTCCCGCACTGTACTATGTAAACTATCCATGGAATACATCCATGTATGTATGTTGATGTGGAATATTTAATTTCATATGTTATGTTGTCTGTCTATTATACTCCCCCGAACGAGTGACTTTAATTATCTGTGTACATTGTATGCCCCCCGCCTGGGCCTCCGCCTGGGCCTCCGCCTGGTCCTCCGCCTGGTCCTCGTCTAAGGTCAATGTGCAATGTGCAATGCGCTTTTGAAGTGTGGTGCAACTCGAGGATATGGGTCAACCGGCTACCATTTTTCTCACTCTTTGTTCCTTTATCCATTTAGCTCTTTTTCTTAGCCATCTCTCTCGTCGGTCGTTTTCCCTGTATCTTTTGCATAAAAAATGATGTGCGTGCCGTGAAGGAGATGATGACTGGGAGCCCGAGCTGGAGCCTCGAATAGACCAGGTCAGGTCAGGTCGGGATAGGATGGGGCTTAAAGCTGCCACGTTTCAGCCTTTGTTCATCAGGCTCTCTCAGCCTTTGCCACTACTCTATTTCTCTCTGCCTCTGCCTCTGCCCCAGTCCCCGTCTATATTCCTCTGCCCCAGTCTCAGTCCCGGCTTTATTCCTTGTTATCTGTGTGCGAGGCAACGGCAACGGCGACGGCGACGTGTGGCATACTGTCAGAGTCGTCCTTCTAAAAAATTGTTGGCCTAGCGGCTGCGTGCAAGGCAAGTGGCGCCAGTTTGTATTGTCATCCTTTTTGCTGTTTTCTTTACTCGTTTTTTCCTCACTTTTTATACACTCTCCAGGATTCCAGGGTGTTCTGATTTTTCTAAGATTTGTCAAGGAATTTTGTTTAATTTTAATTGCAATTTAATTAACTTTTTTATAATTATAATAAGTTTCCATTTTCAAAAGAACTTTTAAGCATTCAATGAAATTTAAAAAATAAACTAAAATTATCATTTATATGCGAATCGTAGGATTTAGCTATAGGGATTCTATATAACGAATATATATAGGGTATAAATAGAGGGTATTACCACTTCGTCTGCCAAGGGAAAGCCTTTCCCTTCTTGTTTTAGTCAGAGTCTACGTCTCTCTCTCTCTCTCTCTCCCTCTCTGTCTGTATCTGTATCTTTGTTGCCGTATCTGTGCCTCTGTCTCCATCGCCGTCTCTGGCTGTGTCCGTGTCTGTGTGTGTGTGTGCGACGAAGCGCTTTTTCTTTCCTATTATTGTCTCACTTACAAGTGTACCCGATGTATTATGCATATCCTGTAACACTCCACTTTTGTTGTGCATTAGTCAAATGTGCGACAGTTGAGGGCCAGGACTCGGAGACTCGGGCCGGAGATCCATTTAAGGTGCACACACAATTGGCCAAGAACAAGCCAGAGGGAAGCCTTGTTGTTTTCTTAGTCCTTCTGTTTCAGTTTCTGTTTTCTGTTTCGGAAGGTAGAAAATTAAGAAATTAAAATGCTGAAAACGACGACGAATTAATAAGCACCTCCTCAGTCCTCCCTCCCTCCTTCCACAGCCCTCTCCTTGGCTTTTCCCTAATTGGTAAGCATTTGGCTGTTGGATTTGGGCGACTCCTATATATTTATATTTATATCAAACTGTAAGCCCTGCTAGATTGGTTTTTTCCCCCCCTCCTCCTTTAGGTAGATGGTGGTAATTATCACAGTTCTCTTCAGTTCGCTCTATACGAGGGGGGGGTGGGGGGTGGCAATGCCATAAAAGTGCCACTTAAACTGTTTTAGTTTTTCTGTTCTTTGTTTCTCCTCAAAGGTGGCAATGGCCCTGCGGGCTAATTGGGAAGGCGGTTCGTGCGTCTGGACAAAACTACAGAAAATTAGTTAAAGGTTTGCGTTCACTTAAAGTTGTTTATTTTTATAAATTTATTAAATAGAACCATTTGCACTTCTCATAAATAAACAATAAGCTATTGGTATTTGAGACTGATTACTTATCGATTGTTGGGGTTCGTTTGTGATAGACATGAGCACCAGTAGGATGGCCCTTTGAGCCTTGGAATGTAGCGTAATGGATTGCATTGCCAATTCATTTAACTAGGGAATTCCTTAGAATTCTAGATTATTATAATAATTATCCATATTAAATTGGTTATCCCCATGTGAGGGAAAATAAACATATGATATTGATTGTATTACTTCTTGTTAAGTTGAAGTTGGAAAAAGGGATACAATATTAATGCCAGGATATAAGGGTTGCAAAAGGCCATAACTTAGGAACTACTAACATATTCTGAATATTTTATAAATTCTTCATCGCTTCACAGTCTTGGATTGAGCACCTGTAAAGGTCCTTTGAGGGATATAGTCTATTGTCTTTCCCTTTAAATTATACCTTTGACAACTGTTTTCATCCATGGAGTCCACCGATTCGCCCCACTTACCTGCTGATGCACCACCACCACCAAAGGACTCTAGCAATTCCTTAGCCAAGTCCTGCGCCGAGTGCCAATTAAGAGACGTGTTTAATTGCTCGATTAGCGAGCATTTTGTTTGGCCCAGTCATGGGCCACGCCCCCAATGTCAGAGCTGCACACAAATGAATTGCGCGTCATCATATCCGGCGTCATCAACTCTGTCGTCGTCGTCGTCGTCCTTGGGTCTGCCTTTCCCCGGAATTCCCAAAGCTATAATCTTGAACTTGCTGCTCGGAGTGCGTCCTCCTCCTCGGGGGTGGCTTTGGGGTGGGTGGGGGTTGTCTTCGCTTGGCTCTGGCTGGTTTTTAACTAAATCTCGTTTTCAATTTCATTTCCACTCGAGCAACACTTAAAAACAGTCGCGGAATTAAATTATTCAAAATGTCAAACAATTATTCAAACGCCGAAAACGAACCAAAAGAAGAAGTTTCACCCCTCCCCCCCATCCTGCTCCAACCCCCGAACCGTCGACCTTCTCTCGAATTTGACTTTGACTCTGACTCCGATTTTAGCCTTGGCATCTGGCGCTGGAGGAGAGGGGCGTGCAGGACGGGGCAGTATATAAGCCAACTTATGATTTAAAAAGATATTAGACTTGTTCACAGTTTGCCGCTCCCTTTGTTGTTGCCTTTTGTCCTTTATGCTAAACAGACGTCGGCTGAGGCTTGGGCTGAGGCTGAGGCTTCGACTGCAGCGACGGCGACGGTGAACAAAAGCTGGCGAAAGCAGCTACAAAAAATCATGAAAAAAAAAACAGAAAAAAAGTAGCACAAGCTCTGGCAAATTATGTTGGCAATGGAATATAAATATGAGTGTGTATGGATATGTACAGTGGGGGGTAGACAAATAGCAGCCAAATGTTCCAGAAATCTAAAGAGATTGAGTTGGATTCGAAATAATACAATAAATTCAACATATTGTTTAATTTTAAACATATTAATGCATTAAAAATATTTTTTTAATTAAATTACCATTCACTAAAGGGAAAACATGGGAATGTTATTAAATTCGAAGCTTTAAATTAAATTAAATTCGCCCAGAAAACTCTTGAGTTTTCGGTGTTGCTATGAGTTTTGAATAAAATATATTTCTAATTTTTGAATATGTATGTATACTTTGAGAGCGCACTGTGTCTTCTTTAATTTCCCCTTTACATACGATACGATCATATACACACATACATATGTATGTATTCTCTCGTCTCCGTTTTGATTTGTATTCCGTCTGCCTTTGACGGACAGCCTCTTATTTTATTCTTTTCTTTCTTATCTTCTGTCACAAATAAATATCACAACAAATACAAATAAATACATATGTTTTTTTTTCTATTTTTGGTTTAAATTTCTTTAAAACAAGTGAGTAAATATATCAAGTAACCATAATAATCCATTCTATTATCTATCTATCTATCTTTTCTATCTATGTATCAATTCTCTTAATTCCATATATTCTTTAACCAAATGTCTGCCATTTTCTTTGGATGATCACAAAATTATTAGAGAATTTTGGTTCTTCGAATATACTTTACTTTTTTTCACTTACCTACTTTCACCCCCTAGTAAAAGTCACTTTTTTGTTGTGTTACACATTTTGTGTAGTATGTACCTATTATGATGACCACAGCTGTTTGAAGTGGCTGTCTGTATGTAGAGGGGGATAGGCGAAAAAATTTCATTATATCTAGAGTTGAGGGCAGGTTTATGGATGAGTTCTACGCATAAACTTTTATTAACTGTGTGCGTATTTTGCAATTTGGAAAAGTTTTCTTTTGCATCATCTCTGCCTCCCGCCCGCAAGGGCCTAACCTCACCTCTACCCCCCAAGGGCCTTACCTCACCCCTCTCCTCTACCATTGAAAGCCATTGTGATGGCTTTTAAAGCACCGCAAAGTATGGAATGAGCTCTTGAATAAGGTCTCTCTCTCGCTCTCTCCCTCTCTCGCTCTCTCCCTCTCTCTCTCCCTCTCTGCTGCTCTGATGGTCCAGTTTAAAGTGGTAGCCTCAAAGTTCGAGTATGCCATAGACCCACGTCACTCCTGCTGTGTTGTGTCTGTCTGTCCGTCCGTCCGACTTCTGCTTAATGCGTAATGTGCGCGCATCACGCAATTATGCAACTTGTTTCTATCAATCAAAGGCTCTGGCCGCAAAAGCCGCATCATCCCCTGCCACATCATGCTCCCAACCCCCTCAAACCCCAACCCCCCTATGGTGTGTGTAGAACATTTCTAGGAATAAATTTAATGGCAATGTGGTTTTTATTTTAATTTGCCCCCGTAAACACGAAAACTGATCAAAGGCCTAAATACCGAAAATACCAAAAATACCCAAAATACTAAAATCTGTCTCTCGGCGCACTTTGCCCCCCCAGTCGCCTGTCGTCTGTCTCTGATTTGACTTTTTCGCTGTGTGTGTGGCTTCAATCTGTAAATATACGAATACGAATGCGAGTGTTTGTCTGCCTGCATGTGAGTGTGAGTGTGAGTGTATTCATACCTACCTAGTCGTAGTGTCATGAGTCTTAATGAGTTGGAATTTGGTTTTGGTGTGTGCGAAATTGAATCAAAGCCACTCAGTTGAATGCACTGAGCACTGGAGCCTAACAAGTTTCTCCCAACTAATGAGTTGGCCAAAAAGGTGAGCAAATCCAGCTCATTGCCTGGGTTTTATATAAATTTAGATTCCTGGTCGGTTGCTCATACGAATTCCGGTCCATTGGCTATGATTTTATGCTGTTTACTATTGAATCCACATATATATAGAATAGTAGTTTCTATATATATAAATAGTTTAAGTCGTCGACGTCGTCGTAGTCGTCCCAAATTTCACTTTGGGGGATAACCAAATGCCTTCTGGCATTTGAATATTATTGTAGTCCGGAAACTGATAGCACATGATAAGAAACGTTCCTACTGCTGTGGTGTGATCTCAAGCTATCAACTCTGTGAATAATATTCTCTATATTCGTTGCATACAATTTATATTTATTATGCAACTGCATATAAAAAACTGGAAGTATTTCAAACTGAAACATATTATTTCATAATAACCCTGAGATATATTTATGTTGTATATTTCTTGAATTAAAAACATATTTAATAATTTAATCATTCAATCATTAATTGAATTTAAGAAGTATCTTCTACTTCTGCCTACTACATCTCCCTTACATTTTCTCAAATGATGATAAGGCCAAATACACTATTCAGTTTTTAGCCTTATCATCATTTGAGAAAATGTAAGGAAGATGTAGTATGTGGAAAACCATTCGGGTGTTCTTTAGTTAGCGAACCTCCGGCTGTTCCTGAATATTTTTACAGCGATTTTAGTTTGTGGGCTTCCTTTTCGATGCTAGCAAATCTGTTAGTTCCATTGCCAGCTCCAAGTTGAATGAGGCTGGGCCAGGGATCATAAGATGGATGTTTTGTAGTCCCAGGAAGAAGTTATACCACAAAGTTCATAGTCCTCGTCTTGGGTCATGTCACAGTCCTAGGAAAAGGAATACACAAACTATTGAGTTTATTTCTATTATAAATTCTATTCTAAATTCTCACTTCACTGTTCTCGAAGCTCGTCTCCGTAGATAGAGCAACGTCTGCTACTATGTGGAGATGGAAGATCACCAGAATCCCCAATGACTATTCACGTTCAAAGACTCAAATCCGACTGAATGCTGACGAATGCATAAAGTCGTCTTATATAGCATGGCTTATCAGTCAATGCCCTAAATCAAGCTTGCTTATGACTGGCTTGTTGTTTTACAACAAAATATTTGAAGCTTATCATATAAAGTACAGTCGAACTTCTCTTTAATGAACTTCCGCTTAACGAAGTTTTCTTTTCAGAACGCTGTATTTTCGTTCAATTTTCGGCAAGTTTTGTTCTCCTTACAAAAAAGAAAACAAAAGTTTTCCTTATAGCGAATAGTTCTCTATTAAGAATTATTTCCGCTTTCTTAACTTGGATGCTCATCCCCTTTCGATCTACCTATAATTAAATCTTTTTTCAATTTTTTTTTATGCTTTCCTACCAAAACTAAGGTAAAAATTTATTTGGGGAAGTCTCGAACTATAAATTTGAGCTTTCCACACAAAAATACAAATTATTTTTAAGTAAAATAAAAAATTCAATATTCCCTATAACGAATATTCGACTGTATTCGAAGTTCGACTGTATTTATAATCCTGCATATTCATACGTATTTATGTTCGTAGATCAGCGTCATATGTGAATTGCCGGATTCTGTTCAAGCTTATTATTGATAACAGAATGCCCCTATATACCTAGGGGTATGTACTATGAGTACTGTGTATTGTCGGTCTGTGTGTAGGTTCTTATCAGCGGACGTTGCATTATTTAATTGTTATATTTATTTGATTACACTAGCTTAAACACAGATTTCGATCCAATCACCACCAATGAGGCCACAAATGGCCTTGAATAAGAATACACTGAGAATATATTTAGGTTCCGACATATTTGTAATCAGCTTTGAAATAGTATCCATTTCAGCACACATTTCTAAGCACTATAGAAATGTATATGAATGATAAATAAGAATTATTTCTTTACAAAATGAATACTTGTTAATTATTCAAATAGAATAATATCTACAAATGAATAAATCAACACCAATAGTTACTAGAAAAACTTGATTTGAATTGTAACCCTAGACACAGGGAGGACAGGACTCGACTCAAGTCCTTGGTCCTAATTATGTTTTCTTCAGCTGTTTTATTCGCACGCCCCTGCAATCGAACACTCACAACACTCACACTCAGCGGAGCCAATAATACGAGTGGAAAGCAATAACAAATGAGAGTTCGAAGTGTGTGAAAATGATGGGGAAAACACTGTCATAAATCCATAACGAAAATGTAACGCCATTAGCGGAAGTCGCTGATCAGAGTGAGAGTTTGAGGGCTACAGGCATAGGCACGGGGTGGACGGGGGGACGGTAGCAAGTTTTGCAATGTCTTTCAATTACACTTGACGCCCATAAGTATTCTATGATTAATGTAAAAGGTACTCTCGAAATGCGACCCCTCATTAGGGGTATCGCCCCCCAGTCGATTTATCATAGACACATTTTCTGTTTTGGTTTTGGCCATGAAGCGACAGAGCAAACTCTTAGCTGTTCGGTAAACTTTGGCTTACATAACATGGGTTTGGGTCATAATTACGAGCCGGTCAGTCGATGGTAGATGGTAGCGCTAATAGATGGTCCATACAGAATTTTCATTTGTTTTAGCCCCACTTTTGGCTTTTCCATTTTCGCCAAATTAAGTCATTAGACGACTCGCCTGGCACTGGATTTGCGGAGGAAGGGGAGCGAGGGGTGATTGACACAACATTTCGGGATGGCAACTAATTGATGTTAATTATTTGTTTTTAGTTGTAAGTAACAGAAGAGATTCCTTGATGGATGGATGGATGGATGTAATACGCAAAAGATACACATACTTCTCTCTGTGCTTTTGGTATCCTTTAGCCATGGAGGACAAGGGTATATTGTGTGTACAGATATCCCTTAAGGACATACCATCATCCCAGTCTACATCACATCTACATCTACATTTTACAGTCTGGTATTAGCTGGCTTAATACCGTTCAAAAGCAATCAGGTTGAGCGCGGCTCTGTCATGGTTAAAAATAGAAAACAGAACTCAATCGAGAGCAAAGTTAAAGCGACGCAAATCGAATTGCAAAGCGGGCCAACGAGTTGGTATTAAGTTGGATTGGATGGGATGGGATGGGACGAGGATGGATGGAAGGGCGTGTAGCTGCCAGCTGTGGAGATGCTAACGTTCTTTGAGCATCGACACTTGAGGAAAAGTTGTCGTTGTCGTTGTCGTTGTTGTCGTTGTCCTTGTTGTCGATGGCGAAACGGTAGCAATTTCTGAATTTATTTTTATCTGTACGAGTGCCGCGGAAATCCTTTCAGCGATGTTGACGCGTTTCTGCCACACACACACACACACAGCCAGTGACTTTTTTATACCCATTCGTTCCCTGTCAGTCTGTGTGTGTGTGTGTCTGTCGGTGGGGTCTGGAGTCTCTGTGATAACAAATGCAATGGCGTAATCAGGAGCAGACTTGGCCCTGCAAAACAATCACTCAATGTTTGACTTGAGTTAATCGCCGTTGGCCTTCGACAACCACCTCGACTTGGACTCGAGAGTGGAGAGAACTACTATATTGAAACTGGTATCCTCATTCACCCACTACCACTCTCCCACCCCCCCCTCGTAGCAGATCCGGCAGTCATCCATCCACACGTATCGAGAGCTCCGGGGGTAAACAGAATTGATTGCGTGTATTTTCATTTTGCGGGCATTGCCGCAATGCCATTTCATTTTCGGCTTGCCAGATGAATAGTTTGCTCTCTCTTTCTCTCTCTCTCTCTCTGTCTCTCTCTGGCATGGCTTGTTCCGACGAATTGTCCCTGACGAATCTTTGCCTGAGCCACGAGGATATGAAACATTTGAAATATGCACTTAACCAGGGCTTCAGAGCCCGGAAAATTCTACAATTAATGAAACTGCAGCAAGGAAAATAGGTAGGCTTTAAATCGAAGGACTTTTCCAAGTCCAAGTCTATGCTTGAGGCAGACCTTGCCCCCATTTGAGGCACATTGGTTTCCGACTCGTATTAGTTTCAATTATGGTGTTGGCCATTGATTAAAAATCGCTGGATTTTCCAGCCCTGACACGCACTCACTCGTTCACTCGTTTCACCAATGTTTGTGTATGAGTAAAGTATTTGTATTTGTGTTTGTGTGTGCGTGTCCTTTTGGCTTAACTTGCAATTTACTCTGCTCTGCTCCTTGGTGTGTGCTGCTGCTGCTGCTGGTGCTGGTTGCTGCCTCTTGCCGCAGTGGCACTGCTGTCATTTGTTGGCGTTTTCCTTCGACCTGCTTGCGCTTGCAACTTATGCGTGACTCAAGTGCATACTCGAGGGCTCAGCGCTCGGGCTAAAAGTGTACGCAGCTAAAACTTTTGCCACTTGAAATAGTTTTCTGCTGCAAGCAACCCACTTTTCATCTCTCACTCGCACTCGCACTTCCCTCTCTCTCTCTCTGTTGGTCCTGCCACTGAGTCAATTGCTGTCTCATTCACTGGGCTGGAGCTTGGGTTGACTTTATGCAAATAAATGTTTTTACTCATTTTAATACACATTTTTATGGCACTTTTGCTGGTAATGCGCCGCCTCTCATCGCTGCCAAACCCCATGCCCATCCCCCATCCCCCTTCCGCCTCCCCATTCACATTCCGACTATGATTGTTCGCCTCCCTCCCTCTCTGCTCATCTTTCATCTCGTTAGTGCGTAGTATTTATACAGAAATTGGCTCAATTTGCCCTCGATTTATGCAGAAGATGCTTGAAATGCTTCTCCACTGCGATTCTGCGATTGTTTGCACTGAAGCTCAAGACCCAACCGACCCAACCGAACCAACGAAAACGAACCAAACCATTTGATACTTAATTGACTTGCATTTTTCGCCCAACAGCCAACAGCCAACAGAGTATCAGCAGCGTATTGCCTTAATGATGGCCATTAGGGATGAGTGCGTGAGTGAATGCCAAAGCAAACAAACTCAAATGTTACTCGAGTTCAATGATGGAACGAAGGACGACTGGAAGGAAACTGCAGTAAAATATTCTTGACAAATACAAAACGAGAATAAAATATTCGTAATTTAATCTAAATCAATTATAGATAATTGCATCATATTTTGGTTTGCAAGGAACAAAAATAAAAGTAGATAAGCAGATAGTTGAAGGATTCAAAAGTGTTTTAGATGGGAAATAAAATTATACACGGGTAAAAAGATTTATAGGAAAATGTAACGTAATATTGTCTGTGCCAGCTATTCATAGACCTGGTGCTTAGACCTCAAAAGAAAAACCTAGACACTTGCGAGTAGAGTTTTGAATTCATACTAATCTTTATTCAGAAAAGGGAAGGGGTATTCTATTCTTATCGCTACATCCACGGTACGGGTGCATCGGTACTGCGAGTGGCAAACTGATTGCATGCAAGCATCAGTACTTTTGGACTAAATTGGGGTCTTAATTGCTTACTGCACTTGACTTTGGGATGTCGTGTGTTAGTGTTAATGAGTTGACAGATCATTTCTCCGCTCTTTTTCTCCATATATATCTTACGACATCCCTAGCTATCGCTTTCTATGGCCCTCCCTTTCGATATCTAACAGCGTTATAGTGCTAGCTATCGTATCGTAGGGGCCATCTCCTTTGATGGCTGATGATGTCCACTGAGTGCATCAATCCCTCTGCCCCCTTCAACCACTTAGTACATACATATATAAACATACATAGCACTCTTACATATGTACATGTATATTTATATGCGATATTAGTCCTCGTCGCTGGGCCACAATGTTGCCGTTTTATTGTGCAATTGCGAAAAGGGCGCGACAATGGCATAAGGTGGGGTGGGGAGTGGGTTCTGGGGGGGAGGGGCTGGGGTTAGTATTGGTAAACCTTTCTGGCTCTTGCTTTTGCCGGCATAGTAAGCGATTTCCGGCGCAGGTCGTAAGGTGGCGCTTTACCAATTGAATTGCAAATGCTGGATGAGGATGAGGATGGGGTACTCCTGCCCTGCCCGGAACGGAACGGAAGCGAGGCCATCAGAGGCAGCCATTGAATGGCTTACTGGAGGCGACTCATGATTCCTGATGCCTGATGGCTGGTGCCTGATGCCTCTGTTTGGACTGCGGTTTCCCTAACGCGTTTGTTTGCTTTTGCGGCTACCCCTGACTCCGACTCCGCCTACCACTACGATTTCGACTCCCGATTCTGATTCCGACTACGATTGCCTCTGTGTGGGACTCTACCGCCGTCTCCTGCTCCTCCTGCTCCTCCTGCTCCTTCTCCTCCTGCTCCTTCCGATTGTTTGTTTGCTTTTGCGGCATATTTATTTCAAACGAGCCTGCACTTAGCGCTTAGCTTTGGCAGGGGTCCTGGGACTGGGACTAATGCAAAATTCAAACGAAAAACGCTGCAAATGAGAAAGGCGGAGGCTGCATAGAGAGCGACAGAGAAAGAGAGAGGGAGAGAGAGCGAGTGTGTGTGTGTGGGTTCACGCCAAAATGGTTTCCGGTACGAAAGCGGAAGTCAAAACACGGACGATGGGGCCATTGACTCGGCTTTGGCTTATTTATGCTTTCTCCTGGTGCGCTGCCCTTTCCCACACCCGCCATTAGTCGAAAGGATTGCCTAATTTAATTAGTTGTCCTAAGCGGAATGTGAGGGCGAGTGGGCGGCAAAAAAGAAAGCGAAAGAGAAATTAAGATCCATCTTCGTACGCATGGCTACACCAAATGATTTACTCAGTGCAACTGGAAGCTGGTAACAGGGAAGCTGGTAACAGGGTCCAGGAGATGGCTGTGACTGCTGCGGGTCTGGCGGTCTGAAGGTCTGGCAACTGGCGGCGGTAGAGCCTGCCCTGCCAGCAGTTGGCAGTTGCCAGTTGCCAGCTTGACGTCGACATTGCCTGTCATGTTTGTGACACACACTTCAGTCTTCAGCCAAGTCTTCAGTCAGGAGGAGGTGCCCTGCCAGGTGGGGGGCAGGCCCTGGCCAGATCCCGTCCAGCCATGCCAGTCCGTGGTTTTGCTTTCGCTTCTTTCTTTTCAAAATATTTTATACCTACTTTTTTTTTGGCGTGCTGCATGCAAGTTGCAGAGCATCAGGACCAAGTCTATAGCCTTCCGAGCTGCCGTGTCCTTGTCAGACTGGCTTTTGTCGCTGTCAACGTGGCGGATACCCTGTACGCGTTACTAACTATAGTTGGGGGTATTCTTGGCAGAGGGAAAGTGGAGGCTTACCCGAGAGGATACTATTTGAAAGTCTTCTATTAGGCAAAAGTCGAAAAAGAGTTTAATAATTAAGATAATTGGTTAGATTTTTATAATACAGCCCATATATCTCAAAGGGTTATCTATAATAGAAGATAAGAATCATAGAAGATAACAGGTTGGAGCTGGTTAATCATAACAGTCGTAAAATATAGATTGTTATAGCCATCCTTATAGTGCATTTCCCCGGCAAGACACATACGCTTTTTACCGATACTTTTTAGACACTTTACCGATAGGTTTAGGATAGTTTACCAATACTTCAATGATAGTTTAAGTATAGTTTACCGATACTTTTTAGACACTCTACCGATAGATTCAGGACAGTTTACCGATACTTTTTAGACACTTAAGCGATAGTGTAAGGAGAGCTTACAGTTCTTTATAATTACAGTCTTTAAAGTTTCATTATTCAAAAATCTTCTGGCTTATCAACCACCTACTAATCGGTAAAGATCCGTTAATCTTTATCGTAAAATTTTAATATATGTATTATTATCTGGGTATTCCTCAGTCAATCACTTGCGGCCTGTGAGGTGAGATTTCGTTCGTTCGTTCTTCTGCTTCTATATTTTATCAAGCACTGCATAAAATGCTGAAGCTGTCAAAGAGGCGAGCCAAAGGCAGAAGGGGGTGTGGCAGGGGATGAGGGCGCCTGTAAGGTGAGGTTAAAATGCGCGTCGTTGCCACGACGATAAAAATCCCTTTGATTAGAGCGAGGGAGAGAGAGAGAGTGAGCCCAACTTGAGAAATTAAATTGTGCTCACCTGGCAGCTTGGCCTCCTTACCGGAGGAATCACTCGGTTTTCCCCATTAGACCCCCCCCTTTTGGCCACTCCCCACTCCCCTCTCCTGTTGCACTTCTGCTGCTGCGTCTGGCTTTTAGCTTCGGCTGCTGATAAATTTCCTTATTTCATGCTTCGTTTTTTAATTTATTTTTTATTTTCAGGATTTCGTTTCCCCCCCCTCCACCCCCAACGACTTATTCCTTTTACCGCTGGCGGCATTTCCGTCGAGCCAGACGCAGTGGCAGGATGCCGCCTGGCTGCCGAGAACACATTCAACCAGGAAGAGGGGGAGGAGGAATGGGGGGGATGGGGATCTGGAGTTGTGTACTCTTGTAATTACAGTTATGTCTCTGGGGTAATAGAGTGGCAGATGGGCGAAAGAGAGAGAGAGAAAGAGAGAGGGAGAATGATTTTCCTCTGATCTGAATTCTCTCTGCAAATGAGTAAAACATTTTTCAACATTTCTTTTATTTATTTGGATTTTTATTTTCATTTGAAAACTCTTCAAAAAGCACAAGCTCTATTTCCCAATGGATAACATCGGGAATACCTATATTTTTTTCATTTGTTTCTGTCCACAGATCCTGTGACTTCTGCAGGTGGTAGTTAAGATCGTAGCTGAAACTAAAGCAAACAAATATTAGTTTATAAATGAAACTTTAGTGCATTATCTACATACATCTACACCTAAATCTACACCTAAATCGACACCTATGTAAATCTACACCTACTTCTACATCTAAACCTACACCTACACCTACATCTACTTACATTCCAGTTCCACTATAATCTTTGATTAATAATGGATAATTGTACTTTAATGCATTATCTACATGCATGTACATCCCCATCTACACCTACATCTACACACATTCCAGGTCCACCATAAACTTTGCTTAATCTTCGATTTTCTATATTCCCCATAAGCAGAATTTCCAACAGAATTTTTCCTTTAAGTAGTGCTACAAGGGTATATTAGTATTCGCTTTAAGATATTTCTACCTCCCCCCAATATTATGTATTATAATAAAAATACACATTGTGCAGCATACGAGCTGTAGAATCTGTTTAGTAAACGTTTTTCCCTATAAAAGTATATCAATGGGTTTTTATATTCTTAAATTTTGTGCCGTGATTGCAACAGATTCTGTTTTGGGGCAACGTCTGGGATTTACTCAGGATTTGCAGGGTCTCATCCTGCCAGAATGTCTCTGTCTGTCTGTGTGGGTGCTGAGTGTGTGTGTGTGAGTGAGTCCTTATCGGGCTTAGCGATTGTCGTTGCCGCTGTCGCCTGTCGACTGTCGCCTGTCTTTTTGTCTCCTACTGCTCCTTGCCTGCTGCAAAACCGGTGATATGCTCTTTGATAATGACAACCGGGGATTTCTTTACTTCGGTTTTTATTCTCTTTTTGATTTGAATGGTGCAAGGATTCCCATGGGGGATCTGTAGGGGGATGCATATATGATAACGTTTACACTGTACAACCAAGCATGGGATTTACTTGATGAAAGTTTCAATCAAACTGTGATAGCCATTGGTGGGGACTTGCCAGAGATGGAGTTCCATTTGCAACCACTAAATGGATCCATTTACCATCCATAATGGTAGCAATTATGAGTTGTCTCTTTAGGAATCATTCATGAAAAGCTTTAGCTAAAATATTTGAAATCAACAAAATCTAGGATCAATTTTTCTGTCTTTAATTTTTCCGAAGAATTTTAATACATTTAAAATGGTGCCACCCACGGAAGCCCCCAAGGAACAACCTCGTAACCTCTCAGGAGCGTACATTGACCTTTGCTGTGAATGGTTTTACCATAATTTGCCTACTCCCACATGTTCCACATAATTCCTGGCTTTTGATTACTTATTAACTGTTAATTTCAAGGCGTAGTCTGTACGGAAAACTACAAAAAAATGTTTGTAATGAAAGCAAACAACCGAAAAGAAAACCTGGGACTTAAGTGTGGGGCACTTTAGTCCTGACTTGACAATATTCAAGGCTCGCAGATTTACCAGTTTTTTTTGGGAATATTATTTTGATGCCCTTAAAGGGGGTATTACTATTTTGGAACCCATCAATGAACACCAATGACTTCTAATGACTATTAAAAGATGGCCCTGTAAGAGTATCTATAGCTTCGTCTTTAAGTATAATCTCCCTTTCTTTTTTTTTCATTGTTCCACGTTTGTATTTTGTTTCATTATTTTATTTTATTTTTTTTTTGTATTTTTTTAGAGAACAGCAGGGCGGGAGCTGGAGCTGTCGCTAGAGCTCCTCCTCGGTTCGGTTGAGTGGCTGGCCCTGGGGCGAGATGTTGTCGTGGGGCCTGACATCGCGTTGGTTGTTGTTGGGTTCTGCTTTTCCCGCTCATCGTTAGCCACCTTAGTGTCCAATATGCCATGGCACCCAGGGCTCTTACCAACTTTTGCTGCTCTTTTTATTATGACAGCGAAAACAACAGGGAGAGAGAGAGAAAAAAGAATAAGGGAGAAAATTTAATAATGCCATCAACAATAAATCTATTTGCTGTTATTGTTCCTAGACAAGAGCCAAACATCTGCCTGCTGGATGGGGACGTCCTGGGTGGGGGGGGGGGTCCTGGGATCCGGTTCATTCCGTTCTTTAATGGGTTTTCGGCCGAGGGGTTTCCATGCTGTGCGCTCTTTCGGGGGCTTAAATAAATCTGTGGCTATTTTCATTTTTACCTACTTTTTTAATTGCATTTTGATGACGTCTTAATTTTTATTTCGGCTGCTGCTGCTGGACCCCAAATCCAATTTTCCCTGCTTCCCTGCTCTGCCTTCCCTTCATTGTTTCGTGTTTCTGTTTCGAGTTCCATTTTTATGCGCTTAATCTGCTGTTGCCATTTTTCAAGGTTTTCCTCGCCCCCCAGCCACCCAGCCACACCCCTTTTTCATCCCACTGCCTCTCTGACACTGGCAGTACATTAAAACTCTGTGGCCGTTACGATTTCATTCTTGCTTTTGCTTTTTTTTCTTGCTGTGTTTGCCCCGTTTTTGGCCCGTTTTGGTCCGCTTTGGCTGTATTGTTTTTGTTTGCGGCAATTTTTGGCATTTGCTGCGGGCAGTAAGCAACCGAACAACGACTAAAGTCACTCGCAACATTGTTGTCGTACGGCTGTTACTGCTCTGCTCTCTGCTCTGGCGGTTGCAGATGCCCTATAGATAGGGTATTACGATTCGAAGAAGTAAACACAGCGCGCAATGATAGAATAGACTTTCTTTTGAAAGAGTAACGGACTTGGAATAATGAATCTTAATAAAGCTTTGAAGAGGATTAATAGTTGAGGAACAATAAATAATAATAATATATATAAAATATATAAAATTATCTAAAATATAATCAAACAAAGCTTTAAAAAAACTAATGCTAAATGCAACAAAAAAATTCGTAAAAATAAATCTATAACAGGACTCCAAATAGGATATATTTCTTAGTAAAATATTTTCAAAATGGTTCAACCAAAAAGTTACAAATTCCCATTTCCCCATAACTCATCAAAAATGTCAAAAAAAATTTTCAAAATTGTATACAAACCTGAAACTTTCTAGGGTTTTTAGGGTATCTACTGCTTCGGTATGCATTGTCCTGATTTGCTGTTGTTTCTGTGGTTGTTGTTGTTTCAATGTCGCGTGATAAGCGATTTATGGCGAAGCTCTCTTGAATTGGTACTTCAGTTTTTGGCAGTGCGCTTGACTGACTGCCACTGTATGGCAGGAGAGTAACGGGAGCCAGAGAAAGCAGAGGAAAGAGTACAGGAAGAAGGCATAAAGAGAGAGGGGGAAAGAGTACAGGAAGAAGGCATAAAGAGAGGGGAGAAAAGAGTACCGGAAAAGGGAATAAAGAGAGGGGGGGAAACAGGGTACAGGAAGAGACGGCACAGTGGATGGAGTTCGGGGAGGGGAGCTGGGGACAGTGGAAGGAGGTCTGAGGTGGAGGGGGGAGGGGTGTGGGAGCTGGGGACAGACTTAATTCTATTTAATGGCATGCCATGGTTATAAACTGTAAATGGTTTAATTGTTAGGCACCAAGCAACAACAACAACCAATAAAATGTGACTCTCATTCATTCCATCCCACAACCCGCAAAAAACCAAGAAAAAAACAGCAACATGAATATAGATAAAGCTTAAGGTTTTTAGGGTTACCGAAGGAGGTTACCTCCTGGCACCTGCAGCGGCGTCGGCGTCTTTCAATGGGATTTGGATGGATAGCCCAAAGTTTTCTGACATGGCTCCTCGAGCGACATGCAAGCCAAGGGATAGGAAGCTAACAAAAGAAGGGAGAGAAGACAAGGAAGGAAGAAGGAGAAGAAGAGCTAAGTGGGAGAATAGATGGTGGCAAAAATTGGGTTATTTTTTGATAAATTGATAAGACTTACGGAAATCATTCAAAAGAATGAATACATTTGGTACTTCAATCGAAAAGCCATTGGATTTAGGAATAACAAGACTATAACCATTTTTATTCTTTAATTTATTTCAATATATGCCATACTTTCCCATACTTTCTTCCCCTATGAAATCCATGCCTTTCTTAAAGTGAAAAGAAAGCAAAAAAGTAATCAATGTGCCACCATGAACTTTGCTCTCTGTCTGTAACGGATATTCCAGCCAGCCTTTAAGCAGCTCCGTGAATGTTTTCTTCAAGGCCCCCCCAAAAAACAGCCACCCACCCACCACCCACCACCCTACAGCGCCCACGGGCATCAGCTACAAGACGGCAGGCAGTCTTGCACCTTTTCGTGCAGTTAATTAAGTTACCAAAGTATCTTATCGTCGTAAATGCACTCAATGTTGTCAGTGCCACCCACCCACTCGCCCACCCACTCACCCTACTCCCCTACTTCCCCCCTTTTCCTGGACTTGGCCCAAAAATGGAAAACTTTAACGGAACATTGGAACATTTGAGCCGCTTAAAACTAAAGGGAAAACGGTGCAACCAGCAGCAGGGAAATTCCAGATGATGTCCAAAAATAAAACAAACGAATGCGAAAAACACTCATTCATATTGTATACCCATACACACTCACACACACACACACACCCATACAAGGACGAGTACAAGTACGTGTGTATGCAATAAATAATTCGAATGCGAATTTTCCTTAAGCCGAGGCAAATCATAAAAATTGCTGCTTCTTTCGTCGTCCTCGTCATCAACCGCCTTCTGTCCGTGTCCGGTGGCATGTCCGTGTCCGTGTCCCGTCCGTGTCCAGTCCGGGTATTCGTGTTTGCTCTGTTGCCATGCGCTCTGCTCCGTGGGTCAGTGGGTCCGTGGGCCGTGGTAGCAGGTTGGTCAGACGCTTTATTTTTGGTGTATAATTAATAGTTTTTCCTGCTTACCTGACATTTTCTCTCTCTCGACCCCGTTATTGCTGTTCTTATTGTGGCTTTAAGCCGAAAGGAGTCCAGGGCCAATAATGGAATGGAATTTACTTTAAGTTTTGGCCTCTCCCCCCCCACACCGCTGATGTCTCGACATGAAAGCAAAAGTTTTCTCAAATGTTTCGTAGAACTTGTTGAGACGCTCCACTTTCAGGAGGCATTGATGAAGGCTTATAATAAGTTTCCCCGCCGCCCCTCCCCCCTCGTCGTCGGTGTAGATTACGCCTTAAAGTTGCCAATTAAAAGTTTGAGGAATCTCTCGAGCAGGTGGGTGGTGTTCCGGCCACGCCTTGATTATGTTTTGCCTCGGATTACAATTGATATACAATTTTAATTAAAAGAAAGCAACCAAATTGACACGACCCATTTGTCATTGACCCTCACACGAGCCACAAACACACACACACACACACATCTATACATGTATGCCTGAGTGGCGTCTGCCTTTGCCTGGCCAAAAGGGTTGCGGGCTGTGTCCTTGTCCCAAAGATTTCACCAGGATGGGGGCCAAAGCCAGTCGCGTGTGCGAGTTGTTATTGAATTTTTAAGATTTATTGATTTTCCAGCCAGTGCGGTACTACCTGAGTGCAGGGCAGAGCAGAGCAGAGCTTTGAACTCCCCCATCGACAGCAGCTGGCGGCATATCGCGCTGTGTTGTAGTCCATGTAAAACACAGACCATAAAAAAAAACAAGAAGGGAACCAACTGACTAGGGGCATCATAAATTAAGGGCCTTAATAATGATGAATGGAATGCGGTGAGGTTGGCCCAGAGTGAGGCCCAGAGAGTGAGAGGTCAGGGTGGCACTGCAATCAAGTGCTTTAAAGGCTGGAATGATTTGTCGAGTTTCCAGGCGGAGACGGAGTCGGAGTCTGAGTTCTTGTGTGGAAAAGTTGTAGCCGTAAGGCAGTACCTGCCTATAGGTGTGTGTGCCATTGACATGTGATATATTTGTATACGTAATACACATCTAGTTAACCAACTATCCTGAACCAGAAGCCAAACCTGCGTATACGCAATAACATTCCTTGTGCTCAGATTGATTACGGTTTGACTTTCGTTTGTTTCCTACCGGCTTTAATTATTGTTTAGTAAGTTTTAAACTCGATTTCGACTATGAGGCTAATGATGGTTATTTGAAAACTTATAATTACAAGGTAGAAGGAAAAGCCACAAGAGTTTGCTAGGGAAATGCTAGTCCCTAATCCCTAATGCCGTCATCAGTCTCACGTGAGCTTCATTGTAGGGGGACTTAGGGATATTATATATATTTCTATTGAAGAGGAGTTTTTTGGGCTATGATAATCCCCAGGATAATCCCCGTCATCAGTCTTTAAAGTAGCTTCAGGTGGTTGGAAGTTACTTAAAGATATTAAATATATTTCTATTAAATCTCTAAGAATGTAATACATTTAAAATGCTTTTTTAAACATTTTTTTTCGTTGACTTTCGAATTTAATTAAATATTTAAAATCTCCTTAAGCTGTTGTTTAATCCGTTTAATCCATTGTTTAATCCCCAGGAATGCCGTCATCAGTCTTACAGTAGCTTCAGGTGAGTGGAAAACTATTGTAAAAGATTTATAGAGTATATATATATATTTTTGTATTTATTTTATAAGAATTTAATACATTTCAAATGCCTTTTGATAACTGTGTTTTTTATGACTTTATAATTAATTTTCATATTTCAAATGCTCTTAAGCTGTTTGTTGAGCCAATAAAACTTTTACTTTTTCCTTTAAAAACTAAAAAAAACTTTAAAAAACTTTAAAAACTTTTTAAATAGTTTTTCAGAGCCACAGCAAAAGTTAAACAAATTTGTTTTAATTAAAGTTCTAAAGTCAGTTTTTATAAACAAAATATGCTTAGACATATTCCAAATATGAAAGAAGTTTAAGTCAGAGAAGAGACTTTAAAAATAGTCTTTATAGTTATGTTCTGTAGCTTTGTTTACTGCTTTAGTGTTTAATTGATTACTCAACATTATGATGTGCTTTATATCCATTTCCCTGACCTGTCGATCCCCTTAACACCTGCCATATCGCACTTTGGCTTGTAATTACCATTCAATTTTCCGCATTATGAGCCATCAGTCTCGATTAATAAGCTCGACTCGCGCTTTGTCCGCTCCAGCTTCACTTTTCATTTCACCATTCACCAATTTCCATTTTCCATTTTCCACTCACAGTTTTCCATTTTGCACGCTGGCACGCTGATGCACGCCGCTGGTTCTCCCGTTCTGCGTTGTTCATTAACACGTATTTGTCAAACAGACGAATATTTTTCGTGATATATGAAGATAATTATTGACGATATTGTCGGACAGATATACTCAGTGCTGAATGAGGAGAGGGGGGAGGCAGAACCACCACAGACAGCAGACAGCAGACAGCAGAGGGAACCTGCAAAGGCACGCACACATGAGGCCTGATGAGGTGTGACAGATGGTAGGCTGAAGTGAAAATGAAAGTTTTTTCCTTGCTCACATTGCACAATATGAATTATTAACCCCTTAAGGGTAAGGGTAGGGGTGGGGGTACCCGGAACTGGCAACCTATCTATGTATCTGGCACTCGTGCACATTTCATTGCCGCACTTTTTGACAAATTGACTAAATATTTGAGCTGGCGTTGGGCGTTGGGAAAATGTATAGCAATCGATAAGTCATAAATGTCTCTCACTCTCTCTCTGCCACGGAATCAGACACGCAAAAGGTTACAGAACACAGAATACAGAGTGTGTGGTGTGGTGGTTTGGTGGTTCCGGTTTGAGTGGTTCAACTCTCTCTGACTGACTGACTGACTGACTGACTGGGTTGATTATTATTTAATCACGCTGACAACCTGGGCGTCGAAGGTGGCAATGAACTTAACTTAACTAGCTGCGGCCTCAACACTCAATGAATCTAAAAGTCGCCCCCCAAATTGCACGAGCACCAAACCCAATCGATTCGACGGGGAGATTTGAATGCCGAATCGAGACACGTGCCTAATTATCTATCTATCTATCTCCATGTACTCTCCTTTAAGGCAAGATTAAAGTCAAATTGCAAATTGTTTTTATAATTTTTTGCCAGGAAAAGGTGGAGCGTCTCTGGCTTAACATTTTATTACAATTTGATTTGCATGGAAATGTAATTGTTGTTGCCGTTTCGGTCGCTCTAGAAGGGGCGTTCTAGCCCTGTTCGTATTCAGGTGAACAGCGTATCCTGGCCAAAAAAATAAGAATACCAACAATGCATTCACAATATATTTTCTATTGAATTTTTAATGAGTTCGTCAGGAACAGCAGGGGAGCAGCAGGGGAGAGCTGGTGGGGGAGGATGAGGTTGCTCCTCTATATATATGGAGCCAGATCTTAATATTCCCCTGGTCTAGCCTTGTTTTTCGGCAACATTACGGGGCCTTTGTTATTGTTGTCTCTCCCTGAATTCTCCCTGAATTTCCGATGAATGGTGCTGTCTACTTTTGGGCGCCCACAGAAGCATTGACAAAGAGATAGTGAGAGAGAGGGAGACGGAGATAGGAGGAAAGGTAGATAGCGCGTCTAATGCTATTTCCTGGAAATCTGTAAAATGTCAAGAAGAATGTAAACATATCTAAACATTTAGATAATTGCGAAAAGGGAATAAAAAAAGAGAGAAAAAGAGAGACAATGGAAGATGGAATTTCTATTTTAGTTGATTATATTAATATATTTATAATATTCACAATATTAAATATATATTGATGATTGTTTAGGCTGCCTAAATAGTGGTCAAAGCTCAACCAATATCAAACATTCAGCCAAAACCGCACTTGGAAACCGCAACAAAATCACAAAATTCAATGGAATAGAAAATTATTGTTTTTCCGTTTGAATTTTTGATAATAGAGAAAGTTTTCTATAGTTTTACCGGAAGAATAAAGTTTGGTGTTTTCAGAAAACTATGAACTCAATTTTCTTTTTGGTTAGTTTTAGAATTTGCAGTCAGGTCTGTATCGTATGTACATATGTATGTTAGAGATTATTTATTTATTAATATTATTAAATCGCGAAAGACAAGTAATAGTAAGAATAATTCGGTTTCGATTTCATGGCATCATCTTGGATGATTTCTGCTGATTTTGGCTGCTGCTGCTGAACTACGTCTGTCTGCTGTTTTAGTCTCCTCTTCACTGCTGTCTGTTCTCCCTCCGCCGTTGCTGCCTAACTTCTGTTTATCTGCTGTTCTTCTCTCTCTGCTGTTGTTACTGCTGTGGTTCTGCTGTTACTGCTGTTGATCTGCTTGTCTACTGTTACTCTGCTGTTACTCTGCTGCTACTGCTGTTACTCTGCTGCTACTGCTGTTGATCTGCTGTTGTTTTGCTGTGAATGCTGTTATTCTGCAGTTACTGTTGTTACTGCTGTTCATCTACTTATCTGCTGTTACTGCTTTTGTTGCTGTTGTTGCTGCTGTTAACCGACGCTTCTTCAGGAGGAGCCGGCATTACCACTCCCTCTTTCATCTATGTATGTATATGCAAATATATTGTTTTAAAGACCAATATTCACGCCAAAGTAGATAAGGATTAAAGCAAAATCATAAACGCTTTGATAACGCACTTTCAAGGAAATAACTAAATGCTTTTTTACTACGATAAATTAGTTTTTAATTGAGAAAATAGAATAAAAATAAATCCCAGTTTTATAAATTAATAGTAAACCTTTTGGTATTCATTGATAGGCTACAGATGCGGTAAATAGATATCCGATAGCCATATCCAACCCCTCAAAGACCTCTCCCTAATTTCCTCTCTCTCTCCACAAATTGTTGAAATATATTTAAAATAAATATATAATAAATACCCATTAAATGGCTATCAAACATTTCTACCTACCTTTCTATACCTACGTTTACCTTTCAGTCTCAGCTTTTGATATGCCGCAAATCTTTCTAAATCTGTATTTTACAATATGTATTTCAATGGCCTTACACAGAGATACCCTTGCCGTAGCCCTGCCTGAGCCTGAGCCTCTGTCTCCCCCACCCCCACGTGTTATCTCTCTCTCTCTGTGTGTGGAGGGGTGGGGGGCGGTGGCTTTTGTGGCTGTGCCATAAAACAAATATCGATAAAAAGCAACAGACACAGAAAGATACAAATACAAAATTGTGATTTGCATAATGTGGCTCACACACGCACCTACACCCACACACACCCACACACCCACATGTAAGCCACAGGGACGAGATGGATAGACAGATAGACCTATGGCTATGGCTATGGCTGGGGCCTACGTAATATACAATATAATTTACATTAAATTGCTGATCAATATAAATGTATCTATCTGGGCATTAGCTTAATTTGTATCTCTGTATTTGTACTGTGTATCTGTAGCTGTTTGTATGTATATATGTTTTCGGTATATCTTTTTTTGGCTTAAATTGTTTACCTACTGGCCAGAAATATTTCGACTGACCGCCACTGGCCGCGGGTGAGAAATAATTTTGCATAATTTCTCCAACTGATTTTGGCCGGGGTTATTCTGGTTTTACGCTTTGTGCTTCATAAATTATGCTGAAAAATTACCAAAAAAACTACAGTACACTGAGAGAAATAACTATAACATACTTCAATGGGAGTTTACAAAGCAGAAAGTATCATTTTGAATGTTGATAAGGAAGAATTTCTATAAGAAATGAAAGATTTGATTGTCAGTCCTAAGAGGGTACATTTCTTGGGGTTTGAGAGAGAAATATACTGAGAGAAAAGAACATTACATACTTGGAAAGGAGTTTACCGATCAGAAACTATAATTTTCAATGTTTATAAGGAAGAATTTCCATAAGAAATGAAGGATTTGGTTATCAGTCCTTAAGAGGTACTTTTTTTTGGTGTATTTTTTCTCTCTTTTTGGTGTCTTTTGTTTCTCTCAGTGTATGCCTAGCATATGCATATTTCTATATATGTTTTTAGCCAAAAACCGAAAGCACAAAGTAATTTGGCTTATGGATATGCAGCTGCAGCTGCCACTGCCCCACACAGCCATGCCGCACGCATATTTTACGGTCGAGGCGTCAAATTTTTGTCCGTGGATCACAACAAAATTATCGTTTGGGGTACCCACGTCTGCATTTGCATTTTGGCTGCTGATTAATGTTTGATGTGCAGTAATTAAATAGAGAGAGACACCAACACACACGCAGCTGCTTGCAGCACTATGTTGCATGCAAATGTTTTGGGGTGTTTGTTCCTTTGTTTGTTTATTGGGAATATGTTCCGTCAGTTAGTCAGTCAGTCAGTCATTCACTCAGTTCTGGCCGTCTGTGTTCTCTATTTGGTTTAGGTTTATGCAATTTCAATTTTCGGTGCGGGCGGAGCAATAAAAACGATTTGTTTTAATTACTTACGCACATGGCATTTAATTATTTTTATTGATTAAATAAAACAATTAAGCTTATGTTAATGAATGTAGTCGAGAGTCAGGGAAAGTCGAGAGTCAGGGAAAGTCGAGTCAGGGAAAGTCGAGTCAGGGAGTCGAGTCAGGAGTCACTCAGGAGATAGAGCCACAGTCAGAGCCGTAGCCAGAGGCGTCTTTCAGTTGAGGGCGTGGCATGTGGCAGCGGCTACGACTACGGCAAAGTCAAGTTAATGGAATAGCTGAGCAGCAGCGGCAGGGCAGTGGCAGGCAAGTAAAATAATTTAAGGCCGAGCATACAAAATTAATGAGGCCATTAAATCCTGGAGACGCTAAAGAGACACACACACACACGCACACACACGTGAGAGAGAGCAGGACTTCTGTGTGTGTGTGTGTGTCAAAGGACAACTCTTTGTTGAGTCTCTGTTTATGACTCTCCAGCAGGTACATACAAACAAACATACGAGTATATGAGGCCCCATCCATGTTTGAGTGAGTGTTTGAGTCTCTGTTGTAGTCGTAGAGTGCATGATGTGTGTGTGTGTGTATGTGTGTGCCTCATTTATACTCTATTCAAGGCCCCAATGCCTGCCCAGGACACTCAACTCTGTGTGTTTGTGTGGGTTTTCCTTTTTGTTGCACAATTTTCGGTAATCTGGCTGGAGATTAAAGGTAATGTGGGGGGTGGGGAGGGGAGTGTTTGATAATTATCAAAAATATATGAACCCATTTTTCGGGGGGCGGCCATTGTCCACTACTTGAAAGGCAACTTTAGGGAAAGTTTTGCCATTTTCTGAAAGGAAAATATCAAATTTCAGGAAAATATTAAATTACATAAATTTATTTAAAGACAGGATGAAGGATGGGACTGCAGGTTGAAGGATGGCACTGCAGGAGGACAGGAAGAAAGTATTAAGAGCCAAAAGAAGCAACGAATTGGTAGCCAAATCGGATTCAGATCTCCCCCGGATCGTCCTTAGGTTGAAGCTTAGGTCCTAGAGAGCTACCAAAGGCTTCTTCTATATATAACTTATAGCAATCATTCCCTCTATTCATACCCTCTATACATACCCTATATTCATACCCTCTTTTGACCTTCCCCAACTCCTGGGCCTACCCCAACCATAGAGCATTGCTTAGTCGCTTTCCTTCCTGGCAGATTTAACATATAACTTATCCCTGATATTCCTGCTCGTTGGCTTCTTATTTAGCTTGCACACACACACACACACACACACATGCATAGCAAACAAAACGGTACAAAAATATCCCTCAGCATTATGCTCTCGTGCACCTTGAAGCAAGCAGCTGTCTCTTTGTTGCTTCTGCTCACATCCATCAGCGGTTACCGATTGTCCGTCAGGCTCTCTGTCTGTCCTGGTCGTGGTCCTTCTGCGAGGGTCCTGGTCCTATCCCTACCGAGGGGGTCCTGTCCTCGATTGAATGATGATGGGGCCACGCGGAGGCTACCCCAAAAATAAACTGCCGGTTTCCAACAATATTTACGGCCCGTTGTCTGTTAGCTTAGGCATACGAGAGAATATGAGTGAAGCGAGAGAGAAGAGAAGAGAGTTTCTGTATATTTGTCCGTGTGGTTTTTCTTCATTCTTCTTAGGGTTTTGGGTTTATCTTTTTTGATACCCTTGGAGGGGGTATTATGAATATTAACTGATTAAAGATGGAACCAATCCAAGGCTCATTGAAATCGAATGATTAGAAAATGTGAAGAGAGTCTGAAGATTTCCATAGAGTTCCATAGAGCAACTATTGCCTCCTCCAGGGTATCCAGAGCTTCTCTCTCCTCCTTCCTTTCTGCTATTTTTGTTTTCGTTTTTATAAATTTCGCATGCCCCAATGGCTAGGGGGGGTGGGGGCGGGCTTGACTGCCTGGCCTAAGGCATATGTTGGGGCAAAGTCGTTAAACAGAGAGGGCGCCGCAATGTATGCAACATAAAAGTGCGGCGAGGCACCTGACGACGGCTGCCACAATGGCGGAGGCTTCATTAGAGATCACCTGTGGGTATCCCAGGCAGGAGGACAGATGAAAGAGGGGCGTAGCAGGGAGGCGGGGGGCTGCGAGCGGTACACGTTTTGCATTTTTGGTTATTTGCACAGGCGGCACAACGGCACGTATACGTAATAAAGTTGAACAAATAAAATTCACTTTCCTTCGCCGCGGAGAAAAGTTCTAATTTTTTCCTCTCTCTCTATCTCTGTCTCTCTCTCTCTGTATCCCCCGTCCCTCTGTGCTGTTTTTGTTTAGCTGTTGTTGGGCTTCAGTTGCAACCTAAATTTCATTTGAGGCACAAAACTTGTTTAGTTGGCAAACTTTGCGCGTCGTCAATAAGGCTTTTGCGGGGTAGGCGCAAGGGGGGGGGAGATTTTAGGAGAGACTAAGGCATGAGGGAGGGGTAGGGGATATGGTAGGAGCGACTGAGGAGTGGTTCAGCAGACAGTTTTGGCATAGCCGCACGCCATGATATAATCTCGTACTGTGCCCCCGCCGTATTTATTACGCGCTACCTAACAACTCCCACCCACTGACCCCCCACACACAACAAGAGAACTTTGAACCCCCACTAGCTCCTCCCTCCCTTCCTCACACAGACACAGACAGACAGACACACATAAATACAGGGTTTGAGGAGGTAGGTCGTGGTTCTGTCGTAGGTATCCTAGTTTTTGTGGGCAAATGGCATCTACAATTTTCTATGAAATATGTTCAAGCAAATGAGTGAGAGGAGAAGTTTCCTCTTAAGAAACCTGTGAAGATGTATATGTAGATGTAGATCTACGAAACTGTCCTTTTTGAAAACTACAAGACTTTTATAAGCGATAGATGTAGATAAATGTAGTCTCTCAGCCAGAGTTTCACTGCTTAAATCGTTAGTATAAATAAAGACAAAGATAAAGATTATTAAGCTTAAATTAAATTAATCACATTTAAAACCTTTAAAGTATACCCTAAAAAATGGTGAAAATTCCATGACATTCAGGTAATTATTGGTTTATTCTTAAATGAAGATGTAGATGTAGATATGCAGTGCATATTACGCACATATGTATGTACACTTAATGTAAATAAAGACTTTCTTTAATTAAGATTAAATGAAAATAAACACGCCTAAAAAATGTTGAAAATTCCATGAGATTCAGGAAAGGATTGGTGGATACTTGGATGTAGATGTAGATATGCATGTATATTATGCACATATGTACAGTCAGTGTCTCGATTGTTGTAAAACCAAAACACATACTTCTTTTAATGATAATTATTATTATTATTTGGTTAGACTTGGAGCTTCCTCTCTCTATTTTTTTAGAGGAAAAGATAGAATATGTTTTTTTTCGGTTAAAGTACTCCAAACTTTAATCACTTTCAGGGTATATCCGCTTCGTGTTAATGAACATCACCAACGTCCCTCCCACGTCCCTCTGTCCGATTACCCATATCGATTCAGGCCACACTTGGTGTTTGTCTGTGTGTGTGGTGGTTACCTCCGTTTCAATGTGTTTTGTGTGAGGTACAGGGTTGAGTATGGGTTCGGGGTTGCGGGGGGTTTAGGGGGTTCAGGGGGTTCAGGGGTTCAAATGCATAATTGGCGATTAGACGATTGGCCCTAATATGCCAAAGCGTTGCAGCGAATAACAAGAGAAGCGCAGCAGCTTTTGGCCTCAGCGTTTGGACAGCATTCGAATGGCCAACTAATTGGGTCAGGCCAAAGTCCCCCCTGCCCCTCTCCCCCCTGCGGAATGTTACCTACCTTTTGTGGACCTGGAAACCATTTTGGGTTGCAAGTAATGACAATGGTTTATGTTTTTTTTTTTTTTCGTTTATATATAGATATATATAATGTTTTATATATTTCCTTTTTGCTTTGTTGTTCATTCAGTTTGCTTTCATGCATTCAATGCTCGCCTTTTGTCTGCGGGCCAATCTCTCTTTCTCCCTCTCTACTTTCCCTTGCTATTTCTTTCTCTTTCTCTTGCCATCTCTCTTGCTCATTCTGTTGATAAGTGTACACATCTATAGACTATATATATATATATATACTATATGTAGGTATATATTATACAATACATAATACATAAGTTAAACTTAAATGCTATGGTTCTTTCTTGCTCTCGTTCAAGATTACTTTTTCGCTGTGTATTGGTATGTGTGTGGGAGTATGGGTGTGTGTATGTGTATCTGTGTGTTTGTGTGTGTGTTTCTACTGTTTGCTGGAGAGTCCTTTGAAGACTCCTTCGCTCATTTAGATGCAAAGAAAAAAGTCTTTGGTTTACCTTAAAAATATCATTTCTTTTTTCATTATTTTTTCTAATGTTTTTCTTCTGTTTTACTCTTGTTTTCCGCTTTTCCGCTTTCCTCTTAAATTGTAAGTCTTAGCACATATGGGGCAATTAATATCTGTGTGGGGGTTACGCTTTAAACTGTTACAGGGGACAAACTGCAATACATCTATATAGGTATATGTATATCTATATGTATATGTCTGCGTGTGTGCTACGTCTGTCCATGTGGGGTGTCTGTGTGTATCTCTGATATGTGTACGTATGTCTGTGTACTTTGAGTACAATTTACATATGCTTATCTGACGATGAATTCGCTCCATTTCCTTTTCCTTTATGATGCGCTTTTTTATGCTTTTTTGTTTGCTTTCTTTATTTTTTACGGCTCTTTGTTGTTGTTTTTTTCTATAATTTTCTCGATTCGATTTTACAATTGTTCTAAGCTTACGGGGGAAATTTACACAAAAATTCTGCTTGTATTTTTCGGTTTTTTCTTTGTTTTTTTCTTTACTTTTTTACATTTTTTTTTTGTTTTTGTTTTGTTGTTGGGGCAGCAGTAAATCAACTTTTTCGGGGCTGGCATTTCTTTGTTTAAATCTTTCTAATTTGATTCAGGGGCAGCTCCCGGGTGAGGGGGGTAAACAGGGGTCAAGTTTTTCCCCACAATCCAACATTCAAATTTCATTTAGTCCTTGGCTGGAGCAAATGGAGAATCCTGTCAAGCTGTCAGCTGGATAAAATTTCTGGATTTCGAAATAGATTCGCAGCAGATATTTGGCAAAGATTTAAACGATGGGGGAAAGCTTTTAGATGTGGATAGGGGAATGTTCTTTAACAGGGGATTTCGTTTAGAAGAAATCGCTAACTTTTTTCCACTTAATCTTTGATTAAGGTTGAATCGCGGCGAGTAATGCAAATATTTAATTTAAATATTATTTCTTGAATTTGATTGGGTTTTTAATTAGCTTTGATGAAGGAAATCCCTTTTTTTTTTTTTTTGGTTTTGTTGATGCATTTTTTAAGATTTTTGAATGGGAAAAAACTTTAATAAAGGGAAAGAAATTTTTGGGAATTTTTAAGAATTTTCGGACACTTTTAAAGAATTTTTTTGAATTTTTTGAAAGTTTTCGGAATTTTTTTGAAATTTTTAAGGAATTTTTTTGGAATTTTATGAAATTTTTCGGAATTTTTGGATTGCTCTTAAGGTTTTCGAATGAGAAAAGGCTATCATGAAGGAAATGCCATTTTTGAGTTTTTTTTCGATAATATTTTTAAGATTTTTGAATGATAAGAGGCTTCCATAAAGATAATGCAATTTTTTGGGAATTTTTAGAAATTTTTGGATTGCTCGAAAGGTTTTTGAATCAGAAATAAAATAACGGACATCCTGAGATAGTTTTTAGGGAATAAAAAACTAATGTTGAGTGTTATTTTCCTTCTTTCTTTCTTCTTTTTCAGATGCACTAACTCTTGCCAATAAATAAATGAATTCCCAAAATGTTTTCCCTGCTTTTTCCTATAATAAAAACTTGTTTTACTGCTCTCCCCCTTGGGGTAGATCTAAGAATTGGATGACTGCTTTAGTTTCTCTTTTCTAACAGAAGTACACAGATTTGTAACCTTTTAGTTGGATCAAGTAATTGGCTTTCTATTGGCATATCTAATATTTACATTTAGTTGATGATTTATACGTACATATATGTAGATATGTAGATATATATACGGGTATATATGTGAATGTTTTACTATACAAATGTTGAGCTCAAATTGGGTTTTCTTGGGGTGAAAGGCGGTGGTTCTCTAGAGGATGCTTCTATATTTCTCTATTTTTGGAAAAAACTTTGATACATACACAGACATATACACATACACATACGCATATATAGAATATATATTAATATATATATATATATGTAGATTTAGTTACATTTACAAATGGGTTTTTTTGACAATTTACTTGATTTATGTTTCGTTTTTCGTTTACTTTAATTTATTTTCCATTTTTTCATATTTTGGTTTATTTTCGGTTCTTATGCGGGGAGTTGAGAGTTTTATCCGGTACGTAGAGAGAAACTGGTATGGTATGTACATGTTGCTTAAGCTTAGTTACAATATTAGTTAGTTAGTTTAGTTAGTTAGTTAGTTAGTTGGTTACTCGCCTAGGAAAGTATACGTTTAGTGTTGTTTAGTGCAGTTGATTTCGCTTTATCTTTAGCTTCCTCTTGTCTCTCTCTCTTCTCGTTTGCTTTCGGCAATTATTATCTTCATTCGCTTTATATCTTTTTTGTCAGACACTATCACAAACAGTTCGCTTGCACAAAAAATCATCGGTTAATCGGTTCATCGGTTTATCGGTTCATCGATTCGTTCGCCTAGGATCAGAGCTATCTATGTATATCTCTCTCTTACGAGTGTTTTAAGTTTAGTCAGTTCTGGTTTCTGGTTGTATCCTTCCTTCGCAGCCCCTCATCCGCCTAGACATCGGTGCCGCATCCCTCCTGGTAGCCCTCGTCCGGGGAGTTGCGACTGCTGCTGATGAGCGCCCGCTTCAGCGCCGTCACCGGTGGCAGCACCGGCACTCCGCCCTTCTGCCACACCCGTATCGTCTTGGCATTGATGGGCTGCCCGTTGGGCAGAATTGAGCAGGAACTGGAGCCGGGCGCCGCCATGGCCGGTGTGGGGGAGGACCTCGAACTGTTGCTGTTGCCGCCCCCGCCGTCGTGCAGGCGTGGCAGAGTGCGACTGCTGAAATGGGGACTGCTGCCTGCGGAGCCACCGGCACTGCCTCCTGCTCCATGCTGGTGGTTCAGGGTGGAGGTCAACT
Organism: Drosophila athabasca; assembly: GCA_008121215.1. NCBI lineage: Eukaryota > Metazoa > Arthropoda > Insecta > Diptera > Drosophilidae > Drosophila > Drosophila athabasca. Next base: position 1,349,968 of record CM017794.1, read on the forward strand.
GCTGCTGGAGCTGCTGCAGCGGATGCATCTGCAGCTGGTGGTTGTGCTGATGCTCCGCCCCAGGCACCAGTGGCAGGCCGTAGTCGTTCGGATAGCCGGATGAGGAGCCGCCCGAAAGATTTGTCGTGGCTGTAGATGTGGTCGATACGGCTCCTCCTCCGCCAGTACCTCCTCCAGTAGCCACGCCCTGTTGCAGGTGGGAGCGGGGGAAGGTCTTGCTGAAGTAATCCGTGGCCGCCGAGCGCTCGTGGAGATCGTACAGCTGACTGGAGTCGATGATGGGCGTCTTGTCGGTGTAGCGTTTCATGAAGAGATCATCCGCCGAGCTGGTGCCCGCCGGAGCAGCGTGCTCCCACAGACCCGAGGGATACAGAGAGTCGCAGCCATTCGCCCTGCTGTATTCCCCGCTACCGCCGCCGCCACCCACTCCACCCACAATGGGTATCTTGAGGTCGGCAAACTCGTCGCTGCCAAAGCGCTTTGTGTCGTTGATCAGGTCGGGATTGTTGCCACCATTTCCGGAGCCAGTGGGCGAGATGAAGCACGAGGCCGTGGAGAGGACACTCCCGGCATTGTCGTATCCTTGCGTGGAGTAGGGCAGATCTGTGAGTCGCGGGGGCTTCTGGACGGGATTGGCACTGCGCTCGTGACTGGCGGCATGTGAGCCACGACCGCTGCTCTTTCGCTCCAGTGTGCCGACCTGGTTCATGCCCCCATCGATGCAGTTGGCCACCGCGCCATTGGCTATGACCACGCCTCCGATGCTGCCGTTTCCCGTGGCCGGCTGCGTCTTGTTCGTGATGGAGTTCTGGTGGTTCACCGAGGTGATCACCTCCATGTGGTTGGGGGTCTTGCTGTCGACATACGGCTGGCGCTTCACCCGCAGCAACAGGCACATGATCACGCCCAGGGCGAACACAATGAGGGCCACCAGTGCCGCACTCAACCCAACGATCTGTCCGCTGCCCAGAGATGCCATCCCAGCCGCCCGCATGCTCACGTGGAGCGTGAAGTTCGCCTCGGCACTCCCAGCTCGGTTCTCGGCCACGCAGTAGAACTCGCTGGAGTCCGTCTCCTGGGCATTGGTGAGCACCAGGCGGGAGCGCTTCTCAAAGCCGCCGCCTCCCTCCAGCTGCTCGAACATGTGGATGCGCTGGTAGGCCGTGAAGGCGCTGTTGTTCGACAGGAGCCGTCCGTTCCAGTACCAGTTGATGTTGGCTGCCGGCACAGCCCGGGCGCGACAGGTGATCGATGCATTGTCCCCCATGGAAGCCTCCACGTAGTGGGAGATGGGCAACATCTCCGGGCGACAGGCAAACTCGTCCACATTCAGTTCGGCAAAGCTCCGATCGATGATCCGCTCGGGTCCACCGGAACATAGAGGGGCCACCGGGTAGGGGATGTTGCGCTGCATCAGCCAGAGCTTGGTGTCCCGCAGGCGGCAGTCACAGAGCCAGGGATTGTCGTGCAGCTCGATGCCATGGAGGCGACTCAGTGTCTCGATGGTCTTGGGCAGCAGCTCGCTCAACTTGTTGCCATTCAAGCGGAGCAGGGTGAGTCCTTGGAGGCCACTGAAGGCCTGAGCGGAGATCGTCTGTATGTCGCAGTGGGAGAGATCCAGCTTGTGCAGCGAGGGCGTGTTCCCAAAGGCCTGGCTCTCGATCTTGTGGATGTGATTGGAGGCCAGGGTCAGCTCTCTCAGGGAGGAGATGTACCCCAGCGCTAGGCTGGGCACCGTCACCAGCAGATTGTGCGAGAGATCCAGTTCCACCAGATTGGTCAGCCCCTTGAAGGTCTCCCGCTCGATCTCCCCGATCTTGCAGTTGCGCAGGTAGAGCTTCTGCAGATTCAGGAGATTGGCCCGAACGAACTGCTCGTTGGAGAGGGTCTGCAGCTTGTTGCCGGACATGTCCAGCACCTGGGTGTTCGTATCGATGTGCTCCGGTATCTGGATGAGGTGTCGATCGATGCACTCCACCGTCTGCTTGCCGCCCTTCCACTTGCAGGCGCACACCGTCTGGCAGGTGCTCTGAGCCGGATTCGTGTCCGGATCGGGGTGTTGATTGTGGGGGAAATGCTGATTGGGTGGCATATAGCCATCCTCAGTCATCGGTTGACTGTCCGCCACGGAGTAGACCTCATTCTGCTGGGCCGAGGTGGATGTGCGGTAGGTACCCGAGGGGGAGGATGGGCTGCCGCTTCCTCCTCCATTTGCATACAAATGCAGCTGATTGTAGCGATTGCCTAGGATGATCGACGGCAGCACTAGCATCAGGATTGCTCGGATAAGCATTGCGAAGGGCTTCTCGTGATCCTCGTTAAAGTCTTTGGTGTTCTTTGAGCGGTTCTAGGCCTAGTCTGTGGCCTAGTCTATACACAGCTCTGATATCATGGGGATATGTTTTGCACTGGTGTGTGATATGATTTGGGTAACTTCTTTATGATATTTTAAGATATGTCTGGTTTGTTTCAGTTTCGTTTGTTTTTACTTTTTCATGCTTTCTTTTTTAGACTTTAATTATCTTTAATTATGATATGGAAAACTTCCTTATTGGTCAAGCGGAAAATTGATTAATTACCCATGCTCTCGGGCCTCTGTTTTAGTTGTTGCTTTAGTTTTTGCGTAGATTTTCATGTTTCGCCGTAATTAGCGACCGGCGACCAAATGTTATTTATAGGGCTAGACCCCAAAACACACACACACACAAGCACACACACCAACACACACACTGGCACACGCACAAACAAAACGCACACACACTCTGCTCTTGTGGTTGGGATGATAATCGTATTTTTTTTTTTTTTTTTGCCACTGAATTTCTTATTTTCTCCTACGCAACTTTTGCTCTTTCTCTTCTTCTCTTTCTCTTCGTTTTTTTTGCTTCACAATTTTCTTCTTTTTTTTTGTTTGCTTTGAGGATTTTTTCCCACAAAATTTGGGCTGCTTCTTATTTTTTGTTGGTTTTTTTTTTGGTTGCTTTTTTTTTTGCTTTTTGCTTGGGTTAGCGTTTTTTGCCACGCAAAGCTTTAATGCGGATTCGCGTTTTCCCCTGGCCTGGCGTTACGTCCTCGGTTACGTCCGGCCCATCGTCCGCCTCCGAAGTCCGCACCGAACTTCTGTAGTCGTAGGTCCCGTTACGGCCCGGCCCGCAATCAGAACAGTAAATACGATAGAACGAACCTCGGTCCAAATTCAAATTTACACACGAGTCCCGCTAATCGCGTGGACATTACACGGCAGACGGCAGGGGGGTGTGTGTTCTTTGGGGGGGAGTTGTTTCAGCGTGCGAGGGTCGCGTGTTGAGTTTTCCAGCATTCATTTGCTCTCTCTCTCTCACTATTTCGCACTCAACTGTTTTCACTGCACAATTATTAACTTCATCATCATCATCTTCGTGGCGATGGCACACATCAGCTCAGCGTATAACGGCAATTCGGCTTTTTATCGTAGCACGCGGCGCAACAACCCAACCGCTCGGCAGCGTTCATCGACTTGAACTGAGCATTGGCTGGGGCTGGCAGGCAGCTCTGAAAGCTGAAAGTCGCGTCGTGCCATTCGGCTGGCCCGGCCCGAAGACTCTCCGCCTCGGCCCGCCTTGGGGTCGTGTGGGCTCTGTGCATTCGTGCAGGAACAGTAGGACAAATGGGGTGGTGGGGTGGTTGTGCTGCTGAAGGGGGGTGTGTGAGAGAGCGCAAAGAATATGCTTTGCTTGAGAGAGAGCGTTCGGCGTTCAGCGTTCGTGTTCTGTCCAGAGAATTTTGTTGCTTTAACCGTTTCGGCATCTCAACATTACATCTGTGGCCTTGCAACATTGGGTGCAACATGCTGCCATGCAACATGTGGCCGTAATCAGAAAAAAGGATTAAGTTTCCTTACGTGTGTGTCACATGGCAAATCCCACGAAGAGTGGGCTCAAAATTGTATAAATAAATCTTGGCTTTGATATAAATAAACCTCTTATGATGGGGTTTTTGCGTGGGCAGATCTTATGACGACATTCTAATTAGCTTAATTGGCTGCCTAGTACTTTCTCTGCCTTTCTTTCTATTTTGGTACTAGGATGTGATGTAAGGTAATCTCTGGTTAATTCCTGGCTGTTAATGGGCATGGGAAATCGTCCTTTTTTACTTCAAATAGGGACATATGAGGGCATATGGACATTTCATGGCTGAAAGGTTGAATATCTGTTGAAAACTGTTACTTTTTTTAATATGTTTTGTTTTAGAGAATTATTGAATAATTTCAAAGGAAACGTAAGGAAAACTATTACTTATTCTTTTGAATTATTTATTAATATTTACTGTATATTATTTATCTTTTCTTCATTGGAACTAACAGAAAAATTTAGTACTACAAAAAAGTAGTTCCGTATTACAACTTTTATTTAAATTTCCTAGACAAAAACAAGAAAAATAATTTTATTTATTAGCTCATTCATTTTATAATGTATTTTAATTTATTTTCAATTTATAATTTATTTTTATTTAATTTTATTAAAATTTCCTAGACAAAAACAAGATGAATATTTTATCTATTAACTCATTTGTTTTGTAACGTAATTTAATTTATTTTTCATTGATTATTTATTTTTATATTTAAATATTTATATTGCCTTTTCCCTATTTATAAAGTCTTTGGTTAGGAAATATTTTTTGCCTGAGATTTTCACAAGTCATTCTTCATTCTGCAATTCAGTTCTTTAAGTCTCTCCCATTCTCTGATTATCTACTTTTCTGTATCTCTATCTGAAGCTCGAGACAATCAACGATCAACCTACTCAGGCATGAAGCAGCACCAAGAGAAATAAACCAAAAAAAATAAGTAAAAATGAAAACACCAAAAAGTGGAAAAGAAGAAAGAGAAGAGAAGAGAATTGCTTAGCTTGCAGCCGGCAGTCGGCAGTCGGTGGGGCAGGGGCACAGGCACAGACGAAGAAAAGGTAGCCAAAAGAAGATGTAGCTTCGAGAATCCATACCATTCCGCTCCTCCCCGCTCCTCTCCGCTCTGCACCGCTCTGTGTTGACTGCGACGCAATTTTCGCTTTGACCGAGCGAATGAGTCACATCCGCCAGATACACAGATACACAAGCTTCAAGTCAAAGCCAGAGGCAAAGGCAGAGGCAGAGGTAAAGGCAAAAGCAGAGGCAAAGCCAGAGGCAGAGACTGAATGGGAATACGAATGAGAAACTGAATCTGAATGAATTCATTGCATCGTGTGCAGAAATTTCACAATTTGATGATTTTATGGCCATTGCTTTCGTCCATTGAAGATCGGCTCGGTTCACATATGGTTTCATGTCCCACCATAAAGATGTTTCTAAAAAACTATCTACCAGGTACACAGATACACATGGCGGGCTTTTAATGATTCCCCGGGTCCCGGGCAAGAGCGGGGGGGCGGGGCAAGGTGAGCGCTAAACTAATTACCTTGGGGGCATCATCATCAAGAAGTTGAAGAAGAAATACGCGTATAAGTTACTTCACCTGCGGACCACTCGAGGGCAGGTAGTTGGCTGTGGAGCCACACAGTCAGAGCCACATCCACATCCACTCAACGCGTAGCCGTCGTCTTCGGACGGTACATGATACCTCCTCTCCATGTCATTTGGCCAGACAGGAAATGCTCTGTGTAAAGTGTTCCTCTGCCCCTCTAGCTTTACCTCTACTTCTACATCTACCTCCACATCTACCTCTACATCTTGCTCTACCCTTTCCATCTCCACCTTATTAGTTGTACTCTTTCAGAGAGTATTACTATGATTATGACTCAACTGAAAGACTTGGAAAACAAATGATATCTACATGTACATATTTTAGTTTTAGGCTCTATGATTGGATAACCATCTTATACATCTACATCTACAACCATCTATACATTTGTTTGTTTTTATATCATTTCTGTGAATCCCCATATAATTTAAGAATATTTTGGTGTATCTTTTGTGTATTTAGGTATCTCCTAGTGTATCTAAAGATTCGTCTTCTCGCATCCGTAACCTGTCTTCTCGTTGCATATGAATGAAATTGCATCGCTTCTTCCAGCTGCCGCTCGTCCAGATTTAGATTGCCTGAGAAGTTTTCGCAGCAAAACTTGTTTACAGCCTAGAGAGCAAGAGAGAGAGTGAGACAGAGAGAGGGGGCAGAGAGAGACGAGTGGCAGAGCATCATGGTAAAATATAACGTTGCTTTTGTTGTTGTTCTCTGTCCTCTTTCAAGTGAAAAAAAACCCCGATTGCATATGCTTGTTACACTCGAAGATACATTTTCGTGCATGGCCAAGGGATATGTACATTTCCCATTTCCCCCACCTACCCACACACAAACGGCTGAAGGTAGATACAATATGATAGAGAGAGACAGCGAGAGAGGGCCTCAATATCATAGACATTGATTAAGGTCAGTTATGATTGTCTGCTCGTATTGTTTTCTTTTTCGTTCGTTCGTTCGTTCGTTTGATTTTTGTTTGTCTCTTTTTCTAAGCTCCAACAAAAAAGAAAAGTGAAATCTCTTCTTTCGTGATTTTTCGTCAGGCACTCGAGCATGAATATTTCCTGTACAAAGACTTCAGAGAGCTTCAGGCAGAAGAGCTAAGTGGCTCAGAACTGTGGCGAGAGAGGTAAAGACCTGGAAATAAGAGATGGTTTTGGTGGAAAGAAGCATAAACGTAGAATCAGTCCCCGTTCATTACGAAACTAATTCCTTAGTTAGCTAACCGTTAAATGAGAAATCTGAGAGATACAATAGTCAGAGACATGGGTTATTCGAGTTACCGAAGTTCTACTGTAAGTTCTTCCTCCACTGAATACTGAATCTGAATCCCAATCCCCCAGCTCTGTGTTGTGGACACGCTTGACCGTCTTTGATGATCTTTTGCTTCGCTCAGCGAAAGTAGAACTCGGTCGGCGGCCACTATGCAAATATATGTATGTATGTATGATACCTTTTACAGCGGAAGTTGTCCAGAAAAACGCTGATCGGTGGCATATGATCAACCATTACTTATTCGGTTTCTTTTTCTACTGTAATTTATGATATTTTCTTTCTTAATACTTTGTGGCGGTGGCACTGGCACCTCCCCCACTCCACCTCGCTTCGCCTTCTTGCAGTTACAATTTGTGGACTTTCACATTTAACGTATGGCTGTGGGGGGGAGTGGGTTGGGTTGTGGGGGGGTTACTTGTACGCAACAATTAGCCGCAGGTAATTGGCCAAAAATGCTGTTTGCGTTACGCTTTCTGCACTTGTCTGCGGGCTGCCTACAGCCTACAGCCAGCCTGCCGCTAATCTTCGACTCGAACCACTTCCGCCCGCGGCACAACTGTACTTTTTACAGTGTGCAGTGTAAAAATGTTAAGTGTGCAATTAAAAATTGCACACAGAGTCGAGCTAAATCAGTCGCAGTCGCAGCAGCGACTGAAGATGAGCAAAATCAGTGGCAGCCGAGTCTAAAGTTGAAGTTGCATGACTTTGACTTGTGGCTGTGGCAAGAAATTCCCCACAAATTTGCTTTCATAATTTGAAAAACCACCTGAGCGGAGCAGCAGCAGAGCAGCAGCGCAGCAGAGCGGAGGTGGAAATGCGAGTTGGGATCCGAGTAACCTTTGTGCTTGTAATGCTGCTCCTAATTGCCCTTAATTTATTTAACTTCAAGCTGTGCTCTGAGCTCAGACTTGGGCGTCAGACTCTCAGACTCGCAGCCTCAGCCTCCTGCCAAATGTCAAGGGTTCGCTGCGTGTCCTTTTGGGTCACTCGGGACGTGGCCGGCCGCCCTGCCGGTCGGTCTTCTTCAATTTGAACAAGTGTCTGTCGGCCCAGAGTCCCTGCGTCCGTCCTCATCGACATCATCGGCTGAAACTCGAAAAACAAACTTCAGCTAAAAACTGCTAAAGGTATTTGCAATTTGTCATGATTTTAGCCACGATTAAGGCTTAAGGATTTAAGAGGAAAAGTTTCAAATTGTTGAAAAATGATTAATTTTTGGGGAGTTTTTTGCACTAATTGCAGTTTTATAGGATTTTAATGGGTACAAAGATCTTAAATTAGTGGAAAAACAAGGTCTATGTAACTGAACCTTTGGGTTTATAGAATTTGATATTTCGGAACCAAAATTTGTCGATAAACCAGAGAAAAAAAGCCCTAATAAAATTAAGAAAATATATTTCATATGAAAATAAATAAAAAATAAATATATGTCATACATAAATCAAATATAAATATTTCATATTTTAATTAAATATTTGTATACTTCTCATATATTATGATATTACCTAAAATTGTAAAGTTTTGTATTCATTGTAAGGTGTTTTACATTTATCACAGTGAATTCTATATAATTCCAAAAAGCAAATATATATGTCAAATAAAAATTAAATATATTTCATAGATAAATAAGATGTGCTTCATATTTTTATTAAATATTTTTATACTACTATTTCCTACAAATTTAATGTAATAAATTTATTGAAAGGTGTTTTGCATTTTAATAAAATATGGGCGGTTGCCAAAAGGCTTTTTTTTATAAATTTATGAGAGTTCTCATAGCGAATTCTATATAATTTCAATGTTTACCAAAAGTCAAAGATTTCATGGAAATATGGCTGCTATTTGTTATTATTATGGAATTTTTCTATGACTGAAACTCTTAGTGTCGCAATTGAATCCATGTCTTTGGATTCCGTAACTTCTCATATATATTACTTCCATTGCATAGCCCATATTTGGAATACTGTTAAGAGACAAAGATTCCCTCTAGCTGTCGACAAAACAAGATTAAATGAAAGAAAATAATTATTAAATTAAAAGCCAAGCTGTAGTTTGAATAATTTCACAAGTTACCAACTTTCTGCATACAATAAAAAAAGGAAGAAAAATCCAAGCAGATGATATTTCACTTACATAAAAGAAGAATGCCATTAGGGCCATGAAAGTCCCCTACTTTCTCTGCGCAATTCCCACATTTCAAAGGGTATTCCAAGTTCCTATAATTGCTTATGTCTAGATCTTCATGCCACCTACCTCTCCCTCCCATTCGCCCTCTCCCTGACATTTCTCTCTTGCTGTCGCTGTCGTCGCTGTCCGTTGTGGCAGTCAACATTTCAACGCATCTCAGAGCTCAACTCAAGAGATGGTTTACTCGTAGATGGGAATGGTAGATGGTAGATGCTGGGGATAGGAGGGCTAGGAGGGGTCACTAAACGGTCTAATTATTTTCGAACTGTTTGGATTTAAATGTCTCTCAGGCGTGGTGCAGCAGCAGCAGCAGAGGCAACAACAATATCAAGAGTGGAAATCACTTTATCTTCATTTGGGGCATTAAGCCGCTTAGTGCAGTCGTTGTCCTAGAACTGGCCTCTGTGCGGGTTCCTCCTCCTTCCCCTAGGACATTCTCCATTCAAACAGATTTCGTTGGCAACGCTTTTTCGGGGCGGAGCGGGGCGTGGCGGGGCTTTTCTCAGAAGCAGGGATTTTAAGTCCTGGGCAATTATTCACTGCGTCCAAATTAGGTAATTGCCCTTTAAAGAATCATTCTAATTATTTATGTTTATGTGTGCGGCTCGCATTTGCTCTATGAGTCCCCCCCACTGCCCTCCCCGCACTTGCATTGCATTTCACTGGCATTGTCATCGGTCTGCCCCACTTGAGCTACACCCCCCGAAACCCCTTGCTGCCGGGCGGGCGGGTGCCACGCTTGTTTGCGGCCTTGATTAATGGAGTCGTCCTGCGGCCGTCGCTAGGAGCAACCCAAAAACAATACCAACAACAAAGGATAGACACTCAGGCCTTCGATGCAGCGAGATTTTGAATACCCTAACCGGAGGGATGAGGGACTTATTTTAGATACAATTTTCTACAAGAAATAATGGGGCGATAGTTTTGATGTTTTGCAAGAGAATACATCATATATTAGTCGATGGAATGGTAGCTATGTTGGGGTGCTATTTGATGTTTCCCTAGCTTCTTGTACCAATAGGCATCCCCTCTGTTAAAGGGTATATCGCTGAGGGCAACAGCAGCAACAACAGCTCAACAGGCGTGCTCCGACTGCGGACTTTGCCTCTCTCCGGCTGCTTGACTTGTTTTGTTTAGATTTATGTCAAATTGCTGGGGCCATGCGCGCAACGCAACGCAATCCGGGAAATGGGATGGGTCCCGTCCCGTAGATACACCAAGGAGAGAGGGGAAGGGTCACGTTGCCCCTGGAAGATGGGTGCTGTGAGATGCGAGTTGGAAACTGGGAGCTGTGCGGTGGCTGGGGGGGCCATCCGCCGCTTTTAAGCTTTTCAATCAAATCGCGTTTAAGTGGTTTCCAGTTTTCGGCCCATGGGCGGGCGTTGGCGTCGCCACCATAATTGGGCGAAATTAATTGTTTGTCTAATCAGTTCATTGCATGCGGCATCGGCGGCGGCAGCGCTGTCAGCGTCGGCGGCTACCCTGAGGGACGGTCCATTGAACTGTGCGGCTGAAAGTCATCGAACACGCGTCAAAATCGATGTCCGTTCCAGATATCGACGGCGACAAGTTCTTGTGGTAAGTCCTAGATGGTTAGAAGTGGTTTACAGAACTGGAACTCGGGAGGTGTTTTGAGGGGTTCGGGGTCAAAGATCTGAGGGCGTTCTCCTTAATATTAGTTAATTTAATATAACCCTTTTTACTTATAACTTAATAATTGTTAACATTAATTTCATATTTTAACGACTGCTTTTAATGATCGTAAATTAAATCAATCAACGATAAAACGGCTTAACGGCTTTAATTCCTGTTTTGTCAAGCTGTTAATCGCTTTTCAGTCATTTTTCTCAATTAATTAAAATTTCTGTTTTCATTCAATTCTTATACATTTTTGCAAAAACTTGATAAGGGCATTAATTTCGAACCTTTTGAGGAAAAAGAAACGATTTAAAAAGGGCAAAGGCCGCGGCTCTACTTTGTACTCGGTACTCAGTCAGTATACAGTGTATGTATGTATTACGATTTATGTAATTTGTTAAAAGTTCGCAAATTGGAAAGGGATTTCAAAAAAATTAAGTCGAATACTATGCTAGATTTTTATATATTACATTTTATCTGTTTCCACTTTGGTTTACATAAAATTTTTACAACAGCTACTACATTTCACATGTAGATGTATAACTACATACACGAGACATGGAAGTGTGTGCGAGAGAGAGAGAGGTAGAGGGAATGAGTAAGTCCTTGAAAGGCGTTGCGTAGCGACTGCAATTTCATTGGTTCCATTTGGCTATAATAATGATTCGACCTGATCCAGATTTGGCTATCTGGTAGATAAGGGCATTGTCTATAATTCTGCGTTTTCGGATAGAAAGTTTGGTTGATGTAGCTCTTATAGTCTCTGAGATCTAGGCGCTCATTTGCCGTCCACTTCTGCAAATTATTATACAGATTTTTTCTCCATTGAAAGAATTTCGCTGAAACAATTTGCTTTCATTTCATTACTGTCCTGAAAGCCGCTCGAAAGCCTCCCTTATCAAGTTTTCATCGAGATAACACCTGACTGTTTCAATCATTCGTTAAAAAGGGTATAAACCAATTAGAATCACATTTATGCTGACAGCTTCCACACACATTGCCACAAACACACACACACACACACAGACACACATTCCAATCGATTCTGTGGCAAATCCCTTAATCAATGCCTGAGGCTTATCCCATTTAGCAATCACAATTTATATGTCTGCCATGAAATCGGGGGAGCTTCATTCATAGATGTGTCGTCATTAATTACTTAAACGGAAGTTACATTCCATCCGTTCGCTTCAGCCATTCATTCGGGCCTTTTAATTTTCTATGATTTATGCGTAATTTGCTTTCGACCCGAACAGGAACAGAACCTGCTGCTTGTCCGTTTAAGTGAGTTCCCCTGTTGCCTGTCCGCAGAGACATGTGCACCTGTGTCGGCCACATCCTGTGCCACACAAAACACCAACAAATAAACTTGAACAGAAATCACACAAAAAAAAACTAAAGAGTAAGGGAATGAGAAGATACAACTAAAGCAAAGAGATAGTTCGACTAAAGGATATCCTTTGTTGAGATTTATGTTGTATATCGATAAGAAAAGAGGATACATTGTTTTGGGGTGGGGTTTCATTGAAGTTTGTTATCAAAATTCTAAGTCATTTTCTCTTATAGCGTAGGCCTAAAGCTGCATTCTTCTGTGTGTTACATAAATCCCTAAAAATCCAACATACCCTCTTGGCTCTTAGCTCTTTACTGGGTACACAAATTCAGGTTTAACTAGACTTCACCTCACTACAGTCGCCAAAAGACCCTTGAGGCAAGCACGCAGCGGGAGGGTTACCCAAGTCCAGGTCTCAGGTCTCCCTCGGGAGGCACTTCGAGGCCCCGGGGGGAGTTGGAAGGTGGAGTTGAGACACCTGAGAGCTGCTGGGTAAGCTCTGCCTCTGCTCGCTGCCCGCTCAGTGTGTATTTAGAGCGTCCAAGCTTTGAGCAGCAGCAACCGGGACATGGGACATGGGACACGGGACAGGGCCCACTGCTAGTGCCAGTGGCAGTGGCAATGCCAGGTCCCAGTCCTCAGTCCCCGGCTTGGACTCAGCTCAGTCGCCTATTAAATGTCAATGGACTTCTGCATGAATGAGTTGTGTGACTTCTACTTCTGCTTCTGCTTTTGGCCCGGTCTCCGGTCCCCGTCTGGGGACTGTTTTCTGTTCCACTTAGCATTTCGGTTTTGCCTTTTGAGAGCAATTCGAGCAATTCCAGTATTTGGAGCAGCAGCAGCAGCTCTCATGTTTGTTCACACACACACAAGCACAAACACACACACACACTCGCACACATGCATAGTTTCATTTAAATTTCAATTGCCAAAAATAAATCTCCCTTCTGGGTTGGGGGCCTCCTGCTGGTCTAGGAATTCAAGGAATAATTTTATTTATAGAACTTATTGAAATCTCCATGCGAAGGCGAGAGAGAGACGCCCTTAGTTTCATGTGTCCAGGCTGGAGCAATTTCTTTTCCTCTTAATTAAAATGTACAGCCGCAAGTTCAACTCTCGGTACGTGTCCATGGTTCAACGTGGGCCGTTTGGGACGTTTGGGGGCCATACATAATTTCTGTTGCGTCGAAGAAGAAGCAAAAGATGAAACCTTAAACCCCAGGACTCATTATGTAATTCAGGCAGCACATTCTGTGGGCTTATCAGAGGTTGTCTCGGAGGTGTCAGAGATGGGAACGTGAGGCGATCGTGTGGGGAGAGATTACAAAAAAAGCAAGGAACATCGATTGGGCCTAAAGAGGAGAAGCATAGACAGCTATGCATAGAGGGAAATGAAAGTTATTCAGAAATGTAATTCATTTGTATTTAATTTCATTCATTCATTTCCTAGTAACTAACTAATTCTTATAATATTACTAAGAAATCTTAAGCTCGTGTATTTGAGAGCCTGAATTTACCATTTGAATAAAAGATTATATTTCCTAGGAAACTTATTCTCAAAGAAGGAAAAAGGGGCCTCCAAAGGTCAAAGTTAAAGCCATTAATGGACATCAAACTGCCCAAGAAAAGCGTAATCTAAGAGCCTCTGAAAGCCTTCCTAAAAATACTGAGAAAAAGAGCAAGACTCTCCCGTCTCTCCCCGCTTTATAGACAACATATCGAGCGTGTCACGTTGCCATCTCCAGTTTCCACCTTGCGCTTCGGCTGCTGTTTTGTTGGCCATTTAGTGGCTGCATTAAATCTTCAACTAAATATTAAACGATGTCTCCCACTCGTATCCACCCCGCCCCCGCCTCGCCGCCTCTTGCCCCCCTTCGACATAATAAAAGGTTGTGGCTTCAGTTTTATGCTACTTATTGTTGTGTGGCAGGAGGGGGGAGGCCACCCCGCTTGTACTGTGTGGTTGGCTGGTGCTGGTGGCTGGGTGGTGCTTCAGATTTTGAAGGCTTGTCGAGTAATAAACGGGTAGCCTCCCTAATCCCGGCAGCACAGTTGGAAATATTTTTCATTAGCATTAAGAGGCAATAGAAACGGAAGCAAAAAAAAAAGAATGTATTCCCCCTGAACTTGCCACACACATTTCCACGTGTCGGGATGGTAAATCTTGCAGCTGAGAGTTGATAAGGTTTCACATTCTCTTCTCCCTTTTTTCCTAGTTTTTGTGCGTCTTATCTAGGAGTCGGCGGGGATAACAGCTCCACACATAAGTTTTCCTCAGCGCGTGTGGCACCCCCTCCCTGTCTGCCCCTCTCTGTCGTTCCCTCTGTTTATGGCTACGTGTTTGGCAAACGGAAATGGCCAGATAGATACTATATATTATATAGCTGCTAGAATGGGGCGGGGGGAGGGGGACCTTCTGTGATTTATGCACCGCTGTTTAATGCCCTAACGACACTCATTAGAAACAATTGCGAGAAGTTTTAATTAAACATCGCCCCCCATGGCACCCCCCACTCCTCACTCCTCTATTCTCAGTTTCAGCTTCTTCTAGATGTTGTTCGGGTGGGATTTCCATAAATGCTGCTCGCTCGACCAGATCTTAGGAAAATTAGTCGTAATTATACTTTTTTCACGCTCCAATTGCTCACTTCCGTTCGCTGCTAACCATATTTGGTTTTTACTTTTCTCTATAAAAAATAGTAGTAAGATTATTTCATAGCTGTAATTGGAAAGGTCCCAAGATCTGGCTGTGAAGTTGAGCGGAACGTAGAGGTTGCTCAATGGAACAACAATTGAAGGGTTTTCGTACTGAATGAATCAATGGTTTGCCTTGAATGATTCGTACAATGATTCATGGACGTAAGGTCTATAGATGGATCGGCTCACAGCTTTAATTGAATGCTTCGTTGAGTTTCAGCAGTCGGTAAACATTTCTCATACTTTTCCATAAGAAAAAGCCAACGATTAAGTCACTAATTAGTTCCCTAAGTCATCCCTTCCCCAATGTTGTCTTGCTGCACCCAAGAAAACGATCTGTGACACTCCAAGACACAACCCAGAACTATGAGTATGACTATGAGTACTATGAGTATCTTAAAGCCCACTCGAAAAGCCAACTGTTTGTGACAAGTTTTCGGTGTAAACTCCATGTGACTTTCAACTACCAACAATATGGCAAACATATTATGGCCATTTGTTCTCGAGTGTATAACAGAAACTCCCACAAACAGCAGACGGTCCCCCCTCTCTGCCCCCCTCTCGGGCTTGGCGGCTGTGACAATCAACTGGAGGGAAATAAACTCCGTTGGGCAAGGATAACAAGGGCAATACACAGAGCCCCGTTTCCAGGACACCCAAGCCCATTCCCAATCCCCCAGCATTCGGCATCCTCTTTTGTGGACACAACGTTGGAGGACTCTGGTCAGAGGACCCAAGAGCCAGGAGGCAGTGTGGCAGTGGCAGTGGCACCCAGGCGAGTCCTCTCTCTGTCTCTGTTTAAGCTGCCGCGATACTTTTGACTTCCTGCGGCAAAAAGCGAGCAGCAACAACCAGAACATGAAGTAGGCTTAGGCTTCCAACTGCGAGAATTTTCCACTACCAAGAGCTGAGCTGAACTGAACTGGGGTCTGGGATTGGGTCTCTGGGATTGGGATTGGGGCGGGGGCTTGGGCTTGGGCTGGTGCAGGGACTGGCACTGGGTGTGGGTGTGTGGGGTGGCCTTGGGACGTGGCACTACAGTGCTCCACACGCTGCACAAAATTGCGGCTTTTTGCAGTGCAACAATGAGATACTTCAGAAAGAATTAGTTGCACTAAAAATTGCCAAAGTCTCCCAGTCTCCACCCGGCTAGACTTTCACTCTCTTCCGCCCTGGGCACAGCAGGCGGCAGGCGGCGGCACAACCAAACTATGGACAGGAAACGAGGACTGTTTTAGCGGTTTTTTGGCTGGACAGTTTTGTCTTCTCATCTCTCATTCCATCTCTCTCTCTCCGGGTTTATACCCTAGTCCAGGGGATTATAATTTAGCCGAAAAGTTAGCAGAGCAGAGCATAGATGAAAGAAAGTTTGGCTCCCAAAACATATTAAGTATGTATTTCGTTGATCACCATCTAGAAAGTTGAATAGTGTACAAAAATAGACGAGTATACGAGTATGGGGAGCCATTACCTGGGTTGTGCTGGGTTCTGAAAGTGTTGAAGAACATGTTGAGAGAACCATGATGCTTTGGAAGCTTGAAGTGTTTGTAAGTTTTAAATAATCATTAAAATTTATTGTTATTATTGTTAGATATTTCTATGAGATATCGAAAACTGCTTTAAATAGTTATCCTAGTATGAAAATAGGCCAATCTATGGTACGTATAACCAGTCAAAGACAATCAGTATAGAAGCTATCACAATCATCCAGTAAAAACCACACAGATTGTGAAGAGTAACGGACATACACGACAACATTGCACTACATTTTTGTCAGCGTGGATCGAGGCTCGCTTAAAGTTTTGTTGAAAACCCCCAAGATAGGTCAAAGTCGCTCTATTGACTGTGTTTTTCCATCCTTATACATAGGTGACATAACACTAGACATGCTATGTTATACGATAGCCCATTCTTGCTTTACTTGGTTTGGTATATCATACCTCTTCATATCTCAAAATTTCATGCATTGAATCCATACAATGCATAACTAGAGAATCAAACCTTCTGCTATATGGTTTTCATGGGTATTACGATCTTCGACTAATGGATGTTGGGTATTTTCTTTCGGGCTTTTTGTGGGATATTCTTCATATTCTTTGGAGCATGAAGTGGCATTAGAATAAAGGCGACGTTTTTACGGCTGTCGCTCTGTCGCTAACCTCCACTCACAGCAGCTTTCGCTTCTCTAGGCTCTATGTTTTCCTTCTCTTTTGCACTTGTTTTTGCTCTTCGACCTCTATGCTGGCTCTCCCTTTCTCTCCGATTCCCCTTCCTTCTCTTTCTCGTAGTGAAATTGTCGCTTTACATGGTCGTTTAGTTGGTGGGACCCAAAAAAGTTGCAGTTGTCCGCAGTTTCTGTTGCTTTCATTCTCACTCTCTCTCTCTCTCTCTCTCTCTCTCTCTCTCTCCTCGTTTTCTCTGTTATTTTGGATTCTACTTCATCTTGTTTTCTGTGCTTTTTTGAAGGCCAACATGCAATAGTTGTTGTAAGAGTTGTGGTTAGAGTTGTTCTTGTTGTTGTTGAAGTTGTTGCCAAAGTTGCTGCTGCCAGAGTTGTTACTGCTGTTATCTAACATGTTTAATTCAAGGCGCGTCGCTTGGAATTAACGAGAAATTGTCTTTTGGCCAACCATAACCGCGTAGGGGTTTGTTCAAGCGGCAACATAGGAAGGGGTTGCAAGGGGCAGGTCGGTGATGGTCTCCTCCTGCACCATGCACCATGCGGCAAATTTACCGTGAAATTTCCCTACATTTTAGCTTCTCTCTCTGTATTTTTTTTTGGGTTGTTTTGATTTCTGTTTGACGAAATAACTGTGATTACAATCGACTCTACCTCTACTCTACCGTTACTTTCCGCAGCTTTCTTCTTCCTCTGCTGGAGACTCCATCTTCGTATTCGTCAGTGTCTGCGTCTCTGCTCTGTTTCACTGGGAAATGGCTGTCATTGGGTTTTTGCTTACATAAAAAATGTCGCTTTGATTGCTGTAAACTGATACAACATATAGTAATTATGGGGCCAAGCCAAGCCGAACCCCTGGAAAGACCCAACCGATCCAAAACCAAAAGAAGACCTTTTGTGTTGGCAAATGAGCAAAAGCAAACAAATAAACTGAAAATTTTGATAACACCCGTTAGAAGGGGGCGACAAAAAACAAAAGAGGAAATAAGGTTACATCAAGACGAAGTCGGAAATACACTTAAGAAATCTTCAAGACATGAATACCAATCATGGGATCCCTCGACGAATCAACAAGGCAGGAGTACCAATCATTAATGGATCCAAGCGAACATCTGGCATCCTAGAACATGTCTAGGAGTTAGAGCAAAGGTTCAGGCTTTCGGGAACTGTCAACTTTCTTCATAATCGATCTAAATCATTCTATATAGCATAATGTACGAATATAGTACAATGTACAACCAGTAACGGGTATAAAAAACACTTTAAAGAACAAACTTTAATGGGTTTAATCACCAATACGGAAGTCTCTCTGCATTTCCCACTTCTAGGAACAATTATAGCAGGCCCTCTGGTAAAGGGTATTGTAGAAACTTTAAAATCCCTTCTCCCCCGCCCCCGGGGAGTAACACCAAATCTGTTTAGGTCACCCAACGGCTGTGGCTGCCTGTCCATGAGTGGGGGTGTGGGTGGGGTGGAGGTCTGTATGTCAACCATTGTTGACAGACACAATCAAGCAATCAGAACCTAAAAACTTTATTCCATTGATACGAAAGCACACACATACATACATGCATGCAATAATATGTGTGTGTGTGTGTGTAGGGTATGGTATGTGTCTACCCTCTAGGCATAATCAAACACAGAAGGCTCTCGTACTAATGCAGTTAACAAACTTGCGGAAACACAACCTCCCCCCACACACACACAATACCCACTCACAGACATGCGTGTGAGAGAGTCTTAAGTGCTACACACAAACACGCACACACACACACACACACACACATACACACATATGTAGTCTCTCTCTCAATGATGATGATGTATTGTGTGAGATGTGAATGTGATTAAATTTCCATAGCAGCTCGTCTTTCATGCCAATTTTCCATTAGTCCTCACAGCTTCTCCATGTGCGTGAGGCAACCTACCAACACCTCCATAATCCCCTGCATGCAGTAACCGACCTTTCAACCTACACACCCACTACACCCCACTCTCTCCAACACACACACACTTAAAAGCACATCAACGTCTGCAGAAATCGGAGGACAAGGGGAACACTGAGAGGCAGAGAGGGACAGGGAAGTACTCTTACATATAGCATATGCTACTCTCTCTTACTCTCTGATGTTTGCTGTGCCGCGTCAAAAAGTGATGATGAATAGTTTGTTTGATGTTACTTTGACCATTCCCATGATCAGCACAAAATAAACTCCATCTCCATCTCTCGGGGTGTGTGTAAGTCCTGCTCGTAGAGGGGACTCCTGCTGATGAATGGGCTTTGCGGCGCTAAAGGGTTAACTTCGAGAAACAAGCTAGTTAGTGGGGGCCCCCGGGGGAGGCATTTCTGAGATTGCTGGAATGCTTTTGTGCGGAATTTATAATACGTGGGAAGTGACATGGCAACAAAATAACCCGAACCCAAACTATTGTTTGTTTGGCTGATGAATACATCGGAAGTATGTTAATGTGTCAGAGAGATGTTTGAATGTTGCCAGTTTGTGGGGGAGGGGGGATTGAATTTACGGCTTAAAAACTGCACGCATAAGAAATTGTTATAATTCTGTATTTATATTTTCAAGGCTATTCTTTTCGGTGGTTGTTAAGTAATTAATATAAGCTAATTACAGGCCAAGGCCACCCACTCAAGAGCCGTCACAGAGCGGTAACAGTGCGCTGTAACAGGGAGCATTTTTTAACAGAAGCTGTTAAGGGAGAGTAGAACCAAGGAAGTCTGTTAGCAGAAGCTGTTAAGGGAGAGCAGCACCAAGAGTAGTAACAGTCTGTTAATTTGCTGTGCTAACAGGGCTCTTGCTCTGTTAAATTTGTACATTTTGTATACGACGCGTATTTGATGTACCTATCTTTTAATTGATTATTGGAAGGAGAAAGTGACCAATGAAATGAATAATTTTCTAATTATTTAAAGTCAAATATTTGGTAATTTAATCATCATAGTCAAGAGGAAAGAAAACCCAATTACTGGAACATATTTAACCATGAAATATTTTGAATACTTGCATCAAATATTCCCTGTTATCTGTTATTAACTATCTACTACCTTCCACCATTGAGAACAAAACAATTTCAGCATATTGGTTACCCAAAATCTACAACACATACTGCAACATCCAACACCTCCCACATGATATACACAGCAGCCTCACCGCTCAAGCCACCTGGAGCATTAATCCATTAATTGATAAGAATCTAATCATGAACGCTCCACAAAATTGCCATAGCTCCAACAGCCACACGACGGCACTCGACGACACTCTCGAGGGGGGGGAAGAGGGGAACCCATGGATCTCCTAGAGATACTCCACTCCCGCATGCACTCCGGCTGGGAGCCAAGTCAGCTCCTCAAAACAATTAAATGCTTAGCTCGACAAAAGTCTGCGGTTCGCATTAAATCATCAGTCTGCTGTTGACTTTGGATCCGGCATTCTCTGTCTCCCAAGCGAAGCGCTGAATAATTTACATAAGCAGCGACCACAGACTGCAACACAGACTCCCAGCCAAACCCCAACCCAAACCCAAACCAGGACCCAAACCAGGACCGACCTGAGAGATCCTTGCTGCTGGCGACAAAAGAGGATGCCAAATTAAAGCCAAAAACCCATGCAGGCAAATCCCTCAACCAGACCTCAGCCAAAAATAAAACCAACAAATATCCCTCTTAGTATTCTTTGTTTTTCGTCTTTTTTTTTCCCCTGCGGTTTTTTCTTTCGCTTTTTTTTGTTCGTTTCGGATTCTTTTTTTTGTGTTGTTTTGTGTTTGCTGTTGCTCAGATGTTTTGTTTGGATTTTCGTGCATTCACTTGTGGAATTTTCGTGCTGTTGACTCGGCAACGCATATGAATGTATGTCTCCCGGAGAACCCGACCATATAGAATACTCCTATCCTATCCACTCCCCCCTCCAAGCCCTTGTACACCCTTTTTGCATTTGCGGGTAAGGGTACTGTGCATATGTGTTGGCGCATACATAAACTATGGCAGCCAACAACGAGAAGACCAACCCAAAACCAACCCAACCAGCGACGGCATAACAATGACAAAAGAACGCATTTCTCCCCTAACCCCCAAAAAACTCATCTACCCATCAGATATACCCCATACCCCCAACCCCACCCCACCCCTGTCATGGGTGTGGGTAGGGCTGCTCCCTCTTCTGTTCTGTTCCTGTTCCTGGCTGGTTTATTATGCAAAAGTTATGCAAAGATAAGCAAAACTATGAGCAACGACAGCAGCTCGCTAACCAACAACAAGAACGAGCCATGGACGTCGATAATGCTAAAGACTAAAATATACCTCATTTTCGGACATTTTCTCTAACTTTTGGGCACTCTAAATGAGGCAATTACTTGACACAGAATGAAATTTGGAATGCAAGAAATTTCCATTGGCAAAAGTCTGTATGGCACATAATATGGAAACTATTTGGTCTACATACGAAAAGTCTTTCAATTTTGAGAGTTTTATCTGAAAACTGTTGTCTTTTTTTCACTTTGACACTAAATAATACTTTGGGAGTGATTTGGGAGATGGAGATGATCTGTAGATTGTAGATGTAGACACTGCAGTGCACTGAAGAAATCGCTGGGAATGATCTGTAGCTTGTAGATGTAGATGATCTGTCGATTGTAGATGATATGTAGATTGTAGGTGTAGATGATCTGCAGATTGTAGATTTAGATGATCTGTAGATGGTAGATGTAGATGATCTGTAGATTGTAGATGGAGATGATCTGTAGATTGTAGATGATCTGTAGATGATCTGCTGATGATCTATAGATTGTAGATGTAGATGATCTGTAGATTGTATATGAAGATGATGATACCCCAGAAGTTACATACATATATCCCATCTGCTATATCTACATCTACAATCGATGTGTTTTAAGATTATGCATTTTACATGTCATATTTTCATTACGATTATTATAGCTATATATAGCACACATATGACTATGTCATACATCTTCTTGTACCCAATACACCCATTGGACTCTTGCTTGATAAGCGGGTACAAATACTACCCATACTTTCAGCAATACCCCACCCCTCTCAGTCCTTACATAGTCAAAAGACAAACGGGTTCGGGTTCCACTTCTTTTTTTTGTTGTTTTTTTGTTTTTTTGGGGCTTCAAGTTGATTCTTTTTTTTGCATTCAGTTTGTAGTTTTTGTTGTTGTTGATTTGGTGGGAAGTCGGGCAGCTGTTGTGGGACACCCACCAAGTCATTCAAGTTAATTGTGCGGCCAAATGCAAAAATCAACTTTTTTACAAGTTCAACGCCAGGCCATGCCACGCCATGCCGCGACAGGGGGCGAGGGGGAGAGTTTTCGGGGGAGGCTCGTCGGCACCTCGTGAACGAAATGGACACTTAAACTCTAATCGAAAAACTTTTACCCATATACAAGTCACTTTAAAATGCGCTTAATTTGATCAGCGTGCGGCGATTGTCGGCAGAGAGTTGAGTTTTCCCAATGCCCCTACCCATTCCCCTTGCCGTTACTCTTTGCAGACTCTTTTGAGTACCTTACCTCTCTCTGTCCTTCGAAAAGTTCTCTCTTATATATCCCTGCGTAGATTACCATAATGAGCTTTGAGATGGGCACAATTGCACACCCGGACAGTTATAAACTTGTTACTGCCATTCGACTACAATTTGTTGGAGTGTTTGAGAGTTCCTTTCTCCGTCCTGCCTTTTTCATTATTTTACGTTTTTGAAAATGGGTCCACCTACCCCCACTCCCTCCCCTGTATAAGGGTGAAATGGTGCGGAAATTGTGATAACGGACGGGAAAGTCCTTCAATGTGGTTGATTAGGCATTGCCAAAAAGGGGGGAAAACGTTATGTGTTATGTGGTTTTCGGTAATCTATGGATCTCTGGGGAATGCTATTTCTGGGTATTCAATGGAAAACCTATATCAAAGTTTATTAATTGGAAGGAATACCCGGTAGATACTGGTACACATATCCCCTCCCTGTTCGTGTAGGGCATTCCCCGAGTCGCCTTCCTGCCCTTCCCTGAAGGGGAATCCCATCTGCTGTTTGTGACAACATCAAGTGTGGCATTCGCTTTTTTTGCTGTTGTTTGTTTCTGGAGTGAGTCAAGTGCACACTTTTGGCTCGCTCGCTCGCCCACGCACTCTCAGACACACACACGCACACACACACACACACACACACCACACACATATCCCCCCATGGTCGGTGACAACATTTTGTGGTAGCAGTTGGCACTTGACGCGGTCCCAGCCAGAGCCCAGAGGCCTGCACTGCCTCGACTCGTTCAATTGAAAAATTAAGCAGCCACTTTGTCAAAATGTTGTTTCAATGGGTTCTCCTCATCCTGCCCTTGGGTTTGGGCTTGGGTCAAACCCAATCGCTGTTGCTGTCGCTGTCGCTGTCTCCTGGTTATTTTGCTGGGGGCTTTAATTGTCGGCATCTGTGCCTGACATGTAAATGCAAAAGGTTCTTCAAAAAGCAACGATAGAGTCGGAGCTGCAGCCCCTCTGACTTGTCTGCTTGATGGAGCATACTCGCTTGGCACCTATTACATTGGCATCTGCGTATGGTTTTGGCGTTTATTGATGCAAATTTTCCCTCAGTTCTCAGTCTCTATTCTGATCTTTTGGCTGGGACTCCGTGGTATCCGAGGGGTACCCTCACCTAATTGACGTCTAACGTCGAACACAAGTGCTCCGAGCTCCGTCGAGCGCTGATTAGGGTTGCCTCTCTCCAGCTGGTTCCGACCCTGTTCCTGTCATTGCCACCGTTGTCAAAAAAAAGTTAAGCTAAGCGGCGAAAACCTTTTCTTTTCGGCGAATCCGAAAGCCTTTTTTTTGTTCCCTCCGAGAAGCTTATTCCATGGCAACCAACACATTTTTTAATCGTCCTATTTTGTGTGCAGTTTTTGTATTCAATTTTCTTATTGATTGAGTTGACATTAATGGGCACTTGGAGGTGTCAACGATGGCAGCAATTGGCAAGCACTCGGCATCGTTTAGCATACTGAATGATTTTTTACCATAAAAATAAATAAATTAAGTCACTTGAAATGTGGAAGTGGAATACGAACAGATATTGAATGTACAGACTGTAAATAAGAGAAGAAATTTTAAAGGATACATTTTAATGAAATTTAATGAAATATTTCATTTCAAATAAATGTGGAATATTATTATTATTATTATAAATAATAGAAGATATTATAAAGAATATAAATTAATGAAATTTAATGCAATATTTTATATATTTCAGGAATTTTTTAATGAATCTTCTTGAAAATAAAGCTTATGGTAAGTCCTTGAATAACTCTATAATTCTGCTGTAATATTCCCCTAAACTCTTTGCTTTTCCTGGAATTTACCAATATAGATTACGAAATGCTAAAGCAGAAAGAAAAGATTAACGAATTCAAAAAATGTGCGTGTGCGCAAGTCGCAAGAGAAGTAGTTCTCAAGCTAGAACTAGCCTCCCAGCTCAAATAACATTTCAGGCGTAAAGAAAGATCCCAAAGTATTTTCTATAACTTAGAGTTACGATATTAGAAGACTAAATGTACAGAAAAAGAATTCACCAATATATATTCCGAGAGATACAAAATCTAGCAGCGATGATTATCTAATGAGTGCCTGTCCTGCCATGATTGATGCGAGTTTTCCACCCATCTGAAACCTAGGAAATGCTAGGCTCTGCCTTCATCCAGCTCATAATTATGTGGGTGTTCCAGGCCTCTGCCTGATCTCTTCCAGGCCTGTTTTCCCTCTCTCTGTGTCCGTGTTAAGGCTTGCTCTAGCCCACTCATCATCCACATCCACATCATCATCGTTGTGGGGGCGTCTTTTGGCATTCCATGTTCATGTGATCTACTTGGCGAGATTTTCAGCAACTGACATCAGCCTGGGATCCGCTTGGAGAGTACTCGTACTCGTAGGTGTGGGCGTACCTCAGGCATTCCATTGCAGAACATTACTTTACCCATATTCCTTGCTTTTTTTGACTGTTGTCACTCCCTGGGCCGCGCCTTGGTGCACTCCGCACTCCACAACGTTGCAGTCGTCGTTGTTGCTTCATTGCAATTCCGTTTGCTGTCGCTTTATTTTTATTTAATTAACTTCATTGGATTGCCATGTCAGGCAACGAGGCAGGAAGACAGTCAAGGCAGAGGGCAGCAGGCGGCAGGAGGCAGGGGGCAGGAGGCAGCCAGGTAGGTAGATAGTTTGAATGGAAGGTTGGCTGGATGGTTGGATGGCTGTTTGGCTGGTGGGTAAACCTGCTTGGATCTCTGCCCTGCCCGACTCTGGTTCGGGTTCTGCCCACATGCAAAAGCTCTTGCATCTCTCTTGTCTGTCCGTCTGTCTGTCGTTGTCGTTTTCAGCACCTTGACAATGACTTATTGTCGCTATTCAGGAGAAGAACAGTGCCCGAGCCAGAGCCAGAGCCAAGAGTGCAGCAGAGAGAGAGGGACGAGGAATGCTTGTTGAGGAGCAGTCAGGGCCAGGACCAGAGCCAGAGCCAGGGCCAGGACCAGGACCCGAGCTCATCTCAGTTCATTGGCAATTCTTTGGCTAAAGTGGCCTTTCTTGTCGAGCGTGGGCTCAGCTCCTTTTGGTCTCAGTTCATGTGGATATCTGGGGAGGGGCCAGGGGGGGACCTGCCCGGATGTAAATCAATTTATTTCGCTCAACTTGAATTCGAGATTGAGCCTGAGTCGAGCCTGGGGCTGAAGGTGAAGCTGTATCTCTGTATCTGTATCTGAAACTCAAGCGAGATACATTTTTTTTTGGGGTTACTCAAGTACTTCCTGCCAGACGCTGCAGTGAAATACCGAAATGCACATCCTGCGGCGATTTTATTCATGACGCTGCAACCATTTAAGTGTATCCCAGGGAGCAGTAATTATAATAACCCAAAACCAAAACCAAAAGCAGAGACCCAGAGCCAGACCCAGAGCACCGAACATCCCAAACCCCAAACCCCATCCAGCCCATAACCCAGACAGAGTCTCAGTCTCAGAGTTAGTCTCCATTTCAGTTTCCAGTTTCCAGTTTGGTTCTATTTCGCACTGAGCCAGGGACCCGGAGCCCGAGCCCGAGCCCGACTCACAATGGAAACCGCAAAGTCATCTCCGGTTTATTTACTGGCTAGCAGAAAATAAACCAGAAAGCGAAGATGAGACCAAAGGAATCAACTACAAAACAAAAACAACACAACAAAAAAAAAACACCAGAGCCCAGCTAAAGAGGCATAAATTGAGGCCAAGACGAAGGGTTGGATACTCTGGTAAACAGGGGTAATATTAGCAATTATGGGGGGTTCTATAAGTTATAGGTTACCAATTTTGGGAAATAGCTGAAGTATACGAAAATTCAAAGAACTTCAAGGATCAGATTGCTTGGGTAGTTTTCAAATATTCATATATCTTCTGTAGAAGAATGTGAAATGGTTGAGCAGCAAGAACAGATTAACGAGTTCAAAATATATAATGAAAATTGTGCGTGTGCGCATGTCGCAACAGAAGTAAACGGTTTACAATACTGCGGCAGATGATATGCCGGGAGAGCTAATTAATGTATATTATTGATATGACTAGAACTAGGTAAAAACTAGCTTTAATAACATTTCCCATTAACATTTACCCCAAAATATTTTCTATAATTTAGAGTTATGATATTAGAAGACTAAATCCATAGAAATATAATATTAATCTAAACCAAAAACAATTATAAAAAAAATTAAAACTTTTTTCAACCCATTCAATTCTGCCCAGATTTCCCTTGACCTCAACTTTTAGTGTTTCTTGGCTGAACTTGAAAGTATTCATACCCTGGATCAGTTAGAGTGCATAAATAACTGAAGCCGCATGAATTTTCAGTTGGCAAGAAACAAAAAACAAAAGCCCAGAGTCAAGCTCAGAGTCGCTCCCTCCAGTGGCTCCCTCTACCACTCTTGTCGACCTCCTTCTGGCCCTTGTCCAGGGCGATACATCGAATTTAATTTCCTGCCAAAATCGACAGAGGAGAGTAGGAGGAGCAGAAAATGTTTTGCCTTTGCGGTGTGCGGGCTCAGTCGAGCGTTAAGAATTCTCCTTCGGCTCGGTTACTAAAACTTAATTTTGCGGCTTGCATTTCAGGGAATCTTCCTGACTCCACACTCCCAGAGCCATGAATGAAATTTCTTCACACAATTAGCTGGGAGAGATAAGATCCTATATACATAGTATATCTGCCAATCTAGAGCCTCCAACAACTGACGCCTGGCACGTGATCGAAACAATAAACCAGTAAACAACAAAAAAAACTATGACTGACGACAGTTGTCGGGAAAGTTGAGGGAACATGTGGCGCCGCCGTCCGGTTTGGGCCTGTCCATAATTCAGGACCAACTGACGCACAACTTATTAGACGGCTTCTTCTCACTGCCACTTCGATACGAATTTTGGCATTTTATTTTGTTTTGGCCAAGGACCGAGTCCAGGGCCAAGCCCTTACTTTGCTATTATTGGCATTGAAAAATATTGCTGGCCAAAAGCAAAAAAATCGTCGCAAATAAATGTGAACGAAATCGTAAAAATAAATGGCAAACGATTTCAAGTTTTTGACGCAACGACGCAACATGTGTAATTAATAGACTCTCTCTATAGACTTGGCAACCCAAGGGGCAGCCATAGCCGTAGTATGATGAATGCCCCAAAAGCCGAACGGACTGGACTGTAGGTGTCTATTGTATTATTTACGTCTGCCTTGCATTGGCCTGTGCTCCAGCTCCAGCTCCTCCTCCTTCTCCTCTCCCTTCTGCGACGATTCCCATTCGAACACCATAAAATGGGCTTCACATGGTGTCTCCTCGCTCCTCGCTCTCTCTTCGTGCCACCACTATCCATGTAGAAGTGTCACACATGTCCTTGTGCGGCTTTGACTTTGGCCCCAGCCGAAAATAGCCAGGACAAGGGTGCCACGCCGCGTCGTGCCTCCTCTCCTGTGCTCCTCCCTATTGCCGTGTGTGTGCTGCTGCTGTTGCTACTGCTGCTGCTCGTGCTTACCAAGTGTGTCACTGTCACACACTTGACGATTTTTTGGAACGGCAATAGGCACTACATGTGCCACAACAGTTATGGCAGAAGAGCGAGGAAGTGTAGCGGCCAGTGGAAGACTCGAAAGTGAAGGTACCCTGCAGCAAAGGCGAGTATATGAGTGTTTCGTTACTAGAAGGGAGAAGAGTAACGGCCATCTTATGGGAAATTCACTTTAAATCACAGTTGCTTACCGTTTGTATCTTCAAATCAATATTTATATATCCTAAGATGCAAAACTTCATTGATTTCCTCTCAAAATTACATCAATAACAGGGTACAGCTGCCACCCACAACTGCACAGATATCTAAAGAGAGAAAGAGAGAGAGGGAGACAGAGAAAGAGACTGAAGAAGTGCGAGTCGGCCTCTGTTCTCGGGCGCTGCTCAAGTGTTTGTTATGTGGCCCCATGTCTCTGTGTCCCCGTGTCCGAGTCCATGTCCATGTCCATGTCCTGCCCTGCCATGCACTGCCTTGGCAAGGACATTGTTCTGCTGGCGAGCAGAGAGAGGGGAGGAGAAGGAGGCCAAAGAGGACCACTGGCAGCTGCGTTCACGCAAATAGAAAAGATACTCAAGGCACTCACTCGAACGTGGGAGGTGGGAAAGTGGGTGGCTGGGTGGGTGGCTGGGTGTGTGTGTTGGCAGGGAAAACTGTTACGTGATGAGTGCGCATCATGCGGGTCTAGGAACCGCAACATGGTGAGGCACAGGGGAAGGCAGGCGGGCGGGAAAACCACAGGGAAAATCAGGCATCAATGGGCGTTTAAGCCAACTCGCTTGATGTCCGCAATGAGATTTAAATAGAATCAAATTAGTGTAGCATTTGCCGGCTGTCTACTCGTACACTAAACCAAACTCCGCCATTGCTCCAGCCATGCCCCCTCCATCGAGAGCAGGAGAGACGCCCCAACGGTTCAATGGACGATGCCGTCGTTTGCATGAGGAATTGTTTGCTTTGGCAGCTTAAATCGTTTACCTAAAAACATAAATCCGAAGTATATACAAACGATTTTTGTGCCCAACGACGGCCATGGCTATGGCTCCACTTCGATGACGTTACGTTTGCCTTTGTCAACGGTTTTTGCTTACTCCACCTGTACCAAGCCCCCCCCCCCCCCCCTCCCTTGTCCCTTGTCCCTATGTTCCTTTCTAGTCAGGTGCACAAATACAAACAAGCCAGACAGCAGGGGAATCGAGACATCGACATCGACATCCGCTACGATTTTCCATGTAAATCTGAGTTCGGCCCAAGCACTGACAGTTTGAGCTTAAAAATCCAATTAGTCTTTGATTTGCATACAAACATGAACAACAACAACAACAACAAAAAAAGAAAACAAGTTGCATGGATAGAGGGGGGATTGACCAACCAAAGGTTACCCTGGGATCGATCTATGATGATTCAAAGTTCCTCAAAACTCCATAAGAATTTATGTAAAATTCTAAGACCCAAAACTATGACCATAACATATGGATAGATATATGGATGGATACATACCCTATATACCCTTATAATTTACGTTTACGGGGTAGACAGAGAGCGAGTGAGAGAGGGAGAGAAAGCGACACAAAAACAGTCGCAGAATTTCTTGCTAAATATTTTAAGACCTTTCACCGAATGTGAACCGAGCGAATTTGTATTTTGGCTTTGATTTTCGGGACCTTCGCTTTAAGCATCTTCTCTGCTCTCTCCTCTCTTCTCTCTCCTCTCTCAGTGTGGGCCATTTCCATCCTCCATCTTCTTCTTTTACGTTTTCCACAGGAGCACCACAATAGACAATTGGATTTTTGCGGTTTCTAATCCAATTTATTTCGTCTTAAATACAAAAACTTGAAGCTTCGTCCTTTTTGCCTTAGCTACAAAGTATCCTCCAGCTCAGCTCAGCTCGTACAGGTCCACGTGTGTGTGTGTCCTGTGTCCTGGGTGCGGTTCAATGTAATTTAATGGATGGCCAACACACACACACCGACACACATAGCCGTAAAATAAGTCGGAAAGCTAAGCCCTGAAAAGAGGGAAAGAGGCGGAAGGACCTCTACACAGACACCTGCTCCTGCTCACTCAAAATCAACGAGGACAGCTCTCAACAAACTAATTTAAATATTTCAACAATTAAAGAGTCCAGGCAATTAAAATAAACCAACACCAGCCCCACAGGGCAGGCAGTAAGGGCAGGGAAGGGCAGGGGCAGGGGCAGGGGCAGGACTCCCCCCCGCAAACAACAATGGGAAAATCATGGGGATTATTCAGCAACCGGAAAGTCGAAATTCGTATGCACTATCAGCAATGGGGGGGCGGTAGGGGGTGGGGTTCTATATACGAAAATCGTTTTGAAATAAGCCGGACGGAATACTTTGGGATTATGATGGCATTTAAGCAACTCCGTAGTCCGTACTCCGGCACAATTTTGTCACAAAATTTGAAACCGAAAATAAACGGAAACCAATTGTTGATCATTCGGTTGGCATTTGTTGATTACTCGATTGAGGATTGAGGAGAGATGAGTCAAAAGTTAAATGGAACTCAGATGCAAATGAATGATTCATTAGAGATTTATTTGATTCATGTCTTTGCTAATCATCTTTAGCATTCCAGACCAGAGGAGATTTCTATTTTAATAGAATTTTCTATAAATAAGTTAACAACAGTATTGCAACCGAAATGTGTGTGTGTGTGTTTTTTGGCATCCTGTCAACGTGCCACTGGACAAATTGGATTAATTCATTAAACTATTTTGATAGATGAACTAAATGAATTTCCAAAGATGGCAGGCAATTGACAAAGCCAAAGACAACACTCCTGTGTAGCCACTCAGACTTTTGTGGGTTATAGAATATTGTTTTAGGCTCTCTGTAAAACTCAATAGAACTCCCTTAATTTTTGGTTAATTTTCCCTGAATAAAAACTCCTTGATTGACTCCATACTCTCAGCAGTTTTTTAATGCTGCCCTTGCCGCTTTTAAAGTGCATTGATCGCTCCATCAAGCGTCAATGATACCCCGATGATTGGCTAGAGTAGAACAATCAACACCGTGTGACTAACAACCGGCAATTTCAACCTTTTATTTCCTGTTCTTTGCTAACCTTTTCCGCATATCCTTGTCCCAGCCGAGTCTCCACCATAGTACTCCTTCCCATATCGTCCTGTGTGTGTGTTTGTGTGTGTGTGTCAGCTTGTGTTTTGTTGTGGACAACGTTCAATCAATGTCAACGTCATTGTTGTCCTGCTGCTTTTCCTGCTGCCAGGCTGATCCTCTGGCTCCTGTTCTTGCCAATACCTCCATCATTCCACAGAAGCCCTTGCAACATTTACCCCCTACCCCTACCCTACCCTTGCCCCAATCTAAAGCCATACCACAATGATTCTTCTCCATTTGCGTACCATAATTTTAAGCTTCTTCCTGCTTCCTGGGAAAGTGGAAGTGGAAACCATTTGGGCAATGGGCATTCAGTGTTGTGTTGTGTTGTGTTGTTGCTGTGCTGGACAATGATTCAAAAGGTGAATCGTGCCTCCCGGCTCGTGCAACTGTCAATATCACACGCCGGGCTGGACACATGAGCGACACATTGACACATGGCGTACAAAGGCAAGAAGGACTCGCACACACACACACTCACATGCACATCCTCATATCCTTCCTGTACTCTACACGGGTATCTATGTGTGTGTGTGTGCGTCGATGTATTAAGTGGAAACACCTTGTAAAATGGCTGACAGGTGTTAGAAGACTTTGCAAGATTTATGCGCTGACATTAACATGAATATGTATGACTGCAATTGTGTGTGTGTAGAGCAACGTCTCTGTGTGTGTGTGTGTGTGTGAGTCGCCCAAGCAGTTAAAGGATAACAGCGCATTAACTTAAGCATTACATTTACAGCAAACTCCCCATAGAGTCACTGTGGCAGGAGGAGGTGGAGGTGGAGGTGTCTCCGTCCGCACGCATATATGAACAGGTGCCAGGACACGCAGTGGTTGCAACAATTAAAGTTTATTTGCTCCCACATACAACCGCACACACACACACACACACACAGCCAACAGGCAAAGACAGTGCCACAGCCACAGCCATGGTATACCCTGGTATACGTTGTATGTGTATTTATAGTCACCTTGCCACAAAATTAAATAAAAGCAAAAGTCAACAAGGAACATAGATTTGCTTGCCAGCTTTACTTGCTTTGCTTTTGGTCAACTAAACAACAAATACTCGTGCGAGGTGGCAGCTACAGCAATATGAGGCAACATGTTAGCCATCATCGTTATAACGGTCGACAAGACACACGGCACGGCGTGGCATGGCATTTGCCTGGGCCAACAAAAGGATATGTCTTTCCTATGCCCCCAGACCCAGCAGAGGCGACAGCGTGAGTCACGGGTGTCATACTTCTGATAGGTCAAAGATATTAGGATATAATCAAGGCTGATTCACATCTTAGATACACTTTATCTATAGCCCAATCTATAGCCGATCTATAGCCCAAACTATCATCTTGAAGCCCACTTGTTTGTACGCACTTTTCCTGTTTCATTTTCCATCTCTAATCGAACTAGACTAGAATTGGACCTTCCTGGCACCCATCTCTAACTGGGTTATGGTGTCAGTGTCCTGCAGTCAGGACTTTGCTGCTGTCAGCCATTTTAGGTATTTGTTGGAGTTGTTGGTGGCATTGCTGCTTGTTGCCTCATTATGATTGTCAAAGTGACGGACTGGTCATGCAAAGGTAAACACAAAATGTGTAAATACAATGAAACCCCGGACAGACAGACACACACACACACACACCCCACACCTACCCGGACATAAGTATGGGTTGCATGAGTGTGTGTATATCCGGGTACTATTTTCCCTTGGACTCTCACATGCTGACTCTCAGTGTTGGTATTGTAATTATCATTGCGACACTATTTGCTGTTGGCTTAAGTGTTCCGTATGACCAGCCAAGCAAATCAATAAGCCCAGATCCCAGGATCCCAGCCCAGTGGCAGTCCCCAGGATGGGGGTCCTGTCTATGTCCCTCAGTCCCTCTGTCGTTGCATACTTGATGGCTTTAAGGCGGAGAAATTGGTTTGTTATGCGCCTTTAAGTAGGCAAAACGCTTCATTTTTATGTCATTTCGCTGTCATCGCTCAGAGGTCCCACCTACTGCCCCCGTTGTCCATTTTCCTGTTCCTGTTCCTACCGTCCGTCATTCATTATTTGCACTTTTTTTTGTTGTTTCGTTTTTTTTTTTGATTGTTTTTGTTTGAGCTTCTTTCCGCTCATGAATTTTTTATTACATTTTCCCACCTCCTCCTCGTGCCTTTTGTTCCTGCCACTGCCTTTTGGCACCTTCGAGTCCTTTTTGGCTTTTGTTGTTTCATTTTTAAATTATTAAATTTTATTGGCGTATCACTTTTTATGTGCGACCGCCACCAGAAACATTATATTTCGATTAGCACCTGTTTGCTACCCTCCTCCACAACGGTACCCATGCCACCACCCTTATAGCCATCAACCCACCCATCTATCCATCCATCCAACCATCCGTCCATCCGTCCGACCCTCCAGGTTGCTGGCTTTTGTTTTTCGGTGGCTTTATTTCAATTGCAGTCAATTGTCAGGTTGTTATACCAGGGTATCAGGGTAATCAAAGGGTATAAGGGTGCAGATCTCAGACGCAGTTTTAAAGATCAGCAAGGGATCTTCTTTACTGATAGATGATCAGTGATCTGTGAAGGTCTTTTTCCTTATGGGGAAGTGTTAAATATATTCGGGTAATATTTAGTTCGTATTTTTGACCATAACTACACATATCTGAAGGTTACCTAAAGGTCGAGGTATCCCCATAGTCGTCAGACCTTCTACACCTTTTTGCACTTGTTGTTCTTTCACTGGTTGTTGGCTGTTCCCCGTTTGTTTGTTGTTGGTTAAGACAACAGGTGTGACCTCCTAAATTTCATTTTTTTTTCCCCCTTCCCTTCATACCAAATTCTATTTCTCATTTATTTTTATATTACGAGTATATGGTAATTTGTTTGCTCGTCTTCTGATTTCCAGTAAATTAAATGCGATTTGTGTTTGGCAGCGAAATCAACGAAGCGAGCGGCGCGTGTTCTCTGCCAGACGCAAAGCCCACAACCGCAGAAGACACTTGGGACACCAGCGGGGAAAATCGATTGAGGGGGGGGGAGGCTGTTGCTCTATTATTAGGCATAGTCTTTAAGAAGAGTTCAAGGTGCTTGAAGGAGGATATGCATATGTCCATATATGAGTGATACATTTGGAACTTGTGGGGATTCCACTTTGTGATTAACGAAACCAATTCCAATATATACGATTCCGACCTTAAAAGAAAAGTCTGGACACTTGTGAGCCTTTGTATTCTATTCTTATCGCTACACCCACGGAACGGGTGCATCGGTACTGCGCGTGGCCAATTGATTGCCTGCAAGCATCAGTATGTTTCGGACTAAATTGGGGTCTTTATGGCTTACTGCACTTGACTTTGTCGTGAATGTCGTGTGTGTTACTGAGTTGACAGATCATTTCTCCGCTCTCACCCTAGCAGTCATAAATTCTATACTTTATGTAGGCTTTTTCCTCAGAAAAGATTGGTTTTGTTTTTATCTCCGTGTATGTATAAACCCATTCTTGTTCTTTAAGTACAATAATGCGTTCATGTTTAAACAATTCCCTTAAAGGCTAAACCAGCTTTAAATTCTGTCTCCTATCTCCTGGAAACCAATTAAAGACTGAACAACTCTGATTCTTATTGAATATTCATTAAAAAATACTTCTACGTAGTTTTCCAACACACTCGACTCCAACTTCTCTCCACTTCGATGGAGAGTAAACAAAATTTAATTGAATTTTTTCTCTATAGCCGATTACCACTGTTTAAAGAGTGCCTTCTGTTGCGTTGGGTGGCCCAACGCCCACCCACATTGAGGAGAAAAAAGTTTCTTTGGTTTGTACGATGCAGCGGATGCCTGTCGTCCGATGCCGATGCTCCGATGCTCCGATGCAATTGTCATCCTTGTTGGTCGTTGTTTTCTTCATGGCTTTTCCCATGGGGAAAACTGATGCTCGGCCCGCCGTTCGCCGTTCGACTATGTCCCGTGCAACTCAATGCCAACTAATTAATGTGCCCAGTTAATGGGCAATACGGAAACCCAGATATCTCCTGCACTCCACTTCACTCCCCTCCGCCTCCTCCTCTCTGGCCTCCCCCAATGCCGCCTCGATTGGCTGGGTCGCCTGGCTGGTTGCCTGGCTTTCTGGTTGCGTGTGTGGGCTGTCAAGAATGTTTCGTGCTCGGTCAGTTAATAAACTGTCAACGTGTTGGTGTCGATGGCATTTATATTCAAACATATACACATACATATGTATATGTATATGTATTTGTATGTACATGCATATGTCTACTATATATGGAGATGTGGTCGAAAGGCGTTGAATGCATACGTTGAAATTGATTTTGATTTCGATGGTGTGTGCCATCAATGAGCCTGACAGGTTCAGGAGCTCGATTCCTATGGCACAACTCTGTCATCCGTCCTGAATCCCGATTGTCAGCAATCCTCCTCGCATCGCCTCATGCGTATTTTAATTGAATAAACATCCCGCCGCATATCGACACGACTCCAAAAAGAAGAAAAAACAGGCTACCCATGAGTGGCTTCGATGACCAAAGCTTTAGATACTCTAGCAGATTGATCAGTTGATAAAATGATAAAAAATGTGCATAGCTTTTATCTGAAATCATTTATTTGAATGATGAAGCGATCAAGAAGGTATATTCCTTATGGCCTGGCGATGCTTCCTTCTCTTTGTTGGACAAATATCTCATAAAAATCATAATACCTTTTGAAACTTTTTTGTACAAATTAAATATCCTCCACGACTCTTGCCTCCGCCTCTGCTGCCGTCTCTGCTGCCGTCTCTGCTGCCGCCTCTGCTGCTGCTGCTGTTTCTGTTGCAATCGAGCCGAAGACAAACAACAGTCAATGCCAATTAAATGGGAATTTTAATTAGCGTAAGTTGCGCGGCATGACGTCAGATCGTTTGGGGTTGGGGAGGGACTAGGGAGGGGCCTCTGGCAGGACCGGGGGCCAAGTGCAGGTGCAATTCAATGAAAAATAATAAGAAACGTATCAATAAGTTTCGTTATGTGTACAAAGGAGGAACGTGATTCTGGCCAGGAGTTAAAGATAAACAAAGGAGAGGAGAGGGAGGAAGAGATAAGAGGGATGAACTGCGGTAGGGGAAAAACGGAAAATGACACTTGAAATGTATGATATTATATCATCTTTCAAGGAAATGGAGGGTAAGCTTAAGCTTGAGAGACAGGGAAGAGGGTGGAAAGCCCCAATACAAACTTGTGTATCCATATACAGACATACCACGATATCTATAGGGATATATCTTAAGCTTAAACCTGAAAAATTCTAGAAAATTATAGAATATACTTAAATCATATGAGATTAATTTAAGGGTAGAATATATTTATTATCAATCCGTTAAGATCAAATTATTTTCTATAATTGCTGAAACAAAATTTAAGAAAAATAAATAAAAATTATATCTTACATGAGATATTGAAAAAGTTAGCTTTACTTTCCATAAATATAAAAGATATTTCTCCTACCAACCTTTAACATTAATATCCTAATATCCAGCCTTATCCTGAGATCTAAATAAGATCTCAAGCGGTATCACAACGGCCCGAAACCGGCCTAAGAGTAACGGGCTTCCGGGGAGCTTAACCTAACCTATCCTTAATTCCCTAAGATATCTAAGATATATATCATATATTATTTGTGTACAGTTTGGAAATATATTTCAACGATACACCATATACCATAGCAATATACATACATAACTTCATTTATTTCTCTTATTAGTTTTTACACTATCATAGAATTTGTGTGGCACTCTTCTTTGGGGGATTCTGGGCACTCGATGCCATAACAAAATCTAATCTAATCAAACAACAATTAAAACACACACTCTCACAGTCCCACAGCCAGTGTACATTTATTTCAAATATTTACCAACTCAATTCGATTTGACCCAATGCATTTGCCATATACATATGTACATATGTATGTATGTATAGATTTTAGCCATTTTCCATATATCGTTTGGAGTGGGATATAAAAATGCACATTCGATTTGGTCGAAAAACTGGCGGACACTTTGAACAATTTCCAGCCCAGTACAGGACAGCGCACTAGTTAGTCGTTCATCAAACAAGGCCAGAAGAGAGTGTCGCTTTATGGATACTCATACACACACACACACACTCGTACATACTATACTATACATATGTATATGTGGTATCCCATAGGTAGTGTGTGCGTGTCTGTGTGGCAACTATGCGAATGACTGACTGACTGCTTTGGGGCCTCGCCTCGCCTCTGATGCTGCTGCTGCTCTGTTCTGCTGCTGTGTTCTGCTTCCGTTTCTGTTTGATTTCATTACATCATTTGACGTCTGACTATTTGCCGGCCGGCTGGGCTTGGTCTTGGTCTGGGGTTGGGATTTGGATTCGGAATCGGGTTTTGGCATTGGGTTTTGGTAGGGGGTTTTCGGTTGTGGATGGGTGACAATTCCCACGTGCATTTGCCGTGTGAAAATTGTGCGCTATGATTTTTGTAATTTGATTTGCAGATTTTTGTCCTCTATCCGGCAGATTTCCTCACTCGTTCGCATCTCCCCATCCCCCAATCCCCAGCTCTCTCCTGTCTCTCTCGTTTCCCGGTTTCCCATTTCTATATGCGGAATTCCCCAAACTGATGACTGTTCATCGTTCGTACCGGCTACTCCAGGGACCTGGACTCCTCTCTTTCCTCTCTCTCCCCTTTTCGAATGGCTGGCTGGCTGTTCGTTGTGTTAGTTGTGAGAGTGCTTCTGCGCTTTTGGGGGGACTGGGGGGTGACTGAAACCACTTTTTATGATGATGTTGGTTCGTTCATTCGTTGCTTGCCTTATTTTGTATTTGATCAATTTGTATTCTTCTGTTACATAGTTGATTTTGCCTACATGCATTTCAATTTGAATGCCTCCACAGCCCACATCCAACATCCACATCCAGGCTGGGCTGGCATTCTGCTGCCATCCTGCCAACCAGTCCCTCATCCTTGTCATGTGTCAATTGCAATGTTGCCAGGCTTGCCGAAGGAATTAAAATTCAATTCTGTTTTCATATGCACAAAACGGAAATTGAAAAATAGTGAGAAGAGCACAGAGACGACGAGCGAAAGCAGCGAAAGAGTAGAGAAAACTTGTCGTTGTCGTTGTCGTTGCTGATGTTTCTGTTGCCTTTACCTACGGTTCTTCGGCTTTTCTTGAGTTGGCTTGGAAAATGCAATCGATGCTATTCAGAAAACTGCCAGAGTCTTCCCTTTGACAATCTCCGACAGAACATTATTAAACCCAATGACAGATCTCTCCACCGCTCCACCGCTCCACCGCTTCACCGCTCCACCGCTCCTCCCCTCCACCACTCCATCGTTCCATCATTCTACGACTGTCTCCCCCTCTCTTCTCTGGCTATTAAGTCAAGTTCCTCGATGAGACATTGTCTCAATCCGAATCCCAAAAGATAAACTGGAACTGCTTATAAATTCCTTTGTCCTCGACTGCAGCTGTCAATGCAGCATCTTTAATCTTTCGATCAGAGCGATCCTTTGGTTGTCTCGTTTGGGGATCGCTTTGGGGCTCTCTGGGCCTCCTCTGGTCTGTTATATATGCAGGAATGCAGCAGCCAGTGGCTGCAGTGCCTCTCCTCAACTGGTTTTTCGTTCGTTTTATTTTTTGTTTGTCGTCTGCCCGGCAGCTGGCCGGCCCGTCCCGGCGTGTTAACCCATTGCAGGTACTTAGGGTTAAGGGCTTGAAGCTTGAAGTTGAAACAATGAAGAACTTTGATTTATTCAATTTATACAATTTAAAATCTTTTTATTTCAGAAGGTTTTGGTGAAGGTTTTTCGGCATTTGGCCATCAAAATGAGACAGTTGTGGATGAGGGTAAGGTTTTTGGTTGAAGGTTCAGCTTTAGGAATGCTTAAGAAGTACATATTCTGAAGGTTTTCAAAGGCGACTTTGATCTTTAGTTTTCTCTCTATATCAATCTCGGATGGACGCAGCTCTAAGTCCCAGATTTTGAAGGCTAAAAGAGATACATACAGAGATGATCCTTTGAGACCTACAAATATTATATTATAGGGCGATGACAACGATCCCAGAATTTTTTTATGATATAATCCTAACCTTTTTGATAGGAATATTGACTCTAACATTCTTAGTTCTTTTCCTTATAAAATTCCATCAGAAATCGTTAAAGCTAAGCTTCCGCCTTGTCTTTCAGGTAAGAATTCCTGGATTTTCTTGGCGGGGGGAAATGGTATGTATATCGCTCTCATCCATTGCCATCGTCAATTATTTTATGATGGCTATGCGTCTATTAGCCGGGACCTCCCCAGAGCAGAGACAGAGCAGGAGCAGAGCAGGGGCAGAGCAGGGGCAGAGCAGGAGCAGAGTGGGTTACCCGAGATTGCATGGATCGCTCGGTGTTGGTTTTGGTCTTCGAGGATGTAGGGGCCAGGCCGGGCCGGGCCTCTGCTGCCATACCAAAATGAGCCATAAGTGGAACAAAGCTTGGGAACGTGACCAAATCAAATTTAATGGGTATTTCCATCAGTGCGAAGGAGAGAACAACAACAGAGGAGGGAAATAGAAAAAAACCCCAGAAAGAGAGTGAGAGAGGGAGGGGAGGTAGGTAGGAGTAGCGCCTCCAAAGAGAGCGTTAACGGTCCCCGCCTGAGTGGGAGACAAATGAAAGCGAAAACGAAAGCAGAAGCTGCACAATTTGCCTGTCAAAAAAAGGGAACAGCACGAAAGCGAAAAGGAAAGAGGGAGAATGAAGGATGAAGAAGTGCTGTTCCCCGAAAAAAGAACAAGAAAATGAAACAAGACGAACTGTATCCCGGCCAATCTTATGGATGTTGTTGTAATTGGCTGTTGTTCCTATACTCCCGATGCTCCCAGATTGTTTCGAGCAAATGATTTATGCCTGTCTGCACGGTCTCCGATGTGGTGGTGGGGGTGGGGGGGTGCAAGAGTAGTGGGGTAAATCAGTTTGGATTCGCATTTGAAATATCCATATAAATATTTAAAGAGCACGTGGCCATTGTAAATGGTATGTCATGTTAGATGGCAAACAATTAATCAAAGATTTGTATTTCCCTAACTCCCCCATCGGGCCAATTCCTATCTCACTCTCTCTCCTGCTTTTCCCCAAGGAGTACCAGCGTTAAAATCTCTTTTTTTATGTTGTTTTGTTTTTGTTTTCTTGTATTTGAGCTTAGCAACATTCTCCAGTGGGGGCTTGGCAACATTCTCCAGTGGGGACTTGGCAACATTCTCCAGTGGGAGCTTGGCAACATTCTCCAGTGAAGGTTTGGCAACATTCTCCAGTAGAGGCTTGCCAACATTCGACTGTGGAGGCTTAGCAGCATTTCCCAGTGGCGGCTTCGCAACATTCTCCAGTGGCGGTTTGGCAACATTCCCCTGTGGCGAGTGGCAACATTGAGCAACCTTTCGACGCTGGCAACATTTACCGCTAACCGTTTGCGCTCGCTCCTTATTCAGCAAGTCCATGCAGCTGCGGCTCTCTCGCTGTCGTTTTTCTGCTGTCCTCTCTCTCTGGTTTGCTCTCTTGCTCTCTGAATGGTATACACAGGAAACGAAGGCAAGAAGCCTCACGAATCGACGCATGACCATGCCAAGCCATACCACAGGGTGCCTCATGTTCATCATTAAACAGCCACAGACCCCATGTCAAGTACGTTTCATCATAATTTGGCCATTAATACACACAGAAACACACTAGCACACACACTCGCACACATATGTATGTACATGTAGGACTTGTATCCTTGGCAGGACCCGTACGCCAAACGTTGAAGGTGTTTCCTTTTCACCGTCGTGGATTTTCCCTCACGCATTGTTAAATATTTAATCAACAAAATTTAATGCGTGGTTTTTTTCATTCACCTTTTTCTTCGCTTTGTACGGGGCTTCGTCATGGGCTTCCTTCAAAACCGTTATTTTCCTGCCGCTTTCGTCATTGATAAATATTGTAAGAGTCACCAGTCCGCACGTGTCTGGCCGAAGGTGTCAAGATTTTTTTTTTGTGTATCACAGGAGGCATTTCCTTTCCTTAAATTAAAGATTATTTATACACTGACATTTGTGTGTGGTGTGGGGGTGTCAGATCCATAATCCATAAAGTACAAATTTACCTCAAATGGTGGGCGGGAACATAAATATATAAAGGTAGCCTTAAAATAGAACCTATACTTGGAATGGCTTTAATGGATTCCATTCTTAAATTCACTAGAAAATCTGTAATTAAAGTTTCACAGAAAAGATTTAACACAATGGCCTTGGAAGAGGACTTTTGACAATGGATTTTGTGTTTTTTGGTCAAAGGTCACTTGGCCTAACACCCACGCATCAGGGCAGATGTCGCAAACAGCAAAATTCTTTGATGGATTGGGATTAGAAAAATGTTGAAGCTGGATGGAAAAAATATCAAATATCAATTTAATAACCTTGCAAATGTGTGTTAAAGTGAGTAAAGCTGGGAGGTCCCGAAGGATATAAATATATATTATAATTATTCAAAATATCTGCCTTGATTTTATTGTATTTTTAAATATTTTTTTTTTGTGAAAAATTTGGTTACGAATTTAAAAATTTGCATATAAATATTTGATTATCAAATCGTAAAAAAAAATTGCCTGAAAAGGCAAATATATATTTTGCGGCTTACCAATTTTGATAGGAACATTAAACATTTGATAATAAATTATGCTAATATTGTGGATACAGCTCATTAAATTAATTCCACCTTTTTTTTCTCTGCTCTATTGTTTTAATAGAATTTGGAATTGCATAATAAATTTGCACTTTCCCATAGCCTTTTTTGTGGCCCACTTTCAGGTGCAAATCGAATACGAATTTACAGATTTCTTCTTCCTTTTTCTACATCTACAGGAGAGACCCAATCTGTGCTTGCATTTTATAAATTTTTGATGACCAAAACAACTTCCAGAAAAGTGGCAAAGAAAACTCTAAAAGAAAGCTTTAGGACCCAAAATATCTTCACTTGAGGTGAGAACTTCCAAAAATATAAAACAAACAGAGGGAAAAAAAACCTGGCAACAGAAGTAAACTGTAACATTTTTTATGCAATTATTTTTAATTTTTGTCGAGGTCTGTTTTTGTTTGAGGAGGCGAAACTTTGAAGTGGCAACAGAGAGCCTCCAGCTCTCCTCTGGGAGAGGGGAGGGCTATGGGCTGGCTCTGGAGGGGAGTGGAGTGCTATCTGCTTGGCTCAATCAAAGAGCCAACAAAACGTGGCACAGTCTTGGGGCAACAACAACAGAAATGCTGCATGCAAATAAAAAAGTCGTAAACGATGGGCAGAAGAGGGTACAAAAAAATATCTGGCCCTGCGGTCAGTTTGCTTATATTTCTTATTTAATTTTACACTTTCTCACGCGGCAGTCTTCCCTCCGTCTCTCTCTCACACTCTCTCTCTCTCTCTGTCTCTTTCTAAATTCTAGAGGATTTTTTTGTGAATTATTTTTCCAGCTTTTTTTGTTGTTTAGGGGTATATTGTATTTCCACACAGGAAGCCCTATCTCGCCTATTTAAAACTCTGAAGTTTGAAGAGCTGGAAGAACTAATTTTTAATGGAATAATTACATAGGTATATTATATATAAATGCTGCCCAAAATAGACTTCCATTCAAATATTTATATTTATTAATATTAAGCTTCCATTTTGGACATAAATGTATGCATTTCGATGGAATCCAGGAAAAAAGCCCACCAAAAAACCTCTTCCTACTAGTCAAAAAAATTAAATAGATTTTTTTGACAGATTTGGGCCTCCACAATTTTTTAAGAATTATGGATTTTTTTTTTCTAGGTTAGTTTTTATTTAAGACTTATTGAAATTTGGTCCCTTTTCATGTTATTTTCAGAGGTAGAGCTTCTGTTCTCTATTCCATAACCTTCCCTATAGCTGAAGTCTTGGGTATCCCAATGTCGTAATACCCACTGCCCATGGAGCCCCCCTTGATGTATTATTTGCATACGTTGTGGGGGTTCCAGCTTGAAGTCGGAATTGAGATTCGAAATCCTCCTCTAGGACTTGGTCACGTTTTGTCAAATATTTTCTGTGTGTCCTGCCGGGTCCATTTTTTTTTGCTTTTGCCCACAGGAAAATTTTGTTTAATATTTTAGTTTTGCTTGGCGCTGGGGCGCTGTCGTTGGCGCTGTCGTTGGGTTTTACTTTTGGGTCTGGTCTGAGCAATTTAGTGAAATATTTTGATTGCCAAACATGGCAGAACGGCAGGCACCATGGCGTTTTCATATGAATAACCGACTGCACTTAGCATACTCACAGATACAGTAAGCATGTGGGTGTGTGTTGGTGTGTGTGAGTTTGTACGCTTGTGTGTGTCTAAGCGGAAGTGGCAACATTGGCGCCACAAGCAAAAGTTTTTGTCGCTGACAGGAAGTTGCAATTTTGTTTGCAATTTCCTTCAGCGCACATTTCGGTGCAGAAGGAGTGAAAGAGAGAGAGAGAGAGAGTGGAAAGAGAGATGTACAGAAAAGAACAACAACTCGGAAATGGGGACAGGGTTGCCATGCCTTCTTCTGCCTTCTGCCTGCTGTCAGCATGTTTAGTTAACTAAGTTGCGGTTATTACAAGTGAGAGGTGCGAGAGTTTAGAGCTGCCCTCCTCCCCAGGATGCGAGGTGCGAGTTTAGAGTTGCCATCAAACCGAAAGAGAGGGAAGGGCAGGATGCGGTTTTCCAGGGGAAGTACACGTGCGTTCTGCCGCTTCTCTGTCACTGGCTTCTGCCTCTGCCACTGCCACCGCTACTGCATCAGCCATATTTTCCAGAGCCAACTTTCGTGGCAAATTAATTTGCAACAAAAGTTGCACAGCGCATTACACAAATTGAAATATGCAGAACACGCATTTCGCTCTTTTAATCTATTTTCCGTCTCTGTCTCTCTTGCTCTCTATCTCTATCTCAATTTTTTTTGGCTCTTAGTTTTTCGAGTTTTTAATTTTATTCCCCTGTAATTTGTGGATTAATACGGAATTATGGAAATGACAATGTAAGCTGAAACGCGATAGGAAACCTTTTTTTAGGAGAATAGCAGCAGCATAGAAGCAGCAACCAGTTTCAATTAGTTTTCTGGTTGCCATAATGAGCTTTAATTTCATATATAATTTACATTATTGTTGCAACACTTTTGCTTTAGTTTTTGCTAATCGTGCTCATGACAGCTTAATTAACGCTTTCGCTGCCTGGCAACACTGACAGCCATCTCCCCGGTCGGAGCAGCTGCAACTACATACTGTTATCAAATTGAAAGCTTAGCTGCTTGCAATGGGAAGTAGTTGTAGGACTTGAGCCGTGACAAGGAATGGCAATGAGAGAAAGAGAGAGAGAGAGAGGGTTATTGCTGTGACACCTATGCAAATGTCAGTTGAGGAGAGACAGCGATATGTGGTGTGGTATGACAATTACGAGTGCAAGAGT
Organism: Drosophila athabasca; assembly: GCA_008121215.1. Classification (NCBI taxonomy): domain Eukaryota; kingdom Metazoa; phylum Arthropoda; class Insecta; order Diptera; family Drosophilidae; genus Drosophila; species Drosophila athabasca. The sequence continues at coordinate 1,394,468 of CM017794.1, forward strand.
TAAAGTGTTGTAGAGAACATTTATATCTAATATATAAACATCTCATGTCACAGGGTTTGTGGTTGAACACCTCGGCATTGAAAGAACAGATAAACGAGTAAGCACTGTAAGGAAAATGTGCGTGTGCGCATGTTGCAATTGCATGAAACTGCGTCAAAAAAGGCAAAAGATGAATGAAGTTGAGATGAGGACGAAGATCTATTAGTAGTTGTGACAGAAAAGCTGTTTTGATCATAACTGAGGTTTCTGATTGAAGGAAGAGCTACACAGCCTCCGGTTTGTTCTCGTGCCTCTTTTGTTTCAGTTTCCCGCGTTTGCGACGTGCGCACATGCACTTTTTTTTATGAAAGAGTTCACATATTTGCAATAAACCTCGTTTAACCCTATTGAAAGCTTAAACTTTGTTAAATCTTCCATATGAAGCCCTAACCATCAACCAGTTAACAGCTCAAGTTAATAGTGAAAAAGTATGATACAATAACCGACTGCTATGACATTTACCTTCCAATCCGCGGCTTTAAATGTCAAACGAAATCTCCTGTTTCAATTTACGTTACACCGGAATATCCATTGGTCAGTGGACCATGAAAACGTTGACCAATTAAATGCCACTCTGAGGCATTTTTCCCCTGAGTTGTTTCCCAATTAGTTGAACCTTAAATTTCCCTACACACACACACACACATACACTTAAACAAAGGTGGATAGGTGGGGGCGGCAGGTAAATCCTCAACCGACACCATTTTTTCATACGCAATTTCATTCACAAATAAATTAATGCCAACGGAGAAAAATATTTTTCTAAAATGTTTTTGTTTTTTTTTCTTCAAATCATTTTCTGTTTTGTTTTTTTGGTTTTTTGTTTACAAACTTTTCAGTTGACGGCATTTGCTGCCATGGACAGCAGCAGCAACAGCGAGGGATGGCTCAAAGGTCAGCAGATGGACACACACAGACCCCCCACTCGTCTCCGTATATATGTATGTATATATCTACATAAATTCCTCCACTGACATAATTTGCTCAATCATTTGCATAATTTTTAACAGTCCAGCAGCCCAGAGGCACGCTCGCCGTTTGCATTTCTCACTGATTTATTTTATTTTTTATTTATATATTTTTTGGTGTGTTGCGCATCTCGTTAACAGGCGACGAGGAGCCCAAAAAAAAACCAAAAAAAACCAGAGAAATATTCAACACCAAAGCAAACAAACAGCAGAAGAAAATAATAAAAACAAGAGAGAAAGGTTGACATTAAGGGTGTCGACTATGGGGATACCTGGTAGTTCTTTGCCAAGGAATACTTTGATAATAATTTCTGAAAATTGTATCAGTATTACTGCCTTTCAAATGTTGCCATAATTATGTGATAAAGCTGGATTCTAGGATCTTCAAAATGGGAAAAGCTATACGACTTTTAATGATGGAATTTCGAATCATTTTTGACATTTAAGGGGACTCAAGAGTGATTCAAAGTGGGTGCCACATCCCAGAGAAATAATCCCATATATATATACCCCCTGAATGCCGGGGTATAAGAAGAACTGATTGGTGTTTTTGTAGGTCTATATGTATCTCTCTCACATCTCTCTCTCTCTCTCTCACACTCACTCACTCGCCGACTGATAACAGAATATTTTTGGGAAGCATACTTTGCGGCTGAGGCCCGTAGCGTTGGTCGAAAGAGGTGGAGTGAAAAGTGTGAGAAAAAACGGGGCGAGAAAAAAATGCGACACGTGTTGCCGCAGCAGTTAAAAAATTGCCACCGCCCGTTAGCAGCAGCAGAGCTTTTCCAGTTGCCAGTTGCCATTTGCCACATTTTGCACATAAAAATAATTGTGTTTACTTTGTTTAATGCGATCAATGCGACAGAGAGGCCAGAGAGGCTTTCCTCTCCTCCCATGGAATGCCAGACGATGGCAAGTGTTTGATGTAAGCGTATCTGCAAGATACACATCCCAAATGAGAGTCTGTATCTGTGTGTGTTTGTGTGTGTGTGTGTGCTGGGGAAATGGGAAATGCCAAAATTTGTTAGAAATCGATTGCCAATTCGCTTCATGCGTAGCCCCCAGCTCTTCTTCCCCCTTTCGATGCCAACAGGTCGCTGCGACATATTTGTCTGAGGGGGAGGGAAATGTTGCAGGGGGGAGGCCTTGTTGATTTTATCTAAACCGGCAAGTGGTGGGGAAATTTTAATTGAAACTCTCTGCTGATTAAACAATATGTTTGAATTTTGATTTGAGATTTTGTGAGGGAAATAAACGATAAAAAAAACGAGTCATAAAATGAAAGTTTTTCTAGAAAACCAGTTGGATAATCGAAAGGGATAATCGGAAGGGATAATCGGGAATGGATAATCGGGATAGATGTGATGCATTGGTAAGAATCGAGGAGAACTGATGACTCTGAGATCTTGAAGTCTTTCACTTCACAATTTTGACTCCTTGGGTTTGTTGGTTTTCCCATAACTCTTCAATCTTCCAAGATTTACCCTTACCCATTCCAACCCTTTACTTTCCAATGATCTTAATAGGACATCGCCATAGCTCTCATTCCTTTCGTATTCCATCCAGTCATAACTTACCCTTAACCGGGCCCTCCCCTTGGGTATGGCTTAAACGCCTCTTTCTTGACCCAAATTGAAGTTCGAAATAGACTTAGAGCCTTCAACTATTGACGGGTGTTGCTGTCACGGCCACAGGATGACAAGTGTTGTTTGATTTTCCTATTTTCAGCCAAGAGGAAGAAGAAAAGTCCTAAGTCCTAAACGAAGCTGCAGAACATGTCACTGGGAGCTGCCTGGACATTTCAATCAGAGTCCTGTTTGCATCCTGCATCCTGCACCTTTCGTCTGGTTATCCCCTACCAAGGGCAAGGCATGTCCTGGCATGTGGATGCAAATGCCTAGGCAGGACACGATTTCCCAGCATTGACGCCAGCCAATTCGCATCCTCTGAACATTTTCCCTTTTCTTTTTCTTTTGCTCTCTCCGCTCTCTCATGGAAATTGGTTGAAAATTCAACTTTTAGTTTGGGCATTTCAATGCAGATGTTAAAATTCATTTAGCCCCTAACGGACTTCACTTCCAGTCCCCTTTCCCCCCTTCAATCCCCCTTTCCTCCCCCTTCATTTCCCTTTTGGGGAGAGTATTTTCCCAAAAACTTGCTGTAAAAATGTTTGCATCAATATTTAAACAGCCGGAAATTTGTGCTCTTTTTTTTTTTTGGCATTTTGAAGCCAGCCACTCGAGTCATTTGGGATGCAAACTTAATTATAATTTCATTGGGTTTGTTATATAATATGTACTTTTCCGTACGTACATATATCTTCCGCACTTGCAATAGTTTTTGCCCCCCCAGTCGTTGTTTTTTCTATGCATTCCGTTGTAAAATGAAACTAATTCACTTTGGTGTGTAAATATTTAAGGGTCTCCCCTTGGAGAGTTGTAGAACTTTAAGTGCCACCCTCGCAGGGGATAAAAGCTGCTTATTTGAGTTGTCACTTATTTGGCATCAAAATCAAATTGTAATTTATTACAACAAAATGATTATTTAATAACAATGGCAGCAGCAGCAGAGTAGCCTCAAGCCTCCCCATTCCCAAAAGACTTGACAAGAACTCAGTGCACTTTTCCATAAATATGCATAAGACATGGCAATAGAAAGAGACGACACGAATGGCATAAAGAGATAGCAATAGCCAGAGAGAGAGTGCGAAAGAGAGTGTGCTGCATTCTCTATCTCAGTCTCCGTCTCGACATGATTTGTGGCATTTTCTGACTGCTGCCTGATGTCCCCATTTTCCCGTACAGTAATTGTAACTGTCATGTTGTGTGTGTGTCAGCCTTGTGTCGTCTCCGAGAGTTAGAAATTGAAATTTATTTGCATTTTTGATTTGTCAGTCATCATAAATATGCAAGGACCAGGGCAAAGAGAGGGAGACAGAGGGAGAGACAGAGAGAGAGCGGCAAAAAGTGGCATTTTGCTTTCTGATGAGATTTTTTAATGAACTTCACTCAGAACCAAAACCCAAATCCCCAGACCCAGACCCGGCCAATCCCAAGCCCTTGCCCAACCCCTACACACTTTACATACCCAAAAGTGCAGAGAATAGAAGGGTATATCGGCTGGCAGATGGTTTTGCTCTATCCAGAATGAGGGCATGCCTATAGGAGAGTCTTAAGGATAAGGAAACATGAGATATCCATTGATTTTCTTATTTTAGGATACCCATAGAATGCTTTCCCTTAGACCTATTCCAAATCCCTTTTTCGTAAGTCAAAATATGGTTAATGGATAACCCCTAGTCGCCATACTTGTTATGTAATTCTTACGCCTTTCTTACCCACAGTCTGTGCTCTAGAGGAAGCCACAAAAAGTGGCATTAATTGTTCTGATCTTTGCTTTGCAGCTTACGGCTTTTTTCACAGTCACAGCCAAGTTCAAAGCTAATGATGGGAGGAAGCCCTTGCTTTTGGCTCGGTTCCACGCTTCATGCCCCATACGCGCCATACGCGCCACACGCCCCCCACACAACATTCAACGATTTTTGCTTTGATTGAAACTGAAACCGAAAAAGGATTTCACTTCAGACTTTGACTGGGCTTAAAAGTTCAATGCATCTAGGCTTACCTCAAAAAGGCACTACGAGAGACAGAGAGAGAGAGAGAGAGGCAGTGCGGGAGACAGAGACACAGAGGGAGGCAGTGCGGGAGACAGAGACAGAGAGATAGAGAAAAGAGTAAGAGAAGGACTAGCACAGGGTTAAAGCCAGAGGAAAAGCCATTTGGTAAGCTCTCAATCCCCTTTCCCCTAGCTCTTGTTTGCATCATATTTCTGCAACTTTTTGTTTTCTATTTATCTTATCCTGTTATCCCATTCCCATTCTCCTCTCCTCCCAGCGGAAAATCGAATGGTTCCATTTCCAGAGCAGAGCACACACACACATGGACACAAAAACTTGCACGTCACTAAACATCATTTGTTTCTCTGCTTCTAGAGGGGGAAATTCCACCCCCCAGGCTATCACCCACCCCCGTTGCTGTCCGTTCGTTCGTTCTGGCGAGTGTGCTTGGAAATCATAAATTACCCCGAAAAAGTATGCAACATAATACCAGAAATTTGTGTAAGCGCATTCTCAACGCGTGTGAGGGGGTGTCGGGGTGTTGTTTTCCAAGGGGTAGTACAACCCTAAGCGCATTTCCCGTGCACTTGGCATGACCCACACACAGCTGTCAGGATTCGCAGGTCCCGAACCTGAAAGCAGCTCAAGCTCAGCTCCCCTCCCCCACCCCCACTAGCGGTTAACTAACGTTTGCTCTAAATGTTATAAATATATAAATAAATAAATATTAGAATGAGAATGAGAACGAGCAGGAGAAGGGAAGATAATTTTGGAGCAAGTAGCAGAAAGCAGATACCCTAGCAGTGCTAGATAAGTCTTAAAGCAGATAGGAAACATAGATATACATATATATCTATTCAAAAAACATACGTAAATTAGACAATTTATGACTGCTAGAGTGAGAGCGGAGAAAGTCAAGTGCAGTAAGCAATTAAGATCCTAATTTAGTCCAAAAATACTGATGCTTGCATGCAATCAGTTGGGCACTCGCAGTACCGATGCACCCGTTCCGTGGTCACAAGTGTCTAGAATTTTCTTTTAAGGACTAAACAGCATCAAAAAATGTATATATCGTGCATGGAATTTGAAGAGTAATAATTGTATTGCATATCCAAAATCTTGTTCAAAATAACTCTAGCCCTTGTCAGGGTATTTGTGCATATATGTACATATGTGTATACATTCTAAATGAATCCTGCTTTTGTTTAGCTTTCCCCCAATGCTGGAACAAGAAAAATACAAAATATATACATATTTTTCCTTGCAACACAAATAATAATAAATGTTGCAATTGAGTTTTGGTCAGCCGTTGGGCATTCCTATCCTACCAATAAAAATTTCGGTATTTATTTGGGGAAAATATATGTAGTTATATTTTAATAAGCTTAAATGCTCTTTTGTTACCAAGAACATCAATGTTACATGGCCCATTAACATGAGGCTTAAACACTTTGCCATTTAAGGGAAAATACATTTTAAAATACACGAAATTTCACTTAATTTTTCGTTTGACAAACTCTCACAAATATGTTCCCTGATTAACCACAACGTTTCCAAAAACACACGTGGTCTATATTTAGATACACAAAAATGTGTGTAAAAATACTTGTTTTTGGTCTCTCATCAATTTCGGATCAGATTGTTCAAGTTAATTACGGAAAATTTACCAAAATAACTTTTGCTGGAAAATCGAACACAGACAGATTTTTGTGGTTTCTCCTCTTCAGATTTGGCTAAAGCTAAAGTCAGGGTCGCCCATGTGCCCATCCCCCTTTGGAGCACTTTATTTGCCAACAGTTTCACTTATTTCACAAATTTATTTAGTTCTCCATTTTGCAGCTGGCACTTGAACATTTATTCGATTGAATGGCAGCAGCAGAAATCCAGCTGGCATTCCGCCGACATTTATATATATTTATGAAGTGCAGATATGAGTGTACATATGTGCTGTATAATCTATCTATCAGATGCCACATCCATCTAGGGGTTCTGCCACACGAGCTCACTAATTGCAAGCGGTGCGTATGGGGAGGCAACAACCAAAAAAAAAAGAGCGCCAGAGAGAGAGCGGGAGAGTGGGAGAGAGAGATGAAATAATAACCCAATGGTACTCAAATGAAGACCGCTCCAATGGGGATTAAGTGAAAGCGGATGGGGCGGAGGGGGGGTAGAGATGGGAGGGCGCCTGGGGAAAGCACTCATTTAAATTTCATGCTTATTGCCACAAAATAGCTCAGTTGGTGGCAGCCACCGCTGGCTGCTGCTGCTGTTGTTGCTCCTGCAACTGAAAATATTTTACATATATCACTGACAAGCGACGACGGATCAGGAAATGGCCAGAAGAGGTCGGCGGCGAGGCGAGGGGAGACGAGGGGAGGGGAGGGGAGGGGAGGCGGCGGGTCATGGGATGTGGGGATGTGGGAAAAAAGCCGGGACCAGCCAACCAAAAAACAAGCTTGGGGAAGCACCAAAATAACACCAAGGGACCCCATGTGTATATCCCTCTGTCCCTCTGTCCGGGTGAGTGCCAGAGTGTGTGTGTGTGTGTCTGTGTGTGTATGTGTGTGTGTGTGTGTGTGTGCTTGGTTAAGCTTTCAAGTAAAAATAGCAAAAATGCTGTCAACATAATAACGAAATTTTAACGCGCACAGCGCAACGAGAGACCCGCCTCGACGCGACTCGACTCGTCGCGTCTCGGTTGGGTTTTGGGTCTGCATGGATCTGTTCTGGGTTGCTCTGGACTGGTCTGGCAACGCCATTTCAACGCATCAAGTGATTGCTCTTCTTTTTTGCAATGCCCTTACAGAGTGTCCGTTACTCTATTGAGGGATAATGACACGAATAGGCATAGAAGTGGCTTTAAATATTAGAATTTGAAAGGGTATTTTATTTTTATAAAATAAATTTACTTTTTTTTAGGTATTTATTTCATTTTTGTATATAACAATTAATTATTTTAGAGAGCATTCAACACTTCGTTCCCCCTTGAAAATCCTCCACAGAAGCCCTTTTTTTTTTGGTTCTCCCTATCCTTTACCCCCCTGCTCCCCACAGCACCACTCCTCTCTCCTCTCTCTCCATCCTCGACTCTCGAAATATTCTGTGGAAAAACGTACGGCAAACTAAAAACTGAAATCCAGAAATAAATAAATTGACGTGGCTATGACGCTTACACGGTTGAGATGGGACGGGGTAGTGGCCCAAAGGGTGGGGCCAGTAAGAGGGTGAGAAGGTTCAGTTTCTGGGATTGCAGGATGTGCAAGGACACAATCATCCGCGGCGAACCAAGCGGCCTGCACGGCTCCGAGCTGGAATCCGCCACTGCTCCTACAGCTTCCACTTTTACTCTGCTCCAGCTCCTGCTGCAGTTGCTCGTAAATTCGGCATGAAAAAGTTGCACGAATAAATTAAATTTGTTTGCAGAGAGAAAAATACCCCCCAACCCCCCCAAAAAAAAGGGAAAAGAAAAAGTGAGGAAAGAGGAGGAAAGAGAAATCTCCGTTCGTCTCCTCTTTTGGCCACAGCAAATTGTCTGGCTAGCATGTGAGTGCATCTGTATTTAATTTTGCTATTTTAAACGAAATTTTCACGCTGCTTGCATTTGGATTTTAATTTATACATTCGTATACCTCAGCAAGAACGAGGAAACCAGGAGCAGGAGCAGGACCAAGACCAGGGGACCACCTTAGAGGTAGGTGACGATGAGGATGAGATGAGGATGAAGAGAGACGAAAGCGTCTAAGGAATCTATGTGGAATTCCACTTAGATGGTAATGAAAGCTCTCAGCTAAAGATGGTTTAGGAGACAGACACAGACAGATACAGAGAAGAGCCTGGGAAGAGCCCGGGAAGAGCCAGGGAAGAGCCAGGGAAGAGCCAGGGAAGAGCCAGGGAAGAGCCAGGGAAGAGCCAGGGAAGAGCCAGGGAAGAGCCAGGGAAGAGCCAGGGAAGAGCCAGGGAAGAGCCAGGGAAGAGCCAGGGAAGAGCCAGGGAAGAGCCAGGGAAGTGGGAAAGAAGTCTAGCTAGAAATAATGGAAACTCTAAGTAATTGTTGTATAATTTAGTTAACTAAATTTGGAGTTTGTTCTGTTGGAAGAGGTACTATATGGTATGCACATCCTTGTAGCTTTGTATAGTGTCCTCTACTATCATCCAACATTCAATAGACAATACTTTGAACATTCTCTTTGGACATGGGGCGTATTCCTAGTCTCTTCCTTCTAGTCCTTTATGATCGATTGACACTCTCTCCACCCCTGAATGTTGACAGATATTTTCAGTCATAGAAATGGAATTTCAACTGCTGCTTAAGCTTGTAAATTACATTCCATTACAGGCCCTTCCCATTCCATCAGGTTCAATGTTCCTTTCAAATGCCAGCCCCATCATCTGCCGCCCGTTGAGCGCTTTCGGCCAATGTTGAAGGCAAAATGGCGATTGTCGTCGATTGTCGAGCCCAATCAGCCGTGCATCTCACGCAGCGTTAAGCGCGATTCAATCGCCTCATCCCAAGCCCCCAAGTTGTTGCCCAGGTGACGATGAGCATAAAGACTTTCCAGTATCGATGTCTGTGCTGTGCCTGTGAACGTGCTAAATATCCCACAGACTTTGCATTCCACAGCCAACAACATGCATTGCCCGATTTCCATAGACTTTTCCCGGCTGTCTGCTCTGCCGCCCCTCGCCCCTTGGTCTTTGACGCTGCCATGGCATGCCACTTGAGCGTGCAATTGGCCGTGCAACGAGTCCTGCAACAGCAGCAGCAAGAGCAACAACACAAACAATCAAGCCGTGATTTGACACTTGAGCAAAGCGAACGATGCTCCAGAGAGGAGAGTGCCCAAAGAGTGAAAGCAATTTTAGGCCAAAGTGCGTTTCAAAAGGTCTGCTCTATCCGACACACACACACAGAAGGGGCAGGTCTACGTCTCCCTTCCATAGAAAATGGAAATTAAATAAAACCTGGGGACACTGACCACCTGGATTAGCCACGTCTGGTGGCCATTGCCATTGCCATCATCGTAGACATCGTAGACTACACACAATGCCTGGCCTGGCCTGCTAGGACCTGCCCCGTCCTAACGACAGTCAAATATAATTATGGCCATAACAAGATGGAGACATTGTTGGCCCAAGGAGCCCCCGTACAATAAGCCCCAGCCCCCGGGTCGGTAGGGGCCCAGTTCGAGGTGCGAAGCAAAACGCAAAACAGCCGCAGAGCAAGTGTCACCGCCATCACGCTCCTGGGAGGGAAATCAGCTTCAACAGAATGAAGCGTACACTGAGGAATATTACAGGGATTGTCAAGGAGAAGGAAAGTAGAGGAAAAGATAAGTGTGTGAAGGGAAAAACAGTGCTTGGGGGGAGAAAAAACTAGAATTATAATTTGAAATAGAAAGAGAATTTCCGAATTCGAAGAAAAGTGTATGATTACCGTATACCACGTAAAGCCATAATAATGAAGATTATTTCTGGCAAATGTTGGAGTATTCCTTAAAGATTCTCATTTTAAATATATTTTTTACAGGAACAGACACGAAGGACATTCTGTGAATATCCTTAATAACAGTTTTCCCTCGAAATGGAAGACTAAAACACGACGGTTGGAAGTTAACCCTCACATAAGCCCTTGGGAAAATGAATGTTCTTTGTCGGACACTTTGACGTTCCGATTAATGTTAACCCGAAGTCGAGAAACCAGGCCTTAAAGTCCCTTTTTACAATTACATTTTCCGCTTCCCAACTGATTTGCTTTTTCAACTTTTTGCTGAATAAAAATTCAAACTCTGAGATTTAATAATTTTGTAATACAAGAATTAGTGAGTATTTCTCTCAGTGCATTCAATCCATGGTCACGAAAAACTCTCGCTGGAGGAGGTAAAAGCAAATTATTATCATTTTTAAAAGTTGGCGAACTCATCCGGCTGTGGCTCGCTCGCTCCCCAGTCCCAGTCCCAGTCCCTTTTCCCGTTGTTGAGGTGACGCTGCGCTTGTTTAATTAAGCCAGAAGCATGAGAAGGAGGAGGAACAGGAGGAGGAGAAGGAGGAGCAGGAGGGGGAGTGGCAGAAGTAGCAACAGAAACAGTTGAGAAAAAGGCGGATGATTCGGAGTAGCAGAAGAGGGCGGCAAAGGAACGTTTTGTCGAGGTCATAAGGGTGGCATTGGCATTGGGTGGTTAGTGCTGGTGGTGGGTGGTGGTGGGGTGGTTGATGGGCTGGTGGGGTGGTTAACTCCAGTTGTAGTACTACTCGTACTCCCTGCTGGGTTCTCTGGATCTGGCTCTGGTTTGATTGCCACTCAACTGGGGATTTAAAATATGCGACAGGCGTAGCGCAAAAAGCAATCGAGATGGGGTCGGGGGTCGGGGGTCGGGGGGAAGGCGTCATGGATGATGGGCACTGGGACCGGGGCATAAACTGACAATCCCCGGCACTTAAACTATATACACGTGTTGTTTGCTTCCCGTTTTTTTCATTTTTCCCCCCCTCCCCCCTTCGTTTGGTTGGGGAAAATCAAAGTTTTGCCTGTGTTCACCTTTGGATAGTTGTTCAAATATGTCAACACAGAGAGAGAGAGAGAGAGAGAGAGACAACAACGAAGACAACGACAACTCTGGCGGAAAAAATTGCTGTGAAAATTTGCCAGACTGACGCAATTTATGGCCCTCCTCGGTTGACATTTTGTTGCAATAACCCGAAGCAAGACACAAGGAGGTACGAAGACACTAAAGGAGGAAACCAAAGGAAGCCAGCATGTTTCATATTTTGTCAACTACCAAAAGGGATTCGCTTTTCCTCGCGTTGCCTCCTTTTTCTACTCTTTTTTAGGGGTACTATCGCTTGAAGGAGAAGGTTTTTCAAATGGTTAAAGATTTACAAATCTTTAAGATTTTTCACCATTTTCTAAACGTTTTCTATGTGCGATTATCGTCTTTTCCTAGGTTCAACCTCAGTTTCATTCTCATTCCGTAAGACCAAAAATTTAGAAGTGTTCTCAAAGAAGAGACTAAAGATTCTTCTTCCAGAAGAGCATCTCGCTCTTCGGTTTCTTCTCCCCAGGTTTCTGCATATCTACGACATGTTGACGGTGAAAATAAATGGAAAATTGTTGCAACAGCAGTGGCAGTGGCAGTGGCACTTGCAAGTTGCATATTATTGTTTAGTTACCGAGAAAACATGTGTTAGGATTCGCACAGGAAATAAAAGAAATAAAAGCGCAAAAACCCGAAAGGATTTCCAATTTCTGTGCTCGAAATATGCAGGAGAAATTCTTCGGGTTCCTTCCCTCTCCCTTTGGTTACATGGTATCTCTTTTATAGGTCAAGTCGTGACCCAGTGGCTTGGCTTGGCTTGGCTTGGCTTCGGGGGGGGAGGGTTACGCTTTGCTTTTGGGGCACACCCCGAGAGCACAACCTTGAGTGAAAAATATTGTATGCGAGCAAAGTTAATGTCTGTTTACGTTTACGTTTACCGTTGCCTTTGCCTTTGCCTCTGCCTTTGCGCGCTGTAAACATGTATTTTTCCCCATTTTCCCAGCCGCCACGAATGTGTGGGGGCGTGGCACAGTGCACACGCATTTGGGGCCAAAGCTGTGGGGCGTTAACAAAGCCACTTCGTGGCTGGCACACTCTAGGGGCAACACCACCATCCGACAGAGCGAGACAGAGAGAACTTTGGACATTTGTTTGCCAGATGAGGGGGGGTTCCTCGTGGGGTTAGGGGTGGGGGGTGGGTGGGGTCACCCAGGTGGACAAATGACAAATGGCAAGCGTTTAACTCGGAATTGGCTAAAAGTGCTGCTGCACTGGAAAAGAAAGACCACGAAAAACTTTCCATTTGCGGGAGACGAGACCGAGAGCAAGTTCAAACTCGAATGTCAAATGTCGAAGAATTCTCTTTGACCAAAGTTGAACACACACACACACACACACACACACAGAAAAGCAGTTGATTTGGCCATGGCAAAAGTGCATTTCAATTTCATTTCAATTTCAATTTAGCCATCAAATCGGATTGAGACTCGACTGTTGGGAAAGTTTAAGCTTAACGATTTCAATCACAAGACGAAAACAATTTAAAGATATTTATAGAAATTTTCCAAAATTTTTCAATCAATTTCCATGGAATTTCTATAGAATTTACTTTTTATAGCAGCAGTTACACAAAATTCCTTAACCAATCTAAAATTCCTCTTCTAACTACAGAAATTTCTGCCCCTATTTATGTAATGAAACGGAAGTCCAAGCCAAAAGACTTGACACCTTGTCCGTCCGTCTGTCTTTCATGCTGCCAGACCAGAGCTCCTTTCCTGCTGCCTCTCTTCTATATTTATCTAACTGCCCTGCCCCCTCTCTGCCTCCCCTATCTGTCTTACCCCCTAGTACTGTCAGGACAGCGCCCTGTGGCTGCTTTTAATGGCTTGGTCCAATTGCCTCAAAAGCAACTTTGAAATGCAAAAATAAATGCGCTGCGATAAAATGCAAAAACAATACCCAGAGAGGAGACCCGCAAAAACAACAAAATACCAGCAAAAAAGCAACAAAAATACGAACAATATATTACAGAGCAACAACTACGGATAGATCTACAACATCTCCCCAACAGCAACAACAATAATTTAAAGGCAAAAACACAACAAGGACAACTTCATTACGCGTGATTTAAGGACAATTGTAGGCGAAAACACCTAAGAAAGGGGCGGTACTAGAAGGCAGGATGAGGATGAGGAGGAGCCTTGGAAGGGGGGGAGGAAGTACTGGTACTACGCTCCTCTTTTGCTTTTGGTGCGTTTTATTTATTTAAACGCATTTGTGTAAATTATCATTTTAAATTGCTGCCAGATGAGAGGAGTGGCAGGCCAGGAAAAGCAGGGAGCAGGGCGGCAAGGGAGGCGGAGAAGTGGACGAAAAGCAAGGCAAAGTAATATATAAATAAATGAATGTTGCTTATACGCACAACAACGGCTGTGGCAGTGGCAGTGGCAGTGTGGCAGTGGCAGAGTGCCAGAGTGCCAGTGCTGGTGCCAGAGAGACATCCTCTGTCGAGCCTGCCACTGATGGCTCTACCTCTCAGAGCCACTTCTACTTCGCATTTGACTCACTTTACAATGACATTTGCAATGTAATTTAATGAGTCACAATCTTGTTTCACCAACTGCCTGACACTTCCTCTCTTTCCCTCGCACACAGTTAGCTGGAAAATGCCAGGCCAAGTCAGGGCCATGCCATGCCCCAAGGAAAGTTTCAACCCCAACCCCGACTTAGGCCAAAAGCAAGCCCATATATAACAGCTTCTGTCAGTCATTCAGTGGCAAGATTGATGTTTTGCCTTTACAAAATTTTAAATGGAATTCAAAAATAAAGCAAAGCACCAGAAGAAATGCTGGAAACGACTACAGTATACCTTTTATTAGATTTTCATTACATATTATTTATTCGATTCGTACTAAATGTAGTGGAAATCATAAATGTAAATAAGGTGACCCCGACTGCCCATTCTCTTGTTAATCCTGCACCCACACAATATACCCTTCGTCTCCTCCAAGTAGGACAATTACCTCGCAAAGCAAATAAAATATGGTGAAAAACGTTTGCCAAACGAATTCTTCACCAATTTGTGTGTCGGGTGGGGTGACCCCGACAACGTGATGATAAAGATGAAGCTGAGGACTTTATTCTGTTGCTGTTGGCCCATTTTTTCTGCTGACCATGTCTATATTATGATTTCGTTTCGTGCTCTCCTTCCCTTATTTTTTTTTTGAAGTTAATTTGTGGCCACACGCCACTTGCTACTTGCCACTTGCCACATGTGAACGGTGGGAGGCAGGAGTGGAAAAGGTTTTTTTGGGAGAAGGACTGCAAATTTTTGCGCACGAGCGAAGCAAAGCGAAGCTGGCAAGTGCCTCAGCACTGGACCCGCAGAAATATCCAATTTGTGAAGGAGAGACACGGAGAGGTTTGAGCTCTGGAGAGGCACAGGCGGCACAGGGGTCCGTTCTCAGGTTCTGGTTCTGGTCATGAATGCCAAGTAAGGCGACTAAAGGAGTCGTCCTTGTCATCCAAGGCGTCCAGGCGTCCGCTTCGTCCGAGTCGCCTTCAAAGTAAATCACTTGAGAGCGGGGCCAGCAAAAGGAAACGCGTTGAGCTGCCATTTTGATTTGCGCAAAAGACGCAAAAAGGTAACTAACAAAGGGCCGGTCTGGGGCCACACCAGGACCAGGACCCCCCAGCCAAAGGACCTTGGTACCCTCAGCAGCACGCAGCCAGAGAACATTTTTCTATGTTTTTTTCTCTTGGCGATTTTCAATACCCTTGCAGATGTTTGCAGGGCAGAGAAAGGAGCTTTTCGATTCCTAGAATTAGATGAAAACTAGACCCTTAGTTCGTAGTATTTCTTGGTATAATTTACCAATTGTTCTGCCTACAATTCATAGATCATAGATCGATAATATACCCTCTCCAGTTCTAATGGTTTTCTAAGTATATTTAAATCTTCGGTTTCCGAAATCATTCTTCCAGTCTATGTTTCTTTTTTTTTGTATTTTGCTTGGACCGCACAATTTTTCTTACTTCTCCTTTTGGCTGGCTGTAGATTTGCTTCAGCTGCGTTTGAAAAATTGGCTGCCGTTGGCTGCCGTTGGCTGCCTTTGGCTTCAACGTTTTCGTCGTCACGTCACGTCAGGATGTCGGGACTTCACCTTGAGAAAGACACACAGAGAGTGGGGCAGAGTGGCACAGAGACTGAGGCAGAGAGATGTCACCCACACCTCTGCTGGCAACTACTTTTACTAACGCCATAATGATGATGTCACCATCAGCAAACGTCACCTCAATGCCGCAGAGCATAATGATGAGCAAAGGTTCGACCAAGGACCAGAACCAGGAGCCAAGCACTGAATGGATTTATTTGTGGCTGACGCCTCCGCCTGGCCAACTTATCTCCATCAGCGGGAGGCGGCGGCGGCGGCGGCGGCACAGATTGATCAACTAAAGCGGGGCACAAAACTTTCGCACAGGCTTAATGAGCTTTTAATAAAAGTCAAGCCAGCAATCCCCAGGCTTCCTTTGCAACTTCTTCATCAGCGATAGAGCAGGAGAGGGGAGAGAGAGGGAGGGAGAGAAAGCGAGAAAAAATCCAAGAAAAACTGGCCACGCACGCCCTGTCATGGGTGGCACAAAAAGGGGCCTGCCACAGGCACAGCCTCCGCCTCTGCCTCCGCCTCAGTCTTGTGCATTTGAGCGCAAAACTTATTTCTGTCACGGAAATTAAATTTGCTCGCTCAGGCGCCGCAGGCACAAGTGAAGTGAAGGCCTCCAAGCGCTTTGCCTAAATCATGCCCGACAGCACCAGACCAGGCCAGAACAGAACAGGGGCCTGAGCCATCCAAAACTTTGCACAACTTCCCCCGCACACAAAACCCACCCCCCAAAACGCCCTCTTCCTCCCTCTCCCTCTCTTTTGCCCCAGCGTTGCTAAGGCGACAATTATACGCTTTTAATCTCTTTTGAACGTCGCGAACGTGCCCAAAATTCTCAAAATCTTTTCCAAAAACACCCAAAAACTTGGCAGCCAAAGCAGCGAAGGTGTTGGCCTCTTGGTTAGCTGCTAGCTGCTATTGGGCCAAAAGGCTTCCCTTTATATAAACGAACAAAAAAAAAAGTAAATGCCTCAAATCCTTTGGAAAAGCCTTGTAACAGGCTCGAGAAATCTGTTGGGAATTAAACTTCAATGGAAATTTCCCATTTCACTTTCAGTTCAGCAGGGAAATTCGATTGCTGTTTTCCATTCAATCAATTGGTTTACTTAAAGGAAATAAGAGTCTAATTATTGCCAATCAAAATATCTGTGTATGTATTGTGATCCATCAATTACGATTGACCATTGAAAACCAAAAATACCAAAAGGACTTTAAGCCATTCAAAAATTATGCAGAACATATTGAAGCGAATGCCAATTGCGGTCTTTGGGTTGGGTTTTAGGGGCATGCCCCAATGCCTGCACCGCACAAACACCGCAACAACAAAAGCCTTGTCGATCGAAATTCTATTGGCCGTATAAATCTGGTACCTGGTCAATGGAAACTTCGGCCAGGGCTTACAACTCAATTCGCGTTAATTTTACAAAAAAAACAACAAAAAAACAGCCAACAAGGCTTGCAAAATTTCTGATATAGCTCTTGTGCGCTCAGCTCCTGGCTGCGGTTGTGGCATGTGGCAGCAGCAGAAATACAGCAGCAACACCAGCAACAGCAGCAGCAGCAGCAACAACAATTGTGTTGACAGGCGGCGGCAATGCGACGCTGCCAACAAACAAACCGCGCTACAAACCGCGCAACAAAACTGCCGCAACAATGCCAGAGGGCTAGCAGGGGGGAGGTAGGCAGGGAGGGAGGTAGAGCTTGTAGCAGTAGGGGATAGAGCAAAATCAGGCAACCAAAATCCAGATACGAGCAGGGAAGGAAGGGTAGCCATTGGTGATCGAAGAATGGGATACCCTTAAGGGTTCTTTGCGGCTTTGAACTAGGGATTCGAAGTGGAATGAAACTGAAAGTTATTTGATCCAAAGAGAAGATATGCTAAAACTATATGCTATACCGATTAGATCTCTTTTACATTTAACTTTCAATATTTATGAAAAGTTCTTACAGGAACAAGATTGATCAGGAATATCATAATGCTCACCGGGAAAGAGTAAACCAATGCCGTACGCGACGCGAGGCGAGCAACTGTAATGACAATCGACAACAATTACAATCAAAAATGGCTGAGCACAAAAATGGAGCCGGAATGGAGCAGTCGACCGAGCGACTGACCAACCGACCGACCAGTGTGCAGCAGTGTTCAGTGTCCCACCAGGGCCATAATTACCTTTTCCTCCAGGCCCCCCCCAGGGGAGGAGGTTCTGGGCATCCGCAGTGCCAGTGCCAGGGCAGTCATCGAGTGTCGCCCATAACATTGTAATTTTTGATGTGTTTGTCCAGCAGCAGGCGAGCAGCCATGCCCACCCATTGGTGCACATTCACGTCCACCTCCCCGGGTGGTAGAAAATCAGAGTGTTAACACACTCTCTGCTTGGCCAGCATGGGTCAATAGATGAAAAATATTCGCGCGTTCGCATTCGCGTTCGTGGCAGGACAGGACAGGTCAGCAAGTTGATTGCCTCATTTATTTTTCAATTACAACATTTAACAGAACAACATGCAACATTCAGGACAGCAGAGAACAGAGCGGAAAAAACACCAACAATTGCACAGACTAATTAAAAAATTTAATGAATAAATAAGAAAATCACAAAACTCATTAGGCCGAATGCCAAATGACAACACAACGACAACAACGATAACAACGACAATGGCCGACAAGAATCAACAACAAATTGATTTGACACGAAATTCGAGCAACAATCAAATCAACAACAACATTTACATTTACAACAACATCAACAACAACAACATTTACATTTACAACAACGATTACAAATGATGGCAATCGGAATAAGCTGGACAACAGTACAGAGACCTAATTGATAGGTTGATTCCAACAATAAAAAACACAGAATAAAACAAAGAAATACCAAAAACCTACATTAAAATAAAAGAAAATAAAACAGATAAGTAGTCGAAGCTAGACATACCCTATAAGAGATATTGCAAGACAAGAAAAGAAGAGAAGAGACTATAATAATTCCATAATTTCTGGTAATCTTTATGGCAATCATTGGTCTATTGTTGATATATCAAAAATCAATATTATGAACAGATTTTCGTTTATATATTTATTTATATTTATATTTTATATATATTTTTAGTGTATATATTTTATATATTTCCCTATTTCTATGCCTAACTTTAAGGCTTTAAAATTTCCCTACTTTTCCACAGTTTGAAATAATTTGTGTGCGTGTCCGACTCTTGACCTAAAAAAAAATTGTAATACCCTTGCCAAGGCCATAAAAAAGCACGAAGCCTACTTCAAAACGATAATGAGATAGATAAGGCCACACAGAAATTATGAAGAGAGAGAGAGAGAGAGTGAAAGTGGCAGAAAGAGAGAGGCAGAAAATTAGTTAATAAAGTAAATAAAATGTTGGCAAGTGTCTTCCAGCTATCATCATCATTTATAATTCATTCGGCAACTCACAAAAGAAAACTTTAAATTGAATATTTGTCCAGAACACTTTGGAATGAAAATTGAAACTGGAACTGGGGAATGTCATAATCGTGCTCAATTAAATTTGAATTAAGTTAATCAGCCTATAATTTGCTCAAATTATGAGTGACATGCAAGCGTTTTTTTTCTCCTTTTTTTCTATGAGGATTTTAGAGTGTAAAATTAATGAGGAAGGATTTAGAGGAGGCTTCAAATCCAGGACGAAGGGCGTAAGAATACATATCCAAAATTTAAATGATGCATTTGTTGGCTCAATAATCACAGCACACTGCGCCGTCACAAACCAAAGTTCCAAGTACGAATATGTGGATGGTGTCTCACACACTGTCCAAGGCTGATCCATTTTGACATGCATGAGGGGCAGACAGGCAATCGCTTCATTCTCCCCCACCCCCCACAGAACCCCCCCCACAGAATGGGAAATCCTTTCCCATGCATTCGATTTGGGGTGGAGTCGTGTCGAGTCTCCGTCGATGCAAAGCTAACATGTCTATGCCTACATGCTAATATGTCTGACAGTTGGTCTCGATTTGGGTTCTCCAAATGGTGGAATTCTCGGTTTTGGTTTCCGAATTGCTACTGCTGTTCGTCCTGCTCCTGCTGCTGCTCCTGCTGCTGCTGCTTATCCTGCCAGCTTAACTGTCATGCAACTACAGTAAAGAACGCAAAGTATCTATGGGTTTTTCGGCAGGGGCTGGGGGTAAAAGGCGGGTCGATAGAAGCGGATACGGATGTGGATGTGGATGGGAATTGCGGCGACCGCCAAAGGACTATACAGTGGGCTTGTCCTTCTGGTGACAGTGGGGCCCCCCACTCACTCCTCGACTGGCTCGAAAAAGCGAAAATAAATAAAATAGAATGCTAAAAATTCAATTTGCAAAACGTTATCCGTGGGATTTACATAAAGCAGTCATTTTGAAGTTATACGCAGCCCCCCCAGCCCCCCACCCCAAACTTTTCCTCGTCTTTCTTTCACACGATGGTTTTCTACCATACTATATATCCATATATATATATCTGTATATATATGTATGTATGTATGTCTTCTGGAGGGGTAACTGAGAGAGAGACAGAGAGAGAGAGTGTTACCCTCGTCGAGGGCAAAGCCGCTGCCATGTCAATAACTTTCCTTGTATTAGTCATTTGAGCGCCTCCCCCTTATTTTTACTCATCCCCGGATATAGTCCTGATCCCCATTCCCCCCCCTCCCCGCCCCCTCTGCTGCTGCCCGCCTCCGGCATGCGTAATTCGAAATTTTTTACTGCGAATAGACGATTGAGTTTGGGTTGCAAATGGAAAACCATCAAATTTATTGAAATCACTTGCTGCCGCTCTCTGGCTCTCATTCTGGCTCTGGTTCTGGCTTAAATGTCCTGCCCATCGTCTGGGCATATCAGTCGCATCCTTTGCTATTGTAAACATCAAATCACAGACAGTAAAACCTTAGCACACACACACACACACATACAACACTCCACAGGATACCGCACACGCATATAAACATAAACGTGAACATAAACCGAGAAGCGCGTCTGGCGAATGTTCTTTTTTTTTGGTCATGCGGGTAGAGACTGTACCCTTGCCCACACTTACGTCTCCCTCCCTCTACACCACTCCACCACTTTCACTTCAATCATTCGTTTCGTCAATACACCCGTCAGTGGGTTGTCGATGAGCCTGTAAATTCTGTTCAATTTTCTAAAAAGTTTTGCGCCGAAATTGACTTCGGTTGTTATCAAAAGACGAAGTAGGAGGGCCACAAAAAACAGCAAAACAGCAGCAGGCTACAAAAAATAAAAGCCAGCCAGCCGAGTTTTAAGTATAATAAATAACAAGTGGGAAGGGATAGAAAGTAAGGGCTAAGACAGACACTAGTCGAATGGGGAATACCCTGTGAGGGGGCATAAAAAGGGTAAAAGAAACGACATATTTTGTATATATGTAAACAGTCCATCAATTAAGTGAATTCAAATACATAAAGACTAAGAATTACTGGAATATTTTATGCCTTCATCTCGAATTTGAGTACGAGTCGAATATTGAATATTACGCTCATCCGAAAGTACTGATTGTGGCTATGGGGTCCATAGATAAACAAAGAAATCCCCAATTTCATGCGCTTTAATTGAAACATTCGTGAGATGGTACTACCTGAAATTTAGACCAGAATCATTGGAAGGCTTGGTCATCGTCTCGTATCCAGATTCAAAGCTATTCCTGAAATCCAATCTCACATGAAATTCAAGCTTCCAAATTATATCGTTTGGAGCAATAGAAATAGTTCAAAATATAGCGTCACATCAAAGACAATTTAAACACTCTCTGTCTCTCTCTTTCTCAGTAGGGAATTGTAACGAATTCCTGGCTGAAAGTTTTGTATGGAGTGACACATCTAAGTGTTTATGTTGTCTTTGGTCATATGGTGTTCCAGGGTATAAAATATAATACAAAATCTTTCAAGATACATAAACATCTGAGGCAGTATAACAATATCTGCTATATCTCTACCTCTAGACACTCTAATGAAATTATAAGCTAAGTGATTTATCTGTAAACTCTTATGTTTATCTCACAGCTGATATACCCCTCGAACATATTGTACTCTAAATTACAGAGCATATGAAACCACAACCGCATTGACATCTTTCCACTTCCTTCGTCGTTCGTCGTTCGTCGTTCGTCGTTCGTCGTTCGTCCCTCCTCCTTTCGTTCGTTCCATCTTCATTCGCAGACTTCGTTTCCTGTCCATTTTCCGTGTGTCATTTTGCAAATGTTGTCAGTCGAAGTGTCCGACAGCTAAGAGACACAAACCAGAGAGAGAGATGGAGAGAGAGAGGGAGGGAGGGGATAGAGTGAAGGAAACGAGAAGGAAAAGCGTTTGGTAAGTGCGGGTTATATATGTGGATGTACGAGTACGAGTATGGATAGGGAATCAATAAACTTGGCCAGTGGTTAGCAGAAATCTTGAATACAAATATTTTACAATGTTAACAATGTATGTCCTTGCTGGCTGGCTGTCTAGTCCTTTAGCTCTCTGGCTGGACTTTGGCTATGGCTTTCAGGTTCCACCTGGCTTTCGCCTTTATCATGCAATAAAAATTCAATCACACACTTTCCCCGGGACTGCAGGGAAAGCACAAAAGCAATGATAGTTATGTAGATACAAGCAAACAAACAACATGAGAGGCGAAAGCTGAAGTTGGAGTTGGAGAAGGAGAAGAGTTGGAGGCGGAGACGGTTGCGGTTGCGGTTACGGTTACGGAGTTGGAGACCCTCTCCGGTTGAGGGTCCCAGCGCAGTGCTTAAATATTCACATATCGCAAATTCAATTGAACGCAACGCACACAGGATAACGCAGGACCAGGGCCAGAGCCAGGGCCAGGACATGGCCTGGCCACGCAATGCCATACCATGGATAAAATGGTGTTGACAACAACTATGGGAATACACACACCTCCCCCCCGACCCCCAAAGAGTGGGAGACCCAGACCCAGACAGATGGGGCAGACAGTCGGGGCAACATCTAGGAGAAACGTAACTTTTTATATGTTAAAAAGGATTTGCGGTTAAGCCGAGTGGACAATGGCAAGAACACACACACACACGCACTCACACACACCCATACACTCACACTCTGTGAAAAGTCTCGCAACTGGTTGCAGTCCCATGGCCCATCCCATACTCATTTTCATCCCCGTCCTTGGAGGCAGATAACATCTGCACATATCCTTGGGATTGCGACTGCGTCTGGGACTGAGGGGTGGAGCTTCAAATTGTTTGTGCCACTAATAGGGATCAACATTGGTCAGCCCCTTGAGACAGGTGCACGGCACACAGCTCCACTCAGTTTATCCTTGTTATCCACCTTTCCGGGTGTTTTTTTTCTCTTTGCTACACGGTAATAGCACTCGAAGAGGAGTATGCTCGAAGTGTCTAGTAAGTGTCAGAGCTTCCTTCGAAGTGTAGGAACTACCAGAACTACTATACCAATCCCCTATGATGAGGAAGTGATCAAAAGCTGTGCCATCATCGATCGATAGCTGTTATCAATCAATGAATCACATTGCATATCAATCGAACCATAGCGAACCAGTCTACAGGGTATCCCTTAGTCCTGACTCCTCAACTGTTTCTTCTTTTGCTGTTCTTTTCTTTTGCCTCTCTTCAGTTTTTTTTGCGTTTCTCCTTTTTTAGAGCTCGCTAATAGGTGGAGCACAAAGTTATTACGCATACGCCACGTATTGTAATTATTTTAAAAGCGCGAAATAATCGCATCAAAGTGAATTAAATTAAAAGTTCCCTGGCATTGCGTAAATCACACGTTTTTCAGCGGCAAGGAGGCAGGCAGGCCCTGGGGGTGGCGTTGTGGCAAATGCGTAAGCTGCACATGCTGAAATTCACTTAAGGATTCTCTCGCTGCCGCTGCCAGGGCTCATAAAAAGCAGAAATCAAAAGGAAAAACTTTTTCGTCGCTAACAAAAAAATTTGCACCGAACGTGCTGACGGAAAATGGCAGAGTTTTTGGGTGGTGGAAAATGGAGGCACTAATACAACGACCAAAGTGATTTTAACGCAATGCAAATGCGTGATGAGCGTGGAGAGAGGTGGGGGCTTGAGCTGGGGGTGGCCGCCCAAAGTGGGTGGTAAATTAATGGCGCTTAACTCCATGTTTACAAGACGAATGTGCAGGAGAGCAGAGCAGATCCCGAGACACACACGTGCTAGTGCAGACGAGCATTTCCTTCCTTCCTCGAGACCGGTGTGCGACGTCTCGGGCGCCATGACTGATGGCCGTATGCAAATGTACTGATGACAAGCATCAGGAACGTAAGCGGCAGACGAGGATTGCCACTGCCACCGCCGATGAGCAACTGTGCGACACAGAGCCGATTAAAAGTTGCCATGACAGCGTCACAGCCCATCGCATCACAACCCATCGCCCAGGACATCGCATCCCATCACACACGCCGTCTGCACACAAAAACCCACTTGGGGAACAAGCAGTTCTATGGGTAATTCCCAGCCACAGGGCCAGGGCTGGCCATAGGTTTTGAGGGCCACTTTATAAGAAAGCTGCAACACAGAACCAAGGAATCTTTACAAGTCGAAGGCTCTGGCTTCAAGCGTGGCATCGAAATGGAATTGAATATATTTTTACTATTTTTTAATAATTTCTTGCTAAGAAACCAAAAACCTGCCTTAAATCTGTTCCTTTTCTTTAAATCAAAACCCATTTGGGTCCATTAGCTTGCAATGCACAAAACTTCTAGCATTTTCCTACCCTTACGAACGTCTACCCTCGGTCTATCCTCCATCTACCCTCCGGCAATTGCCATGCCCCCCCTTCCAACCTTTCTTTCTTGAACTTTGCAAGCAGCCATCAGAATAAGTGCAATAATTATATCACTAATGTGCACTTACTATTGTTGACTGTTCGTCTTGATAACAGGGTCACGCCCCTGCCCCTGCCCCGCCCGAAGCTCGAGGCAAGCAACTCCGATTTATGGGCACTGTAAAGGTTGTGGATAGGTGGGGTTGCCCTTTGGGGGGTTTCTGTACGCCGACCCGGAAGGTAAAATGCGTTATTTGAAAATTTATCGACGCTCTGGGAATGTTATTATGGCAAAATCAATAGCAAATATTGATAGCCCCCTAAATGTTGAGGTCAGGGCGAGCCCTGACTCTCTTGCCAGGAGTCAGGAGTCCTTGTCGCGTTGCTTGATGAAAGGCACGTGACATTTAAATTTTTTATATCGCTGCCAGACATGTGGCATGAGGCACAGTCAGTCGGTGGTTCAGTGGTTATGGAGGTGGTTTTGTAGGGTGTTTCGGGGGCATTGGCTGGAGAGGTCGAAACAAATCAGAAGCGTAAAACTCTTCTCGATACACACAGAATTTATACAGAAAAATCATTGAAGCGACTTCAATGAAGATGGCGATGATGATGATGGGCATGGGGGAGGGATGGTGCCGAATCGAGGGCGTGGTGCGACCATGACTGATGGCAAATGCTGCAGTTAGGATAGACAAATACAATGGGGGCGACTAGGGCGACTAGGAGTGGGGGAGTGGGGGACTGGTTTGTAGATAGCACATAACAAGCTCAATCAAAGACAAAAAGAAAGAGAAAGAAAAAAACATCAAATCAGCAGCTCATACAGTGGGACAGGAGAGGGGTGGCGGGGGGGCATGGGAGGCAGAAATGAAGGACGCACTGGGTATGCCAGCGATTGGATTTGTATTGATATAAATTGCTGGAGCGACTAACGCGAATTACCAGGCGGAGAGGCAGGAATGGAGTGGCAGTGGCAGTGGCAGGGGCTGGAGTAGGATCAGAGGAACCGAGAATTCCTCTTCATTCCACAAAAAAGGGCCACGACATCATACAGCCAAAGGACGAAAGAGAGTACGAGAGGACATCAACAATCATTGGGGCTTGGCAATAATCAAATCAAGCGGCATATTGATTGATTATGGACTATAAATAATGAATAAATATGAACTAAACCGAAACAAAATACAAATATAAGACCAGCCAAAGGATTATCCAGCCCCAAGACTAACTCTAAGGTTAGATCTTTTCGAAGAGGGGCCACAGGTGCCGCAGACAGACCTGCCTTTAAATCGTAATTTATTTGACATTGCGCATACGCCATGTGAATCAAGTCAAGACAGAGGCAGAGGCGAGAGGAGACGAAGACGGATCAGGAAACGAAGATGGAACTGGAGAAGAGCTGCTTTAACGTAATGATTAATTGTTGTATTGTAGTGTGTGTGTGTGTGTGTGTGTGTCTGTGTGTGAGAGTGAATGCAAAGCATGTCAGAGGCAACGCCTCTCTTATTTATTTGGCACAAAATGGAAGCAGGCCAAGAAGCAGACTGACAAGGCACTCTACGATGAGGAAAGGGTATGGAGATTTTTAGAAGAGATTTGAATATAATCAAGTTAGAGAGATGTCAAGGCAAAAGTAGGTAGATGTAGTAGTAGATGTAAAGTAGAATTGTGGGCTATAATAATTGATTTAATTTATACATATATACTCTATATATGTATGTAAATGTAGGCGATTAATAGAGGATATATTATATTATATACCAGCAATTATTACAGGTTTCAAATCTACTTTACATCTACTACTACATCTAGATCTACCTACTTTTGCTTTGACATCTGTTTATCTTATATCTAGAGAATATTCTATTAATTTCATAGAGTATTTCCTTTGGTGCTTTATTTATTTAGGTGCTTCAAGACGCCTATTTGTTTAGTTTAAAATTTATGTGTGCCAGCGCAGCGATTTATATTTAATTAAATAAGCTTTACTCTCTAAATATATCTCTCACTAAATGTACATACATAGATATATCTCTCCTTAAGTATACATAGATATACTCACACAAGTGAATGTATGGCGCTAATGCTGAGAGTTTTTTGTTGTATCTAAATTTAAATGAGAAAATGTGAGAAGTTATGTCCGAGGCAAGAGGAGGGATTGTGCAAGGACTGTACATTTCTTCAGGGTATAATTTATGCCTTAATTTTGAAGCGAGAGAGAGAGAGAGACATGGGCAAGCATCTGTCTTTATTTAATCAACATGTTGTTAATCAATTTTATCGTTAGTCCGAACCCAAAGATGGGTTTCCACGAACTCTTTGCCTCGAATCTGATTAAACGCTGTCTAATCGAAAATGTATGAGCTTTTTGCATAAATGATTAGCCCCAGCCAAGCGAATTATATATCTTACTCAGGCCCGCCCTCTCCCCCTCGCCCCTACCTCTACTTCCGCCCTGCTCTAGCGGCTGTCAAATGAAAATGGGGCTGGTAAAAATATGGAAAAAAAAGCACAGGAAATACCACTATACACACAGACAGACAACTGGTAAAAGTTTCAGTGGAAAAATGTTTTGTTTTGTTTTTCCAGAGGGGTATGACGATATTCTCAGGGTTTTTGGCCAGCCCCTAAAGGCAGTCTTCGAATGCCTTTTCGATGAAGTAAAGATACTTTTTTTGGATGGCTTTAAGTGCCATGAACTGACAATTTCTATCCAGGCTACAGCCGCTAAGGTTGGAAACTACAGCCAAATCAAATCAGAATCGAATAACTGCTGGCTGCCTGGATCCTGCAAGGGTATCTGGAGTTTCCCGGAGTCCCGTAGGAATCCTACGCCCTGTTTTGCCTTTCCTTTTTTTTTGGTTCGTTGCAGCTCTTTCCCCTAGATCTTTTATGGATGTTGGGCTATGTGCTGTATGTGTGTGTATGTGTGTGTGTGTGTTGGTGTGTGTTTGTGTGTGTTTGGAATGCGGCAAATTGCTCTCTGGCCAGGCAAACGTGAAGCGAACAACTGCGTTTTTCCCTGTGGAGCTGCAAGTTGAGTTGAAAATTAAATACCAATTTTTGGTACATGGGGCTCTGGCCCTTTGTTGCTGCTGCTGCTGCCTGCTACTGTTGCCTGACTGGTTGCAACATTTCAAATAACATTTCAACTTTTCAGCACTCGCCATCGTCAGCAGACAATTCTGTCTCTCGCTTCCCACGACTCCACTCTGCTCCTGCTCCTGGCTGGTCCTGGTCCTGGTTCCTGCTCCTCCGCTCTGCAGCGGCATTTATTTATTTGTATTTGTGCGCGCAGCTCAATTACGTTTAACGCTTTTGACGTTTTACAACATGGCCGAAACACACACACACACACATACATATATATAGAGGGTCCGGTTGAGTCGCTGATTGCGGCGGACAGCAAGCAGAACTCTAGCCACCTCCGCCTCCGCCTCTGCCTCCTCCTCCCCCATCCTCCCACTCGGCACAAACCTTTTTGGAAATTGTTGAAATTTTTCAACCTTGTTTCGTATATTGGTACCCTTTCTCAGAAACAGGAAGAGAGTCCTTTGGATCCCAAATATACCTTGAGTTTTTATAAGTCCAAAATCTTAGAGATTTTCTCGTTTTTATCGTAAATTTTGCTATCAAGTTGAAGCTAAAGATTATCTCAAATATCTCTAGGGTATCTGCACTGTTTAGAGTACTCCTGTTTCGATTTGTAGCTATTGTTTCTCTCGGTGTATTTGGTTGCGCTTAATTGGTTCTGTCAGCAGCAGCAGCGGCCGCAGCAGCAGCAGCAGCAGGGGCAGATTAAAAAAGTTCTCCTAAAATAACATTAGCAGCATGTCCGATGCGGAGAGGAAGGACATGGAGAGGGAAAGGGACAGGGACAGGGGCAGGGACAGCGGCGACCGACAGTCGACAGTCGACCCATGGAGGACAGTGGAGCAGCCAGCAGCAAAGAGTGGAATTTAAACCATGTGCCTTGGATGCTGGCGTTTGGCAAACAATTTGCTTAGTTATTGATATGAGAAGCACAAGAAATCGAGCAAGAGATAGGGACACAGGCACAGAAAGAGAGAGAGAGAGAGAGAGAGAAGCAGACATGGCTACTGCGGCACTTCATTTCCGGGCTTCCGTTTTCTAATAATGAGAGTTTGCCGTAATCTCGCGAAATGTACAATCAGATTGTGGTATGGGGTAGCAGGAGCCAGGGGCAGGAGACCAGGACCCGGACCCGGACTGGCACGTGAACAATGTGAACATTTTCCGAGTGGTTCTGTTCCTGCTGGTCCTGGTCCTCGTCCTCGTGCTTCCATCAAGCCAATGTCCTGTAAGTGCGCTCATTCGTATCAAAAAGGGTCACGTACCAGGCGAGATTCTCCTTCGTCTTCGTCGTCGTCTTCGTCTTCGTTTTCGTCCTGCTTGTACGCTTTACAGTTTTGCACTCAATTGCTTATGAAATTAATAGGATATGTCAGTGTTTAGTATTGACCGGAAGTAATACAATTGATAAGGATTATGGATGTCCAACTGTGGGCAGTGCGTGCTTGGTTTTCATAATACAAGTATATACGATGCCAACCATTGCTTCTCCCTCTCCTACTCTCTTTGTGTGTTGGTGTGTTTGTGTGTGGACTCATCATCGATTTGGTCAACTGGGCGTATGAGTGTTATTGACGTGTGTGTCCTGTGCCGTGTGGCACTCAATTGGGGCTCCTGTGTGTGGAGACCTCTGCTCCTGCTTGCCTGCCCAGTGGTTATGGGTTTAGCCACAAATTAGCATATATAATGCAGCACGGCCGGCTGCAGGCGCTGCCCCCACACCCACACACACACCTCCACACACAAACCCCACACATACACCCCTTTCCATTGTTCAACACGGCGAATGCGTAATTATTAATTCAGAATTTTCATCATTATGCTTGGGGTGGCGCCGCACGCTTATTGTTCGCTCGTAGCTTCGCTTGCTGCCGGTCGGTCCCTGCGCCCCATCGATGTTGTTTTTATTTAAATAATTTAATTGCTTTTCGATTTGTTTACAAGTTGAAAATGCAAATTTGTTGCCTAGGCCTGGCTGCCTGCGGGGCAGTAAATTGACTGCGATTTAAGCCGCGCGTTAATCCCTTTCCAAACCGTCCAAACGGTAAATGAGTAACCAATGCATTTATCCATATATATATATACACTTATATGTATGCGTGTATGTATGTGTGTATGTATGTATAGCTGTATTTGAGTGTGTGCTTGAAGCAAACAATGTGTGGTCATAATAAAATTAACAATTGCATCTGTATATTGGTTTTTTGTGTTCCATTATTATCACTTCGTATAGCACAGATGTACGCTTGGGGTATACTGGTTTACAGTTAATCGAATGAGTAGTTTCATTATAAAGGGTATATGATTTATATATCTGTTATAGGAAGATCATTAAACAGAGTAATTATAAGGAATTTTCATGCTAATTTTTACAGAATTTTTAAAAGGTATTTTATATTTATTTATTTATTATTTACAGAGTTCTTAAGTAAACTTAAAAATTAGTAGGAATCACAGCTTTAATGCTTAAATATTTTCAAGTTAACATAATTGAGATTATATTATTAATTTATATTTATATAAGGTATTTACTTTGTCGCCATTCTCTACTTTAGTTTTCTCTTTTAGTTTATTTTCCTTTTCTGTTTTTTTGCTGTAAATAAATAAAACTAAAGGTTTGAATAATATTTGAGATTAAAATTGGTTTTTAAATCAATGGCTTATCTACTGTACTGTCCGATACTATTTACATTTTCCACTCCTGAAAATAACCACATTAGGCCAAAGGCAAAGGAGAGCTGATAAGGGAGAGGCTGAGGGGAGAAGCTGAGGGGTGGGAGCTGATAGTGGAGAGAGCTGAGGGGAGAGCTGACTGGAGAAGCTGAGGGAAGAGAGCTGAGGGGAGAGAGCTGATAGTGGAGAGACTGAGGGGAGACAGCTGAGGGGAGAGAGCTGATAGTGGAGAGACTGAGGGGAGAGAGCTGAGGGGAGAGCTGACTGGAGAAGAGCTGTGTTGGCCAATTCAATTTGTTTGTCTCACTATCAGTCGAACATCCTTCCAGCCTTCCTGCAGGAGCACTGGGACGAGTATCCCTGACTATTCCCAAGCTGCATTTGCAGCTGCTTTGGCTTTAGCTTCGACTTGGGCTTCGGCTTCTGCTGCCGGAAATTATTATTGGTTTGTTAGAGCGAGTTGCTGATCCAAAGATCC
Source organism: Drosophila athabasca (assembly GCA_008121215.1). Taxonomy (NCBI): domain Eukaryota; kingdom Metazoa; phylum Arthropoda; class Insecta; order Diptera; family Drosophilidae; genus Drosophila; species Drosophila athabasca. The sequence continues at coordinate 1,424,838 of CM017794.1, forward strand.
CAATGGTAAACTCTCAGCGGCGCAATGATGAAGCTAACCAAAAAAGTTTCTACTCCTCTCGCTTGCTTCTCTCATTGTACACTGGGAGAAAATAAACTGAGAAAATTCCTATTTAAACTAAGCCTCAGTGGAGTCTAGGAGGAGTCTTCCCAAAGTCGGTTTTGTCTCTAAACTAAATACCCCACCCTTTTTTGCAGTGTATCTAGAACAGTATTTCTTTTCGCCAGCCAAGACGGAGTTAACTTTTGCCATCGCCTCGCCTGGCATCCTCTTTGGCCATTGTCTCTGGCTCCAAGAGGCAAAACTTTGCTCATGAACTTAATGCCAGAGGTGAGGCCAGGGAGTTGGGGCCACAAGGAGCTGCTGGGTCGGAATGGGATGGAGGTGCATAATGCGTGCCATCATCCCCAAAGGAGCAGGCAGGCAGGCAGGCGGCCAGGCAGGTCCAAGCACGCATCCTGATGACTTTGGGCATTATTCTTAAATCCGATCCAATTAAAATGCAGCCAACTTGCATATGCAATGCAATTTAATTAACGTCGCTGGGGGATTTTTGTTTACTGCCCTTTCTGCCAGTGATCCACTCATGGTCCTGTATGCTCCTGGTCCTCCTGGTCGTCCCTGGTCAGCTACAAAAGCATATAAATAACCACTCAGACATGTGAAGTCTGCGTTCCGGGTCTGAGCATACGCCTGTGGCCAGTGGCCAGTAGCACATCCTTCATATCCTTCAGTTCATTATGCAACAATTATGCAGAGCAAAGCATGCGTTTAATCTTTTACCCAACACACGTACACGTACACGTACGCACACCCGTGCGTATACGTAACATCAGCCATATCCAGGCATATCCCTTTCTCTCGCTGCTGCATTTTCTGTGCGATTTAATACGCATTTAAATGCAAATTTATATACGAAATTATCTACGTGAAGAAATCTTCGGGTTTTAATAACATTTGCCTGAATCCTGTATCCTGAATCCGCCATTCAACAATGATATTTTTCCCTCCAATCCCCAATCCCCAAACCATTTGGAATCGAATCCCTTTTGTGCGTGATTGCGTAAAGGAGAGTTTCCCCAGAGTTGAAAGGTGAAAATTGCATTCTCTCGCTTCAATGAAAAGAGTGCAATAAACTTTATTTACAATTTATGGTAAATGTGCTGCAAGTAGGGGATTAAATAACGGAATTTTTAAGCATTGAATGGGCTCAAAAGACAGGTAGAAAATACCTAAGAAAATTGTATAGAAATTAATAATTAAAATCACCTTTCTTTTTTGTATTTTTTACATAATAAAATTGCAAAGCTAAAAGCAAATTAAAATCCTTAACGATAAGAAATAATGAATATTTCAAGAATATTCTTTTACTGCGAAAAGCAATCCCCTTCCAAATAAAAAATAATTATAATAAAATACAGAGGGGTAAAAAATAAGAAACAAAAGCACACAAAACGACTCTGGAGATGCAATAAAATTCATTAACCCGAACATAATTAAAATTGATGGACAACAGAAGCGTTGACTTGAAGGCGACACGGCCCCAGTTTATTAGTGCACAAAAGCGTTAATTGCATTTGTCGCCAGTCGCGACCCAGATCCCCACCCCCTTTATTACCTTTTTAGCCCCCTCTCTGGGGTTTGAGCCAAGTGACAATGAAACGCCCATCACGTTCACGAAACAACAAGACCCAGAAGAGGGGACTAGAATGAGACGGGGCGGGAGATGAGACATGAGATGAGATGGCCATAAATAGAAATCAAATCAAATGCCTGGCAATGTGGACTATAAAATACTTGGAGGAAACTTTCTGATACACTTGGAAAAGAGGGTATTACGATTCCTAAGAGGTGTTTTGTGAAGAAGGAAGGTGTCATATTGGACACATCTTATAAGGTATATTCTATAACAGTTTAAAGTGAGCTGCCATTATCTACATAGCTTTCTGTATACTCTGCTTATTGGTATATATATATCTCAATGTTCTATCCAAATCCACCGCCTGTTAAGAGCATCAAAGCTCCGTTACCCACAACACGACTTTCCCTCTTGTTCTTTCGACTGTTTCTTTTTTTTCGGACCATGTTTTGGTTGCTTTTGCCTTTGCTACTGGCTTTTATGAAATCGTCCACAACTTTATTTGTTTTCAATGGCAATATTTTTGCACAACAAAAAAATCCCGCACGAGTACGTATATCTCACAGATACTACATGAGAGCGGGGGGGGGCCAACTAGTCGAGGATTGGTCGCCATTTTGGGGAGTGGGGGTTGCGGGGTCTGGCTCTGGCTCTGGATTGTACCCAAAGTGAATCGCTTTTTATTAGTTGAGGCAGCTTGCGTTGAATTGATTTGTTGTTATCGCATTGTTTGTGGGCTGTGGACAGCTGGATAGATGGATGGATGAGAATGGCTGAGAGAGAGGATGGGGATGGGGATGTGAATGGGGATATGGCTGAAGTGGACGAAAGGATCTCTCGTTCGTCTCGCTTGCCACGGGTACGTGTCATGTGGCAATCAAAATTGAAAATAAAAGGCAGCAGCTGCGTTGTCAACAAAATAAATCAGCGACAGCAATTTCATTATTTGACAGTAAACGCGATAAACTGTTTCGGTCATTCCTGGCTACCCTCTATGGAGCAGATGGTCACCTACCCCTACCCCTCCCCCTCTTAAGTAGTGGGCGGTAAAAGTTCTGAAATTGTTAGCTAAAAATTTAAGGAACTTTTTCCGAAATGCTGTTACTTTTTTGGCTTGCTTATTTGTATTTTATGTTAAATATTTAAATGTACATTTTCCATGGCTGCGACAAAACTAATTTACACACATTTTTCCCCTCATTAACTAGTTTCCGACTAAAACAAAAACTAATTTGAAATTTGCAGAAGGGAGACACAGATCCACATGGATAAAAGTGCATTAATATCTGGTTGACAGGGCTTAGGAATCCCTCAAAGGATCAGTATCTAAGAGATACATATATCTCCCAAAGAACCTCATAATGTGGCACCTTTTGGTGTCATCCTGAAATAGTTTTTAGATTTCCTCTAGCAATTGCTCGTCTGTTTCGCCCAGTGCACATACATATACAATTAGCAGCTTCCCCCCGACTTATTTTATTAATTGAGCTGCAAAAAGTTGAGCCCCTATGAACCAACCTGAACTGCCACTCCACTCCAGCACTCCAATCGAAAACTTGCCGCAATGAGAGAGCAGACGACAACACACACCGCTGTGAAGGAGGAACCAGGAGCCACAAGCCAGGAGCAACAGGAAACCGAGCCAAAGTTCGTCGAGTCACAGTGGAAGTCATGGCAACGTATGGAAATCCCCATGTGCGTGTGTACACAAAAGTTGCTCTGGGAATTGCTAGAGGGGGGGGGGGGAGGAACCAGGGGGAGCCCAACCACAGAAGGCTCTAAGGCAGAGCTGAGATTGGAGCTGGAGCCAGGAATGCTACGAATAAAATTTCATTAAATACACCAACATCAGACAAGTGCACGCAATTATGGTAAGATAGTTAAGTTTTTGATTGTGGGAATCACGCATGAGTACGCACAGCCCCCCCAACCACCCAGCCACCCCCCAACTACCCCCCAACCATATACGCACTTCTGAAGGTTTCCTCAGGGTCTCTCTGTAGTTTTTTTCTGCTGCTTTTTCTGCCTTCCCTCTTGTGGTAAAAACAATTCTCAACTCGAGTCGTGACGCAAAATTTCGTTCATTCAGTGTGCAAGGATTTTAGTTTTAACAATTGCCTCAATTTATGTCGCAAAAGTTTTGGCCCTGAACGTACGAGCAACTTCTTTTGGTCGTCAGGGGTAGGGGTAGGGCGGGGGAAAGGTAAAGGGGAAGTCAACTACGCGTGTAATAAATTTCAATGTCTGTCGTTTAATTAATGATAACAAATTTGGGCGGGCCCAGACAAGACGCCCTCCACCTGCATACCTTCTGGGGAGGGAGTGAGAGAGAACATGCGACACACACACACGCAGACACACACACAGACACAACAGACAACAGACATTTGGCGTTAATTCAATTTAACAAATATTGACATATGCTAATTCATACAAATGTTTGTCGAGCCCCAAGTCTTAGGCGGGTGGGGGGTGGGGATAATTGATTGTAAAAACTGGCAATGAGCCGCATTAAAGCCCAATTATTTGCAGAAGACATTACGCTCGGTTTAGGCCTGGCTGGCTGGCTGGCTGGCTGGCAGCCTCTCTGTTCATTCATGAGATGATTGAGTGGCAGCCAAAGCGATTAACTGAAATGACACATTAATGGCACTGGCCAACAAAACAGAGACTACAGAGGCAAGAACAGAAGTGAATTCGATTGGTATATATTGAAAATTCTTAAATATATCTCTGATTACATCCTCCAAACATTCATGTCCCAGAAATATGCTGCCTAGTGCCAACTACAACTCATTTGACTGATCAACAGAATGCAATCCCTTGAAGGCCCCCCCCCCCTCCAAAGCATTTCCCCATTAACTGAATGGACTTTGCTCCCGAGGCTTTTGGGCACACACAATGGAGCTCACTTTACACTTGCTGGATGCTGGATGCTCCTGCTCTGGTACTGAGATTCCATTTACTTTTGCTGCTCACTCTCGATGCATTGTCCCGCCCGAAAATATCGAACAATAACTCGACAATCAATGGCCCATACGAGCCATAGGAGTTGCCAGCAAATGCCTCAGTGCCAGTGAGCCAGATTTTGGTCGCTTTCTAAACGTAGAGTCCATCGTCATCATCATTGACGGCATCTGAAGTTGATGGCCAACACATAATGGCAGACTAATGACAATAATCGCCTGGGCCAAAGAGCGGGAGAGAGTGAGAGGGGGAGAGTGGTGAGAGATGTCGAAAGAGCCATAAGCAGTTGGAAAATTTATGGCCAAGGGCAATGGCAAATGGCCATGTGAATGGGCCTGGTTAAGTCTGGATACAGGACGGCAGCAGCAGGCAGGCTGGCAGGCAGCAAAAGCACAGCAGGACATTCGATTTTATAAATGAGCCATGCGTTTCGCTCTGCTTATATGAAAAATATGTTAAATTAATGCCTCATAAACCAAAATGTGTCCCCTTTTTTGAGTACCCTGTAACTGTGGGGATGCAGGGGATATGTTGTGCTTGTGCAGATGTGTATATGGAAGGTAGAAGAACTGTCGATGGGTCAACAAAAGCAGATAGATATGTCATGGATCTGTCATGGATCTCAAAGGCTCTAATAGCCAAGGCCAAAGTATACTTTTAGAGTAAGTTATAAGCCAAAACTTCAGTTCTAATCTCATAGCTCTTTGGTCTACTTTGTAATAAAGGGTATGCCTATAGTCTCAAGAAAGAGCATACCCTCTAGACTTGTGTCTTTTTGTTGCCTGTTCGGGTTAGTCTGGCGCTCTGGTCGTTGGTCCTTGCCTTTGGACTTGGCAAGGTCGCATTCCCCAGTGAGTGACTGTCTCTCTCTCTCCCTATCTCTCCCTCTCTTTTTCTCTCTTGGGCTGCTCCTGCTTCAGACAGTAGCGCAGTCAATTTATTAAATTTAAAATCAACTTTTGCTAGCGGTCGTGTCATGTGCTCTCGTACCTCTCTCGTTTCTCCAATGTATGGTTATCCCTGGGCTATGACCTCGTCTGGTGGAGCACACACACGTGGCGTGGAGGGCGTGGCCCTGAAGGCGGCATGCACAACCATTATTGCTCCATTAAATTTGTAAGTCAAGCATTTTAATATTTGGGCCAAACAATGCAAACGAGAGGCAAACCAAACCCAACGGGAGAACAACAAAAAAAAAAAACAGAAAAAAAACGTACAAATAAAAAACACAAGGCAAATACTCCTCGTCGTTGCACACGCGATCCCTGAAGGAGTACGAGTACCAGCAGCGGCAGCAGCAGCAGCAAAGGCAGCATCGAGCAGAGAGAGAGACATGTTGGCAGTTTGATGCTCTTGCAGAGGGAGAGCACTCTGAATGGGGTCTAAGATAGTGATATAGCCATGAGCTGTGGTAACTTTCCAGTCAGCTTTGAGCAGATTAACAAGCTCGCTTAAGATACAAGAATTTGTGTATTTTTAGGGATATTCCCAAGACAGTTATTTTGTGTTTTGCACTTGAGAAAAATTCGGTTGTAGGCCTGGATGAGTAGATCACTTCCTCAGACTTGGGATATCCTATGCAATGTGCATAGAAAAAGGCCACTGGGCAGCGCAGTCGGCACACGCAGAGTGCAAAAACTTCGTGAAGCTTCGGCCCTATGCACTCGCGGCTTCGTTTTTCTGCTCGGCTGGCGCAGCGACAGCGAAAATGAATCGCGTGGCTTCGGCCCAATGCACAAAAGGTTTCATAATTCAGCTCGGCAGCGCCGCGGCAGAGAAAATTAATCGTGTTCGTTCTTGTCTGTTGTCTGCGCACTCAAAAGCACTAGGAACATGTGAGTGTTTATGTTTTCTATTATTTGCTTTCTGCAACTAAAATGAAAAAAAATACTGTTGTATAGGCTATCGTCTGATTTTTTAAAATTTGTGCTTTAGTAGCATTAATTCTCAACTAAATTGGTTACCAAACATTAAAATTGTCCAAAGAATTTCAGAGGTACGACTTATTTACTAAATCAAAATAAATAGTTGTAAAATCTTCAATAAATAGTTTCACAACAAATGAATAAAAATATAATTGAACTTCCTAGGAAGAGTATTATATTCTTCGGTCCCAGATGCTGGCTTTCCTTTCTTGTTATAACAACAGCAGCAGTAGCAGCGCAGCAGCAGCAGCAGCAGCAGAGCAGAGAGAAGGGAGCCAAAAGGAGCAACGACGTCGACGACGACGACGACGACAAAGATATGCAATTTCGCATATGTACTTATATCCTAGCGACATGAAAAGGATCAATTGTGGCAAAACGAATTGCATACGAATGCGATGCCAGTCCCGCGTGGTGCAGAGCAGGGCTTGGGGGATAGGGCTGGGGAAGGGGGTGGGTACGTTGAACGACAGTCAGCTCTCGAAAGCAAAACGACAAAGTAATCCCGGATTTGCATTTTATCGGAATGCGGCGACGGCAAATGGAGGGCAACGCTGTTCTCCTCTTCGTCGCTGTTGTTGCTATTGTTGTTGTTGCTGCTTCTGCTTTTTACTGAAGACAACATACTACAAATACACCGCTTTTTGTTGGGTTTATGCGGGACGGATAGTCGCGAAATGGAAACCAAGGGAGATCTTTAATCGAGGTAAAGTTTCACCTCAAATTTGTATATCAATCTGCGATCCTCTTTGATCTCACACTTCTATTTCTATCCACATATGCTTACATCTCTTTCTCCAACGCATAAACCTTCTCCCTCTCTCCCTTCTACACTCTCCACTGTCATTCCACAGTCATCTCTTTCTAGCCGTAAGTCAGTCATTTGCATGCGTCGCATATTTGTCGTTACAACAGCCAACTGTTTGTTATGCAATTGTAGTCGGTGAGTTTGTAGAATCGTCATCTCTGGGACAGGAACTCGGTGACTGCGGAACTGCGACTGTATTCGTATGGGTATGGGTATGGGTGTGGAATGTGTCCTGGCTGCTGCTGGGTCCATTTTGTTTTTTAGCTTTTCGTCCTTTGCTCCACATGCAATGCTGCTGCTGCTGCCGCTCCTGCTGCTGCTTCTGCTTCTGTGTGTGTGTGTTTGCAGGTTTTTCCAGGCGACAGCTTATTCATATTATATAAACTAAATGCGCTCGCGTCTTGCGTAACGAATTGAAAACTGCAATCCTTAGGGGGGGCAGGGAAGACGAAGAGCTTCAAGGAAATTTTCGAAGGCAAAAGAAACTGATCTTCTTTTTGGTCTCTCTCTCTTTGTAAAGTAAAGACGAAAATCATTCAACCCAAATGGCAGGAAATGGTTAGACCTCTAAGGACATTTTCCTGACTGGAGGAAGTGGTAAATTCTTCAAGAAAAAGATACAAACAAAGGGGGTAATCGGGAATAAACCCCTAAGAAGAGGAAGGAGGACCTTCCAGTAGAATTAGGGGCTAAAAGCTGCTAATAACATGAGTGGAAAATCTCCAGGAATATAATGGAATACAAAAAGAAAAGTGTTGACATTTGTAATCAAATTTTTTCGGGCCTGTAAATGTTGTTATCATCAATGGCCCAAAGAGGTAACAGCTTGCCACAAGGAAGTCTGGAATGGGCATAGTATCTGGTAGGGGGTTTGCCATATGAGTTATATTTTTGACACGACCATAACAGACACACACATCGGCACCACACACACACACACACACACACACTGGGGCACACATGGAGTTATAGAAAATGTGCGATTTGCCAACTACGTGACGCTTTTGTTGGATCTTTTCTTTGGGCAACAGTTGCCAGTTGAACCCGTCAGTACCCCCACCACCACCCGACCACCAGACCTTATCCTATCCGTTCGTCCTTCCTACCATTCTGGTCTCTTGCTCTCCTGCTACCCCTGCAAATGGCAGTTACTTTTGTTGTTGCTGGAATTCCAAGTTGTGCCCACATTTTTTAACGTTTTGGCGAGAAAACGCATTAAAATTTGTTGCACGTCGCATAAATGCTTCCACTGTGTGAGTGTGCGATTGTGTGTGCGTCTGTGTGTGTGTGTGTGTGTGTGTGCTAAACGAGCTAGCAGGTTGGCTAACAGAGAGGACAGAACTAGGAGGAGGAGGAGTATAAAGTTCGGAGGGGGGGGATAGAGTCGGGTTAGCTGTAGCTGGCGAGAAAAGTTTACTACGCCACTCTGCACTGCAGGCAAATAAATTTGCGGATACCGAAACCGAAAACAGCACATAAAATCACAGCCAGAGCGAGAGATTCCGAGCAGAAAAGGTGAACGAGAGAACACACCAAAGGGGGAGATATAGAACGCGATGGGAGGGTCAGGTATATCTGGATTACAGTTGCGTCGGGGTTATCCTTGACTCGACATTGCCGGGATTACGCGGCGAGGTCAAACTAGCGCTTTAATTTGAAGCAAATTTTGGAGGAGAAGATAGTGGAAAACTGTTTAGATAATACTCCTAATAGCCCTTAGCAATCAAACGATATCTTAAGCTTCCTATCAAACAGTCAACAACCATTCTGGGCCTTGTACTTGTTCTCATTCCTCAACCTTTGACTGAAGGCCACACTCCTGCTCTACACTCTCCCTGATGGAACTGTACTTGGATGCTTATTTCCGCATTATTGGTAACAGTCCATCATTAACCGCAAGTTTGCATTCAACCAACGAAGGGGCCAACCCACTCCCACTCCCATTGCCATTGCCAATCCCAAATTCCACTTTCAGTGGTGCCCAACCACAAAATGCTTCATGCCCTGTAGCCTGTAGTCGTCGTACTCGCACTCGAATCTTCGTTCCAAGTTAGTTATGGGCAACCAATCAACAATTTAGCATGCCAAATGTGCAATCTCAGACCACTAATTGCAACGCATTAATCAGAGGCAAGTAGACACACATTTAGCACACAAAATGATAGAGATGGATCCCCGACACTACTACTACTACATACTACAGCGAGTATCTGCCACATCCACCTACACACACACATACGACGACCCCGCACGCATCCCATCAATGGCAGCTGGCAATTGGTTTATTAGGCCCGAAGGATTCCCTAACTCTCTGTACTGCTCTGCTCTGCTGCTCCTCGGTTTTGTGCTCAGGCAAATGAAAGAAAATTGTAAATTGCTTTTAATTAAAAGGCACAAACATAAACACCTGCTGCCAGTCCTGGCCGCCCGCCACACACTCGACTCGTACGCACGGAAAACAAAGAAAAGCGGAAATGAAATCGCAGCTAAGCTACGACCGAACAACAATTCCACAATTTCCCATTCAAGGAACCAAGGACTCTCCGAGCCAGACACAAGGACACAGCCAGCTGTTGGGCGGGCGTCCCTTTGTCTATCGGTTGTGGGTGAGAGGACATTAATAAGCCCCGAGTGCGTGGCAGGATGGCCATCCCGCCAGGATCCTCCTTGAATCCACATGCAAAGACTACAAGGACAAGGAAATATGGTGGCATGTGTTGCGCGTTTGTTTATAAATCGCCAGGCCACACGACACGCCGTAGTCGGAGAAATCTGAAAATTGTTACTCATACGCCATGTGTGTGCGAGGCCTTTGGGTCTTTCTTTGTTCTTAAATCGATTTATACAATTAGCCGGAGAGAAGGGAAGTGGGTGAACGGCTTAAGTCTTTCGGTGGGCAATGGAGATCAGTGAGGCACAAATTAGTGAGTCTTAGGTTTAGGGGATTTCGCCCTTATTTTGTGCATTAGAAGCCCTAGGAAATACTCACCAAATCAATCCGTTCTGTGCCAATGTAAATGTACTTTCACTGAGAGAAATACTCAACCAATCGAAGCCAGTTTTTGGAATGAATATAGCCACCATTGGGGGCAAAGTTATCCTATATCTTTCTAGTTCATTCTGAAATGAAAAACTAGTCAAATATCTCCATTTATTCTCCATATGGGGAACTTACTCCGCTCTTAACACCTTTTGTTTGCAGTGTCGTTGCAAAGTTGCTGTTCCGACTTGTTGCCCCACAATGTGGCCGCTGTCGCTGTCGTTGCATTTGCATGCAACACACTTTTCGAACAGAGGCAGGCAGCTGCCCCTTCCTCTTCTGCCTTTCTGGCTGCCTGATTGCTTTCCTGCGGTTGCTGGGCAACTGCAAAACTGTGAACGAAACGAAACAGAAATTGAAAATGCATCTTCTGTGGTGGCTGAGGCTGGCTGCTCGACCGAGGAGTCAGAGCCCAAGTAGAGCCATAAATAATGCGGCATTATTTTCAAATAAACTCCCCAAAAAACAGGCCTGGCCACACCACACACCCGAGCCCTGGGCCCTTTTCCTGGTGGTTCCTTTGGTGGCTCGGTGGTTTTGCAGCCAAATGATTTTCACACATGAGGAACGTGCAAAACTGCCCATAAATCTTGGCGGGGTTCCTTTTCGAGCTTCCCTTTACTACTTCTTTTTTTCTTTCTTTCTTTCAGAGGTGTTTCTCTTTGGGGTTTGCTTTCTCTTTTCTCTGTGGTTGTATTTTATTTTTTCTTTTTTGGTGCCGCCGCTTTCATTGATTCTGCTGCAGCGAAGCGAAACAACAATGGCAGGCTGGCAGCAACTCGGGAGGGGCTGGCAACCCTGGTGGCATTGTCGTTTAGCCTTTTCTACATTTGCAAGTGAAATGTTTTGTGGCTTGTCAGGCTCAATGAGGCGGGGAATGGGGGAGCAGAATGGGGGTATGGTGGCATGGTGGCGGAACGGTTGCAGGGTTGCAGCCACTAACCAAACCAATATGCAATTGTAGCCGGCAATGCCAAAACAGATGCCAATAGACAGCGTTTGGCCCCAAAAAGTGGGCCAAAAACAAAAAAAGCTGAAAACGTTACCACAGGCATTCGAGTGTCCTGGCGGAAGAGTGGGGGGTGGGGGTGGAAAACACGAGACAGGAAGGCCGACTGGGTGGGTGGAAGGAAATGTGGAAATGAGCAATGCCTGTATTGGCATATTCAATTTCGTTGATACAATGGGCGGCATAGACCAGCACCAGCACCAGGACACATGACAAATGAAACAGAATGAAGAAATGAGTGTGTGTGTGTGTGTGTGTGCCATTGCAGACAGGGATTTCAATGTCCGATATGAATAAGAGCAAAGGCGAAAGGATGTTGGATGCTCCATGTTGGAAAATATTATTAGAAATAGTATTTAAAAGATCATGATATCTCCAATGATGGGCATACACGGAATTATTTCAAGTTTAAATATCATAAAGAAAATGTTTTTTAATATTAGAAATTATGAAGTTTATTTGTATAATTTTTAAAGAGCATTTTACCTTAAGAGTTTAAGGGTTTATGAGGTTATTCTATATGTAAATTTGATACTTATAGAACTTATGAATAATTTGTATGAAAGTTCCCCAATTTGTATATTTTTGCCTACCAATTTAGTACATTTTTTACAATCACTTTCAGTTTTTAAAAAAACCATTTTCTCTAACTTTTTGCTCTAATTACACCCAAAAATGTTTGTCCCAAAATTGTAAACTATTTTTCACTATTTTCTTTGTTTTTTTTCCTTTTATAAACTATATAATTCACCGCGGATCTGAATTGCATTCTCTTGATTCACTTAAGATGGCATTTGGTGCATCTCCATTGTGGCGCAGATTTATAGCAAGTTAATATGCCCATTCTCCATTTCAGCCATTTCAGATGGCATGCCCAGAAGAGGGCCCACTGGAGGGCGGTGGAGACGGGGGCAGAGACAGAGGCAGGGGCAAAGACAGTGGCAGAGACAGGGACAGGGGGCAGGGCTAGGGCTGGGCTATAGGGCAGAGTCGAGGCAGAGGCCAGGCCAGGCAGAAGGGCATAAAAAGTTCTAGCTGCTTCTCCGTTCGGCTCTGCTCTGCTCTGCTCCTGGGCTCGACTCGAGCTCGGGTCCTGGCACACGGCAAATTATTAGTTGAGCATGTGCCAAAAAATATTGCTGAAGACGACGGCAGTCTCAGTAGCGGGCCCAGTCGCAGTCGCAGGACCTGGCCACTCCCCATACCGGTGTCGCCCATGGCATTCCTCTCTATAGAGAGAGAGAGAGAGAGAAAAGAGAGTCTTGGCACTGGGTCGCAAAAATTTATGGCCGTTGTCTGTCGCGGACAAAGAACATCTTTGAATGTTGTATAACTTAAGTGCCAGTGCAAATTTTCTGCCACTTCATGGCCCAAACATACACACACACACATACGTTTATACATGTGAATGCACTTTTACAAATACATATATAAAGATAAATGTCTGTATATATCCGTGTGTGTATGTTAGTTCTTGTTGCCATTCGCATTTATTTTTCGGGGCGGAATTCCTAACTTTATGAAAAGGCATTCGGCAATTTGGCGCAGCTCCTGAGTGCAACCTCCCAGAAAACTAGGACTCTTCTCCTGACACTCGGAATTAGAGATGAAAGGCGACGGCCTGCCAGGCCTGCCAGGGAATTCTTCTCCTTTTTTGGGGAATTTGGGACTGCTGCTAATTGAATTGAGGTAAGATGAGCTCGGGATTATATGGGTAGCCGCTTTGAGCTCGGGATTCAGGATGCATTCGTCATGGATAAAGATTGTCAGGGGTGTTGTGGTTGTAAGAGTCTGAAGATCTACAGTCGAGGTGAATGATTTATGAAATTATATATATTTACATATATTGATATACTCCAAGTTATATTTGGATCTCTTCACAGAGAACTTTTTGCTACTATATTTAAAAAATAAATATTAAAAAATACGTATAATGGAATGTACTGAAATAGTACTACAAATAATACTTAATCCATTGACAGAAAATAATTCTGAATAAATCAAAATAATACTGAAAATTCTGAAATAAAACTGAAATAATTCTGAAAAAAATGCAATATACTGAAGAGAATTTTGCTTGCATTTCTCGACACCCAGAACAATACATAAAAACAATAATACGTATATATCTATCGGTATCGTAAATAGGGAAATAAAACTAAAATAATGTATACCCATCGTTTGCTCCCTCCTAATATTTTTTGTACTTTTTAAATCTCTTTTCTATTTATATTTAAATAATAATTTCAATAGATTCTCTTATTTCGTGATCTGTTTATCGGTTCACCTCTAAAATGCATTTTAGTTAGAGCGTCATTAGATGGTGTCTCTATCTAAATAACTAAAAAACCACCCCCCCCCCCTTTATGGCTGCCTGCCTTGAGCATTTGATCTAAAGCTTGGCTTTCACCTAGTCGACTCCTACCACTTTTGGGGGTTGTGGGCTTGGGGGGTTGGCAAATACGTACGTTAATTAAGCCAAAAACACTTTGAAACGGACAACGACGAGTGGGTGTGGGGCGGTGGGGGGGTGGATGCACAATGTGGTCTCTCAATTTGCCAGGCAGTTAAGTGCAACAACAGCAGTAGCAGGCAGCAGGCAGCAGGAACAGGCAAGAACAACACAAGTTGATGCAACAGCAGGCAGCAAGAACCATAAACAAAATGCAATAATGCTCAACATGACACCGAAAACCCGCAGAAGTCCAAACGGACAACAAGAATGGCCAGGACGGCCGCAGAGAAGCGGACAATGGGACAAACGGACCAACACGTTTATAGCCATGCATATGTCTGTGTGTATGTGTGCCAGTGTGTGTGTACGTGTACGAGTACATATGAAATGGCCAATGGACATAAGCACCCTGATATGGGCTTAATTAAGCAGTAATAATTGCGCATAAATATAAAACAACGGAACGCAATTCCGAATCGGGAATTTGTAGTGTCTGCGGTCGCACTGAATGCCATTTTGGTTTGTTCGCTCAGAGATGGGTGCGTGACCAGAAAGTGATGACTGGGAAAGGCTTGGATTGCTTAATGAATAATAATATTAATATCATCAAGACAATAGAGAGTTACTATTGGTTGTTCCCGAAAGAAAGCTGGAGAAACCTGTCAACCTCTTAAAATTACGACTATTTATTTATTCCTTCATTATGACTAGTAACAAAATATCTTCCTCCGAGAGTGTGCCGTTACTCTTCCATCACTGACACCCAGGAAACATTTCATCAACAGAATATCTTCTACCGAGAGAGTGTGCCGTTACTCTTTTATCACTGACACTCAGAAAACATATCATCCACTGCCAAGACCTACAGAATACTGCAGCATATCTTCCACCAAGAGAGTGCCGTTAATCTTCCATCACTGACACTCAGAAAACGTATCATCAACCACAAAGACCTACAGAATACTATAGAATATCATTCACCGAGAGAGTTCCGTTACTCTTCCATCACTAACCATCTGGAAACATGTCATCAACTACCAAGACCTACAGAATACTACAGAATATCTTCCACTGAGAGAGTGCCGTTACTCTTCCATCACAGACACTCAGGAAACATTTCATCAGCAGAATATCTTCCACCGAGAGCGTGCCGTTACTCTTTCATCACTGACACTCACGAAACCTGTCATCACCTACCACAGACCACCTTTCACGCTGCCATCCCTAAAGCGGAAATCGTTTTGAGGTCAGCAGTGTTGGATTTCCGATATCAGATTGCAGATTTTTGTGGGTAGATCGGATTGGATCGGCTTCCATTTTAATTATTCACGTGCAGACTGTGCAGGCAGAAGCCTTAAAGCCGATTTTAAAGCAATTACACAAAATTGTTTGCCATCATTATAGGTGGGATATAGCATTCAGGCATTATTATTATTATTATTGCGTTTATTGTTATTGCTCTGGCTCCAGAACATATGTTGAACCATTTGTAGCAACAAGAAAATTACACAAATCGTTTAATTTTGTGCAAACTTTTTTTTGTTGTCTTTCCGGCGGGGACCCTGGACGTGGACGCCAACCCACTGAGAGTCATAAATTTTATTTGTGGCCCCCGCGTCTGTGACATTTTTACCTGTGACATTTCCATTGTTGCGGCTCTGGTTCTTCTTTTATTTGTATGTCGTAATTGTGGCGAGACAAAACAAAAAAGCCGCATAAAAAACAAGAACGATTACACGAATAAGTATTTTGGCAGGCCGAAGCTTTAGATACACTTTTAGGGCAATCATTCCACACGAAATGGGGTCATTATATTCACAGAAGTCGAGTCTATGATACCCATTGATAGAGTATAAAAATTCTCGGGTAGCAGACCTACAGGAGGTCGTTAAAATTTAATGAAAATTAAAATGAAAATAATTTGTGTGTTTAATTTAATTTTATGATGCCCCGAAGACTCAGGAGCAGGAGACGAATTGCTGCCTGGATGCCTGATGGATGCCTCGACAATGAACCAATTGCGCCTAAAACTATGCAGCAGATCATAAATCAAGAGCATAAATTACCAGTAGGGATGCCCTGTCAGGGCCCAAGGCCACGTGGTAGGAGTTGGTTGGGTCCTGCGCGGCTCCTTGACGACAAAGATGGAAAAACAATTCGCAATAAACGCAGGGACACACACACAGAGAGAAGACACAGCCCAAACCCACAAGGAAAAGCAAAATAAAAGATAACAATAACAATAACGGTAACGGTAACAGTAAAAGCAATGTTAACAATAACATTACTTCAAATTTAATTTAAATTATTGCCTCCCAGCCCCACCCTGTCCCACTTTTGGCCAAACAATTGCCGGAGATGAGTATCTAACAAAGATTACCTGTAATGTTCCAGAGTATTAGCCAAAGTCCCCAACCACCAACCATTGCCTCCTCCCAGTTCCTCCCAGATGCCATCTGCGAGGAACACTATAACAATAAGGACAACATGTGTGTGTGCTCCTCGGTTAGGATGGGAGATACATAGAGACGGGGAAACAGGCAGCTTAGGTCCACAATGGTGGTTCTAAAACGGCCAACAATAGGCCACAGTGGCCACCAGAGTTCGCGTTTCAGATAGGAATCGTGGTCGAGGTCGAGGTCAAGGGGGGGAAGGGGGGATATGGGACGAACGCCAGGCTAATATTCAATGTAAGCTGCGAAACCATTGTCAGCAAAGAGGATTGCGGCCGGGAGGGGCGGGGCGGCCAACAATTAGTTTATATTTACCCAAAATGGAACGAGGCTCAGATGAGGGATAAACACTTGCAATTGTTGGCTAAGTGCGTCGAAAAACGGCAGGAAAACTGGCAGGGGGGATTTCATTTATGGATATTTTTGATATGGGTCTATTTTCCAGAAGTTTCCCAAAAATAGTTCATGTGTAAAAGACAGCTTTTCGTAGGAAAAACTTTAGGTTGGGTTTCTGTTAACATTTCAAAACATTTTTATTCATGTTTACAAGTGTAAAGTTTGTTTTGAAACTACACTCGTAAGCTATAGAAAGCGGAGGAGAAGGGGAGAAGATATATGTATATATCTTAAGTTTTAGAAAGTAATTGAAAACTTAAAGACAGAAAGAAATGGTGATTTAATTGGGAATATCGGAAGGAATTGGTGGTCTTGGACAAGCCCAAATGCCATTGGGTCGGCGAACGAATTAGGCAAGAAACATGCGAAATATTAGAGCAGAAGGAACTGAAAAAATGCAACGAAGATACCAAAAATGTGCGTGTGCGCACGTCGCTTGCCTCGAATTACATGTAAGTCGCGCTTCCAGATGGGGTGGATGTAAAGTTCATATCAAAAGAGGCTTTAACTAAGTTACTTTTTCTCTTCTTACTACTAATATGCATAGTCATGGATATATTATAATAATATCTTTACATCCTCGTTGCTTAGCTCTTTAACAGCGACTGTCTCCCATCAGTATTCCACCTTTAACCCTTGAGGGGTAGTATCTACTTTAAAAGATCCAAAGTTAACCCCAAATATTTCACTCATTAAGCATTCGGTAGTCCCTCTGCAATGAGACATCTGCCAATATCAATCATGGTCCAATAAAATTCAAATTTTTGCCGCACCATAATTGTTTTTCAGGTGATTTGAACTAACTCATTAAAATGAAATAACGAAGCATCGGCAAATTAAATTGCAAAGCACATACACAATTCGAATTTTCGGATGGGTTTAGCAGCAGCAGCGAGGGGGGCGAGGTGGGCGAGGTGGGCGAGGGTTGTTTCACTAATTACAAAAACATAGCACCAACGATGACAGGCGACAGGCACAGAGCCAGCAGCAGCAGCAACAACATGGGAATGGGAGCTGGAGCTGGAGCCAGGGCCATACAAAACATTCATAAACTTGATTTCCAGTTGCATTTTCCATTTCCAGCAGGATGTGCATTAGCAATTCAAATTCAATGCTCGCCATTAAACTCATTAACTGCACACAGATGCCGCCGTCGCCGCCGTCGACACAGGACTCGTCCGCCCACCCAAGGGACTGCCAGACAGATAGACCGACCGAGCAAACAGCATCTAAAACTACATAAACAGCATGGATATTCCTATGGGCTAGGTTGCTGCTGCTCCTGATGATGATGATGGCGGGGGCCAGGGGCAATAAACAGCGGCACAGGACAACAAAGCAGCAGAGCAGAGCAGAGGAGGATGAAATGGAGCAGAGGGGAGTGGAGTGGAACGGAAGAGCCCACCTTTAATGACCATCGATCGACAAATTGAAGAACCGTCTTCATTAGACATTAGGCATTAGGCAGCGACAACTGCGAACTGGTTAAGTGTTTGCCTGCAAAGCAGAGTGTACTTTTTCTCTCTCTCTCTATTCTCTCTCGATTCACAGAGGCTTCCGTTTGGGTAATTTGACTAAACATCTGGGAGGGATTGGGTCTGGTAATGGTAAGACAATAGAGGGAGCAGCAGATGTACAAATGGCATAGGGGAAGATGACATACCCTGTTTTTAATGGGAATATCCTTCTGGCAGTTTTTGGCAGTTTCTTACACTTTGTACATAGTTCTTCTCTGTTGATTATTGTTTAGCTTATTTCACTTATTTCTTCAACTATTCTGCTGCAACCGAAACACCCTCTCCCATAAAGGGTACCCACTCTAAGAACTTAAAGCCTGAAGTCGGTAGAAAAACCCCCAGACTCTGGTCGTTTGCATAGAAAAGCCATTTGCACGCCGTTGACTTCAACAGCGACTGGGCCGGAATAGTTGACTGCCTGCCTGCCAGAGAGAGGGCTCGAGGGCTTCGCCGAGTCCTAGAGGTGGCAAAGGATAATTGACTTTCAAATCAGTTTGCTATAAATTTTTATCGGCACTCCTGATGCTGTTGCTGGCAGTTCGAGTTCGAGCACGAGCTCGAGTCGTCGAGGAGCAGACCAGGAGGACGATAGCGTTGCTCGCGGCGACACCGGCAACAGCGACATCGGCATCTCGGCATCGGCATCCTCATCGACAACGGCTGCAATCAATTGCCAAAGTCAACGGGGGCAAGCCTGTGATAATTGCCAGCTCCATGGAGGTACAAGAACCTTAGGTATAGGAGGAGTACCTCCCAGAGCACTGGCAGTGGCAATGGCAGTGGCAGTGGCAGTGTGGCATCGACAAAAACGCCACTAATGAGTTTTATTGAGTAGTAGTCGGGTGTGCCCTCTGCCTCTGCCCCTCTGCCTCGCAGCTCGCAGCTTGGACACTTTTTCAGCCCGCTCCTTGGCTAAAAACGAATTTGATGACGCACGGAAGCAGTTAATCAAATCTGCAAGTGGCCTCCGTGGACTCCCTGAAGGGTCAACGTAATTGCATTTACCTGTCTCACACATGGGAGAGGTGCTCCAACACCTCCAGCAGTGCTCCAAAAAGTACTGGGACAAGTGGGAAGAGGCACCCCTCTTTTCCGCTAAAAATAGAACAAAAAAACAGATTGCACATGGAAATGGGAAATGGGAAATGCGAACGTGAAAATGAAAATGAGAATTGGCATAGGCACGTAAATTATGTGCTGCCAATTAGCAGGCAACAAATTTCTGCACGCCATTCTTCTCCTCCTCGAAGGCTCTTTAGAAAAATCGCAAAAGGAAATGGAAAATGTGACCAAAAATACGCACAAACGACAAAAAATAGAAGTGAAGAAATCAAAGAAAAGCAATTCGTAGGCTTGGGGTTTGTCTCGGTTTGGGAGGGGCGGTTACGGTATTGTCACACACCCATACATAGAGGGTACAGTACTCGTATAATAGGCAAACACAATGTAATGCAAACGGAAGAAATCGTGTGGGAATTATGAGGCAGGGAATAGTCGACTGGGGAATAGCCTGGGGGGAAGAATTTATGAAGGTTTTCAGCTTTTAAAAGTGAGGTTTAAACTCTCCTTAAAGCATTATGAAGCATCTTTGGTAAAGGTTAAGATTCGGGATATAGTACGCAAATATATTGCCCTTATGTTCCAAAAGATTCCTTGCATTTATCTACCATCTATCTACCCATCTTCCATGCCACCATATTCCAGGGTATCAAAGAAGGAAAAAATGTATATAAAAATAATTTCGTCACGACATAAGTGGCATCATTAGAGGAAGTATGTTGGCAGGCAGCGAAACCCACCCACAAAACAGCCTTGACTCCCACCACACCACAACACACTACATCACACCGCTCCACCCACTCTACCCCACCCCACCCCTCCCCCGACCACGACCACCCGTTCGTCCGTCTCAAGTGCCTGACGCAAAAAAGTCAAACCGAAATTGCCAAGCACCAACAGGAAAGAAAAAAGAAAAGTTCTTTATATATATATACGTATGTATGTACATATGTATGTCGTGGCAAGTGCTGGGGCCAACTGAAGGCGTCAGATTGGGGGCGTGTACCAGGGCAGTGGGCAAGGGCAGGGCAGGGCTGGGGGGGCAGTGGCAGAGGACGACCCACTGCGAATGAGTGCGAAGAAAACATGGTAATTTTTCATAAAAACCGCCAAATGCGCACACAACCTCAAGCGAAGCAAAAGAAAAACTGGCAAAAGCGAAAAATAAAAGAAAATATATAAAAATTTCCTTCCTTTTCCTGCTTTGTTTTTCGTCGGTTTCATACACCCATTATCGACGGGTATAATAGACCAAATGGGCTTGTAAGGGAGGAGGAATCTCAGCTCGAAAAACCCCACTCGTATTCCTCACTTTTCCTTTATATTGGGAACACTTTTTCCCAAAATTTGACTTTTCTTTGGAATGAAATATATCTGCCAGGGTATCTTAAGCTTCGTTCCTTCCAAAACTAGACTTTTTTTTTGTATTTTTTGCTTTCCTGCGCGGTTTTTTGTTGGGGCTGGAATGTGATTCAAAGACGGGGAGGCTTCTTAGGCGGGGGCGTGGCATGTCATGTTTATGCGACGTCTTTAGCCATTTAGGCATGCGAAATGCGTTTGCTCCGAAATCCTTTTTACGTGAATCCAGGACCCAGGACTCAGGCAAAGGCTCAAGGACAAGACAACCAAGCCAAGCCATATGGACGGATCCATGGGAGTGGCTGGAGAATGAGAGATGAATTCGACAAAAGGTGGGGGGGGGGAAAGGCTGGTGGTGTGGCTGGCCAAAGGAAAAACAAACTTCCAGCGGAAGTGGAAAACGGCGGCAACGGAAATGTCAACAAAACAGCAAAACGCTTTGGGTGGTGGCGCTGCCCACGAAAACCTCCTCCAGCGCAAAGTCCCCCTCCCCCTCCATGAATCCCGGCTCCCACCAGGCCACTCATAATCATTCCCTGGTGAAATATTATCAAATTGCGGCAATTGATTTAACTGCCGGCGGGTCTACGTGACGGGGCTGACGGCGACGTTGTGTCCCCTTGGCCAGGAGGGGTCTTGGCCAAAGCCAAATCGCAACTCAAGTTTGATGGCAGTAAGCCATCAAACTCCGCACAGATCTCAAGTTGCAGATGGATAGTTTCAGCTGGCAAAGATATGTGGCAAGATGGTGTGGCAAATCTGATTGGCCAAGTGTACGAACGGGTTCGGCATACAAAACCATTAGGGAATGGAAAATTGAATTGGAAACCTGATGAAAAATCCACACGAAAGTTGTTCAAGTAATTATTCAGAGATAAGTGGACAAGGGAAAGGGAAGGGAAAGGGTTACCGATAAAGGACCAAAAAGGTTTCCCTGGTTTTGAAATCTGTTTTCATTTGGCAAAGAATCTTCTGAAATCTTCTATTGCAATCTGCGCTATACGTTGAAACTTGTTCAGGAATTGTTAATCCGTTAATCAACTATATTTTCCTTAGATTATTCCCAAAAATTCAACAAAAGTAACTTCATTTCACAAGTATTTATTTTCCCAGAAAACCTCAGTTTTGAGCCAACCCAGCTTTAAGCTAATCAAATAGCAAATTGTTCATTAAATTCCGACTCAATATCAAAAGCTTTTTCCGAGAAAAACCCATCGACAATTAATTGAAATATTTAATTATTTAATTACACAGCCAGCGCGAAAAAGAAAAGGTGTAGCCGTTGCCCCAGCAGACTGATTAAGACTTGAAGGAAAACAGAGGCTGATTCGCGGGAAAAGGATTTTCCAAGCCACAAGTCAGAAGCATTTTGTCGCCGTTGATTTATTTGCGTGATGTAATTGAAACGCCTGTTGCCGTTGCCATGGGGACTGATCAAATGTTGTGGAGCATAATTAGTGCTTTTCTCAAAAATAGATCATAAATAATCGCTGTTGCCTTGGCATTGCTTACACAGCCAGAAGGAGGATGAAGGTCCTCTCCTCTGCCAAGGAGCATCCTCCCCCGAAGGAGCCACAAAATTGCCGGAGAGGCCTTGCATAAATTACCTAAATGTTCCATCTTGCTTTTGGCCTCGGCACGACAATCGTGGGACCCTTATCCCTTTTCTCCTTGGCACTGCCACTGTCTCTCTCCGACTCTATTCTGGCAACGCGTCGTATGCGCAATTTTATTAAATTACATTCGTGTTTTGGCAAATTAATTACGAAATTATGTTGTCGTCTGGCGCCTAACGAGCTCTATCTCTAGCTACTGCTTCCTTCTCCCTCTAGATACTTCTCTAGATACATAGATACATATGTATCTATCTAACTGGTTGTTGGGCGGCCTTGAGAAAGCCTTTTGGCTTCCGTCCTTGTACTGAGCCCGCCATGCATTTCACTTATCTTTGACTGTCAGAGTATCAGCGTACCCCCCGCCCCTTGGGCTCCCTCCATAGTTCATGCATATTAAAAGTAATTTCAGCTCATTTTTGGCATATTTCGTTGTCTGGACCACAGGCAGGACGTGGGACGTGGGCCCAGCACAGATTACTCAGCATTTGAATGGAATGGAATGGACCTCGTTGGGTTTGATTCTGGACACAGAAAATATTAAGCGAAATCTCAGTCGCAATAAATTTGACTTTATGTTCATGCCTCGCCTACCAAATTGGGTTTCGGCTTGGGTTTGGGTTTCCCCCCCTTTTTGCTTATCTAATTAAAGCGCAGGCAAGGTCAAAGCTTAAGCATTACTCATACGAGGCATTAGCCAGGCATTGCCCAAATCATTGTCAAAATAAATTACACTAATTTGTTAAATCGCTGCCAAAGCGAGAGAGAGACAGAGTGACGTGGGGTCTGGCTTGGGTGGGGGAGTGGAAATGGCAAGAGAATGAAAATCAAATCAAATTGCTGGCAACGTTTTAAGTTAAAAATCACATTTGCATATTTTCTGCATAACAATCAGAGAAGCAATGGCTTGTGACGTCAGTGGAATTGGCGAATGGCAACACCACCTCACACACACACACACACATGATGCCAAAAAAGGCACTGAGAGAAAAGTTATAGAAATTGTTAAAGTCTAGAAGCTGCTGTAAAATATAAACCCCTGCTTCAGCATCCAAATGTCTTTGTTTCCTTTCTCATAGCTGATTTCTTTCAGTGCTTTGCTACCTGTTTGGGATCTCCCTTTGAAACATCTTTCGACTTTTGGCAAATTGCTTCAAGCTTGCAGCGACAGCACACATCAACCAAAACCAAGACGATGCCTTTTGCCAAGGGTGCCCCTACACCAATACACCTATATGCCCCATCCCCATCCCCCTCCCCCACTCGTGCCATTCATTGGAACCGAGCGGATGTGTACGCTTCATTTATGCATTCATCAATCAGCTAACCAAGTGTAAATTTTTGCATTTCCTTGCGCGTTGAAATAAAACAGAGAATTTGAATTTAGCTGGAACCCCTCACCCTCTCCATTTCTCGGTAAAGACCCAACCCCAACTCCAACCCTCCCCCTCCCCCTTCTCGCTCTGGCTAGAATGCTTTTGTCTTTTGGGCTTTTACTCCCTCCGCATGGCATCGCATCGCATGGCATCGCATCGAATCGCTCCCTCGTTCGCCCTTCATTTATTTTATTTTGAAATATATAAATCGCACCTAAAAGTATGCTACACTAAACTTTGATTCATGGCGCAAAGTTTCCGTGTGCGCTGGGAAATTTCGCTTTTCCTTACGCACACACCCATACACACACACACATATACACACACTTTTCCGCAGCTGTTGCCCACAACGTTTCGGTTCAACGCTTTTTACGTGCTCAGCTGCCACGCCCCTCGCAGCCCCCCCCCGGGCACCAACTTCTATATGTTTAAAGTTAGCTGGAAGCCGAAGAGGAGCAGCAGGAAAAAGCCAGCAGCACAGCTAAAAAAAAAATCGACCAAAAAGCCAGGCACCGAAAATTTTTGCAATTTTCCCTTGCGCCCATTTAGCACTTGGCCATGATACGCAGTTTTCTCTTTTATTTGCTGTGAAAATAATAGAATCATAAACTGAAACGAGCGAAGGTCGGGGGGCTGGAGGGGGAAGTTACATGGCCCGGCACGTGGTCCGCTTTGAAGTGTTTGATGAAATTTTCAACACTTAATGATAGCACACGCAAGTAGAACAAGAGGACGACAGGAGGACCAGGACCAGGACCAGGAGCAGCAGCAGGACCAGAAGAAGAGGCAGAGGCAGGAGCAACATCATAGCCATGTCCTAGGCCAACAACACATCATAAACGTCAACGGCATTGACCATGCACCCCGCACAATTGTGTTAACCAAATGATGCTGCCCGCAATCAGGCCCCCGTTCCCCTTTCCCCCGTCCCCCTCCAGTCGCAGGCCCTGTTGCAACCAGTTCAGTTTCAGGCTTTCAGCCGGATCGGCAACTACATAAATAGCTGCCTGCTGCACGGACAGCAGGAGAGACAAGGCAGAGTGGAGCTGGTGCCGGGCTCCAACCAACCGGGCCAATAAAACCAACGAGCCACTCCAAATAGGCTGCATGGAAATTCGCGAAAAATATAAGAGAGAGAGAAGGAGGTTAATGGGTGGAGAGGCACAGTTTTCAGGGTCCTCCCCTGCTATACCCTATAGAGTATGCCCTAAATGCTTGTTCGCTTTTGGAATATTTAAATTTTCGCTTTTTTTTGGGTTAATTGTGGGCTGAGAGACCTTTAATGAAAGTTACTTTTCCATTCAGCCAGGATAGGAATAATGCATTAAGTTGAACTAAAGAGAGTGCAAAGAAATGTCTAATTACGGGAGAATAAAAGAAATATGATATATAAATTATAAATAAATATTAAATAAATATTAGTAAAGCTTTTTTAATGATCCACCTCCAACCTCCAGCCTCTACCTCCACCTTAAGCCTTTTAATCATTGTAAATAGAAGCTGAAGGAGAAGTTTTATGCAACTGACTCTTGGGCTATAAACTTTTACTGCTCTTAAAAATATTGATATATTTTCTAGGAATTTTTGTACTTTTTTATAATTATTACTTAAGAAAAGAACGATGGATTCTGAAACTGATAGAGTGCCCTTGCAACACCAGACGATATTTATATCTATAACAAAATTAAATATAAAATAAAAAAACCAATTTTAAGCTAGTCTAAAAATGTTACGTTCCAGCCAGTCTGAACTGATTTGAAAGTATTTGCATTCATTATAGGCCTACGGACCACCTATTACCATACAGGGCACTCCAAGTATTATCACATCATTATTATACCCGAAAAAATTTGCATGCTGCCTGCCCGTAGCTCTACTGTCGCTTCGCACCTATTGCCAGTGTCTGGTTTTGGCCAGGTCCCTGCCTGCTGTTGTCACTTTTGGTCAGCAGCTGTTGTTGTTCTTTTATCCCCCCGCACCCCACTTTCGTTGGGCTATAGCTGGGGCTGTGTATTTGTTGCTTCGGTTTATGGCCGGGGAATTATGTTGTTAGTGTTGTTTATATTTTAAAACCCTCTTGCAAATATGCTTAAAGCGTTGCATTGAACGCGCCAAACGGTTCGCCAATTGCCAAATAAATTACGAAATTTACTGGCGGGCCCTACAAGGGGTTGGGGGGGGCAACAGGAAAAGTATAACCCAACACGGAACGAAGTAACTGAAGTCCCTGGCCAAACAGTTTTCCTGCTGCGAATGGCTGCTGAGTGTTGGCCCATTTGGACACAATCAACGGCAACATTAACGATATCGCCTTCAAAGTGCCGACCCGACCCAAACCCCAGACCCAACCTCAAAACCCAACCCCAGACTCGGAACCAGAACCAGACCCGAACCCGGACCCGGACCCAACCGACCCGGGCAATGGCAGGGCAAACACGCAAGCCCCCCTCAATGACAAACCCCCCTCCCTCCCCCCGAAAGTTTTGCAGGTGAAGCAGATGGCCTTTACAGTTTAGTGATGGGAACAAGTGGGGATGAGTGGTCGTGAAATAGGCAGAAAGCGATGACAGCTTTTGCACATCATTTTCTAGTTAAACAGACACCTTGGATAGACGATAGATCTCTTGGATTTTTATGGCTAACAATAGAACCTAGAAATTTTCTCAAAATTCATACAAAATGTAGGGTAAACAAACCCATTTATCACTACAATAATCATCATAATAACCATCATCATCATTTATGAGTATTAGAGTTCAAGGTAAAGATGTTACGGTCCCTTCTTCATTGAATAGTTCGGGTATTTAGATCTCTCATCTTTTTCCAACAATCTCTTTAAAACTTTTCATATATGCAATGCAATGCAATGCCATAGGCATAATTTTCAAAGATTCCCCAAGTATTACAAATATATTTTTAATAAATAGACCTATGGGTCTGCTATGGCAACTATTTTTTC
Source organism: Drosophila athabasca (assembly GCA_008121215.1). Lineage (NCBI taxonomy): Eukaryota > Metazoa > Arthropoda > Insecta > Diptera > Drosophilidae > Drosophila > Drosophila athabasca. The sequence goes on from CM017794.1 coordinate 1,451,413, forward strand.
ATCCAATCTTAGTCTTTGCCTTTGCCACTTCTAATGTTCCACGATGCCATCACGATGTCATCTCTGGCTTTAACTTCACCTGGCCCAGACGCCAGAAGAGTTCCATGTGTTTTGCTTGTTGCGTGTCCACTTTCACTTAGTTTTCATGCCTGTGTGTGTGTGTATGCCTGTGTGTGTGTGTGTGTATGTATATACTAGTGCGTTTGTGAGCAGGTGAGTGTGTACCGAGAAATTGCGGTTTGTTTGCCAGGTAATTACATTTTGGCATTTTCTCTGTATGGGTTTACCTCCACCTCGCTCGCACCTCCTGCCTGCCTACCTCTGTGTGTGCCACCACCCCCCAGTTCCCCCTTCCCCTTCCCCTTCCCCCACTCAGTCTCTCTCGATCCTCTGTGTGTGGGCATGTCAGCGTGATAATTATGCGACTATAATCGCACTTTTACATGCCAGTCCTCGGGATGACGATGGAGATGGGAGATGGGAGATGGGAGGGGTACCGAAAGGAGGCAAGGACTCAACTTGGAACTTCGAACTTGGCTGGAAACACTTGAACCTTAAACGAAATATGTCGTCAAGCGGCAAAAGTCAGCAGTCCCAGCTAATTAACTGGTCACAAGGTACAGTACAGACTTTACCCACAACTCGACTCCATTCGACTTAGTCCGACCTCTCGGTCGCTCTCCCTCTCTCGCTGTCTCTCTCTCTCTCTCTCTCTCTCTCCACGACACACATTCATGCAATATTTAAGGCAAGAGTTGGCCTGGCTTAAACAAAAGCGAAAGGCATGTTTAATCATAAGAGCAAAAACAACATGGAATGGTAGCTCGCCATTGCCCTGGCCATTGCCGTGTTGCCAAAGGCTTGAAGGTTCGCTGCTCGCTGCAGAGCTAAACAGCAGCCGAGAAGTCCATGCCACCGTTGGTGGCATACAAAAAAGGGTTAAGTAAATATTGAAGTGAATAAAAACCATGAAAAAGGGAGCCAAGAAAAAAATTGCTAAAAAAAGCAACAAAGAAAGGTAATCTTGCTTCAGGGGACGAAGCGTTAGATACCCTCGCAGATTCCGCTTTTATTTCTGTAGTTTTTCAATCAAAATGTTATCAAATGTTGCATCAATCAAATTGAACCACAAATTGTATCTCACAAAGATTTTAGTTGCTTATATTAGTAGTAATGTGATTATGATTAACTTTAGCTGAGTTTATCCCAGAAATAATTATTATTCTCTGGCTCTATTGGTCGTAGGTTCTACCTTATAAGATCTGAAAGGTATCCAAGTCTGGGCTGTATTATAATACCCTCTGCTATATACATATATATATGTATGTGTGTGTATGTATATGTATATGTGGCAAAGCAAAGTGAAACGAAATGAAACGTATACAGTTAACTACTCTTTTGGCCATATCGCGAGTCTGGGGCGTGGCACCCGGCGAAGAGAGAGAAGGCGGACGAGAAGCCAGAGCCAAAGCCAGAGCCAGAGCCGACGTCAGAGCCCAGGGCCTGGCTAGCTGAAGCAGCCAGCTACCAATTAATGTCCTTGTTAGGCAGTGGCCTGTAAAATTGGCTTAAAAAATATGTAACCTTATGCGAGAGCGAGCCACAGACACAGACAAAGAAGTTTTTTGCCTCTCGTGTATGTGTGGGTATGTGTAAATGAATGTTTATGTGAAAGAGTGAAAGAGAAACGATATCAGCTAGAAGCAATAGCTATAAAGGTTCTATTGATGGGGCCATTTGTTCATCGCATGATTCTACTATGTTTTCCAACAGTTCACGAATTGCTGCACCGCATAAACTATACGTACAGTCTATATGTATGTATGTATGTATGTGTGCACATAGTACTCTACTCGTGTGTGCACATGTTTGTTTGCTGCGATGGGCGTGTGAGTGTGTGCGCTGGCTGTGGCTGGGGGAAATCCTTGCCACGACAATGGCTACAGTCCTGGTAGCCGTCCTGGTGCTGGTGTTGCTTTTGGCTTTAAGCGAAATAAAGTTCATTCTGGTTTCTGGTTCGCTTTTTATGCACTCGCGGCTATTATTTAATTTGCGCAGCTGGGCGTATATTGGTGACGGCTTTGACAGGGCTAGCACGAAGGCTTTCGGTATTTCAGATTTCAGCCAGAGTTCAGCCTTCAGTATTTGTGCATTTCAGCATTTCATTATGGGCCACCTCATGCAATTCCATTGCAAATCATCAGATCCGTACACGGACTCGGACACGGACACGGATGTGGAGATGGAGGGACCTGGGAAAGGACCCTGCTGCCATCGGCTCAAAGCGGTTGCCGGGCACGCAACATTTGACCAATGGAGACCAGGGACCAGGGACCAGAGACCAGAGAGTGGAGACCAGAGACCAGACAGGGGGCCCGGCCCCAAATATCGAATCCGAAATGCAACATTTTTCAGACATCAAAGTTGCCGCAGCGATTTGCAAAAACCAAGAAAGACCAGGGCAATGCCAGGCTACGACATGCAGCAAAAAGGATGGCAAAGAGCATGGGAATGGTGATGGGAATGGTGATGGGTAGCCAACAGGACACATGGGGCAGGAGTCCTGCCTGTGCTTGGGGTTGCATCCTGCCCGTCTGGCAAAAAGAGCAACAACCGCAGTCGGACAAGGCTGAATGGGTGAAAGTGCCAGTGCAGCCGAAGCCGAAGCCTCAGTGAAAGTGTGCGCACAGAAAGGGGACGAAACGTGGCTAGGGGTTGGGGGTCTAAGGGCTGCGAAGCCATCTAATCTGTAAGCATAAATTCCAATCATTTTGCAAATGGAATGTGCAAACGCAAACCAATAAAACCACAAAACACAACATAGCAGATGGCAGGTCAGGGCACAAAAGGGTCTTCTGCATACAAACTGCATGCGGTTCCGGTTCCCTTCCTACGACAGGCCGACAGGGGTCAAGTGAATTTTCGTGAGTGAACACTGACTCCTGGGTTGGGTTGGGGTTTCCCTACATTACACTGGACCTCTGCAATTGCAGAAATGAATTAGTCAGATTTAAGTCAATAAAAAGGTAAGCAAAGTCTGAAAATTGCAAAGATAATGCCTCGATAAACTGAAAAAATAAACCTATGAAAGGCTTTGATCAGATACTAAATGGTTCCCCTGTTCATGCTATGTACTTACACCTAATCGTTTGATTTGGGGTTAAGTAGAAATGGTAACCATGTTCCATGAGAAAGATGGGAAAAATCCCAACTGAAAGTAGGCCTAGACGACTATGGATGTATTATGTACATATACACCTATTATTCATTCCCATACATCACTTGGCAGAGGCAACACACACACAACAATACTTTCCCACAAAAACAGACACACAAAAATAATTCACAAAAAAAAATGTCAACCGGTAGAAGACCTATTTTTTGTAACCTCAATTACACCAAGGAGCGCAAATGGGAACAAGACTATCTAAAGGTTGGTGCTGTACAATGATGTAAGTTTCCATCTACATCTACATCTACAACACACAGGTCAAGTGCAGTGAGCTAGGCCTGGAAAATGAGTATATTTTGTATCAGAAACGTCAGAGGACCAGTTATCTAAGCGTTTTATTTGTGCTGCATTCGCTTGCCACCGTTTTTCACTGTACAGTGATACTGCTGTTTAGTGCTGTAAGTAACATTCGGTTCGTTTGAGTGGACATAGGTCTAAAGTTGAAACTGCCGTGCAGCATGCCGACTTGATCTACTTCGATGTCATTGTCTATGTGGTAGCCGCTGCCCTCATGCTAACTACACTGGCCATCAACTTCAACGAGGCGTATGTGTCCAGCCAACCTTGGATTCCGACGGTTACTTCAGTGGTATGCGCCCTGATTCTGGTTTTTGCGGGTGAGCTTTTTGGATGAGATACAATCCCATCCTTTGTTATGCTTTGCCTTCGTGCAGATATCTTCCAGGGCACGCAGCACTACTACAATCACGACTGGATGCTGGCCACCACCTACGACACCTATACCATCCTGATAATCTACATGTTCCTGCCGATACCCTCGCTGCTCGGCGCCGTGCTGCTGGCCTCGACGGTGTCCGCTCTGTTCATTACGTACTTCATGAAGGTCGTCGCCCTGCGGTTCAATTACTTCAGTATGGAACAAGCTGAGGCATACAACCAAATCAGTGTGGATATCATCCACTACTTCTGCTTCAACATGCTGGGGATCTTCTTTCGCATTATAAACGACATTGTGGTGCGCTCCTCCTTCCTGAACCGCCATCAGTACATCATGGAGAAGGTCTGGCTGCAGAATGCTCTGATCCAGGAGAAGATGCTGCTGGACAGTATTATTCCGCCGCAGATAGCAGAGCCCATTCAAGGCGTCATAAAGAACAGACTGGCCATAAAGGGCAAATCACCCGAATCGGTGCTCACACAGGGCATCATGGAGCAGATCATGGCCATTCAGATCCATCCCGAGGTCACCATCTTGTATGCGGACGTCGTTAACTATACGAAATTGACGACGACCCTGAATGTGGAGTCGCTGGTGAGGCTGCTGCACGACCTCTATGGAAGGTTCGACATGGTTGCCACCCACTACGATGTGCAGCGAATCAAGTTCTTGGGCGACTGCTACTACTGTGTGGGGGGTCTAATGCACCCGAATCCCGACCACGCCAAGTGCTGTGTGAATCTGGGTCTGTGCATGATCTCACACATCCAAGAAGTGCGGTAGGTTAAAGGTTAAAGTGATATTCATCGAGGTCTGTATATAATGAACTGTTTGAACATTCTGCAGGAAGACGAATAACGTGGACATCGACATGCGCATTGGAATTCATACGGGAAGTGTGATTGCAGGAGTCATCGGCGAAGCTAAGCTACAGTTCGATATATGGGGTGTGTTGGATTAGCATTCCCTAAGGATCGTCGGTTCAAAATTCGTGATTTTTACCACTTGCAGGAGACGACGTGACCATTGCCAATCTTCTAGAGTCCACCGGTGCGCCTGGCTATATCCACATCAGTGCCAGGACTCTGGCGGAACTGGGCTCTGATCAGTACAAAATATTTCCCGGCACAGATGCCGCCAGAGCCGAGCCGTTTCTACGGGAAAACAACATAAGCACCTACTTGCTGACAGGTCCCGTAAGTGTGGATGCTGATATTTACAGTGTGGACAGGTGGGGCTCCGTGACAGTGTGGCCACTCGACATCCGGGACAGACCGAGAGAAGAGTCGGTCAATGGGACCGACGATACGATGAGCGGTGAGCTGCACGAAGAGTTCAGGAAAATGTCGGTCAGTGACTTTGGGTATGTGCGATCCGATATTCGAATGTATCGATACTTGCCCTAACTCCACTCCTACTCCGCAGAATTTGGCAGTTTTGGATAAACTGTTTCAGACGAAAAACAAAGTCTGATTCTTACCACATCCATTGGTGCTGTCTCAATTTTCACGATCCTCTCTTGGAGTGGCAGTACTTGATCCAGCCAGACTACACGTTCAAGTACAGCATGCTGCTGGCCTGGTGCATTGGCACTAGCCTGATCTACATTCAGTTGGTGGAGAGCCTCGCACCATGCGGAATATGCGCTTTAGTTAACTTTTTTACGCTCATTTTCCTGACTTCCCTGCTGGTTATAGCATGGTACAAAAAGATTTGCTGGTGGATGTATGGGCGCAGCGAGAAGATCCTGTACAGCAAATGGAACTGCAGGATATTTCGCGTCCACGATATGATCCTGCGTCACTTGACGCTGCGGATGGGTATCTACATCGGCATCTTGGGAACGTACTTCTCGGTCATCGCTATGATAATGGTGAGTGTTCATGGAGAGTCCATTTACAGAGTCTTAAAGCTTCGTTATATGCATAGATGAGCTGCAATTTTGAAGAGTTCCAACTGAACGACATTGAAAGCAAACTCTATTACTACGAAATGAACCTTAACATTTGCTTCCATCCCTGGGTGACCACAAATATGGTGGCACTGATCATTGGCATCAGCTTCACATTCGCCCGCATACCGTTCATGGTTAAGGGGATCATCACCGTGTGCTTGTCGCTCACCTATATGGTGGTTGTATTTTTCCAGTTGACTTTCGTTTTCCATCATAGTGCCAGCACCAATCCATGGTTTCCCGCGGAAATGTCGCATGGTATGCGGATCCTAATAACGCTAGTCACAATGTACCTGAAGGAGCGACATTCAGAGTACAATAATAAAATAAGCTACGAGTGAGTATCGCCAAGTAGAGCTTTACTGGGTTTATCGATTAACGATTACTTTTGCAGATGCAGCAATGATTTAACGAAGAAGAAACAGGATGCCGATGCCACCAACCAATCCATTACGATTGTTCTGAACAACATACTTCCCAGTCATGTCGGTGGGTCCTCGTTGAGTCCTCCCTTTGCTCTGACTGCTCATCGATTCCTCTCTCTCTCTCTCTCTCTTCCACAGTCAAAATCTACATTAAGCATCTGGCCGAGCATGAGCTCTACTATGAGGAATACAAAATGGTCTCCGTCATGTTTGCCGCGCTAAAGAACTTTGCCACGGACCTGAGGCACTTGCGCATGCTGAACGAGATCATCACGGAGTTTGATAGATTGGTGAGTTCTGCGATAAATCCGTGGTATGCGTGTGTGGTATGCCACAATTTTGTTTCTTCCATTTCCAGTTGATTCATTATCAGGAGTACTACGTGGTTGAGAAGATCAAGAATGTTGGCTGGACTTATATGGCGGCATGTGGATTGGATGTGAACTATGCCGATCGCGTCAACAATCGGCATGCAAAGCGCGATTCAATTATGGAAGAGGGTAAACCGTGGACTCTACACACAAAAAGTCGGCTCTGATAAATCACTATCCATTTTTTCGACCCGTTTTAGTGGAGCAGGCCCAACGCATTCGCAGATCCTCCGGTTCCGGGGAAGAACTAGAGCTCCACGAGGAGGTTGTCTTTGTGATGGCCACGTTTGCCTTGGACCTAATGCGCACCCTCTGGACAGTTAAGAAATCCTACGAAGAACTGAGACTGCACTATGATCGTTCTTTAATAGGCGGTAACATGTCCATTGGCATCTCCAGTGGTGAGGTGATGGCCGGCGTTGTTGGCGCCTCTCACCCACACTATGATATCTGGGGCAGTCCGGTCAACATGGCGTCCCGAATGTACTCCACCGGCCGGATCGGACACATCCAAGTGACCGAGGAAACCGCCTTCCTGTTGCGTGAATTTGGCGTTGAGTGCATCTATCGTGGGATGACATTTGTGAAAGGCGCTGGAGAAATTCCCACGTACTTTGTTGCCATTGATGATGATTATCGCTTTGTGCCCACGACCCAATGGAAATCCCAGTCTACCCGACGGGGATCGATTACTTTATTAGAGGTAGAGAGCGACAGCACATATACCTACGAAGATGATTAATAGTTATGAAATTGTATATGTAGCAGCAAAAAAATCCTCCGACAGTATTAAATTTTTAGTCTGAATAAAAATCGACTGTAGTATTTTATTGAACTCACTTTTATCCTGGACCGATTGAAAGTCCATCTGTGACACAAATTCCTGTAGGACAAAACGAAGGATGGGAACTGATGGCAGAGTTTGCCAGTAGGACAAGCAGACAAATGGGGCAATGGCAAATGGGGTTCCAGATCCAAAAGCTCAAAATGCGGGAGTCATACTTTTTCTTTGTGTTTACGAGAATTTATAGAACTTATATCCAAAAGAACTATCGAACTTATATCCTACAATACATGACAGTTTTTTCATAGATCTTTTGTCTCGCAAATACATATTTGTCAGGGGCAAAGGGCACAGGGGGCTCTACTTTTTCTTCCAGTGAGTAGCGGCGGTGTGTTTCTCGATTCGAATTAATGATCGAACTGAACTACTCTCTTTTGTTACAGTCTCTCCTCAAAGAGAATTGCCAGATCTAATTGCTCTCCTTCAGTAATTCTCTTTGTATCTTTCTCTCTCTCTCTCTCTGAGACAACCACTTCGAGACGACAATCTCTCTCGCTCTCAAACCTCGCTCTCAGCAGAAATACGAATGAAGGAATAACGGACAACTCTAGCGTGTTGCTTCTGTTCTTCTTTATTAATCCTCTTTCTGATTGCTATAGTTTACATTTTTTTTCATCTTTTCTTACTCATACGCTCCCGACATATGTACATCGGAAAAATTCCATTCAAAGTAGGCTGTGCTTTAACATTTCAGTACTTGTACTTGTACAAAAAACATAGACTAAGACTTACAAAAACATGCCTAAACTGCGCTTGGCGGTTGACGCATGTCAGTATAACTATACAAAAGAGCGCTTATGGGAGCGCAGCTACCTTTTGGTAAATCTTTGAAGTTTATGCCCATAGTGCACTCTTTTGAATGCAGGAATATCCATAGGTGAAATGTGCGGAGCTGCATTTGGAGGAGGAATACCGTTTGTACCAGGCACGACTATGGAATAGCTTTGTTGGGATGTTCTGCCTTCTGCATACCCTCATAACCATCGCCCACTGTACCATACTGCTGTCAACCTGCGAGGTAAGCCAGCAAGAACTGTTAACTGAAGTATCACTGTTATCATCGTCTTTATCAAGCATGTCCACATAGTTCTATTTGATGTCGGTATGTATGTAGTGTGTTCAGTCGTTATTGTATCTGTCATGGGCCTCAATTTGTGTGAGAACTTTGCTGAGCGACACACGTGGATTACTTCTGTGAGCTCCGTAACTACAGTATTCGCATTTGTATCTTCTGGTGAGGCTACTGATATTCGACCTTGTGCTTTTACTGTATTACTTTTTTCTATATTCCAGATATCTTTCAGGGCACATATCATTACTACACCCACGACTGGGCATTAGATACATTCTACGACACCTATATAATCTACATAATATACATGTTCCTACCGATAGCCAATATGTCGCGTGCCCTGCTGCTAGGAGCCACAGTATCCGCCTTGTACATCACCTACTTTGCGGTCTATGTTGCCACGGAGTACGACCTTGCCCACCATTACAGCAAGTTCAGTGTCTACATCGTCCACCACGTGTGCTTCAACATTCTGGGCATGTTCTTTCGCCTAATGAACGACATTGTAGTGCGCTCGTCCTTCCTGGACCGACATCAGTACATAATGGAGAAGATCTGGCTGCGCGATGCGCGTCGTCAGGAGAAGTTAGTTCTCCACAGTATTATCCCGCCGCAGATAGCAAAGCCCATTCAAGAAGATATACAAAACAGAATCACCAGAAAATTAAGCGGACTCGAAGCGATTCGCTCACCGGGCGTCATGGAGCATATCATGTCCATTCAGATCCATCCCGAGGTCACCATCTTATATGCGGACGTCGTTAGCTATACGAAATTTACGACGACTCTGGATGTGGAGACGCTGGTGAGGCTGCTGCACGACCTCTTCGGAAGGTTCGACATGGCTGCCACCCACTACGATGTGCAGCGAATCAAGTTCTTGGGGGACTGCTACTACTGTGTGGGGGGTCTAATGCACCCGAATCCCGACCACGCCAAGTGCTGTGTGGATCTGGGTCTGTGCATGATCTCGCACATCCAAGAAGTGCGGTAGGTTAAAGGTTAAAGTGATATTCATCGATACATATTCTGTGTACATTTGAACATTCTGCAGGAGGAATAATAGTGTGGACATCGATATGCGCATTGGAGTTCATTCGGGAAGTGTGATTGCAGGAGTCATCGGCGAAGCTAAGCTACAGTACGATATATGGGGTGTGTTGGACAGTCTAGATTATAATTCCTTAAAGATAATCGATTCATCCTATTGGCAGGAGCTGACGTAGCCATTGCCAATCGTTTAGAATCCACAGGATCACCGGGATATGTCCATATTAGTGCCAGTACTCTAAAAGAACTAGACGCTAACAAATATTCGATAAGTCCTGGCACCGCTAAGGCTGTGGAGGATCCCGTTCTAGTCAAAAACAATATCAGCACATTCTTAATTTCTGCTGGGCCTTCTATCAAACTTTCCGCCGAGACATTTGTTACAAAATCTCTCTTGGAGATACATTCTAGACCCGATTTATACAGTACTCAGAGCGATGTGATAAACGAAGAGTTGCGCCACGAGTTTCGAATCATGCCAGTCAATAGTTTCAAGTGAGTGTTGACTCAGGACTTAGGACTCTCCATAAAACCATATTTCCCACAGACCTGGAAAAATCTTCTCCTGTATGAGACGAGGGCAGTCTCATAACCTTCGGTCGTCCGATCTCACCAAATTCTGTCTGTTCTATCAGGACCCCACCCTAGAGTTCAAGTACTTGCATTCGCCGGACCTGATGTTCAAGTACAGCATGTTGCTTGCTTGGACCATCGTATGCTGCCAGACCTACATTCAGCTGCTGACTGTACACTCGAACCAACTACTTAGCGCCATAGTCGTGGATGCTATTGTCATAGCTTGTCTGACCACCTTGCTCTTCATAGCTTGGTACAGTAAAATATGCTGGTTTTTGTATGGCCAGAAACAGCACAGTTTCAGCAAACTGAGCTGCTGGATATTTCGCACTTGTGAGAATATCCAAGGGAGCCTCAGTCTCCGCATCTGCATATACCTCTTTATCATTTGCGCGTATAATTACATGATCTTCATCATACTGGTAAGTGTCGACTGGGGAGTCACCCATTGTCTGTAAAGATGTTTTATTTTTCAGATGGGATGTGATCGCGAGGAGTTCGAAGTGATGTACATCGAGAGTAAACTGTATCAGTATAATGCTGACATGAATGTGTGCTTTAATCCCTGGTTAGTCTCCAATATGATGGCTCTTATAATTGGAATAGGCTTTTCGTTCACTAGCATTCCTTTCGTCTTGAAGATAACTGTCTGTCTATTGATGACGATTGCCTATCTGATCGTTATACTTCTCCAGTTCGTGTTCGTCTTCCATCACAGCGTTACCACAAGTCCTTTTTTTGCCGCTGAATATGCACATAGCTTGCTCATTGTCATCGCTTTTGTTACTATGTATTTGAAGGAGCGACACGCGGAGTTCACAAACAGAGTCAATTTCAGGTGAGTAATACCACAGGCGATTTAAACACTAAGATGAGTAACACCCAGACAATTCTGTGCTGCATGCAGCGAGAGACAAAATACGCGCTGTCTCGGTTTCCTCTAGAGCGCTCTCTGCCTATCTATCTCTCTCTTTCTCAGGGTGGAATTTCCGCAAATTCCACAGCTAAAAAATCAAGCTGAAAATGTTATATGGAGTTACTCATCTTAGTGTTTGTGCTGAAATGTTATAAAATTAACAAAAAATTGTATTTAATATAATTTAGTTGGCGCGTAGAACTGAGAAAAAAACAGCGTGAAGCGCAGTTAATCAACCACTCAATAACAATTCTCCTGAACAACATACTCCCAGTTCATGTTGGTACGTTTCTAGTTCATGTTTATGAACAAAATCCCTGGTACACGCCTCTCTTCCTCAGTCAGTGTCTACCTTAACACTCTCGCCAAACATGAGCTGTACTATGAAGAGTATAAACTGGTCTCCGTTATGTTCGCCACTTTAAAGAACTTCGAATTGGACCTTAGAAATTTGCGTCTACTGAACGACATCATCACGGAGTTTGATAGACTGGTATAGCTGTTCTATACGTACTACTGGTATTTATGTGTTATAATGTCCTCCCTTTTTAGCTGCATCACTACAAAGATAATTACGTGGTTGAGAAGATCAAAATTGTTGGCTGCACTTATATGGCAGCCTGTGGATTGAATCTTAGCCTGGCCCATCGCGTCAGCATAGATTGGGAAAAACGATGCTCCCTAATGGAAGAGGGTTAGTAGTACTCAAAGTGCAATCGCCCAATATATTTCGGTAAACATCTACTATCCTTTTAGTGGAGAAGGCCCGGCAAGCTCGTAGAGCCTCTAGCCGACTATCGGGAGGATGCTATATCGAAGATCTGGGCGATGAGGTCGTCTTTGTGATGGCCACGTTTGCCCTGGACCTAATGCGAACCCTCTGGACGATCAACAAAGCCTATGAGACTGTATCTTACGACAAGTCCATCATCAGCCCAGACATGCGAATCGGAATCTCCAGTGGTGAGGTGATGGCCGGCGTTGTTGGCGCCTCTCACCCACATTATGATATCTGGGGCAATCCGGTCAACATGGCGTCCCGCATGGACTCCACAGGCCAGATTGGACACATTCACGTGACCGAGGAAACGGCCTTCCTGTTGCGTGAATTTGGCGTTGAGTGCATCTATCGTGGGATGACTGTGGTGAAAGGCGCTGGAGAAATGCCCACGTACTTTGTGGCCATTGATGATGACTATCACTTTATCACCACCGATGCCAAGCGAACGCCAAGGCATCAATATCGAGAAAGGAATGAACCGCAGTTGGACATTGACTCGATACTTGGTTATTTAGTGGATGATGACGACGTTAGCAGCGATGTAAATTAAATACTAAATATTATGGCTTGCCTTTGTTTTAATCATTTTACAACTGTCTTTTAAACCCGTCCCAATCCCGCTTTAGTGGCGATCCCTGGCGTGACCTGCACTTTCCCTTCAAAATATTATTAATGATTTTCTACGCCTACCAATTAAAAGTGTCAAAAGCAGAGGCAGCCGAAACCAGAAACGAGCTGGAGCTGGAGCTGGAGCCTTTGTTGTCCTGCCATCAAGGTCTTGCCTTTGCCTTACATCATAATTGAATCAATCCCAAAAGGATTCTAAACATAGAGTCTCCCGACTGAGTGCTTTCTGATTTGATGGGAAACCCTTTTTACACGTACAATTAAAAGTCATTTTTACAAGCAATTTGCAAATTATGATGACGATGACGATGACGATGACAGACATGAATGACTGGTGATCGTCTCTCTGCCTCTGCCTTTGATGCTGATGATGCTTGTCATTGTTTGCTGTAATTGACGAGTCCTCGTTACAGTGAAACATCAAAAAACATACAAAAATACGGGTTAGACAAACCGACAGACAGACACATCCAGCGAGGTCCCAGCGTACCCGCCATGCGTCTCTCTTTGCGTGAAATGGAATTCTTTTCACCCGGGCACACACCCGGGTCCACCAATCCTTTGACATGTAAAACGTTCGTCCAATGCATATCGACAAAAAAAGAAGTAAAAAAATAAGAGAATAAAAGTACTTCCTCGGTGGAAACAAATTGAAATGCATGCGGAATTCAAATGTGAATTAAAATGCGAAACTTATTTGCCCTGAAAACGGCCAACAGGGGAAAATTAAATAAAAATGCATTTTTGCTTCGTCTCGTTTTTTAATTGATACTCGTACACGTGTATGCACACACACACACACATACACATACTCGTATGTATATGCCCATAGAGGTGTCGTAATTATTTGTTTGCTTGGTGCTTGTTATCCTCCTGCTAATTGAATATTTACACATCTGTAGAGGCAGTAGACTAACTAACTAAAAAGAAAGTGACACACGAACTCGTTAGCAATTTGGCTAAGTGCTGGCTCGTATTTGCACAGATATCATAGAGGTATCAAGAGAGAGAGATATCAACATTCCATTAGCATTAGGTAAGACTTCGAAGTACTATCAACTTTAATGGATCATCTTAAAGCTTAGTTTTCCTTTTTTAGTAGGAATCCTGCCTGCCATGTTTGCCTGAATATTTCTCTGCAACCACCTTTTGGTAGGTAAAACCCATTCTTTTCCATCACCTCAAAGGCCTGTCTGCGCAAGCATACTGCGGTATCTGATCTACATCGTTACATCTACATCTACATCTATATCTACATATATATGTATATGTATGTATATAGAAGTGTGTCTTCCAATCTGCTCCTCTACTGTGTGCTCTTTTGGCTCTCAGTGACATGATACTTCCTCTGTTGATAAGCCACCACCAAGGGCGCTTCCGAGATACTTAGCCTGTAATTGTCATAGCCATAGTCATCGCCCCATCCAACAGGCCTAAACCACTTTCAGCCTACATAGGGCATAGGTCATTCCACCTTCGTGCCACTTTTAGCCTTGCAGTTATTCGATTCGGTTGCAGTGCATAAACCATTTCATATCTAAAATTCTTGCACATCGAATCAAAGCCAAGCCTATTAAAAAATGTAGGACCCACTGGGACGGAGGAAAGCGACTAGAAACGGCACTACTAGAATGTCTCCTCCTTGCAACGCACTCCAATAACAATACGTAAAATGTTGCCATGAAAAGAAGTGGAAGCAGCAAAAAGGAACGTAATCGAAATCGAGTTTCATTCTCAGGCCATTTGCCATTTCCCAGAATCCAAACTAACAACATTGACTCAAGTCCGCACAGAGAGAAAAAAAAGAAGAAAAAAAATCCACCCGGGCTAACTAATCCTTTTTTACGAATTTCTTTTTTTCTCCTCTTTCCTTGGGAGTGAGTGTGTGAGTGTGTGAGTGTGTTTTGCTGCCAATCCAAGCGACCAAAACGAAAATGTCATCATCAGCAGAGAGCTTGGTCAGAGAATAGAGAGAAGAAAACCCAACCGAACGACCAGTACGACTTCCAGTCGTAGGGAAGGAACTATTCCCACCCACCGACCACCCCACTACCCACTACATATACATATATACTGCCACTCAACGTAACTTTTTATGTGCAACATAGCAGAATGATTGTGTTCCGTTCCAGAAATATCAGCACAACAAGAACGACAGAAACAGCAACAGCAACAACATCTTAAGCCATTTCGCATAAAATTTCACACACCATTTTAGCCAAGTGCCACATTACCTGCACACAAGATGGGACTCGACTCGACTCGCCCCGACTCGACTGTGGTCCGCTTCACCTGGTCGTCCTGCCCCATGCCTCCTGGCTGCCTCCTTCCTACCTTGCGAGAACCTTCAAGAAAACGAAAGAAAATAAAACCAGAAAATGTTGAAAAACACGAAACTGAACATAAAAAATACCTTTTGACACATGCAAGCAGAAGCAAATGGGGGCGTGGCCCAGGGCCCAGGCCAGAGCCAAAAGTGTTGGCCAGTGTTGGCCAAAAAAAAGAGGAGGGAGATGGGTAAAAGAGCTTAAAATCAGCGGGCAGAGACTACAACATGGAAAAGGCTACAAAAAAAAGGAGGAAAGAGAAAAGGTAAAGGAAAAAATCTTGAAAATTGCATTTTAAGAAGAAGTTCGTGTGGCTATAACGGAAAATCTATAAACACACACACACACACACACATACAAACGCAAAACACTTGCTCTCTACGATATATAGATTGTATAAATGTATGTAGGTCCAGAGTGCGACTGAATGCAAACAAACGAACAAATCGAAAAGAGGAGAGGATACATGGAAGCTCAATCCGGAGCTGAAGCTGAAGCTGACTTGGGGCCCAGACAATGGCCAGTCGGTTATCCAGTTGGTCAGCAAAGCATGGCCGAAGCAATCCAATACAATTTTAACGATAATGTGAGCCAAAAGCAAAGCGATGGCGAAATTGATATGGCCACCAGAATGGCCCACATAAACACACACACACACACTTACACGCAGGGACACACAGAAGGTACGAGACTGAATGCAAACGAACAAAATCACGTATACGCAGCGTAAACACTAAAATTCAGCTAAAAACGCTGCATTGTGCTGAAACCATATAAAAACTGGGTTATTTTTATTACATTTGCTTTGTTTTAATTATTATGATCAAGATTTTAGGAAATTAATTGCAAATTTCATGATTACAATCATTATTTGTATGTAAAGGTAGATATAATATCATGCTCCAAGTAGTCAGACACTAAAGTCAACGAAAGGACTAGCACTTAACTAAAGTTGAGTAAATGTTGCAGCAACAATGTTCTCTTTGAGACACCCCATACCATACTTCCATACTTTCAGTTGGCTTATATGCTTTTCCAGACATTCCTGAAAACAAAAAACTAGAACTAGGAAAATCACATTGGTTAAGGTGGAAGTGCGTTACCATAGAAATGTTGTACTTGGAGCCACTCCCAGGACATTCTGGCCTGCTTTCGCTTGAAATCTAAATCCACAAACGCGAGAACGGAGCTGCAAGTAGAACAGAAACTACAAATTATGACAACAAATTGCAAACAAACAAGGAACAAACAAGTGAATCACCTTTAACGCTTCCTTTTGCACTTTTTGGTCTCTCATTTTTCCTGGGCTCCATGGCAGAGAAGCTTAAGCAGAGGTAGGCAGGAGCTGGGAACTAGGAACTGGGAACTGGGTGTGTGTGAAGTCTTGTCATAACTTCCAGCGCTCGAAGGCAGAGTGTGCCAGCCAAGGACCTAAAGAACGAAGGAGCGAACGAAGGAACGAATCCAAAATGACAAAAACTGCACAGACAGCACAGACAGCAGGGAGACAGTAAGAGAGGAGCATCAGACAGGTTGGAATAGCTAAAGACCAAGACATGCATGTCAAAGGACAACGAAATCTCCTGCTGTGTGTTTGTCTGTGTGTGTGTGTGCATTTGTGAGTGTTGGTTAACACTCAAAAGCGGAAGTAAGCGTCGTGTTGCTGCGGTCGAGGATGAGGAGTATGAAGAGACAGCCCAAAGGCAGCCAGGAAGCAGGCAGAAGTTTGTTTTCTTGCGGCGTCATGACTGGCATTTCTGTCTGGTGCTGGTACTGGCTCTGGCTCTGTTTCTGGTGCTGCAGTGACAGCAAAAACCATGGAAAAAGCAACAACGAAACCCAAAACGAAAAGCAGAAGCAGCAGCAACAGCAACAGCAGCAACAGCAATACCAGCAGCAGACGGCAACAGACAGGTGTGCAGCACTAACCGACACAAAAATATCACTTTAAAGTTTTCCACCGTTGAGTCCTGTCGTCTGTGTTAGTTTTTGACATGAAATTGCATTACATTTCACACAGAAACAAGACTGCTTCCATGCAGTTCCGATGGCAATGGCTCGGCACTTTTAAACATTGTCTTATTTTTATGCCAACTGTCGTTTGGTTTTTCCTATGAAGTGTACAAATTAGTTGGCCTTGTCACAAACAGATCCTGCAACACCACGAACCGGGAACAGGAGCTGCAGCTGCAGCAGCAGGAACCAGGAACCACTCTGGCAGTGGCAGTGCCTGGCATCCTTAAGCTACTTTTCATCGATCCGCTCAGCAATTACGTGCAGCGTTCTCTCTACGGAAACAATTTATCAGACTGGGCAAACGACCCAAGCTGGCTTCCTTACCAAAAAAATCTCCGTACTGCTGGCTCCGTACCACCTCTCTCTGTAGTACAAGCTGTATCTTCTGGCCAACAGAACAAAGCGTGTGGCCAAAGTGCATGGTAAAGTAAATTTTGTTTAACGGCAGCAACCAAACAAACAAAGTGGGGAAAACTCGTATATTCAGAGCTTGAATTATGGACAGTTATGTGGGATACTCTTTATTGGAATACTTTTGGGGTAGCTATATAGAATTGTGGTGTTTAATTCATATATTCATATTCATTATAGGATATTATCCCACCCAGATGCCCAAGCCTTGCCCCTTTTGGATCATTCCTTTCCCAATAGTTAGTATACCTCTTGTTCCCTAACTTATCGCCTGCTTATTCCTTCCGCAACAAACAGTCCTGCGAGCCTTGAACTATTCTGGGAAAGACCAAACGCAGAGAGAGAGAAGCCTTAGCCAGAGGCCAATGAACTCTATCAAGAAACGCCCACGCTAATTCCGCCTTTGAGCTGCAACCAGAACTGGCCGAAAGAGAGAGCCAGGGGCTGGATTAGAGGGCTATATACTCGTAGAACCCATGCCAGTTCAGTACCCCCATTTAGCGTCTGCCAAATCGTCACATCATTACTTATAGTCCCAACGAAATACGAGTATAGTGTTTTGTGTCGAGTTTTGCCTAAAAATAGACCAAACTTTAGGCCAAATTGAAAATGTTTCGGCTAAAATGCACTTAGTGTAGCAGCAACAAACTGCCGTGCCGCACCGCACCGCGCCGTGCCCACACTCATACCTCCTCCTCCTCCTCGCCGGTGACTGACAGGAGCCAGTGTTGAAATTTATTGTGCAAAGCAAACGGGCAATTTACCAAACTGCAATTGTCGGAAAGAGTGAGAGAGCAAAAGAGTGCAAGAGCGAAAGAGCGAAAGAGCTGTGAGAGAGAGAGAGAGGAGAGAGCACGCCCTGTGTCTAATCGTTGCGCTAAATTAACACGTATACGCCATGTGGCCGGCCAAGATTTTTGTCTGTTGAGCAATTGCTGGGCCCGTTAGACAGTCAGCCGGTTGCTTGCATTTTTTGTTGCATACTTCCTCAGTGCTTTGGATACCCTTACCGCCGGGTATGACGTGTCTTGCAAGGAAACAAATGAAACAAGAAGGAAACAATTCAAAACTAAAGAATTTGTGGATTCTTAAAAAGCATTAAACGTAAGTAAATATATGTATATTTATTATTTTATGTACATTTTATATAATTTATATTCTTTTTGCTAAACAAATGTTTATTGAATACACTCTACTTTACACCCAAAGAAAATATATTAGAAAAATGAGTAAGCTTCAATGGTACACCATATTTTCAAGGTCTTTTGAGCCAGGCTCCTGGCTCTCTCACATTTCTGATGAGCGCTCAAAGTCCACAAGTAAACTTCACTTTTAAGCGACAGCTTCTATGACAACTACAAGTTTGTGACAGTAATAATTTCTGCTACATTCAACATCTACATATGAATGTATGTATGTATGAATGATGGTAAACAAGAACATGATCGGACATGTTGCGACCAGCCAACATTTTGTTGTGTTTGCTCGTGTAATTGCTGTACTCTTTCTGTGGCTTTGCAATTCCCAACTGGTTCGAGCACAAATGAAGTATGAAGCACGCATTGCAAATTGCAAAAAATCATAGAAAACTTAACACAAAATGTATGGATAAGTCTCGATGTTCCGTCAATTTTTTGTAAGTGCCCGGCAGTTTTGGTTGCCGGGCCAAAAGGAAATACATAAGACAGAAGCAGCGCAAGAGACTTAATATATATATTATAGGTTCTCTAGTAAAGGTTATTCAAGGAAGGGTATCTAAACTTCGTCGACCTCCCAAAGCCAATCTTCTTTTGCGATATATTTTTCTGACTTTCTCCTTTCCCAATGCGCTCACGTTTTATGGGCCACAATTTCACAGTTAGCCAAGCCAAGTAGAGGTGCCAATATTGTTGTAAACTGCTGATAGTTGGTGCTGTTGCTGGTTCCTGGGGTCGTCTGGCAAATGCAATGCGCCAAATGCGATTGCCATTTGCTCCACAGCTCGTTTCGTTCGTTCATGCTTGCTCTCTCTCCCTCTCTCTCTCTCTTTCTCTCTCGATACTCCGTGAGGAGTTCTCATTCCTGTTTCATTTTTATTGCATTTCATTCGCTTTTCGCCACTCAGCAGCGCAAAGAGCAGAAGCAGAAGCAGGAACAACGATAAATACGAAATACATTTTTAGTTTTCTAATCGACGCGCGTTCATCGCATAAAAATAATGCAATAAGCGATAATCCAAGCGAAGCCAGCTGCATTTTTGGCTCGACTTTTGTTCCCTCACTTGATAATGGCTTGTTTATGGTCGGTCGTTGGGCAAAACGAAAGGAAATGGCTATTTGGCACTGGAGAAAGTCTTCCATTTACGAATATATGTAGTTGCGCTCGAGTCGAAAAAATTTGTCAAGGATATGCCAGGGAAATTTTCTATTTGCTATTCCAATGGAAAATTGGTCGGAGAATTTAAGCTTTCAGCACAAAAAGTGTGGCAGGATAACCTCCATCAGCCAATACGGCAGCCTCATGTACTATAATAACCTCTATTAGCCGATACGGCAACACTAGTGTATAAGAAGATTACCAAATATACGGCCACATTAAAAATGTGTAGACCGACGCCAGATCACTTTTTGTGTGGCATCGAAAGGCGAGAAGTAAGAATAAAATGAAGAGCGAAATATAAAAGACGTTGTTGCACTACAGTTATGTCAAATACAAAGCTCTCAGTCCAAAATGATATTTTTGATTCTTCTTGTTTAGTTGTCATTAGGCCCAATTTGTTTACTTATTTCTCCCGGCGTTGCCACCTAATTTGTCTTAACATTTCATGTCATATCATGGCTGGATTCATAGTCAGCTTTCGTATTACATTTCATGAAATAATTTTTTGAAATGGGCCTAGCATAAACACAGTACTTATGGAAGTAAATAAGTAAGTTTTCTCATAGAAATTCCCAACAGGTTCAAGCTCGATTTAGGTTTATATATGTACAGAAAACAAACGTTGATTTGTAGAATGGCAGGACTATGGCCTCGAAAGCTGCATCGGCTCTCAGGTGCAGCTCTCAAGGCCATAGGCCATACGTCATGCTTCCAAATTAATAAATACAAAAACACTGTTTATATCAAGGTATACTTAACAAGGTAGCCGCACTCCCTCTCTCGCCCCCTTTTGGCTCTCTCACTGCTGCTACCTTGTTAAGTATACCTTGGTTTATATTGTCTTTGGTTACTCTCACAAAAGGAAGAACCCAAAGGAATTTCAATTAATAAATTTAAAATACATACCAAGATTGAAGTGGTTTCCCCCGCTCATCCCACAAGTAGAGCTTAAATTTTCAACAAGATTTAAAGCAGCCTCAACGACTTCCCCAATAACCCAATAGAGAACGACATTAAACTCAACTGAGCCGCAATTTATTCCCGTTTCCCTTTTTTTCCGCCTTAAAAGATGCTATCAACAATTCGCGGAACGAATATCGAGTCCCATTTCAACTTTAAGTTCAGTTTCTATTTGCCAGAAGATCTCTCGATTGCCTACAGTCGCTGTGGCATTTAAAATTCATGGCGCATTTAATGAACTTTGGCGACAGGCAGCCATCCAGCCAGCCAGCCATCCAGCCAGGAACAGGTGTACACAGCTCTGGAAAACAGCTGAGAGCTCAGAGCCATTCGGGGGAGCTTCTGGGATTGATAAACGGCCCGACTGATAGAGCTTAGCAGCCCCGAATGGGGGGTGGATATGGCATAGGACTTTCCCCCCCACCCCCTCAGATATTTTTCTGTTTTTCAGTTTACGTGTTGTTTTTTTTCTGTTTTCTGTTTGTTTGTTTGTTACGTTTCTTGGTTAGACGCTACGCGAAATTTAACAACACAATAAAACACATCAAATAAATTTTCGCTGAAATTTTGCTTATCAGCGAGGCGTGGCAGGGAGGTAGGCGAGAGATTTAATGGCAACTTGATAAGCAGACAGCCAAGGACTCGCTTTAAACTCGTCCTCGCCCAGGCTCAGGCCCAGGCTCATGGTAATAAACTCAGCGAGCCATGAAGCTGTTTTCAAAATCTAAATGGACTCGCCAAAGCAACTTGAATTTATTTTGCTTTCTCACCGAAAAAAAAAAATAAGGCACAAGGAAATAATAAAAAGTTTAACAAACAGAAAAAAAAGAAGAGAGAAAGCGGTAGTCGAGAGGCATAATTTCGAATGGTTTTTCGGTGGCGAGGTGGCCACATTATGCAACATTCCTTTCAGCACACACAGCCCCAACCTGCCCCCTCCTAACCCCTTACCGCATGCTCATTATGATAATAAAAATGCTGAGCGGCATGGCATATCTCCAACCCCGTCGCCAGGGACAGGGACGACTGTGGGGGTGGGGGAAGAGGACCTAGCTGCGTGGGAAATTTCCATGGTCTTCCACGGCCAAAGCCCACAACAACAATTAAAATGTTATTAAGCGGCCAGCAAAAAAACCAAAAAAAACCACCAGCAAAAAAGATAGAAATTATGCAATGCGAGCAACAAGGATGGTTAAATAAGTGGAGATGGCCGAAACGGTGGCAACAGACGACCGCCACAAAATGGATACAATGAAAGGTAGACGAAAAACAAGAGCAACAGCAACAAAAAGTAGCAACAACCTGAACCAAATGAGAAGCAAATAAATGACAATGCGGTAAAAAATGTTAGTGAATTGTGGTAAAGGTTCTATCTAGACAAAAGGCGAGTACTAATGAATGTGTGTGGGCGGTACGGGGGGAGGGATGATATAGCATGGAATTGTACTCTGTACTAATGTGTGTCAACCATGGGTGGTACAGGAGATAATCGATATGATGAAACAGGTGAGACAGGTGAGAAAAGTAATTACTCAGCCCCCACTCGGTGAGGCAATTTAATGAAGATGCAAATTAATTATTTAGAAACTGCTACTAGGCAGAAGGTGGCCTTAAAACAAAGAGCAAAATATCAGTAAATTGTTTTCTTAAATTGAAAAAGTATAAACTATGGAAAACCAACCTAACGACAGCTGAAACTAGTATTACAATTCAATCATTACTCTGATTAAACCACTCTTTTCAGAATAATCAACTCTAAGTCCTGAAAACTATTGCAGGGCTTGTAATTCTAAAATGGATTTCCAATTAATTTTAAGTCAAATTTTAAACTGATTTGAGAGCTTAAATCGTGGTGAAATTAGTAATAAGGTGACGTACTCAGCTGTGGTGAGGACGTGAAATGTTTTACCTCACTCTCTCGGCTCTCAGAGAGGAAATCGTTAAACAGACTGTCAAGAATAACGTCCCCGAAAGAGAGCACGTGTGGGGAGTACATCACCTTATTACTAATTTCACCATGGTTTAAACTATAAGAAAATACCCCATTTGCAAAAGTCCTAACTACCTTAAGAGAGGACTTCTAAATTATATAAAATATATCTATCAATTATAACCATAATCCAATTAATATATGTAATTCTTGTATGTCCATAATTATCAGTCAAAACACTAGGATTTGAAGTATTTATATTTTCCTGTAGCGAACAGAAATCAACTTTTTACACTTTTAATTAACTTCAGTTCGAAATTTCCATTAAAATCTCAACTAAATGAAATTCGAAAAAGTACATGAACTGTAATTAATTTGGAAGAAAATCGAAATCCCCCTATACCTGCCATTATTATATTTTAATGAGACTCAATTATACCGTTACCAGTACGAGTATCTTGTCATGCGTCCTGCCATGGGGCAGGCGAAATGAAACTACAGAAAATTATCGATCTTTGCTTAATTTGTGGCGTAAGCGACAATCAATTAGTGAGGGGACAGACAGCCAGCCACAGCCACAGCAGCAACGAAATTGTAACAAAGTTTTTATGTTGTTGCCACAAAATGTATCTAGATTTTTTTGTCGTTTTTGTTTTTCTGCTCTTGAAATGTTAATTACGAACCAAAGAAGTAACTGAAAAGAATTCCAGAGTGAAACAAAACTTCACAAATGTTAATTATTTAGTATGCCAAAGAGGGAACAAAAAGAAGCTCGGGGCAAAAAGATACACTCGTTGGCAGGACGAAAAATAATGCACTCCTTCTTATATGCAGCAAAAGTTCACATTAGGGGAACTTATGACTCTGCATTTTAATTAATCAAAGGAAACAAACAAAGTCTGTGGCAAGTGTGTTCCCTCTATGTGTATTCCCAAGTAATCCTAGGACTAATGGATTGCTGATTTAAGTAGGGGAAACATAACCAAAATTCGGTGACATTTCTTTACTTGTGGAAAGTCCCCTGATCACTCGCTTAGCTAAGAAAAGTATCAAATGATTCATTCAACCAAATATCTCGTATGATATCTCAACAAGCAAAAGCACTCTTTAATCTAATCATAATCTAAGCCACAACAAAATGGAGTTTAGTGGCCTCAACTCTGATGAATAGAGTGGGGCATTAGCACGTCATCCACTTTGATTTTGATGTGAGAAAGTGTTTGCCATAGATTTACCCCCTCAACGTTTATGCATGACTGGCAAAATGTCAAATGGATCAGTTTTTTTTTATCTTTTTCCACTGTGTTAACTAGCTGAAAAATCTTTAAAACCAAACGAACCTCGCAAAATACCTTTTCCCTTTCGCTGAGATTCATTTACTTCATGCACCTACAGCCAAAAAAGTACAGTCACTGTGAAGGAAATAAATTACATACAGCGTGCACAAAAATCTGGCTGGAAATAGTTTATAAATAGTTGCAACTTTCATACCCGCCATCAAATAGCAGAGGGAAAAAACTGGCAAAAAAAAAACAAAACAAAAAACGGAGGAGGAAGAAGAAATAATGTTACCCACTTAATGAACTACTTTAAATAATTTTCCAACTGAAAATTATTTTCATTTACTAAAACTTTGCCGTCATCGTCGTCGTCGTCCTCAACGTTGTCCTTGCTAGACGCTGGAGGTTCTAGGGAAAAAAAGGACCTTCAGACCCCGCCCCGCCCCACCCTACGACTGTCAGGAACGCCTTAACTCTCATTCAATGGCAACTTTAGCATCGTTAACAATTTGGCAAGATTTAAAAATGGCAGCAATTGAGAGGGAAGAGGTAAAGACAGAAGACAGAGCAGGAATTGGAAGAAGAAGGAGATGTACGCAGCAGGGAAGGAGAAGCAGAAGCTGAAGAAGGAGATGCACGAAGGGAAAGAGAAGCAGAAGAAGGAGCAGCACAAGAAGTAAGGAGTGTGAGACGGAGATGGAGCTGGAGCTGGGGGGAAAAAGTGAGACTCCAAATAAAAATATCACTTTACTGTGTCGCCCGACAACAGTGAAATCGCTGCCAAGGACGGGGTAATTTATCAAGACAAAAACCGAAGCAACCCTGAAAGACAGAACGAGACAGAGATAGATGGCTAGCTGGAGTGGAGGCGGGAGCGGATGTGGGACGGATATACCGTAGCAGATAAAGCACACCCACTGCAAAAGGCAAGAGTGAGAACGGGGAGAGCGGACAGGACAGGACAGGACAGGACAGAGGGTGGGCCTCTGAGCGGGCAGGAGCTTTGAGTCTTTGGTTACTTTCTTAATTTCATTTACGCAATAGCAGCGACGCTAGCAGAGGCAGAAGCAGCAGAGCAGCAGTTGAGGCAACTTTACAGCTTCCTTTGGACTGTTTTGTTTTTCAATTTGGCTCAAGCGATGGAAACTTTACCAAATACATCTCAAAAGGCAGCCAGCGACGGAAGGAATAGAGCACCAAAACACTGACAAAAATCAAGAATATAGATTAGATTAGAATTATAGTTTAAGTACATATATTTCCCAATTAAAGATTGATCCTGCAGCTGCATGCAGATGATAAGTAGACGATCCTGGGAGCCAGCTAGGACGGGTATGGAAACGGGGGAATAAAGGAAAGATCTGGCATGTCGATCGATCTGGTATTTAGAATCTTGAGTCAGTTTTGATTGATTGATACGTTCATAGATGTTCTTTAACTTCTAATTGGAATTATCTGCTTTGCTCAAACTATGACATTTCAGCGTATTCATTGTTGGCAATGTATTTCTATATATTTTCTTTATATTTCATTCTTTCCATTCTGTCTATGTTTTCATCGCACTCCTGCACTGGTTTCTACTTATTTCTACTTGTTTCTTTCAGTGTACTACCAGTAGCAACAAAGACAGCAACACCAACAACAGGAAAAGACGTGCAAAGTTTCTATTAAAACGGATTTAATTATGTAATGGAATCATGATAAATTTCGCGCAACGTGAAAAGTGTTGGGGCAACTCTCTTTCTTTCTCTTTCTCTGTCTCTCTCTCTCTTTCTTTGCTGTCCCTCTGGCTCTCTTCAAGTTAAGTGTGTGCCTTACAAAGGCCAAGAAAAAGAAAGGAAAACCTAAGACAAAACTTGAACAAGTGGAGCAGGCCATAGCAGAACCGAACAGAACAGAACAGAACCGAACAGAGGAGAATAGATGAAATAGACACATAGACAGGGGAAGATGGGAAGATAGATAGATAGGTGGGTTATGATATTATGGGCATAGGGATGGATTGGCTTGGGGGCTGTGGAAAAGTCTTTCAGTTTAAAGAAATCCCCTTCTTTTTTTCTGTGAGGTGGTGTGGGTGGGGGGTCAGAGGCCATGATTTATATGAGAGTAGTTTAATTAACGGTGCTCATAACGCTCCTAGTAGTAGTTCAAAGTTCAAAGTTTCCTCGCGATTTTCCATTGTTGCTTCGGGGGGCGGGGCGGGGTGGGGCTTCCTTAGCCGCTTTCAAGTATTCTCTTCAGCAAATTCTAGCCAATTAGCTTAAAAAGTTGAACAAGTTTTCACCCGAGTTTTGTTTTGGCATCGAAGCTGTCTTCTTGTCTGCCGGCGAGTGCCTAAGCTGCTTAATGAATTGAGCTGGTTAACTCTTTAACTGGGTTTCCATTTCACCGAAAACCTACAAAACTGATTTTCCCATAAGCAAAAATTGTTTTGTTTACTGCGAAGGGAAATCCCTGTTGCCATCAAATTCGATTTCCATTTTTAAACCTTTTTTTTTCAATTAAAAACCCATTACATAACCATATGGAGCCCTCCGTTTTGCCTGCCACCTCCATTAAAAACTCTTCTAGTGGCGACTTTCTCTGCCTCCCCCTCATCTTCTGCTTTCTTTATCCCTGCCTGACAACTCACTTAAATCGCCATAAATAACGCAAAAGGAAGAGGCACAAAAGGTACAGCGGCGCACACCTGACAACACCTAAACGGGTGCCAGGGGGGGGGGGCAAGATCCTGCATCACTGATAGGACCCTGGCGCCGCCCACTCGGCCGACTAAATCCCCTTCAGAAATCCCCGCAACGAGCATTAAAATAAAATTAATTCTTTTTTTCTCTCTCTTACTCAGGCAGGAAAATGTAAGGAGGAAAAATGACAAAACGATTGACTATTAAAAAGGATAAGGCATAATATTTTTCGCATTTTGCGGCGAGGAGCCTCACGTAACTGAAGGGAAAATACAGTAGTTTACAGTCGAAGGCTTATCTCTCTGAGCCAATAATGTTTTTCCTTTTTGCAGGGAAAACCTACAGAGTAACGGCCAGCAGATGCAGCAGACGAGGGACAAGAAAACTACTTTAAAAAAGAATTTTGATATACCTTTCTGGTATTGAAGACCCTATAAGATTCAGTTCTTGGTATTCAAGAGAAAGATTTAAGAAGATATAAGATATAATTCCCCTTGAAGATCTGTATGTACTGTTATAGTCTTTTCTTGTCCCGTTTATAGTCTCTTCTTTGACTTTTGGTCTCATTTCGACCCAAGTGGCTCGCAAATGTTTTTAATGCATTTCTTAAATATCTCTCTGTGGGCCCTCAGTCATTTTTAGTGCTCTTAATGTTTTCGCAACGGCAATTAAGCATCGAGTTTTAAAGCTGTCTCTCTCTCTCTCTCTCTGTCCTCCTCCTTCTCTGCCATATGGGAAGAGAAGGAGCAGCTTTGAAGTGGCCATGCATAATTTTCCACAGACAGTACTATAGCTGACCAAAAACCAAGAGGGGGGGAAGAAGTCGTTCCTCCTCCTCTCATCATTCACACAAAGACAAAGCCACCGCAAACAGTGGGAGAGGGGGGGGTGTAGAGGAGGAGTGTATAGAACGACTTCCAAAAAAAGTTTTTCTCTCAGTGAATGCGTTGCGGTTTTGTTGGCTTTTGGGGTTTTCCCTTTTTCGGACAATACTTTCTCCCTTGCCTCGCATGAGATTAGGGTCCGCTTAGTGGGCAATTATCGCCTGCAGGGCCCATAATTATTATCATCCACAGAGAAAGAAAAGCCAGGACCAAGTTGCATTTCCTCATTTCATATTCCAAAGACGACTCCTCTGTCTCCTCTCTCTCCCTGGGGGGTGCCGTTATCTAATGCCACACACATGAGCGGCATGAGAAAACCAAAAGAGAGAGAGAGAGAATCCAGAGGAGAAGGATACATTTGAATGAATGTAGATGCGAGTGTCGAAGCATTTGATACCCTAACAAATTCATCGTTCCTATGACAGGCTTAGGATATAGTTTTGCCAAGATATCGGTACACTATGTAATTCTATTCTCCCCGAGCGAATGTCTATACTCTTTGTAAGGGTACTCAAAACATAAATAAAACAGTGATATCTCCCAACAGGGGTTGTTGGTGGGTGGCCCCCAGTCGAGCCTCCCCAAACAATGGACTCCAGTTACGAGTGCAAGCGTGTGAGGGGTTAGTGCTGCACCCCGACTCTGATGAGCGTCTGCCACTAAAAATAATAATAAACGTAAATTTCTCTAATTTACACACACATGCACGCATGCAGAGACAGACCCTCACGCACACACTGACAGGGATTCATAGCGAGAGAGAAAGAGAGTGAGACACAAGTCAGACAAGCACATGACATGCACAGACAGGCACACTGACACAATGCCCCAAAGATTAAGCACAACAAAGGGTGTTGCCAACAACGAAACTTTTATACCCTCATATAAGATACAACAGTTCCTCCAACAGCTCTACCCCAAGAAGTACCGTCATAATCGTACCATCATGCACCGTAAATGGTGCCAATGCTTGAATAAATATTCCGCTCATCCGAAAGTGCTGATTGCTGCTTTGGACCACGATGTGATGCACCCTGACATTCTTTTTGGAATGGAATTGTGGGTGAATAGATGATACCATCGATATTAAAAGATATGTACATACATACTTGACAATACATACAGCTGTGAAAGAAATAATAGCACCACCACCAAAAAAAATTTTTAAATAGTTGATAAACTCACATTTTTAACTTTAAGGAAACTCTAAGCACATTTTTAGAAATGGAAGACTCTTATAAACATATGAATATAAAAAAAATCGTCTTCCTTTTTAACGTTTTTAAGTTATTTAAGAAAATTCCTTGAAAGTGATCAAATTAGGCGAAAAAAATAATAGCACCACTTTTCAAAAATTGAGTTAAAAACAAAATAATGACCAAAAAGTAACGAATTCTTTAGTTAACTATTTTTAACTATTATTACTAAATCTATATTTATCATTTAACATTTAGTACAATGTCCTTTTTTGGCAATAACAGCTGTGTAGCGTCTTGGCATGGAATCAATCAAGTCCTGGCATCGTTTTAGGACCAGGACCCTTTAATTTATACCCAAAGTGATCCGATAGTGGCTGGCTTGGAAGTAGCAACCGCCTTCTTAACGTAGGACCACAGATTTTTGATAGGATCAGGTCAGGTCACTGAGCAGGCCACTCCAAAACGTTCACACAGTTTGCCCTGAGCCATTCCTTTGCTTTTTTGCTGGTGTGTTTGGGGTCATAAACCTGTTAAAAGACCCATACGAACGGACTTTCATATTCTGCAAAGGGTAGCATTACTGTCTCCACGATATTCACCTACACGTGCTAATCCATGATGGTTTTTATCCCACCTAGTGTACCTACATCATAGTGGAAAAAGCAGGCCCATACCATTACACTATACCCTCCATACTTATCGGTTTTTGTGGTGTACTAAAGTTTGTATTCTACTTTCCTTGGACCTCCAACGTATGATCGAGATCCTTTTCCACCAAACATAGCCACTTTGGACTCATCTGACCATAGAATATTCGTCCATTGTTGGGATGTCCGATTTGCTTGAACACTGGCTAACCTCATGTGCTTAGTAATAAGTGTCGCGTTTAAAAGTGGTATCTTTCTTGGGCTGCAGACTTTTATATTATGTTGGCTAAGATATGTACTAACTTTTTGATCCATCGCATTAATTTTAAGCTCTTCTTTAAGCTCGGTAGCTGACTTAAAGGGACCCTTCTTGCTCTGACGAATCCGTCTTTTGCCATGAAGAGGGGTCATAAATCGTTTTCGTCCGCGTGTTTCAGCCTTTTCTTCATAGTTTAAGACGTTTTTAATCATTTTATTGGAATATCATACCAATCGACCAACTTTTCTGTAAGTTTTTCCGTTTAATATCAGTTTTTTGGTCAGATCTCTCATCTCCGCAGTGCAGTGCTTTCCACGTCCCATTGTAATGATTATTATTAACTTTTATGACAGAAACAATGAAATCTTAGTCAAAACTAATGAATACGTGCCTTTTACAAAGACAATTTCGAGAAATATAGAAGCTTCACTAAGAAAAGTGCTAGTGGTGCTATTTTTTTTTTCGCCATTTTTTGGACATTTTTTCTTAAAATCCCAAAAAAAAATATATAGACAGAAATTTAAAGAACGGATACGCAGTTTTTGTTTATGGGGAATACTAAGCAATATAAAAAAAATCAAACTTTAAAGAAATCGTCACATGATTCGCATTTTTTTCTATCACGAACAAAATGTATAGTAGTGGTGCTATTATTTCTTTCGCAACTGTATGTAAATATTCTGCACATTGCCAAACCAATATCGCGTTTGTACATTTCTTTTGCCAAAGTCATTATACTCTTTACTTAACAAACTCTTCTATGCAGCCTCCCTCGATAGCATTCTCTTCCCCCCGCTCTCTGTCGTACAACCCATCAAATAAACAACAAAGTCACTGAAATTTAATTTCCAAGAATCAGCAACAACAAAGAAGAAAACTAGAGAAAAGAGTGAGAGGATGAAGAGCACTTGGCAGCATGTTCGTTCATGTTGCTGTTGTTGGGCTACATGACAGCGACAGTGCTCTCTCATCACAGCACAGCAAGGCACAGCACAGCACCCCCCGTACACAGCCCCACCCGCGGACACTCTAACGTTGCAGTAGCCGAAAAGTTGCCTTATCACTTGGGCGCATTTACATAAAAAAACCACAAATAAAAGTTGCCAACTAACGCAGCAACAACCAACAGAAAACGAAGACCAGGAAGGCAGTCAAGCAGTAGAAGGGGAAGACAGAAATTCAGAAGCAGAAAGAAGAGAGAGAGAGAGGCAACTATGCAAGTAGGATAAGAAGATATAGAGGCAAGCAGCAACCAGAAGAAGAATCGTAATCAAAAGAAGGTCCACAGAAAATAGGAGCCAAATCACAACTGCGTTCGACTACACTCGAGGAAAATTCCATCCAGAACAGACATGATCGGACATGATCGGCAGACCAGCCGCCATTTGAATTTCATGAATTCTAGAATTCGAGAAATTTAAATAGCCCCTGTTTATCCGACGGAGACGAATTCATACAATCATATCAGAGGAGTTGCCAGACGTGTAAATTGGAAACAATTTTGAAGTAAAATCCATCTACATTCTCCTCCTTCTCCAGGGCAAGAAGCTCAGTCCAGTCACCTCCGCATCAGTCCAAAATGTTATTTTTGATTCTTCTTATTTCGTTGTCAGTTTGCCCAATTTATTTACTTATTTCTCCCGGCGTTGCCACCTAATTTGTTTCACTATTTCATGTAATGAGGCTGAATTCATAGTCAACTTTCGTGTGCTACCGAATTCATGAAATGGCGTTTATACACACACTTTTTTCTCCATTTCATGAAATGATTTCTTGAAATGGGCCTAGCATAAACACAGAATAAATGTTTCAGTATTCGACCGAAGAACCATTTGGGAATTCCAAGGCGTACAAACGGGACTTGCAGTGGCTTGTCGTAACCTTCCTATCCGTTGCTGGAAAAGCTAGAAGCAGCGATCTGCTTCGGCCGCTATTTTTTGAAAACTGGATTGCACTTTAAATATTTATTTAAAAATACAGGAACTATGTTTTGCTGACTGTATTAAACATTCCATCGTAACGAGATATTTTTGTAGATCATTTGACAAGATTTAAGGTATTTATTTTCAACATCTGAGTTTTTTGTCAAGTGTATTCCTGCATGTGAGTGAGTGACTTTCCTTGGTTTTGTTTGAGAAGAGTGCTATGAAAAGGGGCTGGTGGCGCACAGCTTAAGCATTAAAAACTTTTCACATTAAAGCACATTACAACAACAAATCATAGAGCAAACAAAACAAGCACAGACACACACACACACTCTCTACACACACACATGCAACACATTTAGATAATATGCTACAACGGCTGTGGCACAAATGACAATGAGCAGGAGCAGCAGCAGCAGAGTCTGCGAGAAAGTGGGGTGTGGGGGGTGGGGTGGTGTGTGGGGAGGCCGGGGCCCGAAACTCATGCGAGTTGTAAAAAGCTTTGGCAACAATGTCGCCTGAATGTCGCGCATTGTTTCCAGGCCGCTGGCTCTGACACTACCCCAAAAACTGAAAGGGAATCCCCAACACCCACAGACCACACACCACCCCCCCATACCACCCATAACCTCTTCTACTCATTCACTTCGGAAAACTTTTTTACTGTACTTTTTTTTTAAGCACATTTGTGCATTTCCCGCACTTATAGCATATACTTTTAAGCGCCAAAGCGCATTAGCCAGGCAATGCATGAAATTAAATTACATATTACGCAGCCGCCCTGCCGCCGTTCCGCCGGAAAACTGAGACAAGAAAAAACTTCATTAGAGCAGCGATGGGCGGGAATTTCGGGGGGGAGTAGAAGAGCCATCACATTCGAACCACAGAGGAAGCCTTACTTTAAAGTTGCCAAATATTGAAAAAAACAAATTGTACAGTCAAACCCCTCTAACTATAAATCGGACTATAGCTTCAATCAGAATTCGATCCGTCAAAAGTAGATTCTTTTTCAAATAAATGTTAAAAAGGAAAATCCCTAAATAATGCCCCGACTCACAGATTAGCATTGCGAAATCAAGCCCCCAATCTACTTGGAATCCCTAGAAATTATTTCTCAAAACGAGTTGAAGCATCTTCACTTCAGAGTCCCGTAACTCTCCTTGAAGCCAACCGAATTAAGGCCCTCGAAACATTTCGAAATAGCCAAGTGTCTGAGAATTGTTTCGTTTGAAGCTAACAATGCGCCCGCCCAGCACTTCTCTGCGAAATGACCTGCACTCAAAAATCAACGCGTTGTCGCTGACAACCCTGGACATTGTCGCGACCCCCGCGACCCGCGCGCGACGCTGACGTTGGACGCGGCGAAAACTTGTTATGTCGTTAAGTGTGAAACTTATTTCGCACATGACGCCGGCCGAGACGGGGTAGAAGATGGCTATAGAGAGTGGTGGGTGGATAGGATAGGGGGCAGCTGCCGAAAATTGCAAAAGAAATCAGCAACAAAAGTTTCCTTCCGCTTGATGGCACCACCTCACCCGCCTGCTGCTTTTTATACCCTGCCAGGGAGGAAAATGCTTTGAAATTCTTATAAAAGCAAAAGAAACTATTCTCTCAGTCAGACCTGAGAGACTTTGGAGAGAATATTCATGAAGATTCGAAAATCAGGGTAAGAAAACTTTAATTTTTGTACATTTAACGATCTTGAAACTTTGGCTTTCTAAATCCAGATCAAAGAATTGGTTAGGGTATTTAGAGCATCGACTAGTTTTCATTATTTTTCTTCCCTTATTTTTTGTTTCTCAAAAATCAAAATAGCTAAAAAGTAGCGACAAGTGTTAAGGAGAAGCAGCATAACAAGGGGAACGGAAGGGGGGGAGGAGGAAGAAAGGCCAGGACCGAAAGTGTGACGAGAGTGGAAAAGTTTCGACCAGCGGAAAGTAAGCGGAAAGCGTCAACGATGCCACCGAAACAAGGCGAAAGAAGGTGGCACTGGAGAATAGCGGAGAGAAAGGCCAACGGATAAGGAGAAGCGAAACGAAACGAAAAGAGGAGCCACTGTCAGGGGTGGGGGTGGGGGCGGGGGAGAAGTGCCACGCGGCCAATCTTAAAATAAACTGCAGCTGCGCGTAAAAAGTGACAAGTTTTGAGCGGACGAGGACAGTTCTCCAACTAACAGAAACATGTGTCCGCTGTCCGTCTTCCACTGTCCGCTGTCCGTCTTCCACTGTCCGCTGTCTGGTGTCCACTGTCCACTGTCCGGGGTCCACTGTCTGGTGTCCACTGTCCCGTGTCCATTGTCCGTTATCCCTGTAGTCCCGATGCCCAATCCCCATACCCCCCCTCACACTTCCCTCACTTATTGGCACTCGGACATTTTAGCACGTGACATATTTTGCAACAGAAATGTGTTTTCCTTTGCTTTCCCAGTTTTCTTTTCGTTTGTTTTTTTTTTTTTGCCTCCGTTCTTGTTGCGGATTTTGACTGTAACTTACGGAAGAGATGGTTGCGTAAGTAGCCCTGTCCGGGTACGGGGATATGGCATACTTGACACGGGATACGGCACGCGGGAGTGCGGGTAAATGTGTTGATATGATGTGCTGACAGGCCATGTGGTTTCCATTTGCCCAAAATGTGCGTGTGGGGGCTTCTGAGGGTTCAAAGGGAAATGGGATTGGTGGGGCGGGATCAGGAAAAACTGTCAAAGTTTTCAAGGTTTATTTTTCTTTTAAGTACAGTGTACATATTTTCCAGCGTACAGGACCCACAAATCATGCGACCATTTAGTAAATTGCTCATCCACAACCAACCGTTAGCCGAAGGTTCCACTTCTGAGAGGTTACAGAGATTATGGGTTTTTATTACTATAAATATCTTTAATAGTACTGACATTTCTGCAATCAAACAAATCATTTTTTACTCATAGTTGATAAACCCCAAGAGAGTCTTGATTTATTAGAAGTCTTACGGACAAATAAAAAGATATAAATAAGGTTTTTTTAATCCTTAAATGCTTCCCCGCTGACGAAATCTATTAGAGGTTCTTGTAAATCTGACAGTATATGGCAATAAATCAAAACATTCAAATTTATAAGAATCAATATTGGATTTCCTTTAGAACAAAAAACGCGTGAAAAGTATAAGCTGAAATCAATAAAAACTTCCAGTTTTTCTGCCAATGCACCTCCACTGTCGTGCACCTCCAAAACTTGTGGCACCCCTTTCCCCAATTCCATTTACAGTTGCATTTACTCAGCTGACAATTCATCTCTTAAGAAAGTTCCTCGAAAACATTTTCCTTTTACGTTTTTTATTTTCTGTGAGGGTGGGGATTGGAGATTCGGTAGGAGCTATCCTTCGGTTAAGGGATGCAGATGCAGATGCAGAGGCAATTTATCAGCTTGGCGGCAACATTCAAAATTAAACGCAATCCCATTCGAAAAACCACCGAAAAGTGCGAACAAGAATCAAAAGTGAGGGAATAAGAAGAAAGTAAAAGAAAATCAGAGTGCGGTGGTCGAGACCTTGATGCCCTTGCAGATCGATCTTTTCATTTCAAATTCATCAATTAGAAAAACGAAAAAAATCATGTAATGATTTGGGTGTTTCGCAGATGGATGATATGATATGATATGATATGATCCAAGTGGATTAGTTAATTATATATGTAGTAACAGCTCGAGATAAGTACAATGTACATACAACACTAGAATTTGAAAAGAATGGCATGAATATCTTCAGAAATAAAACATTTAGATTATATAATAGATTTTCACTACATACTGTTGTAAGATTATAAAAAAGAAAAAAAAAATAAATTTTAGATACTCTGCAAACACACAACCAGAAAGCTTAAGCCGATAAGATTTCTTTATCTTCGTGAAAACGTATAATGAAAACCTTGTTGAAGGGCGCAAAAAGTGATCAAAAAAATCTTGTCAGAAGTGGGATTCGAACCCACGCCTACAGAAGTAGACTGCGACCTGAACGCAGCGCCTTAGACCGCTCGGCCATCCTGACTGTTAAGCCAACGAGAGTCAGTAGTATTCACGCAGTACCGCTACTCGTCCAATAAAATAAAAGAGTATTATTAGATCGTAGATAGATAAGATCAGTTAGATCTAATATATTTGCCAGAATAACTAAAAATTTGTTCCATGAAGTGTTAATATTTAATCAAAATTAGTTTTTCTTAACAAATATGTACTATAGAAAAAGTGAAAAAAAATCTTGTCAGAAGTGGGATTCGAACCCACGCCTACAGAAGTAGACTGCGACCTGAACGCAGCGCCTTAGACCACTCGGCCATCCTGACACTTGTTGCTGCGACAGCAAGCGATGTACAAACGGAACACCACCGTGAAGATCGGATCATACATAGTTTCAGATAGACAGTGATCGTAAAAATTTAATTAATAATAATTCCACATTTCAGAATGATCTTAAATAGGCTCGCAATGATCTTCTGTATAAGTATATGCGCTGCCAAACTAATAATAGCCTCTTGTAGGGTATTCTCTCACAAAATGAACGCCAAAGAGCGGGCGGCATGGCAGGCAGGCGGCTGCGTCTGTGCGGGAAAAAATACAATTGAAAACTTTTGCAATACGCGGCAGAGCGAAAGCAGGATAGGTTGGGCCTGTGCGTTTTCATATCAAACTTTGGCTATTGCATTTTCATGTGTCTTACTTTCTTTTCACTGATAAGACGGAAAAGTGTCTGCTGGAGGAGGATGAGCTGGAGCTGGTGTCTGTGGAGGGGCCAGAGCTATATCGTTGTCAGCCAAATGCACTTTAGCCGAGTTATCAAAGAGTTGAAATTGCATTGCCTGGTCGCTGGAGGAGAGCGGAGAGTGCAGAGCGCAGAGCGCCCACTGAGCAACAATTTCAAGCGCATTATCCGAAAGCGTCGACTGAGCTTGAATGCACACACCAAAGGAGAGAGGAGAGAAGAGAGCAGTGAGAAGTGTGTGTGTGTGGTGTGAAGAAACGGGAGAGTGGGGGCAGCAGCTGCAGTTGCGATTCCAAAGGTGTATTTACACAGGGTAAGGCATTCACAGAAACGCTCACTCTTGATATTTCATTTAACTTAAGCCCAGAACAGCAGAGTGAGCAGCAAATACGAATATGGAATTCGAAGAATTGGATGTACTTACCTTTTTTCAATATTCCTTTCACTGACAGAAGCAGCAGAGGAGCAGCCGTGAAGTGTTCTCAGACCTTCACACATCAAAGGCGACTTTAAGAGCGGGAACAAAGGCAGTCTAGAAAGTCTAGGAGGCTAAATCAAAGAAAGAACATCAGGTAAACCACAAAGTGGAAAAAGTGGTATATGAAAAGCTGCAACGGTAGATAGCGGCTGAAGAGCGATATCTACAGAAGTATCTTCTGGGAAACAGCAGCAAATGTAATGAATGTGCAGCGAAGTTGCTGGATTTCTGGCACTGCCTCACCCGTTTATGAATGCACTTTTACACCGAAATAAGCAGCGCTGCTAGCAGCAGCAGCAGCATGGAGCGAGCGTCAAAGACAAAAGTCAAACTTGGGCGTCGCGCTGCTTGCTGCTGCCTGCTGCCTGCTGCTCAGACAAAGCCGGCGTCGTCTGTTTATCTTGTAAGGTAAATCATTCGAGACTGAAAGTCAAACAGCACCGAAGAGAAGAGAAGGAGAAGAGAGAAAGCTCCTTGCCGAGCACCGAGCATTGCCGAGCGAAACTTTCCGCCTGAAAGTAGTTGAGGCGACAAAGGCGGGAATTGAATCCAAACAATGGCCATCATGGGACGACAACCAAGTTGCACCTGCATCGTTGCAACGCTCTCTAGCACCACCCCCTTCGACACCACGCCTGCCTTGCTTTGCCTCTGCCTCTGCCGCAATGCGTCGCTTTGGCCGTCCTGCAAATTAGTTGCATATTAAAAATGCTTTTGGCTTTGGCCAAACAATGACGAGCATTGCTGGCTCCCGGAAAAGCGAAATTTCCCCACAGAGTCCCATCTGTCCAAGGACGTCCTGGTTATTGAGGACCTCTTCCCCACTGTCTCTCTCTCTCTCTCTCTCTCTCTCTCTCTCTGTGTGTGTGTGCTCATTGAGGCAGCTTTCGATTGCAGGGTAAAGTTTTCCGCTAGCGTCGCTGCTGACGTCGCTGCCATCAAATGAGAAAAGTTTAAATGACGCTGCAGTTTGCAAATGCCAAGCCGTTAAAAATGAGGATATCTGTTTGAGGATGAACGGAGAGGGTTGAACCAACAGAGGGGGTGGGCGGCAAATGAAGGAGAAGTTGCTGGAGCAGCAGCAGGAGAGAACAGATTGTGAAATGGGAAGAGAAGAGTAGAGGAGTTACCGCAGAAGAAGAAAGTCGTAAAGTCGAAACCAGTTGGAAATGTAAAGTATTCCGACTATATAATACCCTATGATCAGATACTTTAGATTCCCTCTACCCTTAGATATCCAGAAAAGGCTCTCTTAAGTAAAAAGAGCAAAAGAGAACGATAATAACAACTAACATCAAGTAGATCTGCATTATACTAACATTAGGATATGATTCTATCTACCAGTTACTAGAATAATATACCCTCCTACAGGTCAATAAATAGTGGAGGAGCGGAATAAACAGCAGCGGCAGAAGGCACGCAAATTGGAACCAAGGGTGTGGCAACGGAAGGAGTTGCCACCAAAAGGGGCCTCACAGGAGGCGGCATTAAGGCAGCCCCAAACGCAAGATGCAGCCAAAGATTCCAGCCATTTGTTATCGCAGCAATGTCATGGACCATGGTCAGGACGTCGTCAGTTAGACGCCCGTCTCAGTGGCTTGATCTTGGTCTAACAAAAAACTACGCTGAGATGATTGACGACGGGGTGGTCGACGATGAGATAAATGTACAAATTATGCCAGATTGTGGGTGAAATTATAGTATTACAGGAATGAGGAATTGGTTCTTGAATCTGGATTTGATTAGTTTTGGAAACTAAATAGATTGAGTTGTAAAAACTCACACATTTATTAGGGAGTGGTTATTTATTTATCACATTTTTGATACTATTTTTAAACTGAGCTGTAGCTAAAAATGTATCTATTATACCATCCATATCTTCTGTTTCTATTTTTGTCCATCTACGATATTTTGCCATTTCCATCGTTAATCTCAGCCAAAAACTTTACAATTTCTTTTGTATTACTTTTCAAATCTGATCAATAAAGTGGAGTACATGGCAGCCCATCTTTGCCACGCCTTTTATCACTCTGCTACTCCCCTTTCTGAGCTCCTTCCACTCATCCATAACTGGCATTAAAACCCAATCAGTGTTTAGCATGTTCCATCCTGGTTGTTTCTTGTTCCTTACACCAAAATCACATCAACTCTGTTGTGCAGAGTGGGTGTATGGGTGGGTGTGTGTGTGTGTGTGGGGGTGTATGGGGTGTGTGTGTGTATGTATTTTCCCAATTGCCGGCCACAGCCGAAAGCAAGTTCGATCCAACATTTTCCGAATCTCTGTTTTTTTCCTGTGGCCTTCCCACGCGACTTTGTCTAACTTTTTCATTAAATGTATTTCAATACTTTTTCCCGCAAACCTGCTCTCTCCCACTCTCTCTGTCTCTCTCTCTCTCACGCTCATGCTTGTTTCTCTTGTGTCTCTCCCCATCCCATATTTCTCCCCGTTCTCCCCGTTCTCTCACTGTTTGGCCAAGAGCCCTGCCAATTTTTCCACTTGACCAATTCATTTTTGGCCATCCCACACCACACCACCCCACCCCCACCCCGTACGCTCCGCTCTGCACTCCCCACTCACCCAAATTTGATTTTGTTTTTTCTTCGCACCAACTTTTAGTTGATTTAGCTGCCCCGCGACGCGAACCGAGAACCCAGTTGGTTGTTGGTCTCCTCTCTGCTCAACTGATTGCTTACACTGACTGCAAATAGTACTGGGGACGGTTGGGGTTTTTTTGGGTCAATCAGTGGGATAGGAGGGAAGGGTTGCTGCAAATATTTTCAAATGTTCATTTATGGAGTTTAGGGAACTCTTGAACACAGACAGAATCAATAGAAGGTCCATGGAAAATATATATGTACATCTATTGGGAGAGGGTTGTACATACTGGTATGAAAATATGTGACACGAAAGGTGAAGGTCCTTTAGGAGAGGCTGAACAGAATACCTATTTCTAGATATCATATTCTTTCTTATAGATGGAGTCTGATTCATTCCACTATATTCACTATCTCTCTGTCAAATTAAAAAGTTTTTCGTCTTCATAGTGCCCCGATATTTTACTCATATCCCCTCGAGCGACCGAAGCGAGTGAGCCGGGGGTTGCTAGCCTTTGAAAAATATTAGTTTTAAGCTTAAAATAATATATAAACTATTAATACTCAATTAATAATAGTAATCAATGAACGCCAAAAAAAATAACCTCAATATTTTTTAGCGTAATTATTGATCTGATCATCAGTTTGAAGCTAATCTTAAAACCTAACATAATAATTAATAATGAACGAAGAAGATCTTATATAATTATTTAGTTTTTTTTGAGAGTTGATATACAATCTAGAATCGATCAAATTTTAAAAGTTTTCGGTGGATTTTCGCTATTGTTTGTAACATACTTTTGATTCTGCGCTTCCGTTTCCATGGGAGTGTCCATTCCATTGGGCAGCAAACTTTCTTCTCTCACTGTTAACCCACTTTGGGCCAAGGATTTTCGAAATGAAATTCAGCCGTCAAGGTGATTGTTTTCAAACCTCAAGCGCTTCACTTGGTTTACTTAGAGGGCCAAGTTTACAACAGTTGTGCAGTCCGAGAGTCCGAGACTGCCCCCTTTTTCGGTACTTTTTTGCAGAGCTCTGCGAAGCCATTGCCATTCGTAGGCGTTCAGCTTAACTGCCACACATATACATATAAACATACACATACTCGTACATATACTCGTACATTTTTACGGTCAATTGCCGTTTGTCTGTCCCGTCCCGGGGTCTTAGGCCCATACCCTGTCCTGTCTGTCCTGGCCCCAATTCGTGGCCATTGGGTTCTCCTGTTACTCTGTTTGTTTGCCCAACTCGAATTTGATTCGAAGCTAAAAAAAAGCACACAAAAAAAAGCAAGAAGAAACCCAAAGAGATTTGGGTGTGAATGTGTGGCCGGCCGCCTGGCGACGAACTTTTGACCGAACCGAACCGAACCTAGAGGAAAAGTTTTTAATTTTATTTATTGAAAAGTTTGTCCTGTTATTTATTTGCTAGCCGTGTTGAAAATATGACCAAACACGGTCGGCCGTTGGTCACTCGACTCGGGCTTAAAGCCAGCTAGCCTTTTGCCTGATTTCACTCTGTTTGACTTGCAGCTAAAGGTTTCCCAGGATGTCCAGGACTCCTCCGAGGAGGCCTAGGCTCTCCACAACTTGTAGGCCTGCCTGGACATTCGGGGCTTCATTAAAAACTCATTGCCACTTGCAAGTTTTCGTTTCGTTTATCATTAGAAGGATCTGTCAACTGTTACGCTTTTACAGTTTTCTAGGGGGAGGGTCTGGGCGGTGACTGAGAAAATTCGCCAAAAATTGTTTGTTTGCTTATGCAAAACTTTCCCTCTGCTGCTCTGTCGCTGGGCAAAGCCCATTTAAAAATTGCTTAAGACATGGACACAGGCAAAGACCAGACCAAGCCCTCTCCTCTCTCCCCTCTCCCCTCTCCTGGCTCTCTGCTTGAGAAAAGTTTACCAACAGAGCATCATAAATTATGGTTAGTTAAAAGTTGATACAGCCCAAAGAAAAACATGCTCAAGCATTGATGGTACAGTCGCGTCCTCTAATTAACAGTTGCAGGGATGTGTTTGCCCGGGCAGTTGGCTTTTGGGATTTCATTTCCGGGCAATGGGACAAATTTTATACTCCTAAAGTTTTTGTTTGCCTAAGAAATTTAATACGATTTTAATGCTTCCAAGTTGCTGCTATACTTCTACAAGTTTTTTATGGGAATTTGTGCACCCCGTTGCCATTGTTGATCAAATTAAACGAAAAGGTCCTGCCCAAGTACAGTGGTTACTCGGTAATTAGAAGAACCCTTTAAGTGCATTGCCCAATTTTTGTGTTTTTTTTTTACATTTATCCCCTTGGAGACAACTTGATGGGGCATAAAGGGCTAGAGAGGGGGGAAGCATTTGCCTGATTTGTTCTTGTTGAGAAAATATGTGGGCTTAAAGTCCATCTTTTGAGCGAAACATTGTGATATAGGTCAAATATTGCTCAAAGGTACCCCAATACTCGTTCAAAGGTATCGATGATAAAACTTTTAATCACAAATCGATAAGCTATCACAAAGCTTTCAATTAATCCATTTTCTATGGGCTTCGTATAATATTAATCTAATATGTAAAATTCTCGCGTTACAATGTTTTCAGCCGAACTCCTCCGAAATGGCTCGACCGATTTTCGTGAAATGTATATTCATTGCCGCTAATCTCTAATAAAATCAAAAGTCACACTGCCTTATCAACACCTCCCCATTATTCATCACAAACTGCTTCGCCGCACTGCTTTTCCTCCACTGCCCAAAAGTATGCAATGCTTCATTTAACTTGCTTGCGCATAAAATTGTTCATAAAACACTAGATAACAAATTTGGATTTAGCTTTTTAAACAAAAATCAATCCAATTGTTAAAAAAATGTACAGCTTTTGGCATTTTTTTTGTCATGCATAATTTCCAAATCTATTCGCTTCTGTGTTTATTCTTTTTGGCTGTTATATAGTGTAATTTTAGGGCGGGTGGCGAAGAAAGCTGAGAGTGAGAAATTTTACATTTTTAATTGCTTGTTGCGTTTGTTTTGTCAACGTTTTTGTTGCTGCCGCCTGCCGCTTTCGCGTCTGTTGTTGTTAATCTAATTTACTGCCTGCAACTTTGTCTGCGCCTCAGCTTCTGTTCTCAGTTTGATCATACCCGTGGATTTTGGAGGTGAGCAAGGGTATATTGCCATCAAGTATGGGTATGTAACAGAAAGAAGGAGGTTGTGCGTTGCGGAATCTACTGAGAGCTAAAGATGATTCACAGATATAACGAAGGGTATACCATGTACGATTATATATTCATTGACTTTCATTCAGAGAAGGCTATCAGGGTATCCTGTAGTCGCAATATCTTACCATTCTTATATGATGGTTGTTTCTTTTTTTATTTTGTTTTTAGGTTTCTGTTGTTGTTTGGTGGGGTGGGGCGGATGGGGGGAGGCAACGCATTATAATGGAGGAACATTCTAATTAACTTTTGTTTTAGCCAAAACTTGAGTGAGGCAAGTGGAGAGCGTGCCGCTTGCCGCTTGCCTTTTGCATGTCACAAGGATGAACGAGAGGAGGTCCTGAGAGAATGTGCTTGTATCTAGCAGATACTTGTACAACAATGGGGGAGACTGAGGACTGAGGCTCCCTCCCCTTATGCATCCCCCCTCTATACTCTTATTTATGAACTTGTGCCCTGCTGTACAGTGAAATTAACATTGACAAAGCAGCAGCAGCAGACCCTGTTCTTTGTTCTTTCTCCTCTTATTTCATATAATTTCTTTTCATTTTTTGTTGCTGTTTTTTTTTGGTTTTGTTGCTTTTTGGCCAGGACAGGCAATTAAATTGCCTTTGTATGTGTATGCTTATTGTTTTTTGGTATATTTTCATTTTTAATTTTTTTCTTTTTTCTTGTTTTTTTGCTTTTTTGTTATGTGTCATTTTTTGTTGGCTGCTTTTCCGTCGCTTTTCGCTTTTGTTTGTCTTTGCGCTTATTTGACAATTTTATTCGGTTTTTCGTTCGTTTTTTGGGTTGGTTCTTGGCTCCATTTTTGTTGTTTAATTCAACTTTGTTTGCACATAATTTTTCGGAAGCAAGCGTCAGAAAGCAAACAAATGCATGAATAAATACTCATACACACACACACTCAAACAAGGCACTCAGAGAGAGGGTGGCAGAGAGGCGGGCAGGGGGGGGGATGCTGTGGGTGGGAAAGCGAATGACAATGAATGCAAATGAGTGAAATGTTGCTGTTCATGTGGCTGCTCAAGAAGAGGTTACACTGCCGTTTAACAAATGTTTTGCAACTCAAAAAAAAAAGGAGTCATAGAAATCTCTT
Source organism: Drosophila athabasca (assembly GCA_008121215.1). Lineage (NCBI taxonomy): Eukaryota > Metazoa > Arthropoda > Insecta > Diptera > Drosophilidae > Drosophila > Drosophila athabasca. The sequence goes on from CM017794.1 coordinate 1,494,917, forward strand.
AGAGTTCTGATAAGACCCATCCAATCCGTTCAGGGCAGGATCTATCATTCCATCAAATATCTTCTATGAAAGAGGGTATCTAAACTTTCGACTCTGTGTATAGATTTCCATTCTTGTTTCTCTTTTATTGTTGTTTCTTTTATGAAAAAATGCAAAAGTCAAATAATAACCATTCTAACAGTCGATGTGTCAGAGGGGATGACATTTTATTTCATTTGATTTGATTTGTTTAGCTGCCGCATGACAGGGGGGTGGCAGGGGGGCAGAGCGTGACTATTGAAGTTTAATGATTGATTATATTGTTGCGTTTGCTTTTTGACTCTTCGGTTCACTGCAAACAGCAACAAAGTCAAATGGGAAACAACAAAGAGAGAGCCAAATGAGATGTTTCCAATTTGTGGATACCCTAGGAAAATGATTTCCATGTACAGAATTCTGGAAATTAATATATGACCAGAGGGTATTATATTTTATTTTATTTACACTCCACTAATCCGTCCTTGATTTTATATATTCCGTGTAAATCTTTTGCGTCTCTGACCCGTGATGGGTCATACCTTGTATCTCTTTCTAGGGTATTCAAAAAATAATAAAGAATTCCCGCAGCTAAATACATAGAAATATTTCTATATGAACAATTTTGAATGCTTAAATATTGTTTGTTATTGAATTTGGATTGCTTTTTGATTGACTTTAATCCCAATCAAGCGTATGAACCGGCATTTAAATTGGAAAAATGTGTAGGAATTATTCACAAACTAATAAAAGAGCTCCCGATCAAAAATATTTGTAAATAGTATTTCATTCAGGCTTTTCTTTCAGGCTTTGATATATTTTAATAAATTAAATTGGTATATCGAATAGAGCCACATCGAAACACTTTTGCTACTCCCACAATAACTCCATAAATCACTATCCAAAAAATAAGCCCAAACCAGAGAAAAACCCTATTACCATCTCATATTTCTCAAAGTTTTCTGCCCAGTAAACAGAGTTCTCTAAAGCATTTCCCCAACGACATACACAGTAAATTTTCTTCTCAATTTGTGAGAGTTTATCATGGGATAATTCTGCTTAAATATTCAAAATGATTTTCCTTCCGCTCCCCTATCGTATCGTCCCCCCTCTCCTCTCCCCTCGCTCTGTGCTGTTACCATTCCGAGCTAAACCATCAGCATAAAGTTGTCCTCTGGGTAAGCTCTTTGGCATCGACTACTTCAAAGTTACAATCTCTGGCCTTTGATTTGTGCACAAATAACCATAAACAAATTACAAATTAATAACATACTTCACTGCTTAGTGCCAGACAGGGACAGGCAGACAGAGTGTGTGCAAAAGAGAGGGGAAGTAGGAGCCCAGTGAGAGAGAGAGAGGGCCATGACCATAACTTGTAGCTATCAAATGTTGCCGATGAGAAACGGCTGAGATAAGAGCCAGAGATACAAGACCGGAAAGAGGCGGCAGGAGGTAGAAAGGAGAAAGATGAGAGTACACTGAGAGAAAACAAGATCTTAGAAACATGTGAAAAGGTGTGGAAACTAGCCTTAAGAATTCTTAATACAAAGTTCTTAGAATTTAAATGCCCCAAAAAATACAATTTAAATGCTAAAAGTATGTCTAACCTTATAGGCTCTTGTTTCAGTAAATCTTTAATCAAAAAAACACAAACATATTTTTTCAAGTGTAAAGATGAGAGAGCAGCTCAGCAGCAGGAAGGAGGACAACAGAATGCGGTATAAATTTACATATTTTATTGAAAATTGAATAGCGCCAAGCAGTAGCAGCAGGAGCAGCATCCAGCACCACCCCCTCCCCTCCATCACCCGCATCAGCATCACCCAACAACAAATATAACAAAGTTAACAAAATCCAGAAATCCGCCTCAACCTCAAACCCACCAAAAAAAAAGAAGAGAGATCCCCGAAGAGCGAGAGATAGAACAAAAAAAAAAAGGAAAGAAAAGAAACAAAGAAACTTTTAATACGAAAGAGCAAGAGAAAGCATTGAATGGAAAGCCAGGCACAATAATAACAAAGAGAACAACGGGCGGAGTATAGACTGCACACTAGAGGGGTTTCCAATGGTGGAATGAAATAGGAGGCATTGCGAGGGAGGGAAGTGAGAGGAGAGGAGAGGACCGCAGAGCCATAGCTAGATGAAAATATGACAGTAAGTTATATGCCAAAGCGAGGCCAAAGTCAGAAACAGAAACAGGAGAACAGGAAACAGACAAAGAGACAAAGAGAAATTTACAAATATATAAATAAGAAAGAGCAAGGAATACCACGACTAAAGCGGAAGAGAATTTACACCGCATACTTTTTTACACTACCTAAAAACCTACCCTACAACAGAAGGTGGGAATATTGAATATTCCGCTCATCCGAAAGTGCTGATTGGATTGCTATTGGAGAAAGAAAGTCTCCTTTTTCCAAGAGGCCATTGAAGAGCTTGCTTATCGACATATATTTAGATTAAAATATGTTTCTGAATGAACACAAAAACTTCACAACATAGCGGTAAATGGTTTGGTAGGTCAGCTAGTATTACTATAGATCAGTGCTCGGCACGCATACACTTAAGCTTGCTGGTGTGTGTTGCAAAAACCCGAACATGTCTGCGGGAGAAATCGACTTATTGGTTTGGACTAGAAAAGTCGAAATTGCAAGAGCCGAAGTTGCATTGCCGAAGCCACACGAAGGCTTGCTGATTACAGCAGGGATTATGGAGTCTTAGCCATAGAATAGATTCTCGGAACCTTGGCACCTATACCTAAACCAGACATCTACGATACTGATTCTCTAATACCCTTTCATTTTGAAGACATTATTGTGCAAGGTTTATCCTGTATCCAGTGTCATAACTCATCAAAGTTTTAGCTATTTCGATCCCAATACAATCCCAATGTACAAGAACCTTGCAATTTTTAGTGGTATACGATAGAGCAAGATTCGGTAGATATTTTGGCATTTGGTACTCTCTTGTCTCTCTTCCTGCCAAAGATTCAGATTCCGGTTCGGATTACACGAAAATTCATTTCAAATCAATACACATAAAGCATAAAAGGTAGCAAACCGCTGTACCCACTGGGGCAGAGTGGCATGTGGAATGTGGGTGAGTGGAGAAAAAAAAGATGCTGCAACTACTACTGTGTGTGTGTGTGTGTGTGTGTGTGTGTAAGTGGATTGCTGACTGGCATTGGCATCGCATAATTTAGCCCATCGCCTGTCAATGGCGACTGCATTGAGTCCTCCACCAGCCTCGCAAATTCTGCATTCGATTTGTGGCTTCTGCGAGTATCTCAGGTGTCGAAACAATGTAGAATATTTTCCATGTGCCGGGAAGCGGTCATAAAGTTGGCTTATGCATTGTGCAGTCGGGAAAATATGGCTCTGATCACACGAGAATCGAAGTAATCTGATGATTTCCATGCAACCAAATTGCTGGGAGTTATGGCAGTGAGGAAATGCAAAAAGAAAGTGGGGAAAATAGAATATCTGCATATAATGTTCCATCTGGATATGGGGTATCTCTTCACCAATTTGGGGGATTCCATGTCTAAGAAAGTCAAACTCAATTGAACAGCAGTATTATTCACCGATTTCGATTCCTGCCACCTTTCACCTCTGCTTCCATAACTCACATTTATTTATAGATGATAAACCCAAACCCGAACCCAAACTTAAACCGTTCCTAAACCTTTCAACTCCAACCAAAGCTGACAGCTATGCAGTTGTCTCTCTCCCCTCTATGTACAGACATATATCTCTTTCTTTATCTTTTTCAAGCGCTCTGCTAAATCCCTAAAAACTTTTATCCCCGCAAAAAGCAAAACACAAAAATCCCTTTAATATGTTGGATAAACTTTTGCCCCCGCCCCTCTCCTGGTAGAATAACATTGTAATTCCGGGAAAAATACCAACTAAACGAACAACATCGGCAGCATCAAAAGTTGTCTGCTATGACACCTGCCCATGGCAGGCAGACACGGAAGGTTGCTCATACGCCAGGTACCTGCCTCAGCCACACACCTCCCCCCCACCCCCAGCCGATGCGAATTAATTAGCTTTATTCTGCAAGTTTTCCAGCTATCTCAGCCTTTATCCATCGATTTTCAATGGCAGTGAGTTGGGGGAGGGTGTTTTTAGGGATGGTTGCCTCAATTTTAAAGCTGCCACAAAATCTGTTCTTCTCCCAGGGCCAAGAAGATTCGGGTTTTCAGAGTCTTAATGAAAACTCACGACACAGCAGCAGCAGCAGCAGCAACCGCAACAGCACTTATACTCACACACACACACACGCATACATATATGAAATCATTTAAAATTGTACAGACGCATGCCCTTCCCCCCCTCCATCCCACACACACACACACACACACACACACACACATACACATATGAGAAGAGGAAACGGAAATTGTTGCTAAAAATGCGAAGCGTAAAAATGCAGCGTACGTGCAAAATGTACCGCAAGCAGTTGACTTGCGGCCAAGTGCGGGGGGCGGGGAGGGTTTGAAGAGTGATGCGGTGGCACGGTTGAAGGCTGAAGCTTGATAGGGGGAGGGGGGGTGGGGGGCGGGGCTTTACAGGTAAGTCATGTTGGTCCCCGTCGTGGAAAAGCCAACAAACCTTGGCTCAAAGTTTTCAATGTGCGCGTAGAGCGAAAACAAAAGATTTTTTATTGAATTTTGAAATGTTGCGATGAGGTGAAGGCCCCAACCACACACACACCCACCCACACCCACACCATACAGGAGCCCCACATTTCAATGGACGTAGATAGGTAAAGGTGTGTGGGTGTGTGTAGGTGTATGGTTCTATAGAACCAAGGATGTGTATGGATGTATAGTTCGTGGTAGATGTACGAGTTTCGGTTGGCAGAGCTGTACAGGTGCTTTGCAGGTGCTGTACGGGTGCTGTACAGGTGTGTGTGTGAGTATCCCAAGGAATACGGCTTACAGGTGTTTGTATGGCTGTTTATTAGAGTTGAGTGAAAAAGCCGCGACTGTCACGCTGCATTTGCTGCAAGAAGCAGAAGGAGCCGAAGCAACCAAAAGAAAATCGTCAGCAGCAGCAGCATCACGGGGTCGCCAGGGACCTCCAATGGGAATCAGGTAGGAATCCAGGACCAAAGCCAGCACGTGCTCAAAAGGTAGGGCATGGGGCACGGCACTCCGCTGCTCCGTTGGGGATTGCAGATTTTCCACATCGCAAGTGCGATCAAAGTTTAGCGCGGATATTTTAAAGCTTGTCAAAAACGCGTTGCCATAAATAAACGTGGCAGTCTAAAGACTCCCGACTGCTCCGACTGCTCGGCAGGGAAAATGTCCTGGCATGAGGCAGCTGGCAGGGGTCTTAGTGTACCCGCTTTTGGTGGAAAACATTTGGTGAAATGTTTTCAGGTAAATAACACTTAACGGAAATGGAAATGGTTTCCACCTTCGGCTAGCTGACCTCAGGCATTGAAACGACCAAACATCTTTCACCTGTCAGCATTTCGCTCTGGATGGAAGGGCAAAGTTCTGTGAATGTAATGGAAATGAGGAAATTTAAATTCTGGCAGAGCTTTCAAGTGCAGGTTGAATACATTTCGAATATATTTGAGTGCTGGTTGAAGCATAATTATTTAGGTGAGATTTTAAATATTTATTTATTGCTAGCTAAAGGCTTTAAGAAAAAGAATAAGATTAATTATGACTGAAATATAATGAAGGAAAATACGAGACAGCTTCCATAAACGGAGCTCAGATTTGGATGTTTCGGATAGATGTGGAACTTGATGAATATATGTAGGTTGAATTTTGCGTGCTCTTGGAGCGATGGAATACTTTAGGACTTCGTCTTCTCCTCAGCATCCTTTCCAGGAGAAGAAGCCCGTAATGTCGTTGGCCACACCCACATCGGATTTAGTAAAAGAGTCCTCCCAGATTATTTGTGTCAAATAATACCTTAAGAAAATATACAAAAAAAGTGCGAAATTTAATGTAATACGAGTCGAAGGTCAAATCGTTAGAAACCTTTGAGATCATATAAGTTTTAGCATTCAATAAATAAATATAATTTAATAATAAAAATGTATTCGGACTTTAAACCCTGAAACCCCTTCGAACCCTGAAAGAACCTGCGTCACTAGGAAACCATAAGATCATATGGGACTGAATCGTCTCAGGTTGTAGGGTTTCTAAAAAAGGTTATCACAAATGGAATATGAGAAACAGATGCAGAACTTTTGGTTACCAAACTATAATCTAAATATTTGTGATCATTAATATCCTTTAATTATAGTTTAGCAAACTATTTCCTTTCAATGATTGCACTTGTAGTTTTTCCTTCATCTTCTACATGCCACACCCCACCCCTCCTCCTATCCGTACACATAATCAAATCTAACTTTTTGCCATCTATTCGATGTACAAGCCACAAAAAAATCGCAAATCAAGGTGCATGTTTTTTTGCCCCTCCATTGAATGAACGACCAAGAAATGTCCTGCCAAATTAAATGATTACCTCGAGAAGATTTTGAGATTTCTTTTCATGCGACACACACACACAAACACATGCACACACACACACTCTCCTGCGCCACAAGGAGGGAGCCACAATTAAGCCTTTAGTCAATCACCTTTGCTCCCAGCCCGGCCCAAACGTGATTACATAAATCCCAACGAAGAAGAGAGAGAAAAAAAAGAGATTCCTCTTTCGAAGGTTGTTGGTTCGAAGGGGAATGGGGCGGACCTTTTTTGATTATGATTGGGATACATGGGGGACACACGGCTGGGGGTCTGACTCAATAAGGCTAAAAGCCAACGTCGAGGACGCCACGAGGTCCTTGGGTATTAGGCTAATTGTCGGACCAAGCTGAAAAGATATCCGAACCGGATTGAATCTGTGGAGTGGACGTGGACCCCCAACCAGAGCCCAGAGCCCGTCGTGGAGTGGATGCAGAGCTTCTCGACTCATGTCAATGCCAAGCCAAGTTTAATCAACGTTCCGCAGACTTTTTTCTCGCTCGTCCTCGTTCTCTGTTATCCTTCTGAATAGTTTTTTTCAATACCCTTAAAAGAGAGGGTATAATAATTTTGACAGAGCATAGCAATAACTTTTCTGTTTACTGCTGTTTTAAGAGCTTTTCGAAAGCGATTTTTAAAAGAAAAATAATTTTATTCGATAGACGAATCAGTTTTCCATAAAATTGACACTTTTTTAGAAGCGTAACATTATTAGATTATTTTTTAGAATTTTTTAAATGACTTCACAACTTATGTTCTCTTTTTTCTATATTTATATTTTACATCTTCCGAGTCCAATTACATCAGATTCTCATCCGATCGATTCTGTCAGAGTATGTAAACCTTCAGTTTACTAAAAAACTAGTCGCTCTTCTTGTGTTTTTTATATGCATGTATATCCTGCCTGATGTTGGCAAATTAATTCAGGAAATTCAATAAAAACAAGCAGCAAAACATGGCAAACAAAACTCGTCGAGTCGTCGAGAATGTGCCCCCGATGCTCGCTGCTCCGTGCAATCAAAGAGTGCATAGATAAATCACCCGGCTAAAACCCAGAGGATGGCTAGAGGATAGGGGAGGATGGGTTGGGGGCTGAGAGCGGGGTTAAAAAACACGGCCAAAATGTCAATGCAAATTTAATGGCTGACAATTTATATGCATGCCAAGTGACTTTTGGCCAACTACTGAACTTTGTGTGAATGTGAAAGCAGCCGGGGAACTGGGGACAGTTTGGGGCAAGGATAAAAAGCAGGAGACATGGCCCTGGCAATGGTGCGGGGTGGGGGTTTGGTCTAGTGCAGGGGAAAAAACTTCCAAAGGTGCCAAGTGGCTGTCAAACTTTTGCCAGGGAGCCAGCGAGCCAACGAGCCACCAGCGAGCGAGTTTTCGCCCCAAAATCGAATCGAAATGCGAAATCGAATGAAATTCCTCTCCGTCGTCGTCCTGTGGGCTATCCTGTTCGTTCTTCTGCTGTTTGCTGTTGCTGCTGTTGCTGCTGCTGCTGTTGCCGTGGCTCATAAATTAAGCCAACGCATTGGTAGCTGCTTCCTTCCTACTCCTCTTCCTCTACCACCAAGAATTTTTCCACCATTACAACATTAACGGTTTATTTATGCCGCCGCCGACATTTAAAATGCATTTCCTGTGCCCAGGTTGCGCCCCAAGATGAAAGGAGAGTCAGAGAGCGAGAGAGGGAGAGAGAAAAATGGCAAAAGAGATGGCCAGGAAGTGGAGGCAGGTTAAAGCAGAAAGGGTGACAGGATGACCGGAAGGCAGGACGACAGAATATACAGAAATAACTTTAAGTCGTGTATTTATAACGCACCTGGAGAACTTTATGGCGACGCATCGGGCGCATAAATACCGAAAGGTGTCGACATGACTCAGGGCCCGATCAGAGAGTCGCAGCCAGAAAGCAGCCAGAGAGGCATTAAAGAGCGGCTACAGTCCTGGGACAAGCGAGTGCTAAAAAGGAAACCCTGCCTGAAAATATAAGACAGCATTTTGGTGTAATAAATGCGAGTGTTTTTTTTAGAAAGAAATAGAAAAATGAAGGATAGTAATAGTAAACAGTAAGTATCAAAATTACTAACAATTTTCTACTAGAAAATCCTGATTTAGATTTCGAAACCTATGCCAAACGATTGTAGATTTTTAAAAGAAATAATTTCCTTACCTTTTATTATTAATATGAAAAGATTTGATTTAAATTTTAAATTTTTGATATAAATATTTAGACTCTGTGGCGACAAAGGTTTTTATGCCCGATTGGTCGAACGTTTATTTCAAATTAATAAAACGGCGCAGAAATAGAAATTGCGATTCGTTGTTTATTTAGTGATAATCAAACGGCGAGTGTCACTTGCTTGCCCTTTAATCGCAGCACAAGGTATACTTATAAAGGTAGCCGCACTGAGAGAGTCACTACTTCTTAATTAAGTGAAGTAGAAAAAGAAGAATGCGTCGCTCACAACTGCACAACTGAAATTTACGAAGGAAGCAAAGAGGGCGAGAGAGCAAGTGCGGCTACCTTGTTAAGTTACCTTGTTGCTGCACTGCCGCTCCGATCGCTGAGCGCATCGGCAAAGAGAGATAAACATAGAACCATCGGTCGAAAATAACTGTTGACCGTTTGTTTTGCTTTCGCTCTGCTCGCGAAACAACCGAAAAAAGTATGCACTTCGTTTCTTTTCGTTTCGGTTTTCTGTTGAGCCATTTACGTTAAGCTGTTCGTGAGACGCTCTATTGCCGAACATCGCACAATGAGAGAAGCGAGTGATGCTCGCACAGAGAGACTCACTGAAAGACCGATGGTCTGGTCTGAAAAGTCTATGATAGAACACAGATAAGGAAGAGCGAGCTTCGAGAGAGCGCTTAGCAGGGCAAGCAAGTGCAATATCAAACAAGATTAAACATGCATAGAAATAACAGCAATATGTAACAATGAAAATATATGTACGAGTATGTAGCTGCTATTTGGCAAGCAACTAATCGGTGGAGGGATCTGCCCTGAACAGACTTAATGTATTTACCACAAATTTAAAGCATTGCATTTATTTTAAAGTGGTTGTCAAAAAGACTCTTTAATTAATTTATTCATATATTTTTAATCAATGTGAATTCCATTTAATTTCGCCGAATATTTAATTTAAATATGTACATATGTATTTGTTTTTACTTTAAGATCTCTTACCTTATAAATACACATTATACTAGGAGAAAAAGTATAAAATATTAACCTTAAGTCTGTAGGAGATGAACATCCATAAGGAGAATGAAAGATACATATGTACATACATACATAGTACATATGTATGTACATATGTATATTATTCAGTCAATGCAAATTAGCTCGTATAATTTAAGTCTATTAAATTTTAAGGTCTCCAGACCAGACCCACACCCACTTCTGCCGGATTGAAACAAGTTAACAGCATGGCTAAAGGAACAGGATAAAGGATAAACTACCCGTAGAGTAGAGTGTATTAAATGAAAAAAGTGAAATGATGAGGGTTAAAGGCCTATTACGGTAACAATGAGGCCTCCATAAATGAGTTGGCTCAAAGGGGTCTACATAAAAAAGCGTAGGAAACATCAGCGTAGAGTCATCAGACCCATAACACTAAAGACGCTTTTAAAGAGGTTAATTAGCTAAGGAAAAGCGGGGATAGGAGCACTTAAGTATGATTACGAAAAAGTAGTTTAAAGTATGCCAAAAGTTTAGATAATAAATACTATAATATCGGTAATTTACCCATACTTATAACAACATAAATCTTGAGATCAGACCAGAATATTCGAGAATTTGTAATTAAAAAAAATGTTCGTTCAAAAAAGGAAAGTTTTTTTTTGAAATCTAGTAGTCAAGGGCCCTGCACACTCGTTTCGCTCCGTTGCCAACCCCAGACTCACTCGCTCGCTCCAATATGAGTATAACATATTATTAAATTTCATATTAGTACATATATTTTAGGAATTTACTCTAAGACTTGTGGAAACAGATCGTTTCTTAGGTGGTAAATCGAATCTGAATACTTGTCTCTTTAATATCTTGAAATGTTCTTGCGTCATGAGTGCTTCATTGAGCATCAACTGATTGACTGTCCCATTCCGGCTGAGCAGCCGCCAAAGTGGTGGTCACCCACAACCACTTCCATATGTGAAACGTTTTGCGGTCGAATCCCTTTTGTTGTTATCAATCAAGCAAATGCAAGACACTCAGAAGTGACCAATAAATTAATAATTAGGTTTGAAATCAAACAAACAAGCAACGATGATTGATGAGAATAGGCCAAAGCAGGGGGATGGGGGCTAGCTAGCCTTCCTCCAAGAATCCATCATTCATCAATAGTAAAATTGAGCCGTTCAAAAGTAAAGTGAAACCACTGTGCCACTTGAGTCTCGAGTATTTGTTTCGGTCCTCGGCGGCAACAACTGGGTAACTGGGAGACTGGAAATTGGTTCGGTCTTGCAATGGGCCACGTAACAAAAGTCGCTTGTTTTGGCCAACAGCAGTAGCAGAGAAAAAACCCTCCCAAACCGCAAGAAGTTGGCCAGTTCGAAGGGTTTGTTTTTTTGCAGTTGGGTACAACGTTATGCACTTAGAGGAAAAACAAAAGATACAAAAACCGAGAAACAAAAACCAAATACAAGAAAAAAAACTTAATAAGAATGGTTTAGTTATTGAATGCGACTAGCAGATACCCCGTAAATGGTTTAAAGGTTTACGAATTGGAGGGTTATTTAACATTCCATGAAACAACATCTACCCATTGTAGCCCACGAGTACCCTCTATAAAAAGAAACACAGCAACAAAAACCAAATAAAGAAAGCAAAAAACGGACAGAAAAGTTGGCAAATCAGCCGCAAACTGGGCCAGAGAGAGAGGGGAGAGCAGAGCTTAGATAAAAGGCTCCAACGGCTCGAGGCGAGACCAGCAGACGGCGATAAGCGGGCGTGGCAGCAGCATCAGTGGCAGCAGCAGCAGTAGAAGGAGCATCAGCATCAGCCAGCGAGGAGCTCAGAAGGATAAAGAGCGAGCAGCAGAAAGAGGCACACCCGAAGGCAGTTATGTGGCCGTCATGGCATGGGTTATCCCTGTTGGGGCTTCTGGTGGCAGCCGCTTTGGCTCTGCACCGCACCCCGGACCAGGCCATGGCCATTGCCTCGTCTTTGGTGGGGCAGGACTTGCTCGACTTTCAGCCGTATTTCCAAGAACAGGATCAACTAGTGGCCGCCTCCAAGAAGCACGAGGAGCACGAAGAAGGCGGCGAGGAGGAGTCCGGCGAGGAGCAGCATAGCGAGCACTTCAAGAAGCACGGTGGCAAGAGCAAGAAGGAGCACAAGCACGGTGAAAAGTCGGAGAAGGGGGAGAAGGGCCACCACGACAAGGAGGGCAAGAAAGGCGAGCACGGCGAGGAGGAGGGCCACGAGAAGAAGCACAAGCACTCGGAGTCCCACCACAAGAAGAAAAAGAAGGGCGAGAAGGGGCAGAAGGGCAGCGAGTTCGAGGATCACGGCTCCTACAAGAAGGGCCACTCCATCAAGGGCAAACACAACGTCCACAAGCTCAACGAGGACAAGAAGGAGAAGAAGTACTACGACGAGGATCATGTGGAGGGCGGCGAGGAAAAGCACGGTGCCTTCGAGGAGGGCAAGAAGCACAAGAAGGGCAGCAGCTACAAGAAGGGCGAACACAAGAAGGGCGGGCACGAGGAGCACTACGGCAAGAAGGGCCACTCCAAGAAGGGGCACAAGAAGAAGGGCCACAAGGGCCACAAGAAGAAGCACGAGGACTCCAAGAAATGGGGTCACAAGAAGGAGCACGGCAAGAAGGGCGGCGCCGAGCACAAGAAAAAGTGGCACAAGTCCTCCAAAAAAAGCAGCGAACACGATCACGGACATCACTGATCCATCAATGTGGAGTGTGTATGCAGTGTGTGGTCCGTCCTTCTATTTTTCATGATATTTTCTAAGCAATAAAACACACAAATCAGACCCAGTAACCAGAACCTTTTTACGTACTACAGATAGTCCAGATAAGATTTACATAGGGAAACAAGGAGGCAACAAAGTGCAATGCAGCAACACCCAAAAGGTGGCGGGTAGCCAGGGCCCAGTGAGAGGGTGCTACGATTTTACATCGAAAAGAGTAACGGCAACCTCTTTATGACTCTACAGATTGATTGGTAGATGCATAATGAGAGACTTACTGCCAAGAGACAGTGCATAGTGCATAGGACGCTGCCGGCCTCTGGTCTAGAGCCTTCGTTTTGGGTGATTCCCATTGCTCCATGGACAAGCTTTAGTTCTGCTTTTTGCTGCTCCTTGTCCTTGTCCTGCTCACTGCTTGTATACCCTTTCTTGTGCCTTCCGATCTGTAAACTTATTGGGCTGGGCGCCTGCCACATAGATGGGGCAAGAGTTTGTCATGCGAAGTATGCTGCACCATTGGATGTGTGAGAGCTCATCTTCAATCGTCAAACGTCAGGCCATTGAGATCCTCATCGAGCTTGCCAAACTCTTAGAGGATCCACTTCCATTCCGTATCTCTAAATATCTTTATCCCAATCCCAAAGCAGTCATCTACATATGTACATATAACGCTTCTATTATCTAAGCCCACATCCAATATATGTACATATGTACAACATTTGTGCAACATTTATAATCTTAAGACATAACCCCCCCCCCCTTTTTGGAAGACTGAGACAAGTCCCTGTTATAGTTATCTTTAAATTAGCCAAAGAAAGCTCCAAATATTCATGCGACTGCTTAGTAAGAGATTACATGAGGCAGAGCTCCACCCCACACACACACACACACACACACACACACAGATTAAAGAAAACATAATTAGAAGGAAAATCTGAGGCATCTTTGGCCATGGGATCAAAGCTCAATTGGCTGCCCTACACCTGCATTGTTCTAATTACCAAAAGGTAAGTGAAATATGAATATGCCACAGACACATCGGGGAAGTGGGGGGAGGGGGGGCAGAAAGAGGGGTTACGGGATAGGCCAACGCCAACCCGTCCGTGTCAAGGGTTAATTACGCACACTGCAGGTCGTGCTTCTTGCCTCCGTCGACATCCTGTCCTTGCACGCACACACACACACACACACACACACACACACACAAACTGGCACACACGCAAATACAGGCACAGATTTGCACACTTTACCCTTGCTGGGAGCAGGACTGAACGTATGCATGTGTGGATGTGTTTTGTTTGTTTGCTTAAGCCATTTCCGGTTCGATTTTAGCCAAAATCTTGTCCATTTTCTAGCCTAACCAAACAAACGGAAACTGGCTTAGTTAGACAGGGGGGACAGGGCATCAGCAGGAGCAGGAGCAGCAGCAGGAGCTAAAGCAGAAGGCAGAGCAGTGCCATGCTGCAAGGACAAACCAGCTTTGTTTGGTTTCATATGCTAATCCTTCAGACCAGCGTCATAAATCATTCTCACCCAACGGGAGAATAGGGGCTTGGGACGGGACGAGACGGCCTGTGCCTTGCCGGACCGTACTGGCTAAGCAGAGAGAGACCATGGTCTGGGGAGACAATCGAGGTCGGGGTTAAGTAAAGTTCGTCTGGGCCTAAAAGCTTTTTTCTTTTTATTCTATTCCCAAAAAGGGTATTCTGAGGTTAAAGAGACGTTTGAGATATTTTGAGACTAACTATAGCATAGAACCGGCTTATAATCATCCTCAAATTAAATATACGTAGTACATTTTATATACTATTCGAGTTTTGTGAGAGAATGAATAAAATTGTGACCTTAGAAGTACTCCAAAAGTGACAAACCGATCTCCCAGCGCACTCAGAGATTCGTAACAGCGAGCGATAACAGTGCGCTGTATTCGAGATCGGTAACAGGCTGTTAACGGCGAGCGGTACCAGACAGCGGTAACAGTAGGTTAACATGGAGTGTTACCTGTTACTGCGCCTCCTAGCAGGCTGTCACCGGAGAGCGGGTACTGCTCGGTAACAGTCTGTTAACCAGGAGTGTTACTTGTTACAGCGCCTGTTACAAGTATTTTATGTTGGATTTTTAAAATGTTTTCTACCAAATTGAGAATTATAGAAATGACATCGGTATATATATAAAATATATAGTGTCTGTCATACATTTGTAGAGTATTTCATGATTCGTCACTCGGATTTCTGCCATTCAATCTCGTGTCTTTTCTTTGGGGCTGTCCCCATGATGTCCAGGGATGAGTTACGCTGCAATCTGTTTTGCGAGAGGTGGAGTGGAGTGGAGTGGAGTGGGGGGTGCCAGTGCGCTGGCTGTCCCATGGTGATGCCTGGGATCCTAGCAACTGCAATGCCACAAACAACAAAGACCAATAACAACGGCATGAATATAACAAAGCTCACCAGCCCCCCAGACCGGGACCTCACTCGGAGGAGGAGGAGGAGACTCAGCTTCAACAATACCCACACAAAAAAAAAAAAAAAAAAAAAGAAAGAGGAGAAAAGTTTAGGTCTGTCCTGATACCTGGCTGTGGTCCTGTTTCTGTTTCTGTTTCTGTTTCTGTTTCTGGGTGAGTTGCAGCTTGCAAGGTGAGCAGTCAACAGTTCAAATTCCCACAACATCACACAGCTCTCTCCCTCTCTCTCTCTGTTTCCCTGTCTCTATGGGGTTTCCTTATTGTTTTTGGAAAATTGCCTCAACAGCAAGAGCAACAGCAACAACAATCCCACATGGCCACTGGGCAAATGCATTAACGAAAGTGGTTGAGAGTGCAAACCTTCAAGAGGGGTGCCGTGCCATGGGGATGGGGCTGGGAGGGGTTGGGAGCTGGGGTCTTGGGGTTGGGGCCTGGGTGTATCAGCACTAAAAGATCATAATTCACATAAGTCGACTAATAATTCAGTTAAGTTGAAATGCAACGCAATACACAAGTTGCACAGGTTCCCCCCCCCCCACTCACCCGCTGAGAGGAAAATGGTTTGCAGCATGAGGTCATGGGGGCAAATACGAGTGGCAGTAGCATCATGACCGCACTCGCTCTCGCACACGCATAGGAGCCATTCCGTTCGTTCGTTCGGTTGGGGGAGAGGGAGAGAGAGAGAGCGATGCCAATTTGGGTTTATGGTTCATGGCTGGAACTTGTTTCTGGAACTAAATTTGAAACTTCTTCGGGTTTTGCACTCGGAATAAATAAATTTGTTTGTATTCAGGAGCAGTGGCAATTCTTGAATGTTTTAATCAAACAAACAACTGAAAACGAATTGTGATTGAAACTGTATTTCCAATTTCCAATCTCCAATGCGGCTTAAATTTGTGTTGCCAGCATAATCGCATTTGGGCTCGAGCTAATGAATAATAAATTTGATTTAATTACTCCATAAAATAGGCGTTGAACCACAGTTTGAACAAAGATATTAATTAAATAAGCCAAAAGGTACTGCAGCAGTACTGTTGAATAAATTATTAACTTGAATTGGAAGACAATCGAATGGCAAATATAAAATCTAATAGAGAATAGAGCAAAGATATTAATAAATAGATCTAAACATATAATCGTTTATCTTTCTATATCTGATATGCAAAGAACGGATATGCTCCTTTAATCTCCTCACCTCTCAGTATTTGCTCTTTCTCTCTCCCTCTCTAGAGCCTGAAATATGTAGCAACAATGCAACAGTTTTTAAGGATTTTCAATGTTCTTGCAAATTAGTTTAATCCTCTTTTCTCCTTTTGCATGCATACGTTCACGTATCTGTATCTGTGTGTGTGTGCGCCTGTCCTCTGTGGTATAAGTGTGTAAGGAGGTATATTGTTTACGGAAACCAAATTGCTCCTTCAGCTTCATACTAGCTTGGTCTTCGACATAGAAGTTATTTGCAAGCTCTGCTTCTATGTATGCTTCTACCTCTGTTTGTATGGAGTACTTCTGCTGGAGTAAGACTATAACCCCTTGAGGAGGGGTTGAACTTTTGTGTGTGAAATATTCGTTATCCCCAGATGGAATTTCCTGCGAACCCATTGTCTAAATTACCCATTATCAAAATGTACATCGAGCATTTACAACCGCTTCGCCAAATATGAAATATTCCGCTCATCCGAAAGTACTGATTGGTGTTATTGAAAAAGAATGTCCCCATTGTCATGTGGTAAAATTTAAACTTAAAATTAGTGAAATAATACTTACATACATATGCACATATATCTATGCTGCACATGTAGAAAAATGAACTCCCTAACAATGAGATACGGTTTCGGTTTCGGCACGAATTGAGATTCAAATATATCCCTAAAGTCCATTCGTAAATTCAATTCATGCTTTTAAATTATATTGTTTAGATAGTTCACAACAATCCTTCACTTGGTAGTAAAAACTTGCCTAATAAAAACTTTAATTATAATTTCAACACTCCTAGTTTTTTTCCTGCTCATGTAGATGATGTGTGCGACCTGTAGTTCATTGAATTTCATTAAATTAAATCATACTCAATGTAAATTAGGCTTTAAGGTGAGACGCCCCCAAGGCAGAGCCCCGGGTGGAATGCACCTCGCTCGTGTTTCTGGTGAAACTTGCCCTTTGGGGGTTGTGGTGGCGTGTTGCAGGGTGGACAGTGCGGAGTGCAGAGAGTGTTGCGACATCGCGGGATAGTGCATCTGCTTGGGGGCAATTAGGACAGCTCGTAAATATGCCACAGCGCGCTCGGATGCATCAATGAATGTGTCAATGATTAGGCTATGGCCGGCACAAAGGATGCCCGGACCGGACCGGAGCGGACCAATGATGGTGCAAATCGAAATGTTGCACTTAAAGGGGTCGAATGGCGGCTAATGCAACTGCAGTGTAATGGGTGAAGGGCATTGAGAGGGGTTAGGGAGGGGGAGGGGGAGGGGGTGCTCACTGCAGGCCATAATCAAGCGAATGGAAGCCCAGCACGACGACACACACACAGAGAGACTTGGATAGTTGGGGGGTGGACGGGGGGCCCATTGCAGTCAATTTATTGTGACCAATATAACGCCCGAACAGAGACTCCCAGGATAGCAGGATGGCAGGATAGCCTCCTGTTAAGGGGCAGCATGGGGCAAGGGCATAGGAAGGGGCATGGGCACTGGGTGCATGTAAATTGAAAATTATGGCAATGCGCAACAAGATTAGCCAATGGCAATGGCGGTGCTGCTGTTGCTGTTTCTGTTGCTCTTCCTGGGTGCTGATGGTGTCTCACACTCACCCCCCACCACCACCAAATACCCCTACGCACATACATACATACATACATACATAGTTCATACTGTAACAAGACCCAAATGAATTTATTGAGATAGAGAGAGAGATATGTATAGGAGACCGGGATGGGGTGGGGGTGTGGGGGAGGACACCGCGAGAGTTGCACAAACATAAACTAAATGAATGCCCATGGCAGACAAATGAAGTTATGACTTAATGTATACAGCAGTATATAGAGAGAGGGAGGGAGACAGAGACAGAGACAGAGCCCAGAGACAAAGTCCATACTAGTCCCAAATATCTGCAAACAAAAATAAAGCTATACGAAATATGGAGATTCTATACAGAGGGAGGTGGGAGGTGGGAGATGGGAGTAGCAGTGGGTGGAACTTTGGAAAAACTCCCAAAGCAAAGTTCAACTTTATTCAAATTTTATTCGATGCTTAATAGAATGGAATTCAATGAATGTATCCGCAGGCGGAACACAGAACCCAGAACACTTTTGACCACTGAATCGAAACGAATATACATATATACGATTTCTATGGCATTCAAAATAACGAAAAATAGAACAAAAATATATCATGAATGAAACAAAAACTGATACGGTAAATAAAGGAAAGTAATATTTTAGTATTTTATTCGACTTCAATCAATATTTAATGTCTTATATCGTCAAAAAATAGTTCGAAAATAGCTCGAATTTCTCGGAGGTTTGAACAAGGTTTCTCCAAAAGGTACACTTTTTACCACATATATTTCAGCGTACATACATATATGCTGTACTTATCCGGATAATAAGTTTAGGCATATCAGTGCTGCCACAGATCGAATTCCACCTGAGTTGCTTTGACAATCTGTTGCACCAGCCCACTGATTATGGTAATCCTTTCATGGACTACTACTACAAACTGTAATTGCTTCTGATAAGGAAATTTTCAACTTATGACCACGATGACAGGTTGAAGGACAATACTCCAGTGGCACAATAGGTGTGTTTGTTAGTCGATGATGTTTACATAATAACTGATTTTAAAGCTAACCTTATCTAATCTCATAATTTCCGTAACCTTTTAGGCATACATATATCAAAAGAGTACCGTGAAATAAATGAAATGAAACTCTCTTAGCGATGACTCTTTATTTCAAGTAACACCAAAGATAGTTCGTTCAAAGTAAAACTGATTTATGTAGAAAAACTATAAAATATTCCTGTAAAATATTCCTCTATTTTAAAGCTGGCTCTGTTGCATTCTCTACATTCAAAGAACTCATAAATAACCTCAATTCTATAGGAACCGAGCAGGAACAACTTCCTTGGCTCAGACAATGTCTTATATATCATAAATCGATCACAAAATCGATAGAATTCGAGATTTGGAGTCACTTAGAATGCGTTTAGAATACTGTTGCATAGAGGGGTACACCCGATCCATCTGAACTCTTGCAATCTTATTGTACCGTATCTCTAGAACACCTTACATTTCTTTCAGTAGTCAAAGCGAAAGTTTGGTACAAGAATGAAGTCTTTCAATAATGAGATCCAATGAAAACCATTACTAAATCCCAAGTACCTGTGAAAATGGTCCATAGATTCCCTCAGAATTCTTCTGTAGATGCCGTAGAGAGAGGAGATATCCCGTTGCATTTGCAACTCCAATCGGAAATCGAGAATCAGGAACCTATGAGATATTTCACAACCAAAGTTTCCCTGTTAACCAATCGACCTACATTCAGTCGTAACCATTTGGTTCGTTGCCAAATTCCAGCACAGAATATCCATTTATGTAAAATTCGTCTTTGAGCAGACGACAACTCCCTTGTAAAATGAACAAAGCTGTTTTTTATAATTTCTGACACACATATTAATCTGTAGTTTGAATCGACATGGAAAAGATTTTAACACACACACACACACAGACCATCATTATAAGGGGGAAGTGGCATGGGGGGAGGGGGTGGGATACATATACATATGTATGTACATATCTTAGCTTTCGATGTGTCAAATTCATTCCACTCTAGCGCGCTGCAGTCGTCGGATCCTGCTCGTGCTCTGCTCTGCTCCTTCACTTGAGCATTTTTCTGCGCCATTTTGACACAGAATCCGGAAAGCCCTCTCCCTTACCCTCCCCTCCCCCACACACACACATCTGCAGTCTGCCAGAGGCAACACATACCCATACCAATGCCCTGCCCCCTCAATTTTCCACACCCTGCCCCAGTGAATTGCAGCCAAGTTTTCCTGCTGCTGCATGCACGGGGGCTGCTGCCTTATTATGCAAATTTTCTCGACTGCGAGGGTCTCGAGATGCGCTCGCTCGCTCGCATGCCAACGTCATCGATTTATAAGTTATGCAAAAAACGAGAGCCAGAATTTTCCCACTCCTCTCTCCGTATCTTTATCTGTATCTGTATCTTGCATGCCATCGACAATCGACAAGAGGCGACTCTTTGACTGTTTGGCTACATTGTAGGCAATGGTTTATAGTGTTGTAGCTGCCACTTTTGCTGACTGCAATCACAAAAATTTACCAAAATCAATCTCAAATGCTGCCCGAGGTTCACCTTCTGCTGCCACTACCTGCCACTTCCTGCCCCCCACCGCCTGGCTTACACGGTTTCCCCTTAGAGTTCAGGTGTTATATGCCCGATGTTGTACACTTTCAAACCATTGGGAGTAGTTTTGGGAGGAGAAAATGAATATTTAATACTATCCTGAGTTTGATCTATCATTTTCGAAGGAAGCGAAGCCAAGAAGCAGATGTGGGGAGTACGAAATCTCTTCAAGTCAGACATTATGATTATGATTATGAGACGGATTCCTTATAAAGACAATCATTACACTGCAATCACTTTGTACTACTGAAGATTAGATGTTCAATTATTTTGGAACAAAGAATTTTGTTGAACTACTGAGAAGATGCGAAGTTTATTGTAGTGTTATAGTATATCGAACAATAGAGAAACGTGTGAATAGATCGATTCAAGATGGTGTCGATTGAAAGCGTGGGAGGTGGGTAGAGCGAGAGCGCGACAGATCGAAGGCGAAAGAAAGAAAGAGGGTAGATCGCCTCTACGTACGAATGTACGTATGTTTGTGTTATTATTTACCGATATGAATCGATGATGAATCGTCAATGATGCAGTTGCAGATCTATCAGAAATAACATCGAAACATGCCCTCTGGAGAGTTATCAAAGTCTCCAAAGGGCATTCCCAGCTTCGAACAGGTCTGAGGATTTTTTTTCGGTTCATGCTCTCCCCTGCTGATTGCTTCGAAGCTGAAACAAAGAGGGGAAAACCTCGAAACGTAACTAGAACAACAGCAAGCAGCAGGAGAGCAGAGGAGAACGGAGAGAGAGAGAGAGAGACGGTGAGTAGTGGAATGGATGGCAGCAAAAAAATGTAAATCATTGGTAAATATCTTTTTACAATGCGAATTTTAATCAACGTTTTTTTCCGACGGGCCACAAGCGAAGTGAGTTCGAATTGTTATTGAAAATCCAAAGAAACAACACAAAAAACAAGAGAATAAAATAAAATAAAGTGAACTGAACTGAACTGCAGTGAAGTGAAGTGATGAGATACGAGTAGTATTTTTTGCAGAATCGAAAACCCTATCCGGCTTATGGGGCGACCCTCGCGCGGGCAATTAACATGAATTGATTAATTGAAAATTTCATTTCAGTGCATTTAAATGGTAAACTAATAGCTTGTTTAATTAATTAATTGGAATTTTCATTTGTAGCATTTAACGTCGTTTTTACAACATACATTTCAAGGAATTAAGCATGAAAATACCATTTATTCAGCTATAATTGCACAAAATAAATAAGTATTGATTATAAGTGCATTCGTTTTGCATACTGTTTTCTTTTCAGACTTTGTTACAGATTTCAGTTAAATATAGTACAAATATATGGCAAAAAGCGATCATTGGAGGACGAGGCATGCATTCCTCGTTCCTCCCGACCTCACACCTCACAGTTCGGTTTTGTTTATTTTTTTTTTTGGATTTTTTGCTTGTTTTGGGTTCTTAGATCCTCCCATATGGAAATGGGAATCACATTGTTGGTTTTTCGGCAAATTCAGGCGAGAATTTCCAAATATCCGTTTTCACCGGGAAAGCCTTGTGCTAACCCTGACTGTTGCTTAGTGACTCGATCCTGTCTGATCGCAGTGCACTGCAGTAGTGTGTGGACTAACCATATATAATCGCACAACTTTCGAAAGTCGTCGGGACAAACCTTTCTTTTCTAAGTGTTTTCCTTGACTGTTTTCACAACTTTTGCATCTTTTTCTATGCATCCTGTTTTTCAACGTAACTGTTTATTTCAAACATTATCGCAACTTTGTTGTTGGTGCTGTGCCGCCGTCTGGACACACACACCCAATCTGAATCACTGAAGACTGAAGATTCTGTTTTTTCTTTCTGCTTCGCATTCACACTCATTTGTTTTGCCACAATTAGTGAGGAATGTGGCCAACCCTTGATAAACTGTGAGGCGCTCGACCGCCGACGTAAGCAGCCAGCCAACGGTATATATATTCAGTTTCTAAGGAATAAAGACTTGGGAATTATAGTGCGAACGAAGCGACAACTACCAGCTACTGCAGCGGTACAGAGAGAGAGAGAGAGAGCGAGAGAACAAACCGCTTCTGAGAACAGCCAGAAGAGTGCAAGTGCAACGATTGGTGGTGGTTTTGATTAGTTTGTGCTCTACTTGATCGGAGAGCGCTGCTGCGAGAGAAACGAATGGTTCTCAGCTGTGCTCTCGCTCTTTACATCCAGAATCCGGTTTTGCAAGCAGTAAATCTTTATGTGTTTATGTCAATGTTTTTGCACTTCGGTTGTAGCTATTTTTCTATTGCAATCAAGAAAATAAAGAAAAAAAGTAGATAAACTAAGAAAATAAACTGAAAATAAATGACACTTGTTGCTTGTCCCCGTCAGGCTACGAACCAACAGCATTTCGTCTTCAGGCGCAGCAATCTATACGCCAGTGCATCGTGCGCTGAGCGTTAATGAATCACTTGGGAAAGACACACACACAGATGCGTATGTACCTATTTAATGATTTTCTCTGGTTAAATTATGTTTCAATTGTATTTTGTTTATTTCTGATGAGTAATGAGAGAAGCAAACAATTTTTCTTTAAATTTTAAATTTCTCATATTCTTAAAATCCTCTTAAAACTTGTACATTCATAATATGTAGCCATCGTATGCGCATAAACAACAATTTTGTTTGATCGAAAGCAAGCAGAGGCATACCACAGCAGATGTAGCTGTGGATCTATGCATCCATACATATGTACATACATACATACATATGTACATATGGGAGCGGCCTATCATTTGGATTTTGCATGTAAGCTACAATTAATTAACTAAATACCCACTCTCACTCTCACCCACTCTGTAAAATGATTAAAACAAAGTCCAAGCTAGCGCTCAATACGTGTATTGACATTCAAAAGACTTAATATTTAATTCTAATCACTATCATCGTCGTCATCTTGCCAAAATAAATTATGAATCGAATCGTCGTCAGTTAACGATGCATCTCTAGGCCTTTCTCTATATGGAAGCCTTGGTGTTCGTCTGGCAGAATTGAGAATAAAATCATAATTACCATCAATGGCAACAAAGTACGTGGGAATTTCTCCAGCGCCTTTCACAAATGTCATCGCACGATAGATGCAGTCAATGCCAAATTCACGCAACAGGAATGCGGTTTCCTCGGTGACTTGAATCTTTCCAATCTGGCCTGTGGAGTCCATGCGGGACGCCATATTCACGGGGTGACCCCAGATGTCATAGTGTGGATGAGAGGCGCCAACGACTCCGGCCATCACCTCACCACTGGAGATTCCGATTCGCATGTCTGTGCTCATGATGGACTTGTCATAGAATACATTTTGAACGGCTTTGTTGAGCATCCAAAGGGTTCGCATTAGGTCCAGGGCAAACGTGGTCATCACAAAAACGACCTCTTCGTGCAGTTGTTGCTTGTCACTTTCTTGTGATGATTTTGAAGAGGCTCTAGTCTTCCGGGCCTGTTCCACTAAAAGGATTGTAGATATTTACCTATATACATATGTATATATTAATCGATTACACGTTGAGTACAACTAACCCTCTTCCATTAGCGTGTCTCGATGTTTCGTCGATCGTTCCGACTCTTTACTAACGCGACCGGCAAAGTTGACATCCAATCCACATGCTGCCATATAAGTGCAGCCGACAATTTTGATCTTCTCAACCACGTAATTGTCTTTGTAATGATACAGCTAAAAAGGGAGGACATTATAACACATAAATACCAGTAGTACGTATAGAACAGCTATACCAGTCTATCAAACTCCGTGATGATGTCGTTCAGTAGACGCAAATTTCTAAGGTCCAATTCGAAATTCTTTAAAGTGGCGAACATAACGGAGACCAGTTTATACTCTTCATAGTACAGCTCATGTTTGGCGAGAGTTGTAAGGTAGACACTGACTGAGGAAGAGAGGCGTGTACCACGGATTTTGTTCATAAACTTGAACTAAAAACGTACCAACATGAGCTGGAAGTATGTTGTTCAGGAGAATTATGATCGAGTGGTTAGTTCTATAGGCATCGCGCTGCTTGCTTCTTAAATCCATGCGCCAACTAGATAATTGAAATAACCATTAATGTCTATATATATCTTATACAAAATGTAAACCTATTATAGTATGGTTTGATCAATTTGTGTGTGTCCGCGCAATACGCTAGGAGACCCATTGGACCGTCGAAAGAATAAAGCAACAAAAACAGACGAACGAATCCAAGAAGATAACAAAAATGTGCGTGGGGCATGTTGTAATTACGAGGTGAACGAAATAAGCGAAGACAATTGGAACGGAGACAAGTGCGCTGGTACGCCATTGACAATATCAGAGAACATTACAGACAAGGCCAACAAGTGTATCGAACATTTACATATATCCAGTTCTTTGTCTCGCTTTCGAGTAAGAGCCAACATTCTGAATATTCCGCTCATCCGAAAGTGCTGATTATATAGAATTACTCACGTGAAATTGACTTTGTTTGCGAACTCCGCGTGCCGCTCCTTCAAATACATAGTAGTAAAAGTGATGACAAGGAGCAAGATATGTGCATATTCAGCGGAAAAGAAAGGACTTGTGGTCCAACTGTGATGGAAAATAAACTGCAAATGGAAATATATAACGATCATATAGGCAATCGTCATAACTAAACAGATAATTATCTTCAAGAAGAATGGAATACTAGTGAAGGTAAAGCCCACTCCAATGATAAGGGCCACCACATTGGTGATTACCCAGGGATTAACACATATATCCATTTCATCATAGTGATACAGTTTACTCTCGATGTACATCACTTCGAACTCCTCGCGATCACATCCTAACTAGAAAAGAAAACATCTTTACAGTCAGACTATAGTTAGTCACTCAATCGAATCGACACTTACCATTATGATGACGATCACGCAGTTATACGCACAAATGGTAAAGAGGTATATGCAAATGCGGAGACTGAGGCTCCCTTGGATCTTCTCACAAGTGCGAAATATCCAGCAGCTCAGGTTGCTGTATTTGTGCTCATTATCGCCATACCTATACCAGCATATTTTTTTGTACCAAGCTATGACAAGCAAGACGGTCATACATGTTAATACAATAAAATCCATCACTATGGCCTGGACTAGTATGTTACTGTTTACACTCATCAGCTGAATGTAGGCCAGGATGCATCCAAAAAACCAAGCAAGTAACATACTATGCTTGAACATTAGGTCCGGCGAATTCAAGTACTTGAACTCTAGAATGGAATCCTTATAGAATAGACAGAATTTGGTGACTTCAGTAGGCAAAACGTCATTAGCCTGGTTTCGTTTTCTACAGGAGAAGGTTTGCCTAGGAGGTATAGGAGGGAAATATTGGTTAATGGAATTATATTTCTTTGTCCGAGAGCGTCGAAACTCACTTGAAACTACTAACTGGCATCGTTCGAAACTCCTGGCGCAACTCTTCAATTATCACATCGCTATGAGTAGTGTATAGATCGGGTCTAGAACGTATATCCATGAGAGATTTTGAAACAAATGTCTCTGTGGAACGTTTGATAGAAGGCCTAGCAGAAATTAAGAATGTGGTGATATTGTTTTTGACTAGAACGGGATCCTCCAAAGCCTTATCGGTGCCAGGAATTACCGAATATTCCTCAGGGTCTAGATCATTTAGAGTACTGGCACTAATATGGACATATCCCGGTGAACCTGTGGATTCTAAATGATTGGCAATGGCTACGTCGGTTCCTGCAAATAGAAAGAATCGGTTATCTTTAAAGAACTATAATCTAGACTGTCCAACAACACACCCCATATATCGTACTGTAGCTTAGCTTCGCCGATGACTCCTGCAATCACACTTCCCGAATGAATTCCAATGCGCATATCGATGTCCACGTTATTATCTCTCCTGCAGAATGTTCAAATTGTTCATTATATACAGACCTCGATTAACAGCACTACAACCTACCGCACTTGTTGAATGTGTGAGATCATGGAGAGACCCAGATCCACACAGAACTTGGCGTGGTCGGGATGCGGTTGCATTAGACCAGCCACACAGTAGTAGCAGTCGCCCAAGAACTTGATTCGCTGAACCTGAAAATGCGTGGCAGCCATATCGAACCTCCCATAGAGGTCGTGCAGCAGCCTCACCAGCGTCTCCACATCCAGGGTCGTCGTCAGTTTCGTATAGTTTACCACATCCGCATACAAGATACTGACCTCGGGATGGATCTGAATGGACATGATATGCTCCATGACGCCCGGTGAGCGAATCGCAGCGACCCCTTGCACTGTTCTGGTGATTCTATTTTGTATATCTTCTTGAATGGGCTTTGCTATCTGCGGCGGGATAATACTGTGGAGAACTAACTTCTCCTGACGACGTGCATTGCGCAGCCAGATACTCTCCATTACGTACTGATGCCGGTCCAGGAAGGACGAGCGCACTACAATGTCGTTCATTAGGCGAAAGAACACGCCCAGCATGTTGAAGCACACGTGGTGGAATATGTCCACACTAAACCTGCCATAGTCGTTGGCGGTGAGGTAATACGCCTGGGCAACATAGACCGCAAAGTAGGTGATGTACACGAGGGACACTGTGACTCCTAGCAGTAGGGCACCCGACATAATGGGTATCGGCATGAACATATATATCATATAGATAATATAGGTGTCGTAGAATGTATCCAATGCCCAATCGTTCATGTAGTAGTGATATGTACCCTGAATGATATCTGCAGGATGGAAGCTTCCCTTTTTTAAAGTAATTGTAGAAGGTAAAATATCATTGAACTCACCACAAGATACCAATACGAATGCTGTAATTACGGAGCTCACATAAGTAATCCACGTGTGTCGCATGGCAAAGTTCTCACAGAAATTGACGCTCAATATAATTAAAACAACGACTGTAGAAACTGAATATAAGCCCACATCCAAATAAACCATGTGGGCATGCTGGATAAAGATGGTGGTAACGTAACACTAACCGTAAGTAATCCTATACTTCAGTAACAGTTCTTGCTGGCTTACCTCGCAAGTTAACAGCAGCATTGCACAGTGGGCGATGGTTACGAGAATATGGAGAAAGCAGAACACCGCAAGAAAACTGTTCCACAGTCGTGCCTGATACAAACGGTACTCCTCCTCCAAATGCAGCTCAGTACATTTTTCCTACGGTTATCCATGAAAATAATTTATATAAGTACAGAACTTCAAAGATTTACCAAAAGGAAGCTGCGTTCCCATAGGCGCTCTTTGCTATAGTTAAGCGGACTTGGTACTTTATTAAGGCTCTGTCGATTCATAATGTTTTTGATTCTTTTTTCTATATGTTTAGAACTATTTAAACATTGAAGTACAGCGGACTTAAAGCCTACCTTGAATGGAGTTATTCCGACAACATTCGTGAAAGGAAAATCAAGGAAATGGATCAAAGCCAACTCAATTATGTACATACATCCTCCTATAGACAATAATAATTTTCAGAGAGATATTTGATCAATCGTCTTGAAGCTTAAACTTTAAGATCAGCCCACGAACTTCCTCAAGCTAATGTGACCATGCTCCGAATCTCTCTCAGATAGATAGAGCTCTATCGTTTGTCTCTTCGACGACGAAAGCTCGCTCACATGATATGAGATCTGCGCTCACAAACTCGCACTCACAAGCTTTCGCTTTGAAAGCACAGCTGAAAAGCACACGATCATGTTGAAATTATACAAGGTGGTGCATTCGCTCAACGCGCTCTCTTGTCGTACCAACTCATAAATAAAAACACTAAAAACCAAACAATTATAAAGTGGCTGACTGTTGGGGTGTATATATTTAGTCTTGGTTTAATTTTAATTTTATCCATTGTCGGTATTTGTATATATTTTTTTTTTTTGATTCTAGCTTAGAATCTCTGGCAACACTGTTCACAACTCGCACTCACAAGCTTTCGCTTCGAAAGCACAGCTGGCGCTCTCTTTTCGGACCACCTTGTGTAATTTCATCATGCGCACGATCATCGTCACGAATCTAAACTTTTCGAAGTTCGAACGTTGACGTTGCGCAGTCGGTTTCGTTTTCGAACTTGGCTCTTGAGTGTGAAGAGGAGAGCGAGAAAGCTCATTTTCGCGTCAGAATAGAGCTGGCGAACAAACACCGATCTACAGCTCCACAGCCCATCCAACACCCAACACGCACGGAGCATACACACTCGTTCGCAAGGTGAACGCGAAGACACAGTAAAGTAAGCCCCCTGCACCCCTTTACACCTGCAGAAAGAAAAAAAAAAAGAAAATACAGAAACAAGGCAGGGCAAGGCCTAAATTAAAAAGTAAATGACAGTTTTCTTATGATATATTGAAAGCGCAGCAAAGAAAGATGGCATTTTGCCTTGAAAAATCCCAACTAAAAAAGTGACGAAGCAGAGCCGAAAGCAAACAGAAAAAACATGCAGACTTTGCTGCATGTGTGTTAGATAATAAGTGCAGCGGAAAGAAGCCGCAAAGAAAGTGCTAAAACAAGTGAAAAAGCGGGAAAAGAAAAGTGCAGTTTAAAACTATCAGAAAATTTTGCGCGTGGAAAATTATTTTGCCTTGTCAGCTGACCCTCCCCTCGCGCGTGCTCAGCCACTGGCTCTGGCTCTGCCCCTCTCTGTCGCACTTCGGGTCTTGTGATCCACATTAGCCTGCCCCACTCATGCACTGGGGTGGGTGGGAGTTGCCTCAAACAGAGCAACAGAGTGGTTTCAGTACGATCAAAAATTCAATATGGTGGCTTTGACATTCCAGATGTACGATCCACAAAAAGTCGGGGTTTTTTTTTACCGATTTACTTTTTCCATTTGTCAGCTGACGCCAATGACAGTAGTCTTGTGATCAACGTCAAAACCAATTGTCAAATATTCGAACTCGAATGGAGAGAGGGAGAGCCGGAGAGCGCCAGAGAGTTGTCACAGAGTTGCGCTCTCTGGTTGCGCTCTTGCTCTTGCTATCGCCCTACAGATAAACGTAACCCGCATATAATACATGTGTGAATTTATATGAAAAATGAAAATATGTAGTATAGAAAAACCATCTGCAGTTTGATTTTCAATTAGCGTGTGTTTTTCATTCCACAGTCGACAGGTTTTACAGTTGGAGAGCCGACTCTGAGAGAGAGGGTATTACTTTTCGAACTTGCGCAAAGCTTTGTCACGTGAAACGAAAGCTCTACTCGAGCATAATTTTTTGTGTGAGGGAGTTACGAGTAGAAATCGAAAATAACTGAAAAACACTTGTCGCCAAGTTGCTGATTAAGAAGTACCTAAAATATTACCACAAAATAGACGGCAAAAAGTGTGTATTTTGGATTAAAAGATATTGATACTGTCCCCTTCCCTCCCCCTTTTATTTTGTCAGCTGACAAAAGGGCCAGCCAGCCAGTCAGTCAGCCAGCCCTCCCAATTAGTGATAAGAAATTTTCAGTTTTATCTTTCGTTCAGCGCTTGAAATGCAGTTCTCTTATTTTCAGCTGTTGAAACAAAATAAAGCAAAATGTCCAATCTGAAATGTTTCGATGACGAGGAGCGTGAGTCCAAATATGGACGTGTCTTCGCTGTCTCGGGTCCTGGTAAGTAACCGGAAGAATTCCACCTCCAACCGATAACTAACCTCCTAACCTCCAATTCTCAGTGGTCACCGCCGAGGCCATGTCCGGCTCTGCTATGTACGAGCTGGTGCGCGTCGGCTACTACGAGCTGGTGGGCGAGATCATCCGTCTGGAGGGCGACATGGCCACCATTCAGGTGTACGAGGAGACCTCCGGCGTGACTGTCGGCGATCCCGTCCTGCGCACAGGCAAGCCTCTGTCCGTTGAGCTGGGCCCCGGTATTATGGGCAGCATTTTCGACGGTATCCAGCGTCCGCTGAAGGACATCAACGAGCTGACCAACTCCATCTACATCCCCAAGGGTGTGAATGTGCCCGCCTTGTCGCGCACCACCGCCTGGGAGTTCAACCCCCTTCACGTGAAGGTCGGCTCCCACATCACCGGAGGTGATCTGTTCGGTCTGGTCCATGAGAACACTCTGGTTAAGCATAAGATGATTGTCCACCCACGCGCCAAGGGCACAGTCCGCTACATTGCCCCCAACGGCAACTACAAGGTCGATGATGTCGTCCTCGAGACAGAGTTCGATGGCGAGATCACCAAGCACACTATGTTGCAAGTGTGGCCCGTGCGTCAGCCCCGTCCCGTCACCGAGAAGCTGCCCGCCAACCATCCCCTGCTGACCGGACAGCGTGTCCTCGACTCGCTCTTCCCCTGCGTCCAGGGCGGTACCACCGCCATTCCCGGTGCCTTCGGTTGCGGCAAGACTGTCATCTCCCAGGTGAGTTCTATTCTCCTTCACCAAAAGACCTTGCCTCATGTTGTTTCTCCCTATCATTCACGTAGGCCCTGTCCAAGTACTCCAACTCTGATGTCATCGTGTACGTCGGTTGCGGCGAGCGTGGTAACGAGATGTCTGAGGTACTGCGTGACTTCCCCGAGCTGTCCGTGGAGATCGATGGCGTCACCGAGTCCATCATGAAGCGTACCGCCCTGGTGGCCAACACCTCCAACATGCCTGTGGCTGCTCGTGAGGCCTCCATCTACACCGGTATCACCCTCTCCGAATACTTCCGTGACATGGGTTACAACGTGTCCATGATGGCTGACTCCACCTCCCGTTGGGCCGAGGCCTTGCGTGAGATTTCGGGTCGTCTGGCTGAGATGCCCGCCGATTCCGGCTACCCAGCCTACCTGGGCGCCCGTCTGGCCTCCTTCTACGAGCGTGCCGGTCGCATCAAGTGCTTGGGTAACCCCGAGCGCGAGGGTTCCGTCTCCATTGTGGGTGCTGTGTCGCCTCCTGGTGGTGACTTCTCCGATCCCGTGACCTCCGCCACTCTGGGTATCGTGCAGGTGTTCTGGGGTCTGGACAAGAAGCTGGCCCAGCGCAAGCATTTCCCCTCCATCAACTGGCTCATCTCCTACTCGAAGTACATGCGTGCCCTGGATGACTTCTATGACAAGAACTTCCCCGAGTTTGTGCCCCTGCGTACCAAGGTCAAGGAGATCCTGCAGGAGGAGGAGGATCTGTCTGAAATCGTGCAGCTGGTCGGCAAGGCCTCCCTGGCCGAGACCGACAAGATCACCTTGGAGGTGGCCAAGCTGCTGAAGGACGATTTCCTGCAGCAGAACTCCTACTCGTCGTACGATCGCTTCTGCCCCTTCTACAAGACCGTCGGCATGCTGAAGAACATCATCGACTTCTATGACCTGGCCCGCCACTCTGTCGAGTCGACGGCCCAGTCCGAGAACAAGATCACCTGGAACGTTATTCGCGAGGCAATGGGCAACATCATGTACCAGCTGTCTTCCATGAAGTTCAAGGTGAGTGAAGCCTCAGCGATATTTCTGCATGAGGAGATTACTAATTGATCTCTCTCCCACTTATTTAGGACCCCGTCAAGGATGGTGAGGCCAAGATCAAGGCTGACTTTGAGCAGCTGCACGAGGACCTGCAGCAGGCCTTCAGAAATCTGGAGGACTAGAGCGCGTTGGCCTTACTTTTACAATCTAATCTTATATTTGTTATATAGTTAACTTTTAAAATGAAAGCAGTCAAAAAACGTACCGTGCGTACAGTTCCGTCAAAACAAAAAAAAACAACAAAGTCTACTGAAAAAAAGAAACATTGTGAAGAAAAAGAAGAACACCAACAATTCCGTGCTGCATTCAAAAGTTTCCAAAACAAAAGAAAAAAGAAAAACAAAAAAGAAATCCATCAACGAAATTCCACTACTTTTCGATGCCTGCGAGAGATGCAAAACATTCCGGCCTGCGGTTGATACTTCATCATCCAGAAATGCAACCCGCCAGGGGGGCAGGCAGGAACACGTCAACTGTAATGCCAACAACCACTAACGAACGTCCTTCTATGTACTTCCATTTACAACACACTACAGGCCAGGCACAGACATGTAGTACCGAAGTAGCCCCCCACCACACACGCACACCCACACAAAAGACACATATACAAATGCATGCATAAATAGTATTATTGTTTAATGAATGGAAATTCTTGTTTATTTGTGAAAAAAGTCATGTTTTCTCCCCTGTTTGTTTGTTTGTTAAATTTATGTAAATATTTAAAGTATGAAATATTAAATGTACGAATAAAGTGCAAACAACAAATACATTTAATGTAATTGAAAGCAGCTCTCCTCCACTCTCTCTCTCTCTCTCTCTCTCTCTCTAAATCTATAGTCCATCTATAGTTCAACTTAATTTCTTCAGAGCATTGTCAACAGGTATCCATCATCCATCTGGTGCTATTATGTTATGTTAGTATGAACTAACTCTTATTATAAGGCCAGTAGGATTATGTGGAACATGTGACCCACGCTTTGGTGGATCTTATTTGCCAAATCCTCTTAAAATCCTCTTATCCTTCTATTTGCAGTACATTCACATAGGATGTGTTCCGATGTTTCGATGCTCCATTTTACTGAATCCTCAGAAGTCTATCTCTTACTAATTTCAATTTCTTAAGGTCATATCTCAGGACCGTAAATTCCGATGATGACTGAAGGGTGCTGGATGGTTAATGGCATTCCACGTTGCATTCCACACTCTTGAAGGGGTCATCGAATAAGATCAAACATGTGTCATGCACGGGATACTTATATTGTTTTTTGGTTTCTTGGTGCGCTCGCCAAAGCGTGCTTATTTTTGTTAAATTTTGGGGACCGACTCAGGCTGCCTGACGAACCAGCCGAAGCATAGCCGAACAGAGTATTGCAGTACCCGAACCCCGCGAGAAGTCGAACGAAAATGTACCAATGTCTTGGTATTTTCTAGTCTTTGGGTAAGCAATCGTAGCACCTGCAGACTGGGAAACACTGGACTGGAACTTGTTGCTAGACTTCATTCCACCTGTCTGTCAGGGCCTACTGTTTCATAATTCAGCTTTTGCTTTCCTTGTACGACACTTTTCTCACATACTCCAAAATTTTTGTTTTTAATCAAATATCTCATTGTTTTCATAGGAGACCTGTAACTATAATTTCAACTCGATAAATAACAAAATTATCCCCACTCAAAGTAAAAATTGACCAGATCAAATTTGGGATTCCATTCAATCGCCACCATGGACAAAGATAACAAGCCTGGAGCAAAGGGTTGTCATTGCAAGACCGGCAAGTCGAAAGGTTGCAGCTGCAAGGTTGCAAAAGCAAACAAAACAGCCGAAAAGGTCACGAACACCTCCTTCAGTTATAGTGTTGAGGCTGGTTGTTCGCAGACAATAGATAAGCCTGTGCGCCCAAAACTTGTCTCTTCCGACTCCCAGGATTTAGGCAATACCGAGTCTGTGTTTGAGAAGAGGGTCGTCTATGATGCCCCCACTCCACCGGACGACGATGTGATACCGGAGGAGGAGCATGTAGGGCGCATCTTTGGCGTCTCCGGGCCAGTGGTCAATGCCGAGGACATGGCCGGCTCTGCCATGTACGAACTGGTTCGTGTGGGCCACAACAACCTGGTGGGAGAGATCATTCGCCTGGAGGGCGACATGGCCACCATTCAGGTGTACGAGGATACGTCCGGCGTCAGTGTCGGGGATCCAGTCCGCCAGACGGGCAAACCGCTGTCCGTGGAACTGGGCCCTGGTATCATGGGCAGCATCTTTGATGGCATTCAGCGCCCGCTGCGCACCATCAACGAGATCACCGGCTCGATCTACGTGCCCAAAGGCATTGATATCCCATCTCTGCCCCGAGATATCGCTTACTCTTTCGACCCGGAGAAGCTGAAGGTCGATGAACTGATCGCCGGCGGCGACATCTATGGAACGGTGCACGAGAATTGTATGATGGAGCACCGCATAATGCTGCCGCCTCGCGCCCAGGGAAGGATCAAGTATCTGGCTGGCCCGGGCAACTACTGTGTGGATGACGTGGTCATCGAGACGGAGTTCGAGGACGTCGTCACCAAGCACACCATGCTCCAGGTGTGGCCCGTGCGGCGCAATCGGCCCGTGCTCGATAAGCTGCCCAGCAACAAGCCCCTGCTAACAGGACAGCGCGTCCTGGACGCATTCTTTCCCTGTGTCCTGGGCGGCACCACCGCCATTCCGGGTGCCTTTGGCTGTGGCAAGACCGTGATTTCTCAGGTGAGTTCAATGAGAGCTTTTTATATGTGGGTCTCCGTCTCCATTCACGATCGATCCGATCCCGTCATTAGTCCCTTTCCAAGTACTCCAACTCGGATGTCATCGTGTACGTCGGTTGCGGCGAGCGCGGCAATGAGATGTCTGAGGTGTTGCGCGATTTCCCCCAGCTGGAGATCGAGATCAACGGCCAAATGGAGTCCATCATGAAGCGCACTGCCCTGGTGGCCAACACCTCCAACATGCCTGTGGCTGCACGTGAGGCCTCCATCTACACGGGCATCACCATCTCCGAGTATTTCCGTGACATGGGCTACAACGCCTCCATGATGGCTGACTCCACCTCCCGTTGGGCCGAGGCGCTGCGTGAGATCTCCGGACGTCTGGCGGAGATGCCTGCCGATGCGGGCTATCCAGCCTACCTGGGCGCCCGTCTGGCCTCCTTCTATGAGCGTGCCGGTCGCGTCCAGTGCCTGGGTAGCCCCGACCGCGAGGGGTCTGTGTCCATTGTCGGCGCTGTGTCGCCTCCTGGTGGGGACTTCTCCGATCCCGTGACCTCTGCCACGCTGAGCATCGTGCAGGTGTTCTGGGGACTGGACAAGAAACTGGCCCAGAGAAAGCACTTCCCCTCAGTCAACTGGCTGCAGTCGTACTCGAAGTACATCCGCGCCTTGGATGCCTACTACGAGGAGACCGATCCCGACTTCGTACAGCTGCGGGCCACGGCCAAAAAGATTCTGCAGGAGGAAGACGATCTGGCGGAGATTGTGCAGCTGGTGGGCAAGACGTCGCTGAACGAGACCGACAAGATCGTCCTGGAGGTGGCCAAGATGCTGAAGGACGACTTCCTGCAGCAGAACTCCTACAGCGACTACGACGCCTTCTGTCCCTTCTACAAGACCATCGGAATGCTCCGCAATATGATTGCCTTTTATGAGGCCGCCGTCGAGGCAGTCGTCACCACGGCCCAAGACGAGGCTCGTGTCACCTGGAACCTGATCAGAGAGCACACTGCCCAGATCATGTACGATCTGTCCACTATGAAGTTCATCAATCCAAAGATTGGCCAGCAGGCCGTCGAGGAGGAGATGAGCTTTTTGAATGGCAACATTAAAAAGAGCTTCACCCATCTACAGGACAATATCGCCAAGTTCTATGCATAAAAGAGGACTGAGCTGAGACGAGGGGGGGTGTCATTAGCTTCTGGTCTGGCGTCTCAACGAAATTGTTGGTGGAATATATGTATCCATAAATGACATTTTAAAGAAGTTCCAAAGCGTATCGGTTGCTTTTTTGTTTAATATTAATTTCGAATGAAATAAAATAATCATTAATTTATCAACACTTTGACACTTGAATTATAATCACGATAATCAGGATAACTATCCTTCCCATCGTCGACGAATTGTGGGGAAGGTCAAAAGTCATTTACCCATTGACGCGTTTTACTCATTAGAGCAGTGAACGATGCAATTTTCGTTTCCCTTTTCGTCTGCCGCTTTTTCCTGAACAGTTAATCCGTTTTCTAGGGGGAGATTGGGACACCCCCGCCCCCCCCAAAAAAAGGAAGTAATAAAAAATTCCTTGATTTATAGGAAAAGTTTATTAAATGCGCTCAAACGTGGCCACGCCCCAAAACCAAAATGTTCTGCCCCCCCCTAGCCACCTTCCAGCCCACAATCGTCCCACAATCCAAAGAGCAAACGTCAAGGCCCAGTGGAAAGCTTTTTGTACCAGAATCCAGCATGGAGGGGGGGGGGAGTGGGAGAGAGAGAGAGATCGATTTCGATTCAATTAGTGGAAATTAAATGTAAGTTTATATGTATAAGTCCCTGGCTCCCTCTGCCTGTCTGTGTATGTGTCTGTGTGTGGGCACGGTTGGGCTTCTGTGGATTGCGATGATTACATTTCCGCACTCCACCAACCATTCCATTCCATCGATATCCTTTGCCATCATCATCCCCATCTGCCCCATCTGCCACCTAGAACCCATCTCCACACCACTACAGCAGACCAAGTCAGCCATAAAATGAGCGCCGAGCAAAAGAAGCAAGCCAAAAAATCAGAATCAGTTCAATTGCAAATTGAAAATCCCCTTACAACTTCCGTTTCCGCTATGCGAGATGGCGATGGAGTGAGAGAGAGAGAGAGAGGGGGGGGGTGGGAAAAGTCAGGCATATGTGTATGTATGTGTGCGTTGGAGAGGAGACTGTGTGCGAGTGTGGGCGTCTGGCTGCCATGACAAACGTGGCGTATGAGCAATGCGCGCTAATTGGCTGCCATTCGATGTACGCTCCCGTTACTCTCTCGTAGTTCCCTTTTTGGCTCTCTTTTCGTTAGTCTTTCATTCCCGTTCATTCCCTTGCGTTCTATATCGCTCGTCAGCACACTGAGCGGAACTCAGATAGAACCTTAGTTACGCAAGATCTCTATAAGGATTACGAGTATGCGATAGGCAGAAGAAAATCTTTTGGATCGCCAGCTCAAAGCTGGAAATAAAAAGAGTTTTTATAAAAACCTTTATACGCTCTTTTTAGAGTAACGAGGACCTTTCTAAGTTTATGTGCATCCAGATTTCAATGATTACATTATAAAAACCTTCATCCGCTCTTTGTAAATTTCAGATAATTCTGTGGTTCAGAGAATATAGAAAAAATGAATCGCTGTGCTGTTTTTCTCAGTGCAGAACGAAGAGGAGCATCATCCTGGTCTCCTCTTGCTCGTCCTGCCACTCCCTCCCGTCGCAGCAGCCATTTGGAGCTGAAAGCTGCTTGGGCTCAGCCTTCGGATTGCGTTTGGTGATGGCGTTGGCAATGGCAGAGGCAGAGGCAGAGCCAGAGCGAGAGTTTGTGGTGGTGGAATGGAAGATGAGATGGTGTTAGGTGGGGGAGTCGGAGTGGTAGTGGGAGTGGGTGTGGGTGTGGGTCTTATTGCATAATTTGAAGGGGTTAAGCCATTGAGCTTTAATGCAAAATTTCAATTGAACGTCAAACAGTCAATTCGCTTTAGCGGCGATAATCGTAAAAGGATAATGGTGCTAAAAGCGCATAAAAAGGCAGACAGAAAAGGCAGGCAGCGGCAGAGGCAGCGGCAGCCAGAGACCCCCTGAGGCGGCACTGCCTCTGGATCTGGATCTGCATATGTGTGTGTGTGAGTGTGCCCCTGCCTCTCTCTCTTTGAGTCTCCCTCTCTGTCTGCCTTTGGCCTAAGTGTGCACTCAATTAAAGGATTTTTTTTGGTCTGAGCACAGAGAGGGGCTAACGGCCGAACAATATTGGGTTTGTTAGATAAGCTCCAACCAAATCCTTTCTCTTTTTTTTTTTTTTGACTCTTTTTACACTGGTTCCCCAGACACTTTTCCCTGGAGGCCATAAGCGGCTTTTCTAGGCGTCTTACAAAGTAAATACCAAATATTCAAATGGAAAAATCGAGCATCTACAAAATGCCATAAATAAGAATGTTTGTTTAATAACCGGATCACAAAACGGGTAGCATTTTCAGAAAAAAGTGAGATTAAAACTTGATAAATGGTGTGGAGTAAGGATATGACTATAGATAGCAGATAATTCCATTCTGGATAAAGATTACCTCATAATTAGATCAGATTACCTCATTGATTAAATTAGTGACTATTTTTTTTCCACCGAACCTCTATCATTCGCATGGTTATAAAAAGGTTAGATTAAATATATATTTTGTTTTTATCTTATCGTTAATCTATGCCATTCAATCAAAGGCTTTCGATATGGCAATCACTGAATACATATATACCAAAGTAAATACGGATAAGAACATGCTTGCATTTTCAATTACAAAGAGATTACACCATGCAAAGGGATTGCTTTTTTTTCATTTAAAAAATATTCTTTTTTTGTAGTTTTTCCAGCATTTTTCCATATAACTTTTGCCTGCTACATTTAGTTTTAAAAAACTTTAAAATTCTGAAACGCCAATGCTTAATCTTACCGTCTGGAAAATATACAGATTTTTAAACCAAATTTATTAATTTTTTGGTTTATTATCAACAGAAAAAGTAGGTCTAAAAAACTAGTAGCATTGCATTTATATCTCTATATCCAGTTACTTATTTATCTGTCCATCTATCTTTAAAACTAAAAGTTTTTCTTTGCCCATGCCCCTAACATTTAGCCATGTACGAGTGTCCCAGAGAGAGAGCTGCCTTGTGATATCTGTTATATCTGTTAATTTAAGGTCTCACCAGCCATCACCCCATCAGACGACCTTTTGCACCCATGCCATGCCATCCCTTCGAGGCCATCCCCTACCGCAATCGTTGACAAGTTCTACCCCAAAGAGGAAGCGTGTGCCGGCAAAGGACATGTTGCCCTTGCTTGTTATTGTTGTTCTTTGCCGCAGGGCCAAAAGGATATCATAAGCACATAAGACGATGAAGTTGGAAGCACCGGGTAAAGCTGAAGGGGGTGTAGGGGGTGTAGGGTAAAAAAAAGAAAAGAAGGAACAAGCATACGAACAACCGGAATGGAAATGAGAACAGGAACAGGAATGGGACTGGGACTGGGACTGGTGCTGTGGCTGTGGCTGTCGCTTGGTTCTGGGTTCTGGCACTGTAAGGACTGGTTGCTGCCAGGACGAGGGCAACTTAATTTGCAACTTATACGCAAAATCCTTTTGATTTTGTTATGTCGCTGCTTAAAGGTCCTTTTCTGGAGGGGGTATCCTCGGCGCAAAGTTCTTTGCCTGCAGTTATTTGGCAAACTTAAGAGAGAAACCTTTTTCTCCGCTTCTCTCTGGTTTTTTCCCCTGATTTTCCACGTTTCTTGTTTTGTTCGCTTCTTCGATTTTGGTTTCGGCCAAGTTTTCGGTAGCAAAAAAGGGACCGCTGATCATTGTCCTTTTTCTGGCCTATACCCACACAGACAGAGACAGAGACATATCCAGCTTCTGTTTAAGGGAATTTAAATTAAGCCTATGCAAATGCGCCGCAGGATGCTCTTCTGCCTCGGCTGCTGCTCTATCCGGAGATGAACCTCTCTGGAACTGGAACTGAATCTGGTCTGATTCTGAGGCTGAGGCTGAGGCCCGCCTCCAACTGCTGGCCGTATTAACGCCGCATTATCGCTGCAGCTGCCACGCCCAACTCCAGAGGCAGCCATTCTCAAAGAGAGATATACATATGTATGTACATACAGACACTGAAAGAATAAACGAGGATTTATTTTAGATATCTATAAAGTGAGAGGAAATTCTTCATTTTCACACCTATTTTATTCTCTCAGTGCATGCACACACACACATACAAGCACACAGAGTTATACGCACATGAATCAACGCGGTAATGTATGCCATGAAAAAGTTTTTGCCATAAAAATTTGCTCGCAACTCGGAGTCGAGCAGCGAGTCCTTTGCCACTTGCTGCGGCGTATCGCCTGTCACACAACAACTGCCCTATCACTCACAGCCACAGCTTGGAGGCGCCTCCCGCCCCCCTGTACATATACCCTCACCACTACACTGCCACTTCCCGCCCCATCTTCTGCACGAGATAATGAAATTGTTGCGAGTGGAGACGAAAAAGAAACTTTTGGCGAAGGCAGGCAAACATTTTAAATACAAAAGGATATGCGTGGGCAGGACAGGAGCAGAGTCCCTTTTGCAGTGACATTGATGAAACGCTTGAAATTTACTGCGTTGCGACCTCCTCACCCCCTCACCGCCCAGCGCCCATCTCCCAGGATCCCAAAACCCAGCACAGAAGCAGGAGCAGGAGCTGTAGCTGGATCAGGGCAGGATTCATGTTTCTTTTTTTAACTTTGCGGTCGCTCCTCAACCTCGTCCTGGTCGTGGTACTCGTCCTGCTCCAGGCCCAGTCCCGGGTCCTGCTTCTGCTTCAGCTCCTGGCTTGGGGTCTGTTTCTGTTTCTGGTCCCTGGCATTGTTGTGCTTACTTATCCCTGTCGAAAAATTGCCGAAACTTGGTGAAGCGCGTCCTTGAGAGGGCTAGAGCGACACAGGGGAGAGCCAGAGAATGGCTCTGAATGGAAAGGAATGGAGCTGCCATTCCTCGGTAGTCAGTGCATTTAGTCAAAAGTGATTGAAAAGGCATTTTGTTATAATGCCAACTTAATGACAACGAAATTACACCAAAAGCCATCCAAAGCCAAAGCCAAGGCAACAGGAAGAGCAAATGGAAAGAAAAGCCAGATGGGGCCTGAATTTTGAGACACTCTGCCAGATAGATCTTCCTATTCCTAAGGTAGCTAAGGTCTGATCTTAGTCTGATTTGATAGCCGTATATATAAAGTTTCTTTCTCACATTTCTCACATGTGTTAGATAAATTTAACAGGTTCATGATTAGTCAGATTATGCAAAATGTTATGGCACTAATCTTCAAACAAAAATATTCTCACTTAAAATGATCATTCGACCTGTTAAACGACCTCTCTGTTAGCATCAAAGGGAGCAGAGGAGTTACCTCTGTTAACCCTACAGATTCTGTTACTGTTGTGGTGCTCCTGACGCTTCTGTATTCTGTGACTCTACAGAATCTGTTACTGTTACTCTCTGTGGCTTCCCCATCTTATCCATGACATAACAGACAGAATTGTAGGTGCAAATATTACTCACAGATTTACTTTAGATATTTATATAATATTCTTCTATAGTAAATCTACGAAAATATTTATATATCTAAAATTAAATAACAAATATATCTTTTCGTTGCCAACTTCTTTGCACAGTTAGAGTACTGTTTCTCTGAGGGTATACTCGTACCATAATCGAACAACAACAACAACAGTTGCGTTGCCGCTAAGCAAAATGAGTTTCCAAATACTTTGAGTCGCAAACTTTGTCTCCGCCACGCAGAACAGAACATTTTTCCCACATTTTCCATGGTCGCTATTTCTAATAGACTGTAGGGAACGAGAGAGCTTTCCCCCCCACTTTCAGTGGTGCTTCTCTCCCCATCCTGTCATGCTGGCAAAGCGTTTTAATTGTTTGTCTTGGCAATAGATTTCATAGATGTCAACGCGTAGGCGGGGGGGTGGCAGGAGGCAGGCGGGGGGCAGCTGAAAGTAGAGAAATGTTTGAGTAATCGAATCAAGGGGAAATCTTCTTTAAGATTTCTTCAGACTTTGCCATTGATTTAAGGAACTTTATCCGGCAGATGCTGAGCTCAAAATGAAACAGAAGTAGGGGTAATTAAATTTGGGGAAAATGAAATGAAAGAAAATTAAATATTGAAGCTCAACAGATGGCCGACAGCACTGAAATAGCTGCTGTCACTGTAGTGCCGGAACGAAGAGAAGGAATCTTTTTTAACTTTCCTTTCTTTCCTTAAAAGCAAAGAAGTTTATATTTTGGTATCTGTTCAGGGCGGCAGCTCTGTAAGCGGAGCAGCTCTGGAGCGGCAGCCCTGTAAGAGCCACAGCTGGGACGGACCTGTTAATATGTTAAGAAGCTGTTACCGATCGCTGTTACCGATCGCTGTTACCGATCGCTGGAGCCGCTCGCAGCTATCGCTCTTTTTAACAGCTCGCTGTTATTGCACTGTGACTACGCTACAGCATAGGGCGAGCGGTCTACTGTATATGTATTTTCTACCAGAATAAACGAAATTACAATAATTATGTACTTGAATTTGGGTATTTTAAGGGTAATGGGTATGGTTATCCACTGCAGTGGATTCCAAAGGCCCTGCCCTTCCTCTACTCGTACATCTATCAGTAACATCTTCAGACAGCCTCTACTTCTCTGGCATGCCTTTCAATTCCATACTTTCTCCAACAAATGTACTCCTAATTTCCAACAAATCGAAAATGTTTTTCTGCTACTTGCACTTTATGGACTCGATCAAGTGCAAAATCCGATCCAAAAAGTTGCTGCTGTCGCCTTCATGGGCAGAAGGCCTCAGGTTTTTGGGGTGGGGGCAAAAGTGTTTCAATTATTTAGGTTGAATAAAATGCATGCAGCAGAGTGTCCAAAGCACATACCCACACGCACACACACACACACACACACCAACACATACAGACAGAGATTGGAGTTGGTGCTGAGGCGAGGGCTGGAGCACGTAGTCGAAAAGTATGCTATTGAAATATTTATGCATCGTTCGCTTTGCTCGTTTGCTTTGTTTGGTAGCTGTCTGCTTTGCTTTATGTGTGTGTGTGTGTGTGTGTGTGTGAGAGAGAGTATGCGGCTGATTAAGCATTTGACATACATATTTCCTCCTTGCAGTAGCAGCATCACCAGCCGGATCAGCAGCCAGAGCAAGCAGGAGCAACAGCAATGGAGTTCAAAGCGCATTAGACATGCAAAACAAACACGTGC
Source organism: Drosophila athabasca (assembly GCA_008121215.1). Classification (NCBI taxonomy): domain Eukaryota; kingdom Metazoa; phylum Arthropoda; class Insecta; order Diptera; family Drosophilidae; genus Drosophila; species Drosophila athabasca. The sequence goes on from CM017794.1 coordinate 1,537,714, forward strand.
CGACACGCACACACTATCTGCCGTCTCTTTTTCCCTTCCCGCTTCTTCCAGCTGGCCTTTGTCTGGCAAGAGGGATGGGGGGCATGGTGGGGGGTTGGGATACCCTGTGTCGCATTTTCCTATTAGCAGGCAACAATTCGCAGCAAAATATGCAAATGCAGCCAAGCGAGTGAGTTCCACTCTCTACCCATCTCGTTCGCTCTCTTTTGACCCCTCTCCCTCTCTCTCTCTCTCTGTCTCTCTCTCTTTCTTGTACAAGTGTGCATGGGCCCCGGTTCAGCATTTGCCGCATTGTTTTTCTGTCTGTTTGTTTGTTGCCGCCTGAATGACTCGTAGCCGAACATTTTCCAGCCAAATTTGCAGCACGTGATGCACAAAAAAAACAAACAGCCAAAACATGTTAAATACACTAATCATAAACAGGGGTATGACACAATTTTCTAAGGGTTTTGTGCACTTGGAAGGCCCTTCAATGGTTCAGTATTCACCCAGGGGTTATGATCGACAAAATAAATTGTTCAAATTGCAATCAAAGAAATAATCCACAATCCTGTTCCATTTAAATTTACAAAAATTCATTTTAGAGTTCTAAATGAAAATACTTGGAAATTGAAACCACTTCATTTATGTATCTACAAGTTTCCTTCTCCCATTCATGTAAAACTTTTTTGGAAATAAATTTGCCACAAAGTAAATAGTTATCCATCCGAATTCAATCGAAAGTTTTCTACCACTTTGGCATGGGTTTAGATAAGGCATCATCAGTGGCGTAAGACCAACTTCCTTTTGGCTATTCAGTCTTCAGCTTCAACCCCTTCTTTTTTTTGGCCACGTTTCCAGCCTTATCTTAGTGGCTTCAGCAGCCAGCAGCAGAGACGAAGATAGCCAGAGAGCCAGAGAGCCAGAGAGGCAGAGAGCAAGAGAGGCGGCCCTGAAGTGGACAAGAGAAATGTGATGTTGGATTTTAATTGAATTTTGAAACCGCATAACTGAAATCGCAAAGCCAGCCAAATCTTGACCTCCCAGACATGGACGTCGTCGTCCACCCACCCATTCGACAGGCAATAAAAATGTTGTAAAAATTTCGCCACCAGAAGTAATTTGTGCTACGGCAGAGCCATTTAATGAAAAGGAAAAAGAACGAATAGATTGTTGCCCTAAGAAAAGGAGTGGATTTTTATTTCGTAGGAGGTTCTGCCAACACCCATTTCACTCGTTTCGCTCTTGGTGCCATCACCACATCTGCTCTCTTTCGAGGACCATCAGTTTGTCATTATGCATGTTAAAGTGCAGCTCGTAAAATGTTTGCTATCTCTTTCTAGCGCTTGTCTCTCTGAGAGCCGCTTGAGCATGGATGGTCCTCAATGCGGCGGATGAAAGTCCAATAATTTCTTCCCTCAATTAATTTTATTTTTTATGCTAAAAGATGTATCTTTGATTGAAGAGATCGTCGAATAGTTTCTCCACCATTTCTTGCTTGAACTCTTTCGCTGAACAGATATACCCTTCCAAAAGTGAGCTACTCACTGGCAAGCCTTAGTTTTGGTGGCTGTGGAAGTGAACGGCAGATTACAAGCGATTGCCACTTGGCGATAGGACTGGCAACCGCTACTCCATACAGGTCTTCACCCTCTTCGTTTTATTTTATTTTTACCCGCATGACCCCGCTCAATTAGTTAGCGCATTAGAGGGGATTTCACATAGAGAGCAGGGGCGGGGGCAGGAGCTAGAGCTAGAGCTAGTGGAGGAATTTATTGTGCCCAAGTCCAAGTTGGTTAGCAGACAGGAGTCTCTCTCTTATCGGTGTAACCAGGCTGTCGTCCTGCCTCGATTCGACTCGACTCGAGTTGAGTCTCGTAATTGACTTGTTGCCAAGTAATCGTTGCCTGTTAACTGCTGTTGTCAGGGGATTATCTACAGTTCAGTTGGAATCGACTGGTTTCTTCATCGGTATCGTATCCTTGACTTGCACACACACACACACACACATACGATTACGTATCCAGGAACCAGAGTCTCAGCTCATTGAAGTGCATAAAAAGTGAAAAACAATAAACATGGCCAGGCCTCCAAACAAGAGAAAGAGCAAAAGAGCAAAAGCAAAAGCAAGAGAGAGAGAGGGAGAGTATCAGGTGGGTACTTGCCGAGCAGATAATTCAAATGAAAATGGATTTTATTTTGAATCTCCATTTACCTATAATCCCATAAACGAAGGCAAAACTTTAGCCTTGCTTCCCATCCACCCATTCAAGTGTTTTGTTATCCATGTTTCTCTGTCCACACTTCAGCTAATTGGTTCTGAAATGGTCGAGAGTCGTAGATTATTTATCTGATTCTCCTTCCCCCCTTACACCCACCCATCCACCCATCCATCCATCCATCCATCTATCTATGAAATCTCATGGTCAATCTCTGTTGAGGCGCTCCGGAAGTGTGCAACAATCTCTGGCCGCAGCAATCAACGCGCCAAGTTGCCAGCCACTTTTCTCTCTCTCTCTCCCACTCCGAATCTCTTGTTGCATGTGTGGGCAGCCATTTTGGAAGCTTAACCATAAATGTTGCATTCCGCTTTTAAGCTGCAACCTAACGATGTGTACGGTGTGTACGTACGGGGCTGGTGCTGGGGCCAGAGCTGGAGCTGAGGCTTACCAGCAATTTGGTCTGGCTTTGCCCCGAGTCAACGTGGGAGAGAGGAAGTGGTAAAAGTGGGTGGTGGGGGGAGGAATGCCACATCTGGCCACCTTTTTACACGTGCTTCTCTGGGCCCGCCATCCTTCAGGCCAGCCAACCGCTCATCTCCGGCTAATTCCCTATGCATTTCAGGAATCCACTCGCCGCGAATAGTCCTTTTGAATTGGGGGCCCCCTCGTCAGGGCTCGTCAAGTGGTTCCGGAGATGCGGTCCATTTGAATCCTCCCAGTGGCTGGAGCTCGCTCATGCCATTCCGGCCACAGACCATCTTTAATGGCAGCTGCGAAACATTCTTTGCATTTATTTGAAATGCTTAGATGGCTGGAAAACTGCATTGATTCGGTTCACAGGTTTGTAGCTTGGTTTGATTTCCATTTAATTTCAATTATATAAATAAATGTCTTAAATTCTTTTGATAAGTTTCTCTTGAAGGTACATATGCAAGAGATTCTTCATGGGTTGGGGGGGTGCTACACCTGGTGACCTTTGCAACATGCTGTTATTACGTGGCATTTTGCGTACCCACAACTTTGCTACTGAAGCGTTAATGCAACCACACGCCCCCACACACGGTAGAAACGCAATCACACCCACACATATAGCAGGAGACGCAATCACACCCACACAGAGGACACACACATCCACCGAAGACAGAGAGCCAGCCATGCACTGGAAAAATGAAGAAAATCCTTTCTGTTTTTAGGAAAAATAAGATGTGGAAAGACTGAAATATCGAGGTACGATATATGTACATATATTCGTTATAATTCACTGTTATAATATCTGCACGGTTGGTTTTCTAAAAGCTATGGCCGCTCGAGAGCCACAATCGCCGCTCTCATCGCGCTGTCAGACAACGCTAACAGTGCGCTGTCAAGGGGTACAGCCACAGGCTGTTAACTGCTAACAGAGAGAGGTAACAGGGTGTCAGCAGAGCAGTTGCTCTGTTACAGCTGCTGTCTGGTGCATTTTCCAGATTAACAGATCAATGTTGAGTTTTAAAATATATGGGTGCCTATTTTATACGCACGCATAGAAGGAAGAAGGTTTATTCTTTATCAGCATTAACATTCTCCATTAAATTTTTAGCAGAAAAAATGTATTAGAGAATACCCGTAACATTAAATTTCTTTCAGTGCAGTCTGACATCCTCGCTTGGTGTTTCGCTGTGCTTCTTTTTTTGTATTCCCTTTTTTTTCGACCATTCAATGAGCTTTTAAGAGCGCTAATTAAAAATGTGGCAAGTGCAACCGATGCAGACACCTCCCCTTTGGTGTCTGAACATACCCTCTTGCCGCGCCACGCCACGCCTCCACCGCCACTTCACTCTTCTCTACCTATCCTTTAGTTGCCATTAAGGTCTATAGCCATAATGTGGCTGTCGTCTCGTTTTCTATTGCCTGCACTTGAGGGGAAGCGTAATTAACGCCTTTACTCTTGGCATTGGTACAGGCCATGCCACATTCCACACACACATACACACACACACATACACCCAGCCACCCTACTACGCCTCTTGTGGCTATTGCGGCTTTGTCTGTGTGGGAAACGTTTTTAGATTGCATATTTATTAAAATGCAGCAAAGTTGCAGCCACAAAAGCAGCAGCAACAGCAGCAGCAGCAGAAGATGAAAGAACAAACGCAAGACGAGCACAAGGAGTGGCTGTGCAGGAAGAGCTAAAATGTAATAACTCTTGTCGGTCCCGTCCCGTCCCCTCCCCCGCATCCCTCCCTCCTCTTTCTTTGGCCATGCATTTCCGTAAGCAGCTTTTGTCCGCAGGTGTTTTTCCATTGTGTTGGCTCAACGCTTAACGCTCGATGGGCTGCTGGGATGGCAAGGATGGGATGGTTTAACAGCCAGCATTCTCTTTTACAGCCAAGGATTTTTCAAGACCAAGCTGCTTATTATCAGAGCGGAACAATAACCAAAGAATAGCTGCGGCAACGAAGTCTTAGATACCCTTAAAGATCAAGCGTTTCTAAGGCAGCCACAATTTTGACTAACTTTTGAGGGGATATGTAAAAGAAAAACATATATTTTGGCTTTATTTGATCTACCTTTTGGGATCGAAGAATGGATGGTACCCGCTCTAAGGGTATTCCAAAAAAAAGTGAAACTAATAAGCTTATGAAAAGGAAAAGCTACACACCGTTCCCGAACACCGAACCTCGCTGGAGCCCCGGCTAATTGTGAGCTAATTCTAATTATCAGCAACACATTCGAGAGTCCTGCCACTGCTTCTGCTCCTGGCCCTGGTCCTGTCTGCCAGCCAGCCAGCTCCTAACGAGTGTTTATTAATGGCGCTAATGGCAAGCGACGCCTTTGATGAGCGTAAAATGCTTAAGCACACAGATCCCTCCCAAGGTCCTTCCCTTCCTTACTGCTCCTCCATCCTCCCAGGCTCCCAACTGCCGGCTCCTGGCTGCCGGCTTTGGCTCCTCTTTCAGGCCACGCAATTAGCGCACAAATATTTCCGCATACATTTCTTTATACCAATTTTTTTGTGTTTTTCCTTTTTTTTTGCCTTTCAGTTTCCTTGCCTTTTTCACAGCTTTGGCCATAAAAATGCTCAACCGAATTGTAGTAATTACAACAATTTGCATAAGAGAGCGAGACGAGGAGATGGCGAAAGCAAAGCGGGCGAAAGAGAGCGAGAAAAACGGAAATCAAAAAGCGCAAAGCAACCGAACGGCGCTCACAAAAGTATGCTACGCATTTTTGCAATTTATTCATGCAGACAAATGGTAAAATGAGGGGGAGGGGGGGAAAAGAGCGAATTAGTGGGTAAGGACCATCCCAAAATATACGAAAAATAATACACGAGAGGAGGGCGAAAAGAAAACGCTAATTATGTAATATGAAAATGCGACAACAACGTTGAATTATTTGCATATGGCAGCAACAGCACGGGACAGCCAGCCCTTTTTTTTCGTTTGGTTGTTTGGAAGAGATCCCTTCCTTTTTGTTGGGTTCATATTTTTGCGGCCATTAACAAATTCAATTAACACTCTGCATACGGCAGAGGTTTTTTTTTTTTGTGATTTTCATTACCATTTTCCTGAGCAAGTCACAAATGCAAAATGCAAAATGCAAAATGAAAACCGAAACTCATTTTTCTGGCAGCCAGCAGCCTGCTGCTGTTGCAACTTTTGCTGCAATTGAAATCCCAATTACGGCAGCAGCTTCACAATTGAATAATCTCGAATCGAATCCAGTGAAAGCAGAAAGAAAGCCTTTTGCCAGGCATCTGCTTCTGCATCTGCATCGTTTGTTGTCGATTAGTGCACAAACCATAGAAAATAGAGAATGAAATCATAAATACCTGAGAGCTGAAGGGGGAAGATGGTGTGTGTATGCCCTATCCTCTGGATCCAATTCGGTTTAAGGGGAAGCCGTAAATACAATTGTTACTTTATTGAAATTGCAGAATTTATTTTTCCTATATTTAAATCGATTTTCAACAAAAAGGAGAAAACTAGAGGTGAAGAGCTCTTGCTACCATATAAAGTACTTACATGTTCGTATATCTGCAGTTTGATTGCATCTATTTGCACTTTAACCACAAAAACACACACAAAACAATCAAATGAAATCGTTATTTTATTGAGACAGGATAGGTATTTACATATGTATGTGTGTTATCATCTTCATCGACACATTGCAAAAAAAAACGTACTTTCTTGTTTGGAAATTTATGTTAAATTCATTGAGTTAAACCATGTTTGAATTCATTCAAATGTGTTAGAGCCAATTAGACAAGCCCCTCAGATCTGTCTCAGCCTGAAATAAAAGTTGACTAATGCTTCAAATGCTCCAGAACACCCTGTATTCCTTACTCTTTAAGTGCATCCGCCACCTGGAAGATTAATCCCTGTGGGCCCAACAGCACGGTATCTTTGCCGAACGGATGCTTATCATTGTTCAAGAAGTTCAAAAATAACAGAAAGACATTCCATAAAAATAACACGAATCGAGATGTGCAAAATAGATAAGTGAAAACAATCGAAAATCGAATCGAAAGTCAGTGTAGAGAGGTCGCACTAACCTGACTTGAGATGCAACCAAACAAAAACATTTTTTGGCAAATTAATTTAATTTAATAATCAATTATGTTATAATAATCAGTGTAAAGAGATTGTTCTTCAGTGAACAATTTTTTTTTTCAATTTAAAAATATGTCCAATGTGTTCCATCAATTATTACATATCCTAAGTTTTTTTCCAGCTCCACATAGAGTTTTTGATAGCAAAAAATGTAAACAAAACTATTTCCAGCTTTCAGCAGGACTGGCAGCTCTACTCAGCTGTGTTCCAGTGTTGTAAAACGTACACAGACATTACACAGGCATTTTTTTTGCTCACCAGTTTTCCTCTCTTTTTCGTCATTTTGTGTCACAAACTTGACTTGAGCAGAACGTTTTCTGAACCGAAAAAACTTAGAGAATAAGTTACGAAACCAAAATGGCAAAGAATATTGCAGATATTATGGCCTACGAGCCATCTGAGGGACTGAATTTCGAGGGGCCGTTCAACAAGTCTATCAAGCGCACCCTGGTTATTCGCAGTCTCGTCGGCAAAGATATGGTGTACAAAGTGAAGACAACCTCGCCACGCCTGTTCTTCGTGCGCCCCAACATTGGGATACTTCCCGCCGAATCGTCGGTCACCATCGAAATACACATGGAGCCGTCGATGTCCCTGGTTGCGGACCCGTTTAAGAAGCATCACAAATTCCTCATTGTGGCTAGCGAAGCTACTGAAGACGTCGGGGATTTGCCAGAATTCTTCAAGGATCTGGACCCGGACAAGATGTGGGAGGGACGGGTCCGCTGCGAGTTGGTGCTTCCCAAGCAGGAGATTAACGACGATTCGCTGGCCAACAATTTGGACGAGACCATCCGTCAGACTGCTGGTCGAATTGCCACTGAAGATGTCGACCGTACGTACAACGTCCTGAGTGGCAGCGACCTGGAGAACATGACACTTTTGCAGGACAGGATTGCTACTCTTGAGAAGGCCCGTCTGGACTTGACAGAGGAAATCAAGAACTTGCGCAATACTGAGGGGGGACTTCTTGGCCGCCGTTACCCCAGCTTGTTCGCGCTTTCGGCCGCATTTGTCACCATCGGTGCCGTCATTTTCTTTGGTACTTTCGGAAAAGCCTTGCTACAACAAATTAAGCAAGCTTTTTAAGCAAGAATTGTTCTGCTAAAACCGAATAAAAAATATGAAAAATATATAATATGAATATGAAAATATGTCATGGTGTTAATATCAAGTTCTATTCGTTTTTTGAGTATTGTGTCGTGGAAAATGCAAGAAACTCGCATAGATACAGAAACATATGTTTTTGCAGAATCATCAAGTCATGCAACAACAAAATTTGGGTGACGGCTTTCAGCGGCGGCCTAACAGCAGGTTTTTCTTGAATCTTATATCGATAGGTCGTGCCTGCAGAGTAGTAGTGTCAGATATATAAATATAGGGTTTCCCCCACCTTTTATCATAGCCAGTGGTGCAGCCCTACGTAAACCACCAAAAGTATTTACTATTTGTTCTGCTCACTGTAGCAAATCATTGTTAAAGCTTAGAACTCAGATCTACACGAGCAGAATCAGGGTTGATATTTGTATGAAACCGATTCGGATCGGAGTTGGGTTTTTTTATAGATTTCATCGTATACATTACGAGAAACCTAAGTACATATGTTAATACCATTCGAAATAAACCTCTCGGTTTGTAAAAGTAATATTTCTGCAGTGATTTTAGGATAAATGTTTTAATGCTTTGGTGTGGTTCGAAATCCATATAAAGCTTGCACGTACGTGAGTATTTTTCTAAAAATATTTGGAAGTTAAAATAAAACGTATAACTTCTTGATTCAAGGGATCTAATATCCTAGGGAAACCAACATCCTCTGCGAGGGTAAATATTTTGCCAATGAATCTGGGGTATATGTAGGTACAAGTACTGTGGTATAGGAAAGCACTAGCACATCAAGTGAATGGCCCCTACGCATCTCAGAGTACAGTCGAAGTAGTATACTGCATCCAATAACAGCGTTGATTCGATTATAAGATAGGTTTTAGATTATATATTTGAAAGTTGTAGCTAAACAATCTGAGGGCCGCATTGCTCCTATTCCGGGCTTGGACAGCGGGCCTCCGCTTACATAATTCCGTAAAAGCGGCAGCCGTGGTATTGCATCCATCATATTACCATCGGTCACTGTGTGTCGGCGAGTCCTTCCACCAAAGAGTGATGTGTTCTTCGATATTGTAGGCTTGTGGTATTTCAAGAGCCATTCCTTCAGCTACTCCCGGTCGATTTTCATCCTCATGAATACCGGAAATTCCAATAACCAACTGAATCACGGCGTAATGCCCATGTAGTAGGTATATAAATTCCCATATCCAAATGGCAGAGTTATTAAAAAAGAAAACAAAAGAGTTGGCGTTAATGTTGCATGGCCCGAAAAAGTGCAAAGCGCGATGCAAACGGAAACGGAAACGAGCGCGTGAAATTCCAATATGCTGCTTACACTACCCCATTTGCATAGAGCTCTGCGGATACCCCCATCCCTACCGCACCCTACCCACTGCCCATCAGTATGGGCCAAAAAACCAATTTCAATTTGTTAACCATTTTTTTATTCCCAATCAAATTTATTACACGGCATAACACAAACATACAAAAAAGACAAGGAAAGATATGGTTGAGTAGGGAGGAGATGGAAAACAAATTCGCAATCGGCTCTTATTTTCTTACAAACTATATGTATATCCATCCGTGTATGTGTGTGTCGCTCTCCCTCTCTCTTCCTCTCTCTTTCTCTTTCTATATTTTCTTCATATGTACGAGTATATGTTTGCAGGACAATTAAAACGAGGCAAACACAAGGCTACTACTTCACGGGGATCAGAGCAGAGAGAGAGAGAGAGATGCAGAGATGTAGAGATGTAGAGTGGGTGTGAGAGCATATGACGGGAGGTGGTATAGCCTGGAGGCCCGCCTGGCCCTAGTAAATGGTAATCAAGGCAAATCCTCCATAGAGCACCGCACACGGATAGGCAATCAGCATCTGTTGATGGTCCATGGAGAACGCTGTGGCGAACAGTTTCGAGGCCGATATGGCGCACCAGAATATGGAGATGCCGCTCACAATTAGGCCGAGTGTGCCCCTGCAAAAGTGATATGGTAGAGAGAGCAGTTGAGATAGATGGATGTACTATATGCACGGTTATGGGTGGAGAGCACATCCAGGAGAGCACTGCCTGCCGCCTGCCTCTACGGCAGCAAGAGCCCCCATAGATATAGCGCTAAAATCAATAAACAATGCATATGCATGAAGCAGACGGTGGCAGAAGCGGCGGCGAAACAGCAGCAGCAGCAGCAGCACAGGCATAGGATAGAGTATACGAGTGACTGAGTGTTTCATAAAAAAAAAAAAACAAAACGAAAAGAAAATAGAGGAAGAAAAGTGAGTGCGAGTGTGGGTGGGTGTGGGTGTGGGTGGGAAGTGGGCGAGTGCGCGTGGTGAGTGTGTTCGAATGAATGGGCTGGGCAAACAAAGACAGCAGGCGGCTGTGCAAAGGATGTGCAAACAGAGGCCCACTAGAGTGCAGGGAATGAAAAATTGATATATAAGCGATATGTTCGGCCTTCCCACGGGAAACTACTACAATACAGGGCCAGTCGGGATGATGAATATGCTTATAGACGACAATTGTCGGTTGTGGCCTAATTAAATACCAAGTTAGAAACAAATGAACATCAAAGGTTCTTAGACTACTATGAAAACAGCCCCAACGATTATATATTTCAGTCTGGGAGCAGTCTAACATCCGCAAAAAACAAAACCCTTATAATCAAGACTCCAATTAACAAACAAAAATATACACGACATGTAATTTGTTCTTTCATTCTCCTGCATTCTTTTTAGCATATTTCTCTAGTGCGTCTGGCTTTAGTCGTTTCTTCCATAGAAGATGGTTTTCTTTGTTCCAAACTACTCCAAAGAACTGATTTGACTTTTGTCAACAACTATAGAATTTTCTGTTTTAAAGTATTAACAAACATCAACCCCAACACATACATATGTACATATGTACACAAACTCTGTCTCTTCTTTTGGGAAAACTGCTTCAAATCCGCTCTTAGAAACACACATTATCAAACAAACCAAACACTTTCGTCAAGCTACTTCAAATGTGCCATCAAAACACTTCAAAAACCATAAAATCAAAAAAAGAAAAAAGAGAATAAAACAGTCCTAATATATTGACATTTTTTGTGTGTAACAAAAATATTTCAGTAAAGTTGAAAACAAACTTTTTGGCATATTTGCTTAACCTACTATAAACGCGAAAGTATGAGTGAGTTATCTATGAAGAAAGGTTCTTTAGAATTCCATATTTAAAGCCCATAACATTTTGCGTAACCAGAAATCAATTTCTTAAACCAAAAAGCGTCTGAATAATCCCCCCAATATGCATCAAAGGTGCTCATAGACCGTGCCACGCGATTCCATGCTGGCGTTTAATGGATTGCCTCTTTGTGGTCTCAGCGGCTCAGCTGTCACCTGGGTGGCGGTTGAGCCTGTCAGGCCGCCGCCTCCTGCTGCAATCTTTGTCCAACTTTTGTTTGCCTGTGCCATGGTTCCATGTGGAGCCAAGTGATTTTTTGGCCCCCCGTCATAGAGCTTGTAGCGCTTAAATGGCACGGACCAATGCATTGCCCAGTCCCAGTTCCACCCCACAAACCCTGGCCTAAAAACCAATCAAAACAATACTAACCCATCGGGTGGTATACCCCATATAGTACCAGTCCCCCATCCCAACCCCCCTATAAAGGATAACTCGACTGTCTGTGTAATTTTTGCGCACTTTTGCATCACCAAACAAACTCAATTAAAAAAGTCTGTCTAAAGAGCAAAAAAACCAAAAAAAAAAAACGAATGAGAAGGGAATCGCAAAAATATTTACTGTAAACTTGGCTGGAATTCCTATGGAGAGTATATGAACATCAACGCCAACACACACCCTCTCTCTCTCCCTATACGGATACGGACACGCACACAGATACTCGGACATACACACACGCGCATACATATGCAGACAAAGTGCAGGCGCTTAAAACCAACAAATAAAAAATGCAAGCAAACAGGCAACCAAAATGGCAATTGCACGGGGCAGTTGGACAGTTTTTTTGGGGGAGTGGGTGGGGAGAAGGCAAGGGTTGGGTTCTTTAGAGGGTTGGGGGCTACACTGGGCACAGACAAAATGCTGTTGGTGTCGAGTAAACCCGAGCAATAGTTGCTTTTTTACACGCTTTCCAGTACCAATGCGCCCCAACACCCCACCCCAACCCACACTTCTCTCCCTTTGGAGGACTGAAATTATGACGTGCCAAAGGGGGAGAGGGAAGAGCGTAGGATAGGGTCTGGAACAGTGGGGGTGAGTGGTAGTTGAGGGTTCGTTCCCTCACCAGAGGAAGCGCTAAAAACTCACGCAGCATTTGCGTGTTGCTCCTCTCGCATCGTCATCATAAAAAGCGAAACGAGTGAGTGGATCGCCACAAAAAGAACAAAGCGAAAAACACTAGAGAGAACTGTACTATATTCGTGCATACCGACTAAGGGATACCCACTACATTGAGTATTTTTTTCTTTTATGTACTCTCAAAATGAGTTAAAGATTGATGGGATTCAAAGGAACATAAAGATAAGTTTCATTCCAGATATAATAGTTATGCGATAGGCATAGTGTTCATGCCCAAGCAAATGCTGCCAAAATGCACAAAAACAACATTCATGTCGTATGCATGATAGAATCTCGACGAATGTAGAGCGGGGTAGTGCCTAAATTAACGTCGATGTGCAATGACTGGCCCATGCCAAAGCCTATTACGCGAGGATGACAGGCAGAAACGAAACGATCTTACCCCCCAACCGACCGAGGGGCTCTGCCGCATGACACGCAAAGCGTTTCAGCGATCAGGTAGCCCACCTGTTGCCCCTTATCACACACGACTACACGTATACCCTTGTAATGGAGCGTTTACAGGATAGCAAACAAAAACAACGACCTAAAAGGCAAGAAGAAGTACAGGGAAATGGAGAGTGTAGGACAGAGAGAAAACGGATGTGGAAGGGGAAGTGGATGTGGATGTGGGGATGTGGAAGTGGATGGAGAGTGAGATGCGAGCACGGCGAGCAAGTGCTGGACACATATTTGAAAAGGAAACTACGTGAACGAAACTCAACGGGTGGCAAAACTGGACACGGAACGTTAGACAGATGGACACGGGACAGCCGACACCCGGACTACCGGACCCCCTCAATCGTTATCCTGCTTCACTACTTCTCCTCCCTGATGCACGCCCCCGCCCCCACCCCCACCCCGGGCAGTACCCTGTTCTCAACGCGAAAATTAAACGGCGCATAGTTGGCGTTATTTTCCCTTTTTTTTTTGCCTGTCTTGCCTTTTGCTTTGGCTTCAATTGGGGTCCGGGGTCCCTAGTCGTAGTCTGTAGTTTTGTTAGTTGGTAGCCCCGGAGTCCACTAAAAGCGCAAATTAAGTTGGCCACTCTTTTTTACATGTATATATCTGTGAGGGGAGAAAATACCACATATATACATATGTATATATGTATGTATTTGGCCCAAAACTGCAACTAAATTAAAAACCTAAATTGTGCGAAAAGAAGCTGCGGAAATCAACCCGAAAAAAAACGTTGAAAAGAACGAGTGCTTTGACTCCGGGGAGTTTCGCTAAAAAAAAATTAATCATAATTTAAATAAGCAAATTAAGAGCAATAAAATAAGAGCTGAAGCCAGAAATAGCAGAACAAACTAATTAAGATATTTGGCTGAACCCAATGTTTATGTGTATATTTTCTACTCTCAGGTATTTACAAACAATAGAACTTTTCATTCAATTTGGAAAGAAATTTCTTTTAAATTTAAGAAACTATTTATACAAAAAACAAAATAAAGTCTAGACTGTACAAGAAACCTGTAAAGAATGGCCATAAAGGTGGGTTCTGATTGTTTTGGATGACTTGAAGACTAGTAGTAGCACACGGCACTTCCTTGCACCAAGATTTATTCTTCAACAACTTTCGACGAATCAATAAAAAAAGAATACCTAAACAAAGTACATGTTGTGTACATGACTTGTGCACATTACTGTCTGACTCGTCTCTCGCCTATAAGGGTTTTTTTTTTTTGCACTGCCCATTCCTGTTCTAGTGCATATTTAGACGGTTTAAATTCTCCTTAAATGCCTCCTATTAAAGTAAAAAAAATATTCCAAATACACGTTTTCCATTTGCAATAAAGTGAGCAGCAATCAAGTTTGATTGAAGCCTAAGCTGTCCAAGAATATTTAATTAATGTAATAAATTATGTCAGATTCCATTTATGAATTTTAAATAATTATTTACTGCCAAACTTAAATTACCTCATTTATTTCATTAAAGAAATGTTTGAAATTGATACCCTTGAAAAGTGTAGCAGATTTTTAATAAAATTATACATATTTTCTAATAAAATCCTTCTTCTATTTGTGTGAAAATTTCAGACTCTACGTGTCTAGCCAGGTGGTCTTTCCCCACATCTCAAAGCACCCAATCACTCCCATTTCGTTATAGATATATGCCTCCACTTCCACAATTAATATCAAACAGAAACTTGCAAGCTAAAATTAAACTAAACAAAAACAAAAACCAATAACAACGATAGAGCTGTACGACGGAGGCTGCATCCATCCACAGACGAGACGGCATCAATTGAACAAATTTGAACGGAACGGATCGAATCGAAAACAGAAACAGAAACGTGCTGCAGTCGCAGCTGGACGGGCTTAGGCAAAACTTTGTAATTACAGGCCACAAACAATGAGAGGACGACTACTACGATGCCGATGCATTGGCAACTTTTCAATTAAAAACATAAATATAAACCATCAAAGGGAGGAGGAGGGGGAGTAGGAGAAGGCTGGACCGCAGCAAAGTTAGCATGCAATGAATGAACGGCTGCTGCGCTGTGCTGAATAGAAGAGGATGAAAAGCCAACGACTTGTGTCAACAATTACTTACTGAATGGTGATTAAAATGTTGATGCCCGAGAGCACGACCATGGGCAGCAGACAATAGCCCAGCACGGAGGCCACCGCCCCAAAGGTCACCTGCGACCGGGTGACCATCAGCGAGAGCAGACAATAGAAGAAGATGCAGCCCATCACGCCGATTCCATAGATGTACGAGAAGGTTACCTTGCCGCTCTGTAAAAAAGATTAAAGGTAGAGAAGTGGATAGGTAATTGTTAGACAGCCTAATCCGAGAACAACAGAATCCCCCGGCCTGGTACAGTCGAAACCAATTGCAATTGTCGGTGGATAAAATGGGGATTTGTAATACTATTGTTATCAGGGGGAATGGTGGATTTATAGTAGAATGTAAGGCATTTTCATTCTGACGTAAGCCCATGGCCACGTTTGAAAACTATTTTGATTGGAATAGATATACGAAATGAAACCTTTTCGTAAAGTGATGACTTAAAGAACTTTTCCCACATGATCTCTTGCATATTTCCTTATAATTTACAAGCTTTTTGTAAACTCCAATGAAAAGTATCAGTCCTGCTCTCAATTCGTTTACCATATTCGAGAGCAACTCTTTGCAGGGTAACCTTTTCCATCAATCCCTTAACCTGGTGGAGAGGCAATTATAATTGGTTTCGACTGTGATTTGGGCGTGGATTCGACAGAACTGAAAACAAATTGATATAACAAACCAGTAGCAGGAAGCCGCCAAGTGTTAGGCAGAAGACCAGTGGACCGGCCATGTCCGTGTCCTGGAGTATTTGCTGTTCGGTGCCCCGCAATGGATTAAGCACGGCCAGGGTCTGAAAGAGAGAGAGAGAGAGGGAGGGAGAGGGAGTGTAATACGATTAAAATTAGAGCAAGTGAAGGATTACACAGATGAATGGTGGATGGATTGGGGGATTGGGTATACGGGGAACAGTCATGGCAGGCAGGCAGCAGGCAGCCCAGTCCGGCCATCATCATTCACAGAGCCTGCGGCAGGACACAGGACACAACACACAATTCATTTGTTGTTCGCACAGCGGTCATAAAACGAAGCCCAAGACCCGTTTTCCAAACATTTGTTCTCTCTATGCGTTTTTGGTTTTTCTCGTTGTTTTCCCCCTCCGTGCTCCCCCTCCTCCCAACGTTGCCCCATTGCCCCTTTTGTTGTTGCTGTTTCTGTTGTTCCTTGTATTGTTTTTTGCCTGTGTGTGTGTGCAGTCGCAGAGAAATTTGAAAAATGGAAATTGATGATAAATGATATTGCTGACCAGCGAACAGAGCAACGAGAGAGAATAGGAACTGGGAGGGGGGGCTTGGAGGGGCCAAGAGCTGTCAACGCGATTTGACGCATGAGAATGTGGAGCCAGGACACAACAGCCATGAAATTTGATATTACAGGCAGCCAGCCCAATGCCCCAGATATTGTAGTGGTCGATGAAATGTCGGTCTGTCCGTCTGTCTGTCTGTCTGTCTGTCGCTCTCTCTCTCTCTGTCATTAGTTACGTGCGACGGGGGTTTACCTACCGACTTTAATTGAGATTGAAAAGCGTTTAGGCGGGATAGGCTTACATTTCAGGTATTTCCAATTCGATTTCGATCCATTACTATAAATTTCACTCACAAAATCTAACCATAATTCCCTCGTACCCCAAAGGCTGGTGATGTACAATTTAATTAGCATTTCATTTCGTTTTTATGATGGCACACGGACTCATTAACATTTTCATTTTTCAATTAACACAAACGTAATAAATTCCCTACTAAAGCCAGAAAGAAATGAGAATCAAGCGCAAACGCAAATTTTTACAAAATGGACAAAAATGCAGAAAGTTACACAGAAAGATAGAGGGAAGCGAAAGAGAGAGGTGGAGATGGAGAGAGAGTAGGTGGCAGAAAAAAGTGAGCGAGCAAAAGTTTAATTAAAAACACAAAAGTTGTTTTATTTATTTAAAAACAACTACGCGCGCAGAGCCATGAAAAAATATGTCTTCATTAACGACAAAACAGCAAGTGCAACGGCAACAAAGCGCACAATGCGAAAAAACTATGTATAAAAAAAATAAAGAACAATAGAATTATTACCCGAAGCGCAGAGGGGAAAGGAAAGGACAGCAAAGGGGAGACGCGCTTGCAATAAATACAAAAGCGAAAATGCAAAAACATTTAAATTTCAATTAAAACGTAGCGCGGCGCGCCAAAGTGAAGTTGGCTGCGGTGGATAGCTCTGCTCCTCGGCCTAAAGTGGCCAGGGCTGCCGACCCACTCCACCCCAAGAGGCGCCGCCACAGAAGCGGAGCGGCAGCAGGAGCCTCCCCCCCGGTGATGCACAAATTAGAAAACGGCAAAACAAAGGAGAGAAAATGCGTAAAGAGAGAAATAGAGAAAGAGGAATTATGCAGTAGGTGGAGGCGGGGTGGAGTAATTGTCCAACAAAAAACAAAGTGGAGCAACCGCCAAGCAAGCCGGGGGGAATCGCGTGCATAAATATGCAATTTGCCTCAGCATTCAAGATGTCTAGTTAAAAATGCGTTCAACTGCAGAGGGCAGGCAGGAAGGCAGGCAAAGAAAGACAAAGGCAAAGATTGGTTAAAAGTACTACGATCTAACTAGGTGGCCACACAAATTGTAAAGTGAGTTGTGGTGTGGCGTGGGTTTTAGCGATTTACCTTTTGGAATATGTGATTCGGATTAATTCCCAATTCTGTAAATAAAAACAACAACAACACTTAAGATGGGCAAAAGTACGCTGGCAGAAATTGATCTCACCCTCCAGCAATGGTGGTTCATCGTCGAATTCGTTGCCGGTGCCAGCACCGCCGCCTGCTTTGCTAGACTGATCCTGTCCGAAGCTGTTCTCCGTGTATGCTGTTGGATCGTAGAAGCCTCCCAGACCCTGGGCAGGTGGATTCGCATAGGCGGCATCATAATTGGGCGGCACCGAAGCCTGTGTGTTGTCGAAACTTTGGAAATTGCTGCAAGCAAACAGAATCAACAACGGGTCGGTTCGGTCGTGACGGGGCCGAAGCACACATCAACACTTACAGCTCCTGTCCAAATTCCGGCATATCAAAGTTGTAGCTGGCATCTGCAGATGGCCCAGAGCCATAGAAATCATTTGGCCCACCAAACTGAGACATTGCACTTGAATTTATGCTTAATATTTGTGTAATAACAAAAATAATAAAGTGCCACACGTCAGGCTTAATATTTTGTGTGTTACCAACACTAAAAGACATATGACTATCGATAGATGGACAGCTGAGCGTGCAGTGCTGTAAAAAGCAACGTGTACAGTGCGCGCATAGTTGAAGTTAAAATTCAAATGGAAAAAGAAAACCAAACGCTCGTTTCATATTTGTAACATTCATAATACATTTTTTAATTCATAGCTCCATTTGCAACACACACAAGTTATTGAAATAGTTATTCATCTTTGGTAGAGTAGAGGTACATGCATTTGGGCTACTTAGTTATTGCGTTCATTAAAGGTCTATAATAATATATGTAGGAATATATAATATTATTATAATTTCGTAATGTATCGTATTCAACTCTTTTTTTCTTGTAAATGTTAGATTCGTTTCGTAGATTTTTTTTCACATTATGGGGAAACGAACACAAAAATCGATAAAGTTATGAACATTTTTTTCTAACAATAAATAGCTGCGAACTATAATTATATATCAACATAGATAGATTAGATTATACATATGTATCATAATATGTATGGCATTTTTAGTAATCGTATATGAGGATGGCTTCTCTGTTTTGTTTTTGTCTGTATTTGTTTTCTTTTGCGCTACCGACTAATTATTGTTCGTCTTTGCCTAAACTTGTCGTCGTCTTTGTGTTTGTGTCGTCTCATGTGATTCGATTCCAGAGGATAAACTGTTCAACTTATAATATAAACTTGGATCTCAAATATCTTATTATGCGTTATGTATATATGACTAGATTGAATGGGGGAGGAATTCGAATAAAAACCGAACTTTTTGGTTTCCTATTTCGTTTGGTTTTGCTCCTTTTTGCCTATTGGTTGGTTAGTCCTGTTTAATCCTCCAGGTTTCGGAAGGCCTGCTGTATATCCTCGTACAGCTGATCATAGTCCGCTTTGATCTTTTGCTCGCCATCCTTCAAGGGATCCTAAAATGGTTGGAAATATGTATTAATGGAATGGGCTCATCATTGGTGTCTTAGCAAAGAGTTTACCTTGAATTTCATTGAAGACAACTGATACATAATGCTGCCCATCGATTCGCGTATGGTGTTCCATGTGATTTTGTTGTCCGACTGGGCTGTCGACTCCACGGCATGGCGGGCCGTCTCGTAGAAGGAAAGCATGTTTCGCAGCATGCCCACCGTCTTGTAGAAGGGACACACGCGATCGTACGGCGAGTATGAGTTCTGTTGCAGAAAGTCATCCTTCAGCAGCTTGGCCACTTCCAGCGTCACCTTGTCGGTCTCGGCCAGCGATGCCTTGCCCACCAGCTGCACAATCTCCGACAGATCCTCCTCCTCCTGCAGGATCTCCTTGACCTTGGTACGCAGTGGCACGAATTCGGGGAAGTTCTTGTCGTAATAATCGTCCAGGGCACGCATGTACTTCGAGTAGGAGATGAGCCAGTTGATGGAGGGGAAATGCTTGCGCTGGGCCAGCTTCTTGTCCAGACCCCAGAACACCTGCACGATACCCAGAGTGGCGGAGGTCACGGGATCGGAGAAGTCACCACCAGGTGGCGACACAGCACCGACAATGGAGACGGAACCCTCGCGCTCGGGGTTACCCAAGCACTTGACGCGTCCAGCGCGCTCGTAGAAGGTGGCCAGACGTGCACCCAGATACGCTGGGTAGCCAGAATCGGCGGGCATCTCAGCCAGACGTCCGGAGATCTCACGCAAGGCCTCGGCCCATCGCGAGGTGGAGTCAGCCATCATGGCCACATTGTAGCCCATGTCACGGAAGTATTCGGAGAGGGTAATGCCCGTGTAGATGGAGGCCTCACGGGCAGCCACGGGCATGTTGGAGGTGTTGGCTACCAGGGCGGTACGCTTCATGATGGACTCGGTGACGCCATCGACTTCGCAGGTCAGTTCGGGGAAGTCCCGCAGCACCTCGGCCATCTCGTTGCCTCGCTCGCCGCAGCCGACGTAAATGATGACATCAGAGTTGGAGTACTTGGAGAGGGCCTATGTCGGATTGGGAAAAGAGATATGAAATCAGTAAAGGTCTGTCGAAGAAATATAATCTTAAAGCTCTCACCTGCGAGATGACGGTCTTGCCGCAACCGAAGGCACCGGGGATGGCGGTGGTGCCGCCTTGAACACATGGGAAAAGGGAGTCCAGGACACGTTGTCCTGTGAACAGCGGATGATTGGCTGGCAGCTTCTCGGTGCAGGGACGGGGCTGTCGCACCGGCCACACCTGCAGCATCGTGTGTTTCGTGATCTCCCCGTCAAATTCCGTCTCGAGCACAATATCCTTCAGATTGTAATTGCCCGCGGGGGCGATATAACGCACTGTTCCCTTGGCACGCGGATGCACGATCATGCGCTGCTTCACGAGCGTGTTCTCGTGCACCAGGCCGTACACGTCGCCGCCGGTGATGTGCGATCCGACACGTACATTCAATGGATTGAATTCCCACATTGTCGTCCGGGACAATGCCGTGGTGTTGACGCCCTTGGGTATGTATATGGAGCTGGTCATCACACCGATGTCCTTCAACGGTCGCTGGATACCGTCGAAAATGTTGCCCATTATGCCAGGGCCCAGCTCCACGGACAGGGGCTTGCCTGTGCGCAGGACGGGATCGCCGACAGTCACGCCGGAGGTCTCCTCGTACACCTGAATGGTGGCCATGTCGCCCTCCAGTCGGATGATCTCGCCCACCAACTCGTAGTAGCCGACGCGAACCAGTTCGTACATAGCAGAACCGGACATGGCCTCGGCGGTGACGACTGTGAAGGAAAACGAGGAGGAGAGACATCAGTAAGGGGTCAGTGGGTGAAGGACAAGGTTAGTGACGTCTTACCAGGTCCCGATACGGCGTACACACGGCCGTACTCGGACTCGCGTTCCTCGTCTTGCATTTTCCTCAGATTAGACATTGTCGAGGTCTTTTGTGGCACTTCAAATGTAACGGTCTAAACGCTCGATCGCTAAACGAATACAAACGGAAATTCGATTTTCTTTATAAACAATAAAAACACATTTTCCCGTGGCCGCACAAGAGAAAATCCCAGATGGCGCTGCTGTGCAGAGGCCCCCAGTGAAAAGCTTCACACCCCCGCAGTGACCAACCATCGATTTTTCAATACAATTTTCACGCATGTCGCACAGTTGGCATTCATTTTGGTCGAATTTAAACAGTTTATTCGGTCTTTACACACTTTGTCATTATTTTCAAACTGTTGCGCTGTCATTTTCATTTGCTCCTCTGATAATTTCACTCATTTTCAATGCTTAATTATTGTCTATACTCACAATTTGTTTAAGCAGTTCTTATGAAAATTCTCTTACTTTTGATTCTAGTATTGATCTATTTCACGTATCGATGAAAATTCATGTCCTGTGCTTAACAGCACTAGCTGATATCGATAGTGCTTGCGATCCATCTCTAGGTAGTCACCGTTATCCACTGCACATGAGACAAAAAGCGAAATTAGTGTTATAAATTAATTTTTTTTAAAATGTTTTATTCTATTATAAATTAACTAAATTATATAATATAATATGTAATATATTATTAAAAACAAAACGCAGGGGCTCTTGAAGCTAGGATGTCAATTTGTATGTTTTATATTATTATCATATATTTTCAAGTCAGTAATTGAATAAATCTCAGACATTAATAACTTCGTAAATTTCAAAAATGCAGTGGCGTAACTACCACCGGTCTTACCGGTCTCAGAAACCGAGGCCCCGAGCACCAGGGGGCCCCCAAAAGTGGCAAGAGAGAAAATTTTTTTTCATCTTTATATCAGAAAAATGTTCAATATGAAAAAATGAAAATTTTGGTGTTCTTTCGTTATAAATATTCGTTGCCAGCTTAATATTATATTTCTATCTTGTTTTTAATTTTTCAAATTTTCTCGCTATTTCATATGAGCATATTTCATTCTTGCCAATGCCACTAACCATACAATATATAGACGGGACAATTCATACATGGAAAATGTCCGCACCACCATCAGGCATCAGCTACACGCGGGCATCAGCTACACCAGTCGTGAGAGTTGCGTGTTTGCAAGTGTGTATGAGCGCACAACTGAAATTTTCGCTCTCCCAACTTTGTTTTGATTTTTGTGCTCGCGCCACCCTTCACTTTAGCATTATTGGAGTCGGCCCTTTTTGAAGACGCTTGCCTTATAATACCAGAATAACTGTTATTTTGTACATGCTTTAGATGCTAACTTTGTTTAATATAGAATATACTAATATAATGAGCAGATATATGTATATATATTCACAAATATACATTTGATTGTATGGTGTATTGTATTATACAATGATATATTTGATCATATATAAAAAAGTAGTATGCGCTAAAAAAAAATATATATATCATCCTTGAATATGGATAATAATGACATATAAATGGGTCCATACGGAATTTAGTGCCACTCTTGCGATTCAAATTTGAAATCATCCCTATATTTCGAATGCGAATGTCCATCCACAGAGAGAACTTGCAAGTACATTCATATGTATGTGTGCAGAGCTGCCGAAATTGCCAGCCAAATATTTTTGAGAAGATTTCTTGAGACACAAATTTATTTGCTGAGTGTCGCTTATTGACGCGACGAACTAATACCCTATAAACAATTAATATAATTTGATGTCATGTCTGATATCCATTTTGCATTTGTACATATTTACATTCGTTCATTATATTCGTTTATAGTACATTAAACAAAATTAGAATATAGAGAATATTCAATATATACAATTATTTTAATTTAGGGCAAGCGTCATCATAAAATCATAACTTACAATCAATTCTAAAGTAATGGGTGTTTTCTTAGACAGCGGCGTTGTAAAAAACCAAAACAAACAAGCAGACCAACAATATCTGCACACATACAGCTAAAGCTCAGCCTCACATACAGAGCGTTTGTTCTTTGCTGAGCTGAAATTTTGTTATGTGTGTTCTTCTTCAGCTTGTGGACGAACTGACCTACCGCCACAAAATAAATGAAGATTATATATATTATTATATTATTACTGCCTATGAAAAAGCCGTAAACATGCATACATTCATACATATGTACATATAGACATAAAGTCGCCGCTCAAATTGCCTCCCGATTGAAGTTCGGTACCCAGGGAACACCACGAGGAGGCCATTACACCTGTAAAGGGGTCAAAAATTAATCTGACCTTTGAGTCGAATTGATAGACTTAATTTAAAAACTTTTCAATAATTAAGTCACATCCATATTCCCCGCCTAGAATTAAATCTATTAAATATCTGTACATACATATGTACATACATATGTACATGTGAAAAATAGAACATAAAAAATAAACAAGAAATAATAAACTTATAAATATTAAAAAAAAATATCCTACTGCCGCAATATTTTGAGCTTTTTCTCGTATGATTTTGCATTCATTCAAACTACAGATTAATATGTGTCAGAAATTATAAAGAACAGCTTTGTTAATTTTACAAGGGAATTGTCGTCTGCTCAAAGACGAATTTTACATAAATGGATATTCTGTGTTGGAATTTGGCAACGAACCAAATGGACACGACCGAATGTAGGTCGATTGGTTAACAGGGAAACTTTGGTTGTGAAATATCTCATTCATTATAAGAAATATTCAAATTATTACAAATTTTCGTGACTCATCTCCCATATTCCCTCTCCCATGCAGAGCAGAAGCCAAAACAACAACCACAAACACAAAAACTCTATTGCAATAGCCGCTCTTAGATTATCTAGGCAAAGCTGCGCTCTTAATTGTTTGCCCTGCTTCCGGGCATTACCTTCAGTGAAGAGAGGGGATCAAATTTAACTGTTCACTTTAAAATATTAGTTCTATGGTCTGACTTAAGGCATCCACGCACTCGCCGTCTCCCATTCCCACCCATGTAAAGAATTGGCAGGCAACAACAAAAGCGATGCATACGCCAACGCCAAAAAAATATTACAAATACTCTCTACAATGTAAAAGCCTAGGCCGCTACTGCTCTCTTAACTTTTGCCCCCGCTTTAGAGCATTATACCCACACCACATGCTGTAGGAGGAAAGCATCAAATATAAGGAATATTCAAATTATTACAAATTTTCGTGGCTTATCTCCCCCTCCCCATACAGAGCACAAACCAAAACAACAACAAAACACACAAATCCCTATTGCAAAAAGCCGCTTTCAGATTATTTCAGCAAAGGTGCGCTCTTAATTGTCTGCCCTGCACTACCCGCAGTGAAGAGAGGGAACCAAATATAACTCTGCACATTAATATATTTGTTCTGGTCAAGCGATCTTACGTCATCCACGTCATCTTCCATTCCACCTATGTAAAAGCATTGGCAGGCAACAACAACAACGACGCGTACGCCAAAGCAAAAAAACAATTACAAGAACTCACATAATGCAAAAGCAAAGCTGCTCTTACTGAAGCGCCCCCGCTTCAGGGCATTTTACTGACCCCACATGCAGTAGGAAAAGAGAATCAAATAAAATAACTATTCAAATTGTTACAGTTTTTTGTCGCTCGTTTCCCATCTTCCCCCACCCCATACAGAGCAGAAGCCAAAGCAACAACAAAAAACACAAAACCTCATTGCTCTTAGATAATTTCAGCAAAGGTGCGCTCTTAATCGTTTGCCCTGAAATACTTCCATAACCTGCAGTGAAGAGAGGGGATCAAATATAACTCATCACTTGAAAATATTTGTTCTATGGTCAAGCTGACTTACGTCACCCACGCACTCCCCGTCTCCCATTCCACCCATGTAAAAGCATTGGCAGGCAACAACAACAAAGATGCATACGCCAAAGCCAAAAAATAATTACAAACACTCTCCACAATGTAAAAGCTGCTGCGCTCTTAACTTTGCGCCCCCGCATTGAGAACATATTCAGTAGAAAGAGAAAATCAAGAATATGAACACTTCAAATTATTACAGTTTGCGTGTAGTGGATCATCTCCCATCTCCCTCCTCCACATATAGAACCGAAGCCAAAGCAACAACAAAACACACAAAACCCCATTGCAAAAGCCGCTCTTGATCCCCTCGGCAAAGGTGCGCTATTAATTGTTTGCCCTGCACTACTTGCATTAGCTGCAGAGAAGAGAGGGGGTCAAATATAACTGTTCACATAAAAAGATTTTTTCTATGGTCTGACTTACGTCATCCACGCACTTTCCGTCTCCTATTACACCCATGCAAAAAACAACAACAACGATGCATACGCCAAAGCCAAAAAACAATTACAAGAACACTCATAATGCAAAAGAAAAGATTCTCTTACTGAAGCGCCCCCGCTTCGGGCACTGTAATCACACCACATTCAGTAGGAAGAGAGAATCAAAAATAAAAACACTTCAAACTATTACAGCTTTTAGTTGCTCATATCCCATCTTCCCCCTCCCCATACAGAGCAGAAGCCAAAGCAACAACAGCAAACACAAATCCCTATTGCAAAAAGCCGCTTTCAGATTATTTCAGCAAAGGTGCGCTCTTAATTGTCTGCCTGAAATACTTCCATTACCTGCAGTGAAGAGAGGGGATCAAATATAACTCATCACTTGAAAATATTTGTTCTATGGTCAAGCTGACTTACGTCACCCACGCACTCCCGTCTCCCATTCCACCCATGTAAAAGCATTGGCAGGCAACAACAACAACGATGTATATGCAAAAGACAAAAAACAATTACAAGAACACTCATAATGCAAAAGAAATGATTCTCTTACTGAAGCGCCTCCGCTTCAGGGCATTGTACTGACACCACATGCAGTAGGAAAAGAGATTCAAATAAAAGAACGCAAATTGTTTTAGTTTTTAGTGGCTTATCTCTTTCCCATCTCCCCCGCCCCAAACAGATAAGAAGCCAAAGCAACAACAGCAAACACAAATCCCTATTGCAAAAAGCCGCTTTCAGATTATTTCAGCAAAGGTGCGCTCTTAATTGTCTGCCCTGCATTACCTGCAATGAAGAGATGGATCAAATATACATAGCTATTCACATTAAAATATTTTTTCTATGGTCAAGTTGACTTATGTACATCATCCACGCATTTTCCGTCTCCCATTCCACCCATGCAAGCAACAACAACAACAATGCATACGCCAAAGACAAAATAATGCAATAATTAAAATCACCCTTACAATGCATAAGCATAGGAAGAGAGCATCAAAGAGAAGAACTCTTCAAAGTAATCTACATTGTCTATGTACTCTTCGTCTTCGCTTCTAGAGCGTAAGCCAAATACAGGAAATAGATGTATTTAGCGCAATGCAAATCTCTACTGATTTAACAGTTAACTATCATAGAAAGAATAAATTCGTTGCTGCCGATACAGAGGCATGGTAATTAGCAAAATATAAACTGAGTAAGAGAGCGAGCCCTTGACCTATATTCGATATCTGTGATCACCGGCACCCAAGGCATACTTAACAAGGTAGCCGCACTCGCTCTCTCGCCCTCTCTTTTACTTCTTAAATTTCGGTCTGCCTAGCAGCAGTTGTGAGCGACGATTCTCTCCGCGGACGATTCTCTCTTGTTCTTTTTCTTCTTCACTGAAATAAGAAGTAAAGCTCTCTCAGTGCGGCTCAGTCTCCCCCTCCCCCTCATGCGGTCATAAGTCGGAAAAAGCAATCGCGCGGCCGAAATTTAACTTTTTTTTCTGTGATCAAATTATAACACTAAAAAATAATAAATTAATTAAAATAAGTGAATTCAAATAATAATGAAATAAAAGAATAACTAAATTGAAATGAAAAGTGAAATAGTGATAGCGCTGATAATAATAGCGCTGCAGCTGCACTCTTATCACAGCTCTTAGTCTCCCCCCCCAACCATTGCAAGCGGTCATAAAAACGGAAAATCAAATCGTGTGTTTACCGACGGCAAATCGCGCGCCGGCCAAAAAGTTAAATTATTATTCTGTGATCAATTATTATAATAGTAAATAACAATTAATAAATTATAATACGATCATTTCAAGCGGTCATTAAAACGGAAAATAAAATCGTGTGTTTACCGACGGCAAATCGCGCGCCGGCCAAAAAGTTAAATTATTATTCTGTGATCAATTATTATAATACTAAATAACAATTAATAAATTATAATACGATCATTTCAAGCGGTCATTAAAACGGAAAATAAAATCGTGTGTTTACCGACGGCAAATCGCGCGCCGGCCAAAAAGTTAAATTATTATTCTGTGATCAATTATTATAATACTAAATAACAATTAATAAATTATAATACGATCATTTCAAGCGGTCAAAAAAACGGAAAATTAAATCGTGTGTTTACCGACGGCAAATCGCGCGCCGGCCAAAAAGTTAAATTCTTATTCTGTGATCAATTATTATAATACTAAATAGCAATAAATAAATTATAATACGTGTTCAGTGTGTTAAGTTATAATAAAATTCAAAAATAACCAAATTTAAATGAAAAGTGAAACCACCCAAACCAAGTTTTATGAGGGGTTCTAAGGGTTCTAAGTGAGTGAAAGTGACAGTGAAAAACCATACGGAGCGGCAAGAAGTAGAAGGCGCAGGCCTGTGCGCGCAGGCCTAAGTGTAAATTTTTTCTCTGTGAAACAAATTTAAATAAATAATAAAATAATAATAAATAAATTGAAATAAATAAAAAAAAAAAACTTAATTGAAATAAAAAATGTGAAACCACCCAACCAAAGTTTTATGAGGGGTTCTAAGTGCATATTGTGAGTGAAAGTGCGAGTGCAAATAAAAAAAAAAACACAATTTTATAAGGAGCGCCAAGAAGAAGGAGGCGGCAAGGAGTGCAAAGCGAAACGCAGTGCAAGGTGTAAATATGTGTGTGATAATTAATTTTTGATTTTTTTTATGTGTGTTTTTGTGTTTATGTGTGCAAACGACAAACATCAAACTACAGCAATGCAACAAAAGGAAATAGCAAGTGATATTCAACGCTTCACTTTATAATTATGGGATCAGGTGAGTCTCTCTGTTTTTGTTTACTCCTTTTACTGTTTCTTCTTTCGATTGCCTTTCACATATTTTCTTATTTTATTTATTTATTTATTTATCATCTTTTTAGCTTATACAGACACATACATATATTATATTATCTCCGCCTTCTTTTTTCGATTGCCTTTCACATATTTTCTTATTTTATTTATTTATTTATCCTTCTATATATTATTATATTATATTTATTATCTTTTATATATTATATTATCTCCTTCTTGCACTCCTTTTTCATTTAAAGGCTTTTTGTTTTTGAACAGTGGATTTATTCCGGTATGATAGTTAGATTATTGTTTCAGGTGGGGTCGGGTCGGATATTTGTCTTGGATGCAACATCATGGGAGTTCTATGCAATTCTTAAAAGCTTCACTTTCACGTACTGGGGGGCTCTTTTTCAGATTTAACCGTCGTAGTACTTGGTGTTTTATCCCAATCTGCGAGTTCTTAAATATTTTTAGCAATATTCTTAGAAAATGCAAAATTTTTATTTTTTGGCATGTACAATGTACATATATCAGTAAAATACAAGTTTTAAATATTTTTATATTACATTTATTTATTTTTATTTTAATAAAAGTTAATTGTTTTTAATTATTTTAAAAAGAATTTCAGGTATTTTCGCGCTAGCCACAGACGGTCACACTGTTCTCGTATTTCTTGGCTGCGGCTGCAAATTGCTATAAAAAATATCAAGTAATTAACAGAGTGTAACGACAGTTTTTCGTGTTGCAGTGGATCAACGCGTGTGTAAACATGTGAAAGGATCACAGTCAGATAGTGCAAAAGTCCTGGACGTGCCCCTGGGGGCAAACAAAAATATAACCTCAAAGTCTCGACTCTTCGGGAGGCAGGAGGCACCTGCTCTGGTTCTCCTTATTCCTTCCAAAATCCAAAACCAAAGTGTGTTAGCAACGTAAACAGAACCGTGCCACAATGTCGACCTCTTCGGTAGTACAGAATTTCGTGAACGGGCTAAAGTCCCGGAACCGCAATGTCCAAAACAAGGCGGCCCAAGACCTCTTCCTGTATGTCAAAACGGAGCTGCGGGAAATGTCCCAGGAGGAGCTGGCGCAGTTCTTCGATGAGTTTGATCATCATATATTCAACATGGTGAATGCGACGGACATCAATGAGAAGAAGGGCGGGGCATTGGCCATGAGTAAGTGGAAGCAAGAAAAAGTCGTCTAAAAACCTTTTCTACTCTTAAAATCCCCTATTTTCTAGAGTGCCTTATCACCAGCGATGGTCTGACCACCAGAAAAGGCATCTCGCCCTATCTGAATCGCCTGCGTGATCTGCTGCTTATCAACGACGTGTCCGTCATGGAAATTGCGGCCCGTTCTCTGGTCAAATTGGCCAATATGCCGGGCTCCAAGGGCGCCGACTCCTTCGATTTTGACATAAAAAAAGCCTTTGAGATGCTCAGCGGCGACAGACAAGAGGTAAGTACAGTTTATGCCGTTTATATATGGTCCTAATGATCCTTTTCTTTCAGTATCGTCGTCATGCTGCGGTCTTTATTCTACGGGAGCTGGCTATAGCCTTGCCTACGTATTTCTACCAGCAAATCCTCACCTTCTTCGAGCACATTTTCAATGCAATTTTCGATCCCAAGCCTGCCATACGCGAGTCCGCCGGCGAGGCCTTGAGGGCCGCCCTCATTGTAACCGCACAGCGGGAGAACACAAAGCAATCCAGTGAGCCGCAATGGTATAAGATCTGCTATGATGAGGCCAGTGCCAGTTTCAACCAGGATGTGGTCACGGGCAAGGAGCAGAAGGGCATGACTCGCGATGATCGCATACATGGCGGCCTTATAGTGTTCAATGAGCTCTTCCGCTGCGCCAATGCCAGCTGGGAGCGACGCTATACGGCGCTGAAAACGCTCTTCCCCAAGGCACATCACAACAAGTTTCTGGAAGCCAGCAGCCACTCGAGCATGACCTCACAGCTGAACACATTCGTGCCGCGCCTCAAGGTGCCATTCATTGACAAATTAGGCAGCACACAGATGCACATGGAGGCCGAGCATCATCACAATGGAATGGCGAAATTTGCCAGCGTAAGCATGCAGAATAAATCCCAAGAAAGCAGTCATATAATATATTATTCCTTTTGCAGCATAACGTTTTGGAATCGGCCTATGCCCATGAGATACTGGAGGCGCACTACACCACCATCTGTGATAATGTGCTGGAGCAACGCTTCTCCAAATCCCCCTACGTGCAGCAGGCCCTGCTTCAAATACTGCCCCGTTTGGCGGCTTTTAATCGTGAGGTTTTCGTGGAGAAATACCTGCAGATCTGCGTGCCACATCTGATGCAAATACTGCGTGGCAAAGAGAAGGATCGAACTGTGGCCTACATCACCATTGGCTATCTGGCCGTGGCCGTGGAGAGTGCCATCGAGAAGCATCTGGAGACCATCATGGCCAGCGTAAAGATGGCTCTACCCGCCAAGGATTTGGCCAGCAGCAAGCGCAAGGCGCCTGTCGATCCGGCAGTGTTTGCCTGCATCACGCTGCTGGCGCATGCCGTGCGCTCGGAAATTGTCAAAGATGTGCGGGATATACTAGAGCAAATGTTCTCCACGGGCCTGTCGCCTGCGCTGACCGTCTGCCTGCGCGAGCTGTCGGAGAATGTGCCGCAGCTAAAGTCGGGCATCACCGATGGCCTGATTGGGGTGCTCTCGCAGGTTCTAATGAACAAACCGGCGGTCAATCCATACGCCACATGGCCATCGACTGCAATTGATGGGTCCATGGTACTGGCTGGTACGCTGGCTGATAGTTCCACCACAGTGCTGGCCCTCAAGACCTTGGGAACGTTTAACTTTGAAGAGCAGAATATGTTGGATTTTGTGCAGCGGTAATTCCTTCAAAAAAAATAATTCTTGAATCGCGTTAATGTTTCCTTTACCCTCCCAAAAGCTGCGCTGACTACTTCATCGTTCAAGAACAGCCGGAGATTCGCCTGGAGGCAGTGCAGACCTGCACGCGTCTGCTAAAGCTGGCCGTTCAGTCTGCGGAGAGCATGGAGAACTCCAAGACGCTGAGCGACACCGTCTCCCATGTGATTGAGCGTCTGCTGATGGTGGCCATCACGGACATGGACTGCAATGTGAGAATAAGGATTCTACGCTCTCTGGACGAGACCTTCGATGCGAAGCTGGCGCAGCCCGAGTCCCTCAATTCGCTGTTTATCACGCTGCACGATGAGATCTTTGAGATCCGAGAACTGGCAATGGTCACGATTGGGCGACTGTCGTCTATGAATCCCGCCTATGTGATGCCCAAGCTGAGGACCACCATGATCGAGCTGCTGACGGATCTCAAGTATTCAGGTATGAACCGCAATAAGGAGCAGAGTGCAAGGATGCTGGATCATCTGGTGATCAGTACGCCCCGTTTGATATCCTCGTACATGAATCCGATACTGAAGGCTCTCGTGCCGAAGCTGCACGAACCGGAATCGAATCCTGGCGTCATCCTCAATGTGCTCCGCACCATTGGGGATCTGGCGGAGGTGAATGGTGGCTCCAATGAAATGGAACTGTGGGCCGATGACCTGCTTTCCATTCTGCTGGAAATGCTGGGGGATGCCGGCTCTCCCGATAAACGAGGCGTAGCCCTGTGGACGCTGGGACAGCTGATCAGTGCCACGGGACGCGTGGTCAGTCCCTACCACAAGTATCCGCAGCTCATCGACATCCTCATAAACTTCCTGAAAACGGAGCAGCGACGCTCCATACGCCGCGAGACGATCCGCGTACTGGGCCTGCTGGGGGCCATGGATCCGTACAAGCACAAGATGAACAAAGGTCTGATTGACAGCCAAAAGGATAACGTACTGATTGCCTACTCCGATGGCAAGGTGGATGACAGCCAGGACATATCCACAGCCGAATTGCTCGTTAATATGGGCAATGCCCTGGACGAATACTATCCCGCTGTGGCCATAGCCGCCCTGATGCGGATCCTGCGTGATCCCACGCTGAGTACCCGCCACACGAGCGTCGTGCAGGCCGTGACGTTTATCTTCCAGAGCCTCGGCATAAAGTGTGTCCCGTATTTGGCTCAGGTGCTGCCCAATCTTCTGGACAATGTACGTACGGCAGACAACAATCTGCGAGAGTTTCTGTTCCAGCAGCTGGCCATTCTGGTGGCCTTTGTGAAGCTGCACATCATCAGCTACATGAGCGACATCTTCAAGCTGATCAAAGAGTTCTGGACCATCA
The DNA here is from genome assembly GCA_008121215.1 of Drosophila athabasca. Lineage (NCBI taxonomy): Eukaryota > Metazoa > Arthropoda > Insecta > Diptera > Drosophilidae > Drosophila > Drosophila athabasca. The sequence continues at coordinate 1,569,938 of CM017794.1, forward strand.
ATACGCCCCTGCAGTCCACGCTGATCAATCTGATTGAACAGATTGCCGTGGCCTTGGGCTGCGAGTTTCGGGACTATCTGGCAGAGCTCATACCACAGATACTGCGAGTGCTGCAACATGACAACTCCAAGGATCGAATGGTCACCAGAAGATTGCTGCAGGCCTTGCAGAAGTTTGGCAGCACTTTGGGCTACTATCTGCCGCTGATTGTGCCGCCCATAGTGAAGCTCTTCGATTCGCCGTATGTGCCACAGCAAGTGTCGCTTGTGGCCCTCGAGACGATCAATAATCTGGCCTGCCAGCTGGACTTTACGGACTTCTCCTCTCGCATAATACACCCTTTGGTGCGAGTGTTGGACACAGAGCCAGAGCTGCGCGATCAGGCCATGACCACACTCCGGTCTTTGGTCAAGCAGCTGGGCAAAAAGTATCTCGTGTTCGTGCCCATGGTCCAGCGCGTCCTCACGAAGCATCGCATTGTGGATGCCGAGTACGACAAGCTGTTGAGTCGCCTGCAGAACAACAGCACTCTGGCGGATGCCTGCGGGTCAGGGGAGTTCGGTTTGCGGCAGGCCAAGATCAAGTACAACGAGCCCTTTGTCACAGACAGGAACAGCAACAATCGGAATCTGCAGGTCTCGACGAATGTCCTACGCACTGCCTGGCAGGTCACGCGTCGCGTTTCGAAGGATGATTGGGTCGAGTGGCTGAAACGACTGTCCATTGGCCTGCTAAAGGAGTCGCCCTCGCATGCGTTACGTGCCTGCTGTTCGCTGGCCCAGGAGTACGATACGCTGCTCAGGGATTTGTTCAATGCTGCCTTCATCTCCTGCTGGACGGAACTGTCGCCGGAGCACAAGCACGAGCTGACGCAGTCGTTGATCCAGGCCCTGCAGGTCACCGATATGCCAGAGATCACACAAACTATCCTCAATTTGGCCGAGTTTATGGAGCACTGCGACCGGGATCCCATACCGATTGAGACGAATCTTTTGGGCACCCGAGCCATGGCCTGTCGCGCCTATGCCAAGGCCCTGCGCTACAAGGAGGAGGAGTTCCTGTTGAAAGAAGAGGCTTCCGTCTTTGAGTCGCTGATTCTGATCAACAACAAACTGCAGCAACGTGAGGCAGCCGAGGGTCTTCTGACCACGTACCGCAATGCGGCCAACGAGCTGAATGTCCAGGGACGCTGGTACGAGAAGCTTCACAACTGGGACCAGGCCTTGGAGCACTACGAACGAAATTTGCAGACGGATTCATCGGATTTGGAGGCGCGTCTGGGACACATGCGTTGCCTGGAGGCACTCGGCGACTGGTCGGAGCTGAGTCAGGTGACTAAACACGAGTGGGAGGGCTTCGGCACAGAGGCGAGGGCACGGGCCAGTCCTCTGGCTGCCGTAGCCGCCTGGGGCCTGCAGGACTGGGAGGCCATGCGGGAGTATGTGCGCTGCATACCCGAGGACACGCAGGACGGCAGCTACTACCGGGCTGTCCTGGCCGTACATCACGATGACTTCGAGACGGCCCAAAGGCTGATTGATGAGACCAGAGATCTGCTGGACACAGAACTGACCTCCATGGCGGGCGAGTCCTACGAGCGAGCCTACGGTGCCATGGTCTGCGTGCAAATGCTTGCGGAACTCGAAGAAGTCATCCAGTACAAGCTGATACCCGAGCGCAGGGAGCCCCTAAAGACCATGTGGTGGAAGCGACTGCAGGGTGGACAGCGGCTGGTGGAGGATTGGCGTCGCATCATTCAGGTACATTCGCTGGTGGTGAAACCCCACGACGACATCCACACGTGGCTCAAGTACGCAAGTCTCTGCCGGAAGAGCGGTTCCCTGCATCTCTCCCACAAGACGCTGGTGATGCTGCTCGGCACGGATCCCAAGCTAAATCCAGGCAAGCCGCTGCCCTGCAACCAGCCGCAGGTCACCTATGCCTATACCAAATACATGGCCGCCTCGAATCAACTGCAGGAAGCCTACGACCAGCTCAGTCACTTTGTCGAAACGTACAGCGGGGAGCTGAGCTCCTTGCCGCCGGAGGCTCTGAGGCCACAGGATCAGCGATTGATGGCCAGGTGCTACCTGCGTCTGGCCACCTGGCAGAACAAACTTCAAGAGCGTCTAGGTCCGGGAGCCATTCAGGGGGCCCTGGAGTGCTTTGAGAAGGCCACCGGCTACGATCCGAACTGGTACAAGGCCTGGCATCTGTGGGCCTACATGAACTTCAAGGTGGTGCAGGCCCAAAAGACGGCGCTGGACAAGCAGCAGGCATCGCTGCCGCCGGGACTAAACATCGGCATTGGCCTGGGCATGGACAGCGATGTGTTGATCATCCAGCAATACGCAGTGCCCGCGGTTCAGGGCTTCTTCCGTTCGATCAGCCTGATCAAGGGCAACTCTCTGCAGGACACGTTGCGACTGCTGACGCTCTGGTTTGACTATGGCAACCATGCGGAGGTGTACGACGCCCTGATGTCGGGCATGAAGCTGATCGAGATCAACACCTGGCTGCAGGTAATACCCCAACTGATTGCACGCATCGATACGCATCGGCAGTTGGTGGGGCAACTGATCCACCAGCTGCTCATGGACATTGGCAAGAATCATCCGCAGGCCTTGGTCTATCCGCTGACGGTGGCCTCCAAATCCGCTTCGCTGGCCCGCAGGAATGCTGCCTTCAAGATCCTGGACTCTATGAGAAAACATTCGCCCACGCTCGTCGAACAGGCGGTGATGTGCAGCGAAGAGCTCATCCGAGTGGCCATTCTCTGGCACGAGCAGTGGCACGAGGGTCTGGAGGAGGCCTCCCGCCTGTACTTTGGCGATCGCAATGTGAAGGGAATGTTCGAGATCCTAGAGCCGCTGCACGCCATGCTGGAGCGTGGCCCGCAGACGCTCAAGGAGACCTCGTTCTCGCAGGCCTACGGCCGGGAGTTGACCGAAGCCTACGAGTGGTCGCAGCGCTACAAGACCTCGGCGGTGGTGATGGATCTGGACCGTGCCTGGGACATTTACTATCATGTGTTCCAGAAGATCTCACGCCAATTGCCGCAGCTGACGTCGCTGGAGCTGCCGTATGTCTCGCCCAAGCTGATGACTTGCAAGGACCTAGAGCTGGCCGTGCCTGGATCCTATAACCCTGGCCAGGAGTTAATACGCATCAGTCACATCAAGACGAACCTGCAGGTGATCACGTCCAAACAGCGGCCGCGCAAGCTCTGCATTCGCGGATCCAACGGCAAGGACTACATGTACCTGCTAAAGGGCCACGAAGATCTGCGGCAGGATGAGCGTGTGATGCAGCTATTCTCGCTGGTCAACACCCTGCTGCTGGACGATCCGGACACGTTCCGTCGGAATTTGGCTATCCAGCGGTACGCTGTGATTCCGCTGAGCACCAATTCGGGTCTGATTGGCTGGGTGCCGCACTGTGATACGCTCCACACGCTGATACGCGACTATCGGGACAAGAAGAAGGTGCCACTCAACCAGGAGCATCGCACCATGCTGAACTTTGCCCCGGACTACGACCACCTGACGCTCATGCAGAAGGTGGAGGTGTTTGAGTACGCCTTGGGGCAGACACAGGGCGACGATCTGGCCAAACTGCTGTGGCTCAAGTCCCCCTCCTCGGAGCTGTGGTTCGAGCGGCGCAACAACTATACCCGCTCCCTGGCCGTCATGTCGATGGTGGGCTATATCCTGGGCCTGGGCGATCGACATCCGTCCAACCTCATGCTGGATCGCATGAGCGGAAAGATTCTGCACATTGACTTTGGCGATTGCTTCGAGGTGGCCATGACACGAGAGAAGTTCCCCGAGAAGATACCCTTCAGACTCACGCGGATGCTGATCAAGGCCATGGAGGTGACGGGCATCGAGGGCACCTATAGGCGCACTTGCGAGAGCGTGATGCTGGTGCTCCGACGCAACAAAGACTCTCTGATGGCCGTACTGGAGGCGTTTGTGTACGATCCGCTGCTCAATTGGCGTCTCCTCGATGTCGACAAGAAGGGCAACGATGCGGCGGGCGCCAATGGCGGCGCTACCGCTGGCCGTGGTGGCTCTGGCATGCAGGTTGGCACTAGCGGCGACAGTCTAAGCAACTCTGTAGAGGATTCCCTGCCCATGGCCAAGTCGAAGACGTACGAGGCGCAGTTGCAGCTGCAGCAGGGCGGCCTGCACAACAACGTGGCCGACGAGACGAACAGCAAGGCCAGCCAGGTGATCAAGCGGGTCAAGTGCAAGCTGACGGGAACCGATTTCCAAACGCAGAAGAGCGTCAACGAGCAGCAGCAGGTGGAGCTGCTCATCCAGCAGGCGACCAACAACGAGAACCTCTGCCAGTGCTACATTGGCTGGTGTCCGTTCTGGTAATCATCCCCAATCCCAATATCCGACTGAGCGAGATTCGACTACCACAACTACTACTTATAAACTGAACAAATGTTCTTCTGTTCACCGACGACTCACATCCATTTGGGGATCGCATGGATTTTCGGGGATGTAGATAGCTTCTAAGTATATGATATATTTGTATAATTTATGTTAGAGATACGGCTTCATTATCTTTTTATTTGTGAATTCAATTGCAAATAAATTCCAATTTTGTAAAAATCATCACAAAAAAAAGTGTGTAAACGGTTTGAAAACGATTACAGTGTGAGTTTCGTAGTGATGTGAAATGTTCGATAAGTACTGTTATCGATGTTTTCACATCACCAGTGTTTTGCGATCATTTTTCTCCATTTTTGAAACGCAAAACCGATCCGGATCAGGATCGAATCATAGATAATTGAGTATCTGCACAAATCGTAAATCTCCAGCACATGAATAATTATTTATATTATGTGTACTATTATAGAAAGTAGGCTATATAGACACTAAAACTGCACATTAATCTAGGTCCTAGGGATAGTGTTTTTTGTGGGGGCGGGGACTGCTTATCTATTGTTCCTCTTGCCGCGCTGCTCCTTGCGCCAGGCCTCGATGCGGTGCTTCAGCTCTAAGTTGGCCACCAGCATGTCCTCGGTGAGGGGCTGTCGATTGAACGGATCCGTGCAGCTATTTAATAGATGGCGTGTGATGATGGCCCGGTCCATGACAGTGCCGGACGGCAGCACTACGGGATCCGACATCAAAGTATCCATCAGCGGATCCTTGAACTCTTCGGGGGCATCAGCGCATTCATCTTCAGTCTGTTGGTTGGTTACTGCAAATGCAAATGCCAAAAATGTAATTCATTCATTCTCCAATCATAAGTAAAGAAGCTTCCATTCATACCGTAGATTTCGTGGGCTCGCTGTGTGAGCGCCTTAAAGCGCTCCACCTCAACGGCTGAGCGTAGCGCCAGGCGCTTGATTCGTGACGCCGCCTCATTGCATATGTGCACATCGAAGGAGCGCTCGTCGGCGGCCAGTGCCTCGGCGAATCTATCACAGTCCAGATGGAGATATATATCGAAGATTTGAGCCAGCAAACTGCGCGGCTCCCAGCCGTACTTTGCCGGATTCTTAACCTTCAGGTCGTTACATTTGGGACCCGCTAACTGTTTCAGATTGAAATTCAACATTGAGCTGAGACGATCCACGAGTTCGGCTCGCATGAAAGGCTCCTTGATGTCGCTCTGAAAATAATGCATTAGATGATTATTATTCTGGCAGATCTGTAATGCACTCCACACTCACTGTCAGATAGTGAAACAGATCGACTGTCTCGCGAGCGAGTGTTAAATAGGAGCGACATTGCCGCTCATCGGTGGCCAGCTGGGTGAGGCGACTCTGTTGCTGATCGGCGGTCATTTTAGTGAGGCTCTGCTTGTCCGACAACAGCTGCTGCGTCTGATGGATGCGCTTCAGATTCTCGAGACACTCGTCCAGCAGGAACGTTGTGTCGTTCATTAGCATATTGACGAATTTAACAAACTGATTGCCCACCCGCGACTCGCAGATGACGGCCTGCCGGTGAATGGGATTCTCCCACATTGATTTGAACAGATGGCTAATATGATATCTGCAAAAAAAAAACAAAGAAGGGAAAAGAAACGGGCTTGAGAGGACATCTACAGAATGAGAATTTGGGTATGATCGCCTGATCAAAACCGAACTTACCTTATGGTAAACTTATCGTAAAACTCAGTGCTTTGACCAGTTGTCTCCACATCCACATAGAATCTCATTAGGGCGCTGACCAGGGCGTTCTGTGCCAGCTCATGGTTCCACATCTGCAACAAGACATTCGCATTCAATGAATCGTCCCTCATGATTTAATCAGTCTATCTTACCGCTGTATTGACAGAGTTAGCTGGCTTCAAAGAGAACACAAACATCACCTCGACCAGCTTGGCAGTCACATAGGGATTCTTGATGAGATGCGAGGCGCAAACGCAGGTCAGCAGCCATGTGATGATCGAATGATCGATGCTCTGGCGTATGTCCACATTGGCATGCTGCATCGTAAACAAAATAAATTCGGCAATGTCATCGATGTACCACTCGGGCAAAGCGGAAAATGCGTCGGTTGCCTTCAGCGTTTGCACTGGCAGCTTGGAGATGAACGGGCCCACGATGGCACGCCCCTCGAACTGGTAGAGCATAAACTCGCACACCGTCGAATAGAATTCCGTGCAGCGCTGAAGCAGGGCTGGATCTAGAAGCGTTATTTCACTGCAGTTCTTCGAGCTGCAAACCAAACCAAATACCAAATTGATGAATAATGAACGATAGACAGAAGATGGGATGGCATGCCTACCGGTTTAGCTTGCGTAGCTGCTTCTCCCATCGCTCCTTGAACTGATTGTTGCGCGTGGCATACCGAGAGTTGACCCAGTGCTGCTTGGTGCGGTCCAGCTCGTCGATCAGCTTCTGCAGCTCCTTGATGGCTCGCATCTTCTGGCGATACCGCTGGATGGCGGGCATATAGCCCAAATGGTGGGCCTGGAGGGTGAGGAACCAGCACTGCGTCTGGAAATTCACCTCCTTGACGGGCTCACTGAATTCGCGGCCAAGGAAACTCTTGTACTCCTCCTCGTTGTAGCGTATCTTAGTGTCCTGTTCGATGCTGATCTGCGAGTTCTTCAAGTAGTGATAGTTTGGCTCAATCCTATCCAGTTTGATCTTCACGGACAGATGCTGCAGCACGCTCATCAAATTAATGACAAAACCATCTCTGGCCAGGAGCTTCTCATCGCTGGCAAACTGCACACGACGATCGTTGCGCCGCAGGATGCTGCCAATGTAATCGAGGGTCTTTGGACGGCTGCTGGCATTCACGCACAGCGAATGGAAGATGCTGTGCAAGTGGGTGCGCATCTCATGAAGGCCCTGAAATAGCACGGAAAGTATAAGCAAATTAGGAAAGGAAAGAGAGTGGTTAAGCGAGTGGGACACATACCCAACGGAGTCGCGAGGCCAGTGCATCCTCCACCTTGTTCTTGGTTGTCTCCGCAAACTTGACATTCTCCTCGGCAAACAGCGATACGGACAGAAAGGGCCCCAGGAAACTGCATTTGACAATCTCTCGGCCCGAGATCTTTGTGCAAATCGGTGGAATAAAGTTGGGCTGGCGGGCCACCAGATCTGCCAGGGGCCGTACAGCCCCCACCTTGATGACCACCAGCTTGGCCAGCCATTCGATTTGCAATAGATTGATTTTCGCTGTGCAAATGTTGCGCTGCATACCAGTGAAGAGGCCACGTAGCACCTGGCCAAAGATGGTATCGAACGCCTCCAGATCCTCGTGTGTGTGAGCCACAATATCGACCAGGAAGGACTCGCTCACCTTCTCCATATACATGAGCTCTAGGAGCGCCGACTGATCCAATCGCCAGTTGAGATTCTGATGGATGCGATCCGTCAGCACCAGCACCGTCATGCGCATAATGTTCTCAAAGGCCAAATGGAGGGCCGGCTGGCTGGCCGCCGTCTTAATGGCACACTCCGACTGGTAGTTCTCATAGCACTTCATCAGATAGAGGATCACACTGTGCTTGGTGGTGGTCACAATGTTCAGCACCGAGGGGGCCAGACACGAGCTGGCATCGCTGCTGGCCGTGGCCTCGCTTTGGCTGGAGGTGGCCACCTCCTCAATGGTCGATGTCGAGGCGACCGCATTGGCCATGATCTCTTGGACCTCTGTGTCGTCCGATTTGATCTTTTTGGGGTTTGAGAATTCCATATCATCCACCAGACAGGCACTGGCATCGCCCAGCTCATCGTTGTAGATCTTGAGGGCCGTCTCCATGAGGACATTCGAGACAATGAAATCAAAGTCGAACCGTTTGCTGGGATGCTGCTCCAGGAAGCCGGCCGTTTGGGCGCATATAATGGAGCCGATGCCAAACTCGTTCCATGTGCAATTCAACAAACGCGACAGCAGCTGCTCGTTCTGCTCGTCCACGCTCTTTGGCGAGGAGCCACCGTCCGATGATGTTGCCGGCTGCTTGTTGGCCAATTCCCGCTCGGGACTCACAGCGGAGACCTTGGTGCTGCTTGGAGTCTCGAGCGCTGGTCTCACAGTCCGCTTAGTGGCCGCCTCGCTGGGCAGACTGAGTGCTGGCGCCATTTCCACATCTTGTATGGGCACCACCACGGACTTCATTTCCACATCCATGTCATTTTTGCTGCTTAGATCCGGCCAGGTCGCTGACTCACTGTCGCTGTGCGTGGCCTCGCGCACCAGGCGAGACTCGCCAGAGACGTTTGCCTGCTTTCGTGAGGCCTTCTCTGGGCTGGGAGCTGTGGTGGCAGCGGCCAAAGGAGATTGTATGATACTTCTGGCGGCCAAAGTGCGTAGACGACGTTCGCGCATCTGTTGATGAGATGAGAGTCAGTCAAGCTAGGTGTTTAGGGTAAAGTTCAAAGAGCACTTACCTCCTCTGCTGATAGCGTTACAGGTATTGGAGGTGTTTGTGCCTGCTCTTCTGGCGGCTGATCTTCTGGATGCTGCTCTTGTTTGGGCAGCAAGGGTGGCTGCTCCTGCGGCAGCGGCTGTGGTTCTTCATCGTCCTCCTCTTCCTCCATGGGCTTCTGGCGCGGTTCTTCTTCCGGCATCTCTCCTTCCTTCCAACACGATGCGCAGTTGTTGCTTAAGGAAATTTGTTTTTCTCTATCTCTTTATCTGTGTTTGTTTCTGTTTGTTTGTTGCGTAGTTTTTCCTCCGCCCTCCTGCCAAATGAGTTATCATGTGGGTTAATGAACCAAACAACACAAGAAACGGCAGCTGGCGAGAGGCGAGAGAGTGGGCGATGCAATGTTTTCGCCCCCCTCTCTCTCTCTCTCACTCTCTCGGACGGGGACAGTCGTTGCCTCGCGCCACGCGCATTTAACAAATAAATAAAGAGTCCAGCGGCAGCGTCAGCGGTCAACGTCAAGTTCAAGACGAGACAATGCCGCCGCCGCCGCCACATACCGCAGATGGATGGATAGATGGATTGGATTGGGCGCAGGCATTGTTTCTTTGTCAGCTACTACGCACTTTGATGATTTGTGTGGGAGGTGGGAGGATGGCAGGACGGATGCTCACGAGGCTGGCAACGTGACATATAGAGGAATGTAGGGATAACCTGACCTGCCACAAACAGACATTCAGGTGCGGGCTGCGCACAGTTATGCGCTGACGCTGATGCTGCTGTGGCAGCATCTATTAATAGACTGCAGCCAGGCAGGGGTCGGTGGGGAGGGGAGGGGCTGTGTGTATGTGTGTGTGGATATGGTATAGAGGATACAGCAAATAACAGTAAACAATATCATAGCATATGCGAATCGGATGACAACCTTATATAAGTGATAATGCACAAAGATAAGCATCGACAAATGCTATTCCAATGAACAAACAACATCGGTCGGGGAGTATCCGAAAAGTTATCTGCGCATTTTCCTATAGAATGCGAATGTACATACGCACAGCCGATTGGGGATATATAGGGATAGGGGTGGAGATGGTGGTGCCACTTACCTGTCTCGAAATCAGACTTTCACCTGCTGCTGCTTGCCTGTTTGCCTTCCTGCCTGCCACGAATTCGAATTCGAAACAAATTGTTTATATCTAAGTCTGTTTAGATGTGCATTTTATTGCTGCTGCTCGGGGCCCTGACTCGGCTGGGGCTGTGCCGCGCGCTGCTGCCTCTAATGCAGATTTTCAACAACAACAGACGACCAACAACGACAACGACTACAACGACGACGGGTGACCACGCAAAAAAATTTCTCTTTTGTTCTGATGTGAGGCAACGTTATCGGGGTGTCTTGCTATCTATAATGCCGTCGCGTCGGGACTAGAGTTGGAACAACGTCGATTGCTACCATCAATAGCACTATCGATAAATTCGACAAAATCAGGGTTGATATTATTATGGAAACGGTAAAAATGCATGCCTGTAATAGCCAGATTATAGCCTGTTTACACTACGGTTGAGTTATGGCTTGTTGACACTACGGTCAACCAATTCAGAGTTATTGAAGTAACTCAAATATCGATAGGTAACGCACTGTAGTTTAAATAGGCTATTATAGTCTCAAATCAGCCCGTTTTAATAGTGTTATTTCACAGCAGACACCTCTGAAATTGTAATCGTGCATCGGATAAAATTTTTTCTTCAAAATCGTTAAAAAAATGTGGAAAAGCCCTCCTTTGCACCGAGGAATTTATTTTCGATCACAAACTATATATATACATACATATTTGAAGTTAAATTTGTTGATGTTAAATATTTGTATAGTAGATTATAGGTTCTAGGTTGGAAAACTAAAAAAAAGATTTACGAGACGTGACAGGAATCTCAAAAGTGTGTACCTATTACCTCAGTAAAATTGATATTTGTGCATCATGTTTTTTTAATTTTTTCCGCAAATTTTACTTCCTCGATTTTTTTTAAACATTTTTTTTTATAGCTTATTGATCTTAAAATTAAATACAGAAAATATTTTTAACTTATTTTAAATTTTATAAATGTAACAAAAATGATGAGATCTCCATGTAAAGTTGATATTTGTGCAAAAATTTAAAAAAAAATTTTTTTATTAATATGAAATGGAACCTCCTTTTTGCTCTGCAACCAATTCCAATCGTCGGGGCATTAAATTTACCAAGTTTTGAAGAGTTTCTATGCCGATAGATGCCCATTTCTGTACAATGGCCGTTTTAAGGTCCTTTAAGGACTCAAATTGCCGTCCACCTTCATACACCTTTGCTGAAAGAATACCCCAAAGGTCTTCAATAGGATTTAAGTCCGGACTTATCGCTGGCCACTGCAATAGCGGAATATTTTTCAAATTGAAAAATGACATCGTATGCTTGGCAACATGTATAGGAGCGTTATCCTGTTGAAAAATGAAGTCCTCGTCATGATACTCCTCTACAAATGATATAAGTTGTTCTTCAAGAAGATCCGTATACATTTGCGCATTTATGCGTCCTGGGATAAAGCAAATGGGAGACTTGCCAGCAGAGCTAAAAGCGGCCCATACCATAAACGATCCACCGCCATGATTGCGCTTATGGCAAGTCTTCCTGGGATCTCGTGGGTCACGCCAGTATTTTTGGTTTCCATCCGGTCCGTCTAAATTAAACTTTTTTTCATCACTGAAAACCACTTTTTCGAACTCGCTGCCCCAAAACTTATATTTTTCATAAAAAGCAAGTCGGGCCTTTTTATGCCGGGGCAACAGTTTTGGTGTCCGCACTTTCGAGTCATATTTGAGGTGTAACTCATTTTTGCAAATCTGGTGCACTCTTTGCCTAGTTATTGGCAACTTTAAATCTGCTTTTATTTGGCCACAACTCATCGTTTTTGCCGTTGCCAATGTTTTTATATGCCGTTTAGTGCGCGCATCTACTTTTGGTACTGCTCCTTTTCTGTTGTTTTGGGCATATTTCTTCGGATTTTTTAAATAATTTCTTATAGTATTCCGATGTCGTTTTAATTTCTTGGCAATTGCAGTTATTTTAACACCGCATTCAGCCATTGTTTCAATTTGTGTTTTTTCTTTTTCATTTAATTCTGCTGCGAGAGGCATTTTTTTCAAATTCAAAAATAATATTTTGATAACTAAAATAATTATTTTTTTCAAATTCAAAAATAATATTTTGATAACCAAAATAACTATTTGCAGCGAGATCACTTATGTGCCACTCACAAAATTCAAATGACGAACTTTGCACAAATATCAATTTTCTACTAAATGCATGACCTTATCTCTTTTAAAATGCTAACGGGACTATAGATGAAACGCTGATAAGAAATATAGGCAAGCGAAGCAATCACAAAACATAAGAGACAAAACATGTATACTCAAAATATTAATACCGTTATTAGAACATCTGTAATAAGCAAAACAAGTTATGCACAAATATGTATCAATTTTACTGAGGTATTTTGACCAGTATATTTCTGATTCCTAATCAGCATCAATAGTCGAGACGATATCTTGTTCGTCGCTTAGTACTCAGAGCTAGACTGATGTATCCATACTCCTGTGATATCACACAGAATCACTCACACGTACCGTAGCCCAGTAAAAAATTAAACTACGACCACTAGATGATTTAATATAATGATCTAATTCCTTAGATGCATTATCGGTTTTTGTTCAACAAAGGAAAATCAGTAACTGCATATTACAAAAATTTTACACTTAAGTGGAACTTATTTGAGAACTTAAAAGCTAAGCAGCCACTACTAGAAATCCGTATAACGCTGTCGCATGGTCTGTCGCTTGGCAACGTGATGCATCTGAAATATAAAATGATATATTAAGAATAAGATAATAATATTTATTGCAAAAGAAGAGACCAACCAGACGCTGCTGACGCCTCTCGCGATTCTTCTCATATTCCTTGAGGAGCGTGGGGCACATGCGTCGAATGAACTCTTCAGATTCCCAAAAGAGACCGCCCTGGTTCTCATAGCGCAACAGATATTCCACCTGAAAATCAAGTGAAGATGTTAACTATTTAATGACTTGAAATAATTTTATTGACTTGCCTTTCCCGCCTTCGTTTCGCGTCCTAGCACACGCTCAATGCCGTTTTCTGGCTCAATTTTCCTATAGAAATCTATATCGTTGTCGTACGGCTCCTTCGGCACCACTGGCGGCATATCATCGACGGTATCGAAGCCGTCGTTCAGCGTATCCCCGTTTTGTTCGGCTCGACGAACAAAAGTGAGTGGATGCTCCTTTAGGTAGTCCTCCGCCTCGGCAATTGTCTTGGCCATATCAAACTCTTCTTCCGCCTCCTCATCACCATCTTCAAAATCGTCGTCTTCATCGAGGTCCATGCCATCACAGTTTGCACTAGCGTCCGCTTCGGAGGACTGGGGTGAACGCTTTTTCTTTGCCCAAGTACCGCCGTCATTCTCTTTGACATCGGGATGGAAGCGAACTTTTTTAAGACGCCGCTCGGAGAAGTCGTCAGCTGAATTGTGAGACTCTGTGTCGGCTGCGGCATCACCTAGGCTGCTACTACTGTCGCCAGCTGCAGCACTGGCGGCGTCGCTTGTTGCCGCATCGTTTGTGGCTGTGTCGCTTGTGGCTGTGTCGCTTGTGGCCGCGTCGCCTGTGGCTGTGTCGATGGTGGCCGGGTCGCTTGTTGCCACTGGCTCGGCCAGTGTGGTCTCCTTGAGGTTCTGTGAGATTTGTTTGACTTTCGTCTCGAAGGCAGTGCAAGATACTATTGAGGAGGGGGACGTGTTACTGCTGCAGTTGCTGCTGGCCCCCGTCTGTGATGAGCTGTCGCCCTCACCCATACTGGACACCGCATCAGTCTTTTGTTCAGCCTGCTGCTCTCGCTGCATCACTCCTGTTGGCGATGGCGACGCCGACCTGTCGCCAATGTCCCGTGCAGCGGAATCCCGGCTGCAGTTGTCCGACTCCTCGCCAACTGTCGGCCCAGTCGCCATCGCATCGCTTGTCTCGACCATCACGCACTTAATTTGCATAGATTTGTCCAGCGAATCACTGCCAGCTGAATCATCGTTGGACTTGGTATCCATGTGTGTGGCAGGTGGGGATGTCTTCGAGTAGTTTCAATTAGACCGGATAACGATTAGTTTGTGATGCTACAGTAGAATTAGGTGAAAATGCATCGCAATCCACAATTGTAATCTTTCATCAAAATATTGCTGGATCGCTCTGAACGGACAAAAAGAACTACTATTCAGTAAAGTGAACGAACTGACTGGTTCACTTTAGCCCACTTAACCCACCTTCTATTTACATAGATGAACAGCTTGTGTTAAATAGCGGAATATAAAACTGTTGGTAGATTCTCTTTACAGATTCAATTTTTCTACTTACTTTCCAAAAATATGACTTTAAAATCTTTCACCTGGAACTGCACCAAAATTCATACGTTTTCATGTCAATCTCTAAATACTCCCTGGTCCAAAATGGGCTAATCGTTCCTTTTTGTTCATGATCAGAAATGATATTTGCTCGTTTTTCATATTCGGTTTAGTGTTACAAATTAGCTAGGGCCTTTAGAACTGAACTCACAATTTTATACAATAAAGTAGGCAATTTTTAATATAATTTTAAGTACTAATTTCTAGTTGACTGTTTATGAAAGATGGTTTCAGCAAAAATGCCCACAACATTTTTTTTTCGCTACATGGCAACTACATTGGGAACTCTTTTACTACATGGCAACTACACAGGGATGCAATTTTGGAAATGGAGAAAGATAAAGAGTATGATTTTAAATATGGATTTGTATGCCTGCAATGCCTGAAATGGGTCTCAAAGGATCTTGGTAACACAAAATTTTAACATAATTTAAGGGAATCATTTTGAGACAACAGAATGAGACCTTGTTAACAGCGAACAAGAACCTTGTTGACAGCGAACAATTTTTTACATTTTACATACATGTCTAAAACGTAAGTGTGCACAGAATGAAACGTAAGTGTTTTTCGATTGCTACGTATTTTACTGGTTATTTGAATACATGCTGCTTGTCAATCGGTTTCAAGTGGGATTTTGGATGTTTGTACCATACCTTTATATTCCTTTATAGGGTTGTTTCAACTATATAGAGATATATCTATAGGATTAATAAACTATGATTTTTCACCAAAATGTAACAACTTTTACAAGATTTCGATATAAAGATTTTAATTTTAATTCATTTAATTTTTAAAATTAAGTAATTTTGATTTACATTATCATTATGTATAGGTGTTATGGTTTTGGTCCATTTCAAAACTAAAATTGTAATTTATATACATTTAATGCTTTAAAAGAATATTTTTTTGGATTTCTAAAAAACTATGATTTTGAATATTTCAATTGCAATTGAATTAATGTATAAGGGGGAAATCCCTATTCTAGTTAATATTATGAGAGATAGAGAGCGATAAATTGTAAATGCAACTTGTGTATGTTTTTATTTGATTTCTTTATTAACAAATTGTTGTTTTTTGTACATTTTTTCTCTTTTTGAATTTGATTCCATAAATCTGTGTAGGTGTAGGTGTACGTGTATGTGTGTGTGTGTGTGTGTGTGCGTGTGCGTGTGCGCGTAGTAAACAAAACTAATTTAATTAAACTATTTTTTTTCTGTTTATAGTAAGTGTACTTTAATATTAAGGACTACTTTATCATATATGTGTATAGATATAGATATACCCTATATATAGATGTATACATATGTATATGCATATCAAAGGCGGTTGCAGTTTTATATCCAAGTGTAAGTTACTTCAGTATACTCTTTGTGTCTATTTTTGTTTTTGTTTCTGGTTTGCTTTTGTTTAAATGTTGTTTCTCGTTAAACTATTTAAATATGGCCCCGCTATTCCACAAGTGTTCTTTTCGTTTGCTTAAAGTTTATGATAACATTTCATTTTGTTGTTTGCTTGTTTCTAACATTGTTTCTGGTCAAATAATAAGTTCTAATTTAAAATTACAATCATAATAAAAACAAAACTATTTTTAGAGTCTAGCGAACTAAAATTCCTAAGTGTAACCATTTTGCTGCTTGCTTGTACAAAGTAATATTGCAAATATTGCAACAATTGTTTCTATTTCTTCAATCTGATTTTTAATTTTTGATTTGCATTTGCATTTGCCCTTGCATCGCGTATTGTAGCAGCAGCAGTGTGTAAATATATGAATATATATATATGTATGTATAGGTTTTTAGAATTATATAGTATGTATATAGTACCATATTCATTGCATGATATACGCTCTCTCTCTGCCTTCTGCATTCCACTTTTGTTTTTGTTTTTAGTTTTTTTTACAATTATCAATAATCACAGTTCCCATTCAATAAAAAAAATTATATTAAACAAATGATGTTTTAGCAAGACTTAATTTTGAATAATTCTTTTCCAGTATTTCTATACAGATTTGTTTTGATTTCTTTGAAACGCTTTTGGATCTTGCTCTTTGTTGGGTATTATAGATATCCTATAATTATATCCCTATTCTTATTTGATTATAAACGTTTATAGTGTTCTCTCCTTTCCTCTCTGATAATTTATATTACTCTTAAGTTATATTATACATTTTTTGCACCGTTCTAGAACATAATCATAATCATAAGCATAGAAAGAAAGAACTCCTTCCAGGCAGATCCCCAAAGAAGTATTCGAAATTGTTGCTGTTGATAAATATGAATTTGTTGGTCTGCCCGAATCGTACACAAAGAAGTTCTTATAGTTGGGTATACTCTAGGGATCTATAACTTAGGATCTAAACCAAGGTTTTAAGTGCAGGAACATGTTCCAACTATTGTATCTGTGTAGCTGTGTGTGTGTGGGTGTGTGTGTGTTAGTGACAAAATATAACCCTTAATCGGTGTGTGCCTAAAACATATCCCAACCTCAACAGAAACCCGAAAAAAAAGAAACTAAACAAAAGCAACAACAAAACATTAACAATACCAAAATGAAATAATATTTTAAACATAATCAAAAGTTTTTCAAACGTAATCTAAGGGGAGGGGTGGGGGGGATTCCTTCCTACTTCCTGGAAATGACTTTGCCCGTCTTCGGGTTGACCAGAATCATTTTATCCGGAGTCGTTGGCCGCTGCTGCTGCGGCTGCTGCTGCTGCTCCTCGGGGGCACTGCCCCGTAGAATGCGCCGACGCAGACGATCGCTGATATTCTCGCTACGCTGCGACTCTGGTGCGGGCTCCTCCGGCGATGGTTTCACGCTCAGTGCTCCGTCGCTCTTGTACAGAATGATCTTTGTGCTGGGTTTCTTGGCTGGCGGCGGCGGCGGCTCGTCCACTCCCCCATCCTGATGCACTGCATCGCTTTGCTCCTGCTGCTGCTGCATATTGGCATTGACCACATTGTCCTGGTTGTTATTGTTCTCCGTGTGCTGCTTGGACTCGTCTTGGTTAGCCTCCGGCTCCTGTTCCATGCTGATCTCGAGGTTGTCGTAGCACGTGTAGAACTCCACGGACTTGAGCTTCTCGCTGGCATTGAAGTGCACCACCGTGTGCTCCTCGATCTCCGCCTCCGTGGCGGTATGGTAGTCGCAGTGGGCACACGAATGTGCCCCTTCTGGGGCTGCCTGGACGATGGCATGATGCGGCAGGTGCTGCTGCAGCTCCTCGTGCTTTTGCGTCTCGAACGGACAGTGGAGACAGCGCTCGGGTGCCGACGCCGACTGGGGCATGTCCATGGAGCCGGCATCACTGCTGCCATCTGCAGCCAGGTCACTGGTGGCCACCGATGCACTCGTCGATGGCGTGGAGCTGCTGCGACGCTCTTCATCCTCCTCGGCCTCGGCTTCCGCCTCCTCCGGCTTGGGCTGGGGCGTCGACTCGCGTTCGATGGTCCTCTCCAGGCCACTGCCCGACTCCAGCTGCTTCTTGAGCAGCGAGTTCTGGCCATTGTAGCTGCCGGCAGCACTGGTCGAAGAACTGACGCCACCTGCCGTCTGCTGCTGCAGCAGCTGGACGCTCAGCTCGTTGTCCACCACCCAGATGGTCTCGGGTCCCGTGATCTGCATGAGCTTCGGGGCCGGAAACTCGACATCCTCCTTGCAGTTCTTGTACAGCTGCTGGCACTTCTCCTGGTAGTGCGACATGTGCACCGCCCGATGCAGCTGCAGCAGGGTCTCCTCCCCGGTGCGGTATCCACAGTAGGTGCACACATAAAGATCCTCCGTCTCTGATTCGCTGGCGGCGGCATGGGCGGTCAGGTGCTGCTCCAGCTCATGTTTGCCGTTCCGCTCATCGTTGTGCTTCTGGGCAAAGCGGGCGGGACAGCGCGGACAGTAGCTGATCAGCTTGTACTGGTACTCTGGCGGCAGCTGCTGGGGATTCATTTCCGCATCGGAGGCCGCATCCAGCTGCAGTTGACTCAAATCGATGGACAGCGGCGTGGAGGCGGGCAGCTGTTGGACCTGCTTGGCCGCCGCCGCCAGCTGGAGGGCCACACTGAAGTCGAGGACCTGGGAGGAGGCTCCTCCAGTTGATGTAGCAGCTCCCGATCCCGTTCCTGGGCCTGTTCCTCCCACGCCCAGCTGCTGCTGGTGCACACTCCTCATGTGGCTGCTCAGATGCTGCTTCTTGGCGCACACAAAGGTGCACAGCCGGCACTCGTACTGCGTGGGCTTGTGCAGGGACACGTGGTAGTTCATCTGGGACTTGCTCTCCGAGATGTACGGACACACGGGACACTTTTGCTGCTTGCTCTTGGTGTTGCTCTGGTTGCTCTGGTGCAGCTCCTGGCTGACGGACCCGGCGGCTGCCGATGGCAGTCGTGTGATCTCAATCTGATCGTTCTGCTGCAGCTGCAGCAGCTCCTCGCCGTTGGCCACGGCCGCCTTGCAGGCAGCTGCCCAGTAGGCGGCCACCGCCTGCAGATCCTGCTGCGTGTTGGCCGCATTCACCACCGCCGCAGCGCCGGCCGAGAGGGGGGAGTGCAGCAGTTGCTCCAATTGCTTGGAGCTCATCAGCAGCTGTTGGGCACTGGAGTTGTTGTTGCCGTTTCCGTTTCCGCTTCCGAGTTTGCTGTTGAGGATGTTAAGGCTGGATGTTGTGGTGCTGTTGATGTGGGACTGGGATTCATTGCTGGCACCGGCGCCCAGGGGTCGATAGCTGGCCGGTGCAGTGGCGCCACGCTCAAGGGTCTCGATCCGAATGTCCCCGGAATGCTTTAAGCGACAGTGCCGCTGTTGATGATAGAAGCAATAAAATATCTCTGATTAGTTTTGTCTCAATTGAAGATCCAAGAAAAAAGTATTACAAGTGTATGTATCTGTCTTTGTATGTGTGTGAGAGTATGTGTGTGTGTGTGTGTGTGTATATCTGGAGCATGAGTTTTAGCCCAATCGAAAACACCCGCACCGTATGGTATCCCTTTTTTTTCGAGGGGGGTTAGCTTTTTGTTTCATGGAATTGTTTTGTATGGATTTTTTATATTTTGGTTTTGGATGGATTACATATATACGATATATAGAGCAAGCAAGAGATAACTGTCACCAATGAGTAATCTTATAAGTACAAAAATATATCAACTAAAGCAAGACCAGACACCACACATTTAACAAATGAATTGAAACCAAACAAATTATAAGATTTCGTCGTTTGCATATTTACCAGCGCAGCGCAGGGACTACAGACACAGATGGAGAACGGGTTGCTTGGGGGGGGGGGGGGGGTGTGTGGGTGAGAGAGAGAGATGGGAGAACTCTGGGTACCAGCGGAACTTCTCCTACTAGTAGGACCCTCATCTAATAGGATCCCTTCAATGGGAACTTTCGGATGCTGCAAAACATGAAACAACCTGCGGTGTCACGTCAACCCCCCTCTATAGTGATATTCTTTCTATTGGGAAAATGGCCTCAAGTCCCCCAACCCCCCTCTCTGAGATGACTGATAGCAAGGGGGGGGACACGGCTAGGGGTAACGGCTTGTTTTGCGGTTTTTGAATGGGACAAAACACAAAAACCATAAAATGCATTTGAACAAATACCTGGATCACATGCTTCCAATTGGACACCTGATGGCAGTGGCCACAGCGATATGGCGACGGATCGCGGCGATCGCCATCGGCCATCGTCAGGATACTGGGACTACCTGGACTATGGCTTTGGAAGCGCGACTGCGACTGCGACTGCGACTGTGAGTGCGGTTGCAGGACGGCACTGGCCGCCTGTGGCATCGACGACGACGCCAGATACAACGATGACGACGACGCCGACGACGACGATGGCGGCGACGCGTGTGGCGAGGCGGCCTGTGATGCTGATGACAAGGACGACGACGACGACGACGAGGCCGCCGACGACAACGAGGACGTTGATGACGACGATGAAGACGACGAAGAGGCGGAAACGCAGACGGAGGCGGAGGCGGAGACGGATGTTGGAAAGGACTTGGGATTAGTGTGCAGGTGAGGGGCCATGTGTAGATGGTAACCATCACCGGCGACGGTATGGTGTGGCTGCTGATGTGGTTGTTGTTGTTGGTTATGTGGAGGATGAGTGTTACCCGAACCCAAATGATGAGCCAGATGAGATTTTGCACCAGTGGGAAATGAAGAAGAAGAAGAAGAAGAGGTGGTGGTGGTGGTGGGAGTTGTTGAAGTAGAAATAGGAGTAGGAGTGGTAGTTACTGGCATAGTAGGCGATGCATTCTTGTGGTTCTTGACTGTGGCTGTGCCAGTGGTGGGTATAGTGGTGGTGGATGATGCGACGTAGATGTTGTTGTTGTTGTTGCCGGAGGAGACGGCATCCAGCCGGTGTCCTGTACCGTTACTGGTACCGCTAGTACCCATTACCACAACCGAGGAGGAGGAGGAGGAGTTACTGTTACTGTTAGCATTAGATTGATGATTTGATGTTTGCAGCCCTCCAGTGGCTGTTCCAGCACCATGGTGACCACCAGCATTTCTGGTGCGCGGTGATGTGAGCAGATCCTGTAGTGATCTGCCACCACCGCCGCCACCCGCCATGCCGGCGGCTTGTTCTTTTGTGGTGTAGTTTTTGTTGGTGGTGGTGGTGGTGGTAGGCGACGTCAGACTGTCGGCACTTGCCTCGTTTTGACTCGCTTTCTGCTCACCGTGCTCTAAAATGGAAGCGGCACTGGCTTTCGTCGTATTGGCAGAGGACTTTCCGCCAGCCAGGGCCAGGGCCAGCCCACTCAGAGCGCTGGCATTCGGTGTCGGCGAGTGCTGGGCCTCCTGTATGGCCCGCTGCAGGAGTCCAGCCGATATAAGGGAATGTTGTTGGCTGCCGCCGGAGCTGCCCCCAGTGCCGGCGTTCGTCGTATTCGACGTCGGCGACGACTGGCCCAGGCACATGGCAGCAAATACTTTGTTCATGTAGTACTGCGGATTCGTACTGACGGACACCTGGAGCGGCGAGGTGCCGGATGTGGCCCCAGCGGCGGACTTCGGGTAGCTAGCATCCTGATAATGGATCTTCACGTGGGCCAGCACTGCATCGCGATTGTGATGGCTGTTCGGGGGGGGGGAAATAGTATACAGATTAGACATCTTGGATCGATAGATTGATTCGCTACTCACCCAAAGTTGCACTTGCGGCACCTGTAGACGGTGCGCTTCTCGTTGCCCTCCTGGTGCACCTCAGTGATGAGATCGTCGCTGGGCTTGCTGGGCGGCGCCTGGTTCGATCGCTTCACCGGCGAAATGGTCACCGAGGGCGTGATGTGCTGCTGCTCCTTCTGGTGCTGCTGCTGCTGGTGCTGCTGCTGGGACATGGCCGCATTCATAATGGTCGCCAGCAGGGGTATGCGTATGAGATTGTCCGCCAGATGGGCATCGTCCAGGGCATTCGGTTTGCTGGACATCACCGGCTCCAGGGTTATGTCCTGGCCAGAGCCGCTGCCCACCTTCGCGTAGTCCTTGAGGAAGGCCAGCGAGGCCACCTGATTGGGTGTCATCTCGCCGGATTTCATCAGCTTGGGATCGCCATCCTCCTCGGTGACCTTCATCAGGGTAATGTACTTGTTGTACTTGGTGTAGTTCCGCCGCCCGGTCTCGTCGTTCATCAGCACTTTGGCGGTCTTGTGCGAGGGATCGCGGATGGTCTTCAGGCGGATGTGCTTGGTGATGTCCCAGCGCCAGTTGGAGCGGTACGAACAGAGGGAGCACTCAAAGGGCTTCTTGTTGAGATGCCCCACAATGTGCACGTGGAAGCGGGAGGCTGTCGACGCCCAGAAGCTGCAGTGCGGACACTTGTAGACCTTCTTCAGGGACGAGTTGGCGGCCTCCTCTTCGGGTGTCATCTTTTTGGTTACCTGCAGTGCGTGAAAGAGTCAAATTTCATTTTGACGCATGTGGTCGTGCATGGGAGTTGAACGGAGGGAGGGGGTGGTAAAGTTACGTGTGTGTGAGGGGGGTGTGTCTTAAGACAAGAATCTACAGATATTCCTAATCAAAATCTAAGAGTTTATATCTCTCTGTCGGTTACTTTTATTACTTCCATTTCTAAACTGAGCGAGATGTAAAAATATATACATGTCGTGTGCATGACGAGGCAAACTGACTGTTCGACTGGAGACTAGGACTGAGGATGGATCGGGCCTAAAGGATAATGCACATTGACACCAGAATCGATACTCACAAGCCAATACTGCAAAACAGAATGCCCGAGTATGTGAAAACACAATACATGTCGTGTTCATGACGAAGAACACTGACACTATACGTGAGATAGAGACCAAAGCTGGCTCTGGTGCACATTGATACAAGTTTGAAGTTTTAGCGATATGTTCTGATGTATTGATATAAGAAATCCTTCCAAATTGGATTACTTAGCTCCCAAACTCCCAGTAACTAACATTATCTATCTATCTTTTCATTCTCCTATTGGTTAACTGTTTTGTGTGTGTGTGTGTGTGTGTGTGTGTGTGGACTACGGATTCGATTGTGGAGGGCTGTGCTCAAAGACATACCTCGCCGTAGCCGGGCGCCGTCTCCACGCCGTAGTAGCTGTTCTCCTCGTTGTTGGTCCCCTGGCTGTTGGCCGGCGACTTGACCAGATTCTTGTTGCTGTTCTCCTGGTGGACAGCCGCTGCGGCGGCGGCTGCTATTTCCTTGGCCGCCTTGTTCCAGATGCAGACACGCTGCTGCTGGACGGCCGCCTGCTGCTGGAGGGAGTGCTGCGAATCGGAGCGACGCTGCTCGGTGCTCTCGCCAGAGTTGGAGTCGTACATCTCGTTGGCACAGCGTATGGCCTCGACGCACTGCGTCAGGTGGAGCAGCAGATCGTTGGAGGACTTGCAACGGTGCCGGCAGTGCTGGCAACGCGTCGATCCCGTCACACTCAGATTCAGAGCCGAATGGGAGTGATGATCCTCGTCGTCCTCGTCGATCTCCAGACGATCATCGGCATCGTCCTCATGCAGGGCCGCATCGTCGTCGTCGGCAATGATCACGGCCGAGGCATGGCAGCTCTTGCCATGGATTATCGACTCGGACAGGCACTTGGCCACGTGGCCGCACTGGCAGATGAGATTCTCGTGCTGGGCGCCGGTCTTCAGTTTGTCCAGGAAGCTGGAGCTGGACTTTTTGGTCAGCTGGCTGCGGGACGAGGCCTGCGAGGTGACGGTCGTCGCTGGCGACAATTGGGGCACATCGGATTTGTCCAGCATCTCCGAGATTTGCTTCTCGTTGAAGAACATGGAGGCGATCTCTGTGAGGGCACTGCGCGATGCATTCGTGTCCTTGGAAAGATTCAAAACGCTGTGAAAGAAAGGGATTATTATCCTGTCAAGATGTGTGACACCTGGTATGCACTTACTCCTTGGGACTCTTGGCGATGGGTATGAGATTTGGCACCGGTCTCTGTGACCTGTTGGGCGTCGTTGTGCCCACACTGGAGGTGTCCGACGAGCAGCCACCCTTCTGCGATAGATCCGTGGGCTCCTCCTCATCGTCGTACTTGCTGCGCTTGCCATAATGATGCAGCTCCTCGCCGCTTAGCACCTCATCGGGATCCTCCAGGCCAGCATCCAGATCATCATCGACATTATTGTTGTTGTACTGATCCTCCAGCTCCGCCGAGTCGCTGAGGAAGTCATCGCACATCTCACTGGCACCGACCTTGTTCTGGCGCCTGGGCCAAATGGAACCAGCATTGCCCACGGGCGGCACATGATGGTTCATCTCGTGCACCGTCAGCGACTGCTTGATGTCCGCCGTGAAGTCGCAGGCGGCACACTTGAAGGCGCCCGCGCCGCCGTGGTTCTTCATGTGGCGATCGAGATTCCACTTGTAGGGGGTGCGGAAGTCGCAGGTCACGCACTTGATCATGGGCATCGAGTGGTACTTCACGTGCTTGCTGAAGCGCGCCTTGATGTGCGTCACGTAGCTGCACTTGTCGCAGCGAAAGAACTTGGTCTTCCCGTGCTCGGCCAGCTCGTGGGCCCGCAGCTGGGTGCGGTAGAGGGTCGTGAACTCGCAGGCGCTGCACTTGAGCAGGCGGTTCTGTGGCTCCTCGCAGTTGGAGGGCGGGGTGGCCGATCCACTCGGCGATGGTGTCGGTGGCTCGGGGGGCGATTGGCGCTCAAACTCTCGGAGCACCTGCATCTGCAGCTGGCGCTCGTAGCTGTTGGCCAGCTCCATCTGTTGCTCCATCTGCTGTTCGCGCTGCTGCTCCTCGCGCTGCCGCTGCTTGAAGGCCTCGATGTCGCGCTGCAGCTTCTCCTCCTGCAGCTGCAGTTCCCGCTGCACCTGCTCCAGTGTGGGCACGTCTGGCACGGTCACCGTCAGGCCCTGTCCCCCCACATGGCTGCCACCCATCACGCCCACACTCTCCTCCAGGCGACGCTTGCGCGCCTCTCGGCTCATGCCGCGCTTGCCACGCGCCTGTCCATGGCCACTGGGTATGCCATCGGTGCAGCCGTGCACCATCTTCATGTGCCGCACCAGCTTCTGGAAGTGTCGCGAGGCGTACAGGCACAGCTTGCACTTGTTGATCACGATCTTCTCGCCGTGCACATCCCGCAGATGCGTGAGGTGGTAGCGCGGGTTCTGGGTGAAGTAGGCGCAATGGTTGCAGCTATAATTCCGCTTGATCTTGCACTGCGGCAGGCCCTCCTCCTTGGCGTCCATTGAGATGACGGCCTGCTGCTGCTGCTGCTGCTGTTGCTGTTGATGCTGCTGCTGTTGCTGTTGTTGCTGCTGCTGCTGCACGCTGTTCACGACTGCCGCTGCGGCAGCTGCCGCCTGCTGTTGCTGCTGGAGCAAATGTTGCAGGCGATATCTCTCCACATGCCGCTCCAGCAGGGAGGAGGAAGATGTGCCCGATGTGGCACTGTTTTGGTTTCCGTTCGGATTGTGGCCGCCCTGCTCTGCGTACAGCTGATTGCCGCTGACAACGCTGCGCACAATCAGAGTGTCGCCGGAACGCTGCACCATCGAAGGCAGGTCCATGCTGCAGCCTGGGTCTGTGTCTTGGTTATGGGCGTGGAGCGGAGGGGTTTGTTCCGTGGCAACTCCCTCACTTGTGGCTAGTGGTTAACTGTAAGTAAAAGAGCCAGAAGGGTGACGATTGGTTGGGGGTTTATAAATAGACTCTTAAAAGTGTGAGAAATGTTAAGCTATAAATAGAGTTGAAGAGTAAAAAGAATGGTACAACAGTAAGATGTTTGGTACCCATTTTTAGCCTGGACTTTGAGCTGGCTTCAGGCACTTCTTCTATAAGAAAGGATGATTCAATATAGAAGTTCTAAGAAGAAACTAAAATTTACAAAATATAAATTAAGTCACTTCAAAGTATGACAACAGGTTTCCCCAAAATCGTAACAATCTTTCGGTACAAATTGTACTTTAATTCAAAACTAAATACCTAATTTGGGCCAGAAGTTTCCCTCTTCCACTTAAAGTCTTAGTGCCTTTCCTGCTTAAGAAGGGACAGCGTGAAAAAGCCGGAAATGATGTGAACTCAAATGCCAAAAATGCGACACAAAAGCGGCCTTAAATGCAGATTTCAACACTTGGCCGGCACAACACTCATTACAACACACATTAACACACACATGAGTTGGTAGCCCCACGATTATACCAGAGTGCGTACGTTTAAGTGTGCGTGTGTGTGTGTGTCTGTTCGGCCTCATAAATATTTCAGTTTCCTCTTTTCCTCTCCTCTCCTCTCCTTTCCCTTCCTCCTGATTATATCTGAATGAGAGATTCAGCGGGTTCGAGGGGTTCGGTTACGGACGGATATTCAAATGAAATGAAATGTTTTCGCTCCATGTCCGCGACAAAAGTTGTGAAAACCTCAGGGGGTAGCGGGGGGTGGAAAACTCTGTGGAAAATCTAAGGCAAATCATTCCAAAGGCAGAAGTTTGCCAGCATCGGGGGCGCCACAAATCTCTGAGGTAAATGTATTGTAGTTTTGTGCGTAACACAAATCCATTTTAAGGCTAATTGGAGTTGGCCAAGTCGAAACAGAAAGGTTCAGACGAGTGGACACGCACACACAAACATAAATAAAAGGGGGGTCGACCCAATGAAGGTCAACCTTTTTCGGGGGGGGGGGGGGCCTTCAGTTTGGATGAGTGCACGTGCTGACAGGGGGGCGACGTGGAGTGCTGGCCTGGCCTGGCCTGGCCTGGGCAGGGGCTAATCCTTGGGGTGTCGTTTTTATCAAATGCAGTAATTTTGCTTTTTAAGCGTTTTTTATTGCCCCTAAATGGACCCTCCTCCCCCCCCCAGTACTGCTCCTGTGCCTCCTACGCAATTTATCCTCTTGGTGGGTATTCCATGTGTGTTAGAAGAGGCTTAGCCGCAATTGTGTTTTGGGAGAGAGAGCGATGTAGCTTTGATGTGGCCATCCTTCTCCGCCTCTGCCTACGCCTCCATCTCCATATTTAATTATAAAAGTGCGAAAGAGAGAGCAAATAACACCCATGGCGGCGGCAATGGCGGCTCATGTGATGTACTCTTGACATTCAACACGTTTATTGTCGCCAGCAACAAGCTCATCATCATCATCCTCGTCGTCCTTCTCTTCCTCCTCCTGCTGCTGCTCCTCCCTCTGCTCTCCAACATCCTCATCAGCGTCAAGGCGGAACTCATTAACAGAGGCGTCTCTAAGTGTGTTTGTGTGTGTGTGTGGCATTTCAGGGTTGGATAGAGACCATATGGCCATAATCAGAAATTAAATTACTGTGCAAAAATGTCACTCTTGTTGGGTTCACCAGTCCCTCATTTGGACCTATTCATGGCTAACAGCAGGATCAATTCGAATTAGCTTTAAAAAGGCGTGAGTTTTATTTTGGATTTTGCTTGGGGGTTAGGTTTTAATTTTTGCAAAACAAAATTGTAAATTAACTAACTAAAAGCCAGGCGAAATTCTCTAATCAAAGACCTGATTTTGTGACATTTTAATTTTTAATTAATATTTAATTTTGTTTATAATATTTCTACATATTTAAACGTACTTTTTAGGCCCTAATAAACTGCCAAGGGCCCTTTTTTAGAAGTTTTTGATTTTAATTAAATGAAATTGTATTATTTGTTCGGACAAATATAGGAATGGACTAACTTTTCTGTGGAAAACACAGTTTAGAATTTAGTCACAGTTTGAGGAGAATGTGCTTCAGTTAATGCAAAAGTGTACACTAAACTGTGTACCAGTTTTATATATTTGCTTAATGTGTGCACAACATTTCATTTGTATTTGTCAGATTCTACTACTATTTCTAGTATTCGACCATTATTTTCTAGTTTTAGGTACATATTTACATATGTACCCTGTCTTCCCTTTTATTTGGTTGTCCGTTATTCTTGCCTCTAGCCTATTCTATTGCTCTGCTCGTAATAGGCAAGCAGCGTGTCTTGGAGCGATATGCTGAGTGTCAACCTGGAATAGGGTCCTAGTGTTGCTGGTCCTCCTTTTTGGAGTCGCTTTCTATTGGCGTTCCCCCTTGTAAATCCTCGAATTAACAGGATAATTTATTGCCTTCCACAGTCAGCTGTTTGGCTTCGTTTTCTGTGCAGCCCTGGTTGAAGGGGGAATCACCTTTTGCATTGTTTACATCGCGCTTATAACGAGGCAGAGGCACAAGCAGAGAGGCACAGGCACAGGCAGAGGATGCGCATGAGGATGAGGGACTACTTTTGACGTGGATGAGTGTATGGCTGCCAGGACGACAAGGAGATGCTTTCTGCTTATTTGCCTTTGTTTAAGTTTTGCTGTTGTTGTTGTTTTTTGTGATGTTTTCTTGTTTTTTTTTGTTGTTCTTGGTTGAGTAAATACCTTGCCACATATACTAACACACACACACAACGCACACACGTGCAAGCTGCTTATGCGGCAGCACGTTACGCTTTGAAATTTTAATTTCTCACGCGACGCCAAAAAGTATTCCACAAAAAGCTGCTACAAAAAGGAACGAAACGAAACGAAGCCCAAGGAGTCGTCTGGGGGTTCCAGGTTTCAGGCCCCCATTGTTTGTTGTTGTCGTTGTTGTTGCAACAACAGCCTACGCGGACTTAATTAATCTTGCTGTGGGCTTAGCCCGTCGTTGTCCCTGGCAATCCTTCAGACAGTTATCCCTTTTCTGCTCCTGTCTCTCTCTCTCTCTCTCGTTTACTTCTCTTTTCTGTCAGTCTAAGACTTCTTTTTCCTCAATCTTCTATCACTCTGCTCTGCTCTGTTCTGTGCCGTTCCGCTGAGGTCTGTTCTGGTCTTTTCTTGTATTTTCTGGTGATAATGAGGCATCACTGAATCGCCTTTTTATATCTTTTTTTTTTTTTTTATTTGGGGATGGGATAAAACTGTTGAGCGTTGGCTTGATTGATGGTCCGCCGTTTGCCTGGCTGGCTTTTTGGCTTGTTAACTTTTTCGCATTTTAATTAGAATTCAACAATTAAAATTCATACATTTTTGTGTATTTTCGTTCTGGGAAGTTAAGCCAGGGAAAAGAATAAAGAAACGTTTGCTGCAACAAATTTCTAGATTTTCAGGAAGTTTTATCCTTGAATGTGCTTGAAATCCTTCAAATTTCTTCAAATGCTCGCATTTAAATCCCCAAATAAATATTCGAATATTCGCAGCTTAATTGGCATTGCAAGCATTGAAAGTCCTGTGGCAGGAGCCGCAGCAGCAGCAGCAGCAACCAATTTCCTCTTTGGTCATTTTGTTGCAAGGCAAAAAGAGAGGGGAAGAGAGGGAGAGAGGAAATGGTGGAAAGGAAAGCGCTGTTGTAGCTACAAATTAACTGCAAACTGCAGGAAAAGTAAATACGAAATGCTCTTCAGAGGAGTCCCTGCCCCCCTCGAAAGGCAGGGGCAAAGTCCTGCGCGGACTACAAAATGTTTATACATCATCAATTTGTTTTCATTTGATGGCCAACTAAACAAAACATTCACGATGCCCAAGCCAGGGGATCGTCCTGTTATCGCCTTGTTTATGGCCGTGAAAATTGCCAACGCTGTCGGAAAATGGAATGACATTAAAAGCAGGAAAAGTAAACTTAATAATTACTGAGAGGACCCTCCCCAGCCCCTGTCCCACCCCCCTCGCGTGCTGCAAATCGAAAAATCTCCTTTTAAAGTTTATATCCCCTTTTAAAATTTAAATACAATTTCCCGAACAATTTCATTTCAAGTTTAAGCCCAGTTCCGGCTTTCCCTGAAAACATAAATAAAGTAAGAGTGGGAGGCGGGGGGCTGTGTTCAAAGTTTTTCCTACTAGCCTGCCTCTGGCGAGAGGGGGGGCTCCGTTTCGGGGTCCAGGGGTCTCGGGGTCTGGGATCCTTATTACTTAAAGATTCTGTTGCTAAAAACTAAATCGTCGAGGCGGCAGTGAAAACTTTTAGCCACCAACACCAGCAGCTCGGCCACTTAGTCCGCTTTTAGTGGAACCATCCCGCTATCTGCCCTTAAAATGATGTCACACGATGAGTTTTTCACCGATGATATTTTTTTTTTTAATAAAATACACTATGTAAGCCATATGACATTTTTCTTTGGGTAAAGGAATTTCGGCATATTTTTTTTTAATTTATGAGTGAGGAAAGAATTTTCCAAAATTTGTTTAAGTAATGACACACTTTTTTGTTACTTTTAAAGACCAATGCTGCAAATCTACCATCGGTAAAAAACGTATCGTTTTATGGCAGCTTTATCCCCCACTGAGAACCCCCTCCCCGCCACCCCCAAAGATCATTTTGAGAGGGGAGTATTTCTATTGCCTTTCACATAAATCTCCACGCACGTCAAAGTTTATTTCGCATTTTTGAAATTAAATAAAGATTTGTCACGTAGAAATCCATTTGGGAAAAGCCACTCACTAATATAAAAGCAGTCACACACACACACACGCACACACACACGCACACACACACATATGCACACTGATGAGACAGCGTAAAAAAAAAGGAAAACTGTATTTCCTTGGGTTTTTCGTTTCATTTTTTTCTTCCTTTTCGATTTTGTGTTGTCTTTTGCTCTTGGCGTTAGACAAATACCAAGGCCAAAACTTTGTCTACTGTGATTTTGGAGTTTCTTCTCTACCCCACCCCAACAATTGCCACGCCTCTTTGGCGCTTTTCCTCGCCTCTTTTTGTTGTTGCTTTGGACACTTTGCTAGAAGTGGAATTTCTGGACGATTTTTGTTAACTCTCCTCCGCCAAAAGTTGGCCGGAAGTTGGGCGTTTTTCGCTTCCGTTTTTGATTAAAGTTGAAAGGCTCTCCCCTTGAAAAGAGGATATTAATAAAAGTTGTGTGACTGCAATTTAGAGGACTTTTTTCGGCCCCTCATTTCTTATGGGTTTGATCATTTTTGCATCGCAAAATTGGTTCTTACTTTTTGGCACGGGTTTTTGCTTGTTTAGTTTAAGTCTTTTAGAATATTTTGGATATATGTATTATTAAAGTTTTAATTCAAATCTCGCATCACTTTTTCTCATTCATTAATTACATATTTTTTCTTCCGTTTTTTTTTGTCATTTGTTTTTGCATAAATTTACTTTTATTTTGTACTCAAAGTTTGAGTATTTTTCTAAACTCATTTCTTTGTTTTTTCTTTCTTTCTCTTTTTTTGCATATTTTTCTTGCATTTAAAGTTTGTGTTTTTTATTTTTAATACATTTTTCAACTTATTTAGTTTTACTACTTGTTTGTTGGTTTTTTATTTTTAGCACTGCATTTTTTTCCATAATTTAAAGTTACATTTTTGGTATGTTACGACGAGGGAGCGTACATATGGCATGCATATGTTGACACCTGCTGTGGCTGGGAGTCATGAATGGGATGACGATGATGATGATGATACACCACACTATTCGTCCCTTATTTCGCCTCCTATCTTATCAACATACTCATCCATAAAGATGAGGCGTAGTTGGTAGTCAGTTCCTCTATGAAAACTCATACGACATGTTGGCCAGCGCACAGTCTCAGTTTCAATTTCGGTCTCATCTGCTCCACCCCCAAACTACTCCCTCCCTCCTCCTCCCTCACATAATTACCCAAGCAGAGAATGGCGGAAAAAGAAAAGTTATGGCGAAATAAAAGCAAACATATGTTAGCTTTCTTCGACACCTAGAAAGCTGTTAAAGAGTGCATTTAGTGTGTCGTTTAGTTACTAAAATTATGCTAAAACAGGTTGAAACAAATATTGAACAAAAGCATAGAAATATAAAAATAAAATATAATAAAATGCAGTGGCAAAAATAAGTTTAAAGGCGGCGACCACAAGGCGTAGGGTGGGAAATCCAATAGTTGATGCAGAAAATAGGAAAAGTCTGAAGGAAAGTCTGAAGCAGAAGAGCGAGGTCTAGTTGGGGGTTCCCGCTGAAGAGAGGGAAGAAGTATCTGTGGGTGTGGAAAACCCCCTAAAGGAAAATCTTTAGTGGCGAAGCCAGAAGATATTCTGTTAGAATAATTGCGGACTTAAGAAGTGAAGAATAGAGCTGTGGACAGGAAGGAGTAGTCTTACCAAACTGGCCCCAAAAATAAACAAGGAGTTGGGGGTTGATGCCCAAAGAAGAACAAGGAGTTTGGGTGGTGCCTGGTAATGCCTGAAATAGAAGTAGGAGTTTGGGTTGGAGGCTGCACCGCTGCTGATGAAGATATCCATGAATCCACGCGACCATGCAAATTAACAGACGCCACTAGCAGGAGGCAGGATGGCAAGAGGACAGTGGCAGGCAGGAGCAAAAGTAGGACCAGGACAGGGAACAACGTTGCTAATGCGCCGCGTTTGCATTGTCTGCATTCACACACACACACACCCACGCACACACACACCCACGAGACACCCACATATTCACATCACACATGGACATATCCTTTCGTCTGTCATCGGCTTTAACAGCGCCGAAAGCAAAGAAAAAAAATGAAGAGGAAACGAAACACCATCGGCTCACCATCTCTCTTACTCACTCACTCGTCGACTCCCAATCTCTCTCCCTCACTCTCTGTCACTCTCTTTCCCTTTGTTATATTGGTATTTCCGTCTCTTTTCGTTTACTGGTTTTTTTTAAGGATTTCTTTTTTGGTTAGCCGTCACACAACGCAACGCTCTTGCGGTCCAACAACAACTGAAGAAGAAGTGACCGCCGTGGTTGGATTCCCAACACAGTTTCACACCAGGACCCAAAAGGATGTTAAAAGGATGCTGCTGCTGCTGCTGTTCCTGCTGCTGTTACTGGTTGGCTTGATGCTACTGCTGCTGCCCCAACTGTTGGTTAGTTGGTCTCTCTTCGGCTGCAGAGGACACGATGCGATGCGACCGTTAAGTCCACAAAAGAGTAACGTTAACATTGCACTGTTAAAGGTTTAAGCAAAGAGAATCGTTGGTGCTCTTTGAATTACGAAAGAGAGAGGGAGTTATGTTAAAGTGCATAACATAACAGAGTTAGGAATACTGTTAAAGTGCATAACATAACAGAGCTAGGAGGAGCGAGGCAGACGGTTAAAATGCATAACATAACAGAGCTAGGAGGAGCGTAGCAGACTGATAGAATGCATAACATAACAGAGCTAGGAAGCGTGCTGCTGACTGCTACATATTACTGTCCGTGCTGTGAGGAATGTTAAACTGAATCTGTTACTGTAACCGTTATGGGTGTCCTAATGATAATCTTAGGCCTGGTATCGCTTGAAATTAAAGCAGCGCTAAGCGAATAAACAATTCCAATTGGAATTTAATAACTTAAACATAAAAATGGTCGAATCTAAAATATTTTTTTAAAAAGATTCAGAAGTAAAATAAACAAATATTATATTTGTTGTTTAAGTATACGTAATATACTTGAAATACAATATATGCAATGAATATACTGAATATAACTAAATATGGTAACATGTTCCCTTTTCCCAACAATTTCATACATCGAAAGACTTACAACTTTTCATCCTCCATCCTCCATCCCCCTCCCTTAACCACAAGAAAACTCGTCTAATCACACCTATTGAAAGCCACCACGAACATTTTCATTTGCAGCACTTTTAATTTGTCGCAGCCCAAGACATTTACCGCACTTAATTTGCTAACCATCCAGAAGACCGAGAGACCGAGAGAGAGAGTGAGAGAGAGTGAGAGAGAGCGAGAGAGTGAGAGTTCCACTTGAAAAGAAAAGCACAGACCAGTGGAAAATAATGTGAAAATCAAGCACACTTCAGGCCCCGCAATTGTCGAGAGGCTAAGCCGAAAGAAACCGTAAAATGGGACGAGCGATGCGGGTTTCGGGTTCGGCATTGAGTTCTCCGAAGGTGTGGGGCGGGGACTTGGGTTGAGGGATTTTCTCGTGTCCTTTTTCAAGGCAATCAACACAAATGCTACTTAAAAATTTATTTGTGACACGCACGAGACGCACACACACACACACACACACACAGAGAAAGTGTGAGAGAGGGAGAGGAAGAGGAAGGCTTCCCAGTGAGAAGGCGTTGCAAAGCACAAACACTTAACACGCACACACACAGAGGTCTGTGTGTGTGTGTGTGTGTGTGCCACATGAGGCACAGGCACAGACAAAAAAGGACAATCAACATTTTAACACTTTTCGAGGCAAAAGAGTGGAAGCAAGGGTCTCACAACGAGGGAGAGTGAGAGAGACAGAGAGAGATCTGAGAAATGTGTTGTGGTCATGCATTTTCATACGCCTTTAGGAACAGACGGGTCGACATGAGGCAGAGGACATGAGGGCCAGAGCTTGGCCCGGATATGCGGCAGGATGGTGCAAGCATCAACCACAGGACCCTTGACATTTGAGCCTGTGCTCATCCACAATGTTTTCGAGCCTGGGTCCATGATAAATGCTGCAAAATGCCTGTGTACGTTTCCAGTTAATTCCTCAGCAATTATGACAGGATGCTGGCCAGGATGCTGCACGCTGGCATCCTGCAGCTGGCACGTGCCCGAATCTCAAATATTGACCAGACCTCCTGCAGTCGAAAATCTTTTGAACAACTTTTCTGTAAACTTTTCTAATCAAACACTTGCCACACAGATGGCAGATGGCGTGGAGCACGTTGCAGGCCGATGGCCGATGGCCGATGGCTGATGGTGTTGCAATGCCTCCGTCTAGCCAGTAGTGCCCCTAAAAACTCTACTCCTTGTAGAGTTGTTTGTTTGCTTACAGCTGCCCCTGCCCCTGCCCCTGCCACTCCTCTTGCGGGCTAAATGAAGCAGCTCAATTTCGCCCACAGAGGGAAAGTTTCACGAGTGCAACATGTGAGAAGCCTGTCTGCAATCTGCAACATCCTTCGGCAATGCTACGCCTGGCATGTGGGGCGAAAACACTGTTGCCAGTGGTCAGTGGAAGGAAGTGGTTGGGTGGATGGGGGGGAGGCAAAGGGCGTAATGAAGCCGCACAAATGCATGCAACATGGTTTGTTTTTTGCGCAGAGATATTGCAGTAATCAGAAAGCATACAGAAAAAGAAATTTGTTGTGCTGTTTGCTTACTTGAGTGCTGCAGCGCTGACTGATGGAGAAAGTTATAGGACCATTACGTACTCTGCTGGAATTTCAATGAGTGAAATGGAATTATCCATGACTGCAATGAAAGGATACAATGGGGGAACTGCTGAAAGTGGATGGATGTACTTTGCTGCAAACTAAATTGAATTTATTGGTTCACGATGAAAAAATGTATTTGATGAGGTATTTTTTATAGTTTTTATTCATTTATTCGATTTTTAAACTATTTTTTGTATAGAAGTTATTAAAATGAAGGCTAGAACCCTTGGCAAAACATTTATGGCCTATAAATCGACCAGAACATATGCTCATAAACATATTCATGCCATGCCTCAAGGCTTACAATTTCCAA
Organism: Drosophila athabasca; assembly: GCA_008121215.1. Lineage (NCBI taxonomy): Eukaryota > Metazoa > Arthropoda > Insecta > Diptera > Drosophilidae > Drosophila > Drosophila athabasca. The sequence continues at coordinate 1,605,167 of CM017794.1, forward strand.
GCCAATAAATCTCCCAAATATATTCCAATGAAATAGGTTTCCACTGATGGAAACTCAGCAACTTCTCGGGAACCAATTCCAGCTTCTGCTGCTGCTGCTTCTGCTTCTTCGATGACAACTCAATCAGCCATATTTTTCCATACTGCCTTTCATTGCCTACTTTTCAGCGTTTTGCAATTTGCCCCCCCGTACTTTGACTTTAGGACGTTGATATGCAATGACTGCACCATCAAGTGGCCCAAGCGACACCAGCCTATGGCTGTTACGCGCGGATCCCAGGCAAGAACGCAGCCCACCTCCCGCCCAACCGACCGAGGGGCGCTGTCGCATGACGCGCGACTCGTAAACCGAACCGATCGCGGACATGCAGGAAAGATAGGTGTTAGACTAGTGTTCGAGGAAAAGTAGAACTAATCTAACTAAAGAAGAAAAGTAATTACTAATTACGGGAAAGATGTAGGAGTATCAGTAATTTAAGACTAGGAAGGGAGTTAGTGGTAGATATAATATGGTAGAGGGAATTATAATCCGAGCATAGGACCCTAAATGGTTCATGCAAGGAGTAATTCGATCTACAAAGCGGAAGAAACAACGGTGTATAGTTCCTAGTGCTTCTGATAGGAATCGTGAAGTTTATGCGGCTCAACAGGTCAGGGCTATCTACATCACCCTTGATCAAGTTGTGCACAAAAATCACGCCAAGCATTTTCCTACGATTAGCTAAGGTTGGAAGGTTTATTAAGAGCAATCTATTAGAGTAAGACGGCAGTCTCACACTTGCATCCCAGCTGAGGCCGCGAAGAGCAAAAAGTAAAAAGTTTTTCTGAACTGATTCTATACGGTCTTGGTGTACGTTGTACTGAGGGCACCATACACAAGAGCCGTATTCTAAAATCGAACGAACCAGGGAGGTGTAGAGAGTCTTTGTTATATAGGGGTCGTCAAATTCCTTTGACCACCTCTTTATAAACCCAAGCACGCCCATGGCCTTATTCACCATGGTAGAAATGTGTTCTGAAAACTTTAACTTGGGATCTAATAGAACACCAAGATCATCAACCCGGGTAATTCTCTCAAGAGAACCCCCACAAAGGGTGTAAGGAACCAGAAAGGCACTGGAGCGATGAAAAGTCATTACTTTACATTTTGAAGCGTTAAGGTTTAATAAATTTGCACAACACCAAGACTGAAATCTATCGAGATCGGATTGCAACCTGGATTGGAAAGAAATGTCCTTATACTGGACACAGAGCTTAACATCATCCGCATACATTAGTACTCGAGAGTATGTTAATACAGAAGGTAGGTCATTTATAAAGAGAGTAAAGAGTAAGGGGCCTAGATGGCTGCCCTGAGGTACACCCGAAGTCACCATAACTGGAGAGGACAGGGAGTTTTTGAACAGGACTCTTTGAGACCTAGAACACAGGTAGCTAGAGATCCATCTCAGGAGATTGGGCGGGAACCCTAGAAGGTCGAGCTTTTGTGCTAGGAGAGAATGGTTTACAGAGTCGAACGCTTTACTAAAATCGGTGTAAACAACATCCGTCTGCAAATTACCTTGAAAGCCTTTTATTATAAAGGAGGTAAACTCCAATAAATTTGTAGTGGTTGATCTCCGCCTTATAAATCCATGTTGAGTTGGAGATATAAGTGATCTGCATAGGTGCTGCAGGTGCGGAGTTAAAATTTTCTCAAACACTTTAGGAATAGCGGATAACTTAGATATACCTCTATAGTTCATTGCGTCAGACTTGCTACCTTTCTTATGGAGAGGAATTATAAAAGACTCCTTCCATATCGGGGGAAAGCATGAAGAAGTTATAGATAGGTTGAACAGTTTAAGCAACGGCCCACACAGAGACTCGGCACAATACCTGAGTACACAGCCGGGAACTCCGTCCGGACCCGGTGAGAACACCGGCTTTACTGTTCGTAGATCATGAAGCAACGAGCTTTCATTTAGCAAGGGACAGAAAATGCCGTTCGACCGCGGTAAACTGTATGGATACGGCTGACCAGAGTAAACATCCTGCGAATAGGTAGTTTGGAAAAAACGGGCAAAAAGATCGGCAATTGCCTGATCATTATCTGCCGACGTATTACGGAAAGATAGCGAGGATGGGTGTGCGGACGTTCTACGCTTACTGTTTACAAAGCTGTAGAACTGTTTGGGGTCCTTAGAAAAACTTATCCTGCATCGAGATAGGTAATTCTGATAGCATTGAGCGTTAAGAACTGAAAAGTTTGACCGAGCTATTACATAATGAGAGAGAGAAGAAGGAGAGCCAACTTCTTGAAATTTTTTATAAAGTCTTGATTTTAAGTTTTTTAGATGAGATAACTCCTTGGTAAACCAAGGGGGTTTTCTTGATCTAATCGGACAGGAAAGTGGGACACAAGAGACAAAAAGTGAGTCCAGTGCATCATAGAAAATGTTTGTGCCTGTCGTAACATCACTGCACAAATATAAAGCGGACCAATCAAAATCCCTAATGAGGTTATTAAGCTTCGTAAACTCGGCTTTACGGAAGCAGCGGACACATTGGGGTAGTCTACCCGACCGATCTAGTACAGTTCGTCCTAGGTCGAGCGACACTTCGAAAGTAGGATGGTAGGCATCTTCAGGTATAGAGAGCGGGGGACTCGAGTTAACAACGCTACGGTCGGATCCGTTACAAAGCACAGATCAAGAAATCGACCCAAGGAATTTTTAACATGGTTAACTTGAGACAGAGACAGGTCAATCAAGCCGTCAACAAAGTCATGACGTGCCATGGGTACCAGGCTATTAGACTCATTTGCCGAAGACCAAACAATTCCTGGCAAGTTGAAGTCACCAAGAACTATCATGTGATCTTTGTCAGATAGCGAGGAAGAGATAGCGGTTAAGGCGGACAAATGCTGCTCGTAAATTGCGATATCCGAAGAAGGTGGAATATACGAACAAGTTATGAAAACTGAGAAAGCAGGAAGAATCAGTTTTACACACAGAAATTCCAGTTCCTGCTGGATCTGGACTGTGAAAAGTTCCGACGTGAAGTTTGAGTCCACAGCAATCAGAACCCCCCTGCACGTCGAGACGAACGATCCTTTCTAAAAGTTGTGTACCGACCTGCCAAAACTTCGGAACTAAGAATGTCCGGCTTTAACCAGGTTTCGGTAAACACAATAACGTTGGATGCAAATGCGACACTATCCAGGAAAAGAATGCTGAGCTTACTACGCAAGCCTCGAACATTCTGATAGGTCACTGAAAGAGAGTTTGTTAGTTTTTTGGACGGGTGGAGGTAGAGCGGGAAGATGACAAAGGAGCACTGGTCTGGTTAGTTGGCAGAGTTATTGGGGGCCTAGTCTTCTTCTTTGCCTTAAACTCCTTCACCACCAAATGCTCCGGCCAAAATTTGGCAGAACAGATGGTGCTAAAATGAGTTTGGGAGACACTTATTTTAAAAGAAGCTATCTCCCTGGCATAAGAAAAGTTGAACTTTTCCACCTTGAAATCAACGGCTTGTATGCGGCTTTGAATATAAGCCGTCACATCTTTAATTGTGGAGTCAGGGCAAGCCGTGAGACAAAAACTTGTCTCTTTGGTGGGATCCCGACCAATCTTGGCACCACAGGCCTATCACCTGTGATGGTAATACCCGGTGGTCCGGGTCGTATATTGACTGGTGGGGTCGGAATTGCGGGGACAGCTAATGAATTTGATACTACGGACACGGACGCTACAGACGGTCTTGGCTGCATGCTCTCCGACGCGATAAATTCGGCTACCGAATTTTCATCACCAGCAGCTGTCGTTGCCTTTGGAGTGGCGAACGATATCAACTGCTGCACTTTTGGGTGGTCGGAGTCAGCTTGTCAGCATCGGCCGGTCGAGGGGCAGTCGGCACATGCAGATCCCGCGGAGTGACCTTTTTGCGCCTAGGAGACTCAGTCAATAGTTTGAGACCACTGAACTGAGACTCCATGGCTAGGAGCCGATCGTACTGCTCTTTGAAGCCCACGGTCAGCTCCCTAAAGCCCTTCCGGGTCTGCCTCATAAATGCTGCCATCTCCCCCTCAACCGGACGGCATGCCTCACAGCTGTAATGCAAGCCATTTCTTTTAGAGATGGCATCACCCACGAGACCGGAGAACCCGGCGCATTTAGCGTGCACTACGCTATCGCATAGCCAGCAGGGGATACTCGGCTGGTCATGGGTGATCTGCTTTTTGCAGGTTTTCTTGGCACAGACAACTGTGTATTCCATTATGAGAAATAAAAAATATAAAATTTCAAAACAAATATATATCAGACCAGTGTGCCAGATAAGCGATGAAAGCGCAATAAGAAAGAGAGGAGAGCGGTTACTGCAGCTTCAGTTGAGAGAGAGAGAGCGAGAGCGCTACTACACAGAACGTATTGAGAGCGAGAGAGGAAGAACAGTTATTTAAGTGTGGGTAATAGGGAGAGAGTGATAAATCAGCAAAACTAATAGGTGAGAGCTGTAAATATGATACTGTGTGTACTTACGAAAAGCACAAACAAAAACACACTGTTAGGCGATGCAAAAATAATAATTTAAAATTATGTTTTTCACAGTAAACAGGCATGCACTCGCGATCAAGAAATAGATGATATAGTAGGTTGTTAATTTATGAATTTTTTAAGGGTTATTTTCATAAAACACCGGCTGTTTAAGCAAAATAGGTAGAAAGTAAGCGGAGCGCAAAACAAAAACACGTCTGATTGCTACAAAGAGAATTAAATGCTCTAAAAGAATCAAAATAATTATATCTGCCACAAAAATTTGATTTATATTCGAGGTGGATGAAAACTATGCTGCAGCCTCTTCTCGCTCACTTCAAAGTCGGTTGCAGTTGCAGTCGATGTGGCAAAGCCGCAAAAAGAAGAGAGAGGGGGAGAACCACAGCCAGAGCGGTACTTCATCAAACGAACAACTTGCCGCAAGGTAACACCACACACATACAGAGAGACGCTCACATAGATACACCCATACATATTTAAGAACTCTCTCTGCGCTTTGGTTGCAGCCAACATGCAGCAGCAGCAGCAATAACAAAAACTCTGAGGCACACACGACTCTCGGGGAGCACACAGGAGCCGTGCCGTGCCACGGCACTTGTAAACACGTGCACAGTTATAAAAGCATATAAAATTTCCTATTTAACTTCCGGCATGTTTCGACACACACAAACACACACACACACACATATATATGTACCTGTGTGGCACATATGAAATACTCAGTTACAGCAGTGGTCAAGGGAATAAGAGCAAACCATTTGAATGGAGAAAGGAGCAGGAAGGGCAAGGAAAAGGGTTCGCGATTTAGAGAACACATACGGACTTATATAGGACATGTCCTTGCTAACAACTACTCCCGTTTCTAGAGGATAGACAGTCAGACTTACAACTGGTACTAAACGAGCCATAGCAGCTACTATTTTTAGGCCATATATGAGGCCTTGAATCCATGTGACGAAATAGAAGAGAAATAACTATATAAATACAAGAGAAATTCCTGAATTCTGATAGATATACCTAAATGATCTTGTATTAGACCAATCCTCAAAGTGTCTTAAATCTCAAGTAGTTCTTGACTAAGACTAAGACTTGATAAGGCTTCTTCTCCATCGAAACTGGAATATGTTTAGTCCGTTCCTATTGCCATTCCCTTGACTGTCTTGCCAGAGACTCGCCCTAGACTCACACTCGCCAAAGAAAGAGAGAAAGGTGAGAGCTCTACAAGGAGTGTATTGCTGACATGGTAAGTCTAAGTCTAAGGAAAACATATCCGTGACAAAGTAAACCACCTCCAGGTGTGCAACCAACAATAATAATACTTTTAGTAGTTGATTTTTCTCGCTCTGCTTTTGCCTCCAAAGTTTTCCTCCAACTTGCAACTCAGTTTGCCTCAGTTTCTGTTTTTTTTTTCTCGTTTCTGAAGGCACCTAAGCGGACGACAAGAAATTGAATTGGGCTGCAGGTGGCATGCCACCATCCATCCACCATTCGTCTCTTCGTCTCTCTTGCCTCTCGCGCTTCAATCCCTCGTTCTGCCTAATGGCAGGATGTGTGACAGGCTTTTGAGTTGAGTTTTCCTTCTATTTTTTTTCTCTCTTTTTTTTTGTGCGGCACCTTGACAGCCACAGGATTTAGCGGTCCCCAGTCGACGCTTTAATATTTAATAAGCTGACTTCGCTACGGTCTAGCCAAGTTCTCTCCTTCTCGCTCTCTCTCTGTGCAAAAGAGAAGGCAAAGCCAGAGCCAGAGCCAGGCCAGGGCCAGGAGAAAAGCTGAACTAAGCCAAAGTTAAAATATGCCATTGGCTTGAAAAGCAGAAACAGTAGCACCCGTAGCCGTGGAAGCTCTCTTCAATTATGCAAAAGAGGCGTGGCAAAGGCAACTTAACCCACACTATGACATGCCCAATGGATTGACAGTCTGGGGCCGCCACGGTTGAAAAACCAAGCCAAGGACAACCAGGGGATAATTCTACTTAGAAAGTGGGGTAGATGGAGTAGTAGAGAGCTTTTCCAAGGAAGGAAGATCGAAAAAGTTGGGTGTTGTTTACGAGAACTAAAGAATCAAACTTCAAACTATTCTACATATAAGTATTGTATACCCTAACAAATGTATGTATGTGTTTTCTTATGTTTCCCTGGACTTTAATCATCAACAAGAGTCTCCTACATTTGTACTATTTAACACGTTTCCTCTAATTATTTACTTCTGGCCATATTATCACGTTATGTCAGCCAGAAGTTCCCGTCTTCCATCTTCCCATCTTCCATATTCCATGTGCGTTTCGTTCCCCTTAGAGTTCATGCCGGCGCATATTTTAGCACACGACGCGATGCTGCCGCCTCAAGGACTCTTTCTTCATGGAGGGGCTGTCGGCGGCAGTGGCGGTGTTGTGTCTGGGATTTGGTTAGGCACGTTCTTCGTCCGACGCCCGTCGTCATGGTCTTGGTCTTTGTATTCGTTTTGGCCTCCGCTTCATTTGCACGTTTTTGGTGTTCTTTGCCGCGTTGGCCAAGTTTATTGTTTGTTGTCGGCACATTAATCATAATTTAACGATTAGCGCAAGTTTTGTTTATTAAATATTTCCACCCAAGCCGCTGGCAGTCGCTGGAAGTCGATTCAAGTCGAGACAAGTCGAGTGTTGTGGATATTTATGAAGCGTCTGGCGACGGCGATGCCACGCGTCGATTGGCCACAAAATACACATAAATTGTACATCATTTAAGCCAAGAATTCACAACAACAAAACAGCAACAAGCTGTAAGAGTAACGGCTTTTGAGATACACTTTTCACTTCAATAAATCTTGAATATGTTAAATAATATTATATTAATTTCATATGTTAATAAATATGTCTTTTATTCTATATTTATTTAATTTATTATACTTTAATATTTTAAATTTTAAATATTTAAATTTTAAATTTATTTAAATATTTTTAATTATTTTAAATTTATTTAAATATTTTTAATTATTTTAAATATGAAATATATTTAAATCAAATAATTCTATTTTTTGAATATTTAATAATTTAAAAAAGTTTTGGGTCGTCGTTGCCCCATGTTTTACTTTGTGTCGTTAATTGGACGTAAATTCTTGATAAATTGCATAAATAACACAACTTTTTTTCTTTTTACCAAATAGAGGGTAAATATAAAAATTTCACAACCAAAAAGTAAATTGCTGGCTAAGCCCTGATCTGCGAGCTTTATTTTTCCCCGCCCAAAAGTGCTCTACGCCCTCCCCGTACACTCTACGGATTTTCCGCATGCCTTTAAAGAAAAACAAAATTTATGACCGGCGCTTTTTTCCAGGTCTCTAAATTTATGGCTCACACTTTAATTATGCACGAGGCATGCTTCATCCAAAAAAAGTTATTGCACTTTGCCGCACAGCAAACTCGACTCGACTCAACTCGAAGCGGGGGCGAGTTTATCCCCAATTTATTAATAAAAAATTTAAAGCCAAAATGCCGCAAAATGTGGCACAGTTCATATATTGTTTTACTTGTGTGTGTGTGTGGGTGTGTTGGCTTTTATTGTTGTCGTTGTTGTTGCTATTGCTGTCACGTCCTCGCGCAGAGTCAAAGGAATCCATTCCATTCCATCCTTTTCCCCTTTTCCCTCCTTTAGTTTTATTTCGGTCTGCCCTTTGATCAAGCTTTTCCATGTGGAGGGTCGCATGGGGCATGGGGCATGTTGGGTTGCACATGTTGTCGCAGTCATTTTGATTTTAGATTTTAGAGTACTTCTTTTTTTTTGAGGGAAGGTTGCCATTGCTTGAAGGGGAGATTGGTTGTTGATCCGTGGCTTTTATTGGAATTTTTTCGATGAAGATTCTTAGGGATAATATCATCAAATCTTAGCCCAATGTTTTGGTTATTAGTCTTTTTATTAAATCATCCCAAGTATGGTCTGATTTATTGACTCATAAATGCATAAGATTATTCATATATGTTTCTCTTATCGTTGAACCATTTCAAAGTGCTTCACACGTTTGAATCTCCAAGCAGATGACACATAAAAAGTACTCTAAGCAAATGCTCAAGATAAAGATTGTAAAAACACACAGAAATAGGTCCACAAAGACAGAGAGAGAACAAATAAAAGATACAGGTACAGATAGTGGAAGAGAGAGAGAGAGAGAGGGGGGACAAATGGAAAATGGCAAACGCCCATGTCTGACATTGGCTTCATTCGCTTGGCCTGCAATGGGGAATGAGCCGAGCCAGGGATAGTGAGGAGATACGCTGACTATCTAACAGATAGCACATTTTCTAAGGTCAAAACTAATTGATAATCAAACAATTGTCCACACTCAGACGACGCTTGTTGTTTATCTGCTTGTAATCGCTAATTAGTTGCATTGTCCGTTTGGCGAGGCCAACGCTGCGTATGCGCAATGTGCAAATATGGCACCAAGCACCAAGCAGCAGCAGCAGCACGAAAAAAATGGGTTAAGCAACAACGAAATCGAATCGAGAATTGAGAACACGCCGCCGCCATGCAAGTTCAAGTTTATTACGCATACGCCCCATGGCCAGAGAACACCAACCCCCCTCACTCTTTATAGAGAGCGTGAGAACACTGATAGATGAGCGAGAGAGAGAGAAAGACCATCCATCTATCGAAAACAGAGCATGCAGCCAGCCGCCAAGAGAGAGAGAGAACAATTCTAATTTATTGATGTGCTGTGTGCCATGCCAGTCAATGCCATGGCATGCCTATAAATGTAACTCAAACAATTTTCTATCTATTCTACGAGTACGAGTATCTGTATCTATCTATCTAGCTATCTATCTATCTGTCTATGTGGCCATGAAAAGCGGCTGTGGCTGTGGCTATGGCTATGGCTATGGCTGTGGCTGCTGTTGCGTTTTAGCAATTTGCAATTGGTTCAAGATCAGCAGCAGCCACAGCCACACAAGCAGCAGCCACAGCAGTTGCATTGCGTGAACCAAACTTTGAGAAGACCTTGTGACAATTGATTTTGCACTGCCACAAAGACCTGCACCACTTTGGATATTCACTTTTGTGGTCGACTCGCGCCATCGCTCATAATTTATTCTTAGCTTTGCGAGGCCCACAAATTGTTTGGAAAATAACAATAATAATCCATGCAATTAACGAGCGGTAAACGACTAGGAATTACCCCCCACCATAAGTGATTTATTTGTCTTAAAATGGAAAAGTTGAAAGCAGAAAAGTCCATAAAAAGATATGGCAGTAGAAGGGGTTTGGATGGTGGCATAAAAAAGTAATTCTTGGGTCATATTCCTTCTATATTTGTAGGCCTGTATTTGTGAATATATTTTATAGTTTTTCTGATTTCAAATAAGACATTTCGTATACTTAAAATAAACTTTATCGCCACACAAAAGTTTTGTTCGAACAAAACGGATGTGAACGTGCGTCCGTGGTCTGGCGGACATGACGCACAGATAGATGTTCCTTCAGCCGCCTGTTACATGCTGCTGCCACACACACACACACACACACACACACACACACACACACAAAACGCAACATGCACTTGTAACGATACACAGCCAAAGAGAGGAGAGGAGACGTAAGCAGAGAAGACTCATGATGATATAATGGAAAACAATCCATGGCAAGGTCCCATTTTTATCAGTGGCAACTTCTTGAGTCATTTGAGTCGCTGCTTGGCATTGCATATGGCAAAACTCAATTGCTGTTGTTGTTGCAACCGCAATAGCAGCAGCAGCAGCATGATGAGTGCACAATCGAGGCTGCCAAGTTGCTCAATGCTATCTCACTCTCTTGTCTCCTTGTCTCTCTCTCTAGCTCTATCTCCATCTCTATCTATCTCTCTTTGTATCTGCATCTGCATTGCCTTTTCAGTTTTGCTGCAGTTTTCAGGGTCTCCTCTGTGCATCTAAATAAACATCGTTTATAGTATAAATATCTGATGTTTCAGTATGTTATGGTCTACACACACAGTGTTGCTCAATGCCAATGGAATCTGCTACTATATAGATTATGGAAACTATATCACTATCGATCTACGCAAGAAACGGGTTGCCAAACACTTGAGGAGCAACTCATTTCGAGGGGCTATTCACTTTCAAGCGCTGCGGTTCTTGAGAGCAAAGTTTTGCCATAGCCCAAGGCTACACTGCAAAGAAAGTGGGGAGTACTCCATAGCTGGAAGAAAACTAATTTTAGTTGTTGTTTAGATTTTGACCTTCGAAGTTCTGGTGGAGTGTTTGGCTATCGTAGCATTCCTATTCTGTTTCTATCATGCAATTTGTATTGCGCTTATGTGAAATGGTGACCCAACAAAATGGTGACCCATCAAACGAAGTCTCCTTCCAACTCCAACTAAAGTTTCTCTGGGTATTTAGTTCATCAAACCCTTAGCATTCCGATTCTGCATCTCTCCTTCTCTCTTCTTAATAATTATTTGCAGTGTATTGTATGACACAGTGCGGCGCTTAAGGGGCAAAAAAAGTGTGAGAGTGCGAGAGTGCGAGAGTACGGGTATGTCGTACATCAATTTTCATTTACTTATGAAAATTAATAGCATTTTCGCTTAACTTGCGCTCAAGTTTGCTCAGGCTCGGTGGCTCCCCGGCTGGGGGCAAAAGGAGGATTGAAGAGCAGCCTGAAAGCGGTATAAAGAGGACATGAAAGTGGGCTGGAGAGAGAATGAAATGAAATGCGCTGTGCGGTGTGTGCGTGGGCCAGGACCCGTACAACCCATTAATCAGTGGAAATGTTGCCACAAACGGAATTAAATTGCTGCCTGCAGCTGATGGAAAATGTTTTTCTCATATTATTTTTCTTTCCCCCATTCTCTCTTCAACAAATTTCCTTATTTTATTGCTATTATTATTATGATGGAGCGGAGGGGTGGGGGGGTTTTTATTTTATTTTTGCACCGCACTTGACTTGACAATTTCATTAAAAATTTATTAATTATGAAATATACCAATTAGTCATATTTTTTATACGATTCAATTGCATTTTGCACGTGTGTGTGTGTGTGTGTGTGTGTGTGTATGGATCTTTAATTGGTTTGCGCATACGGCAGCAAATTGAATTGGTAATACGAGAGGAGAGGAGTCTATTAAAAATGGCAAAAAATATAGCAAATAATTTATATCGCAGTAGTCGTTGCTGGCAGTCAAAGTTTTTCATATGAATAATCAATTTTTGGGAAATGAGTTGGAAATTCAAATGGAAGCAGCGTATGCTTTATCCCATTTTCCTACAGAAATTGGCTGAAATAAAATCTGTTTTTGGTTTACTTTTTTTTGTCGAGTTGGTACAGTTTTTTATTTGAATAAATCAGAGTGGTGTGGTAAGAGTTTTCAGTGCTTTTTTTTCTATCATATCTGAAATGTTGACCCATCAAACTTGCTGGGCTGAAGTCTCCTTCCAACTCCAACTAAAGTTCCTCTGGGTAATTGGTTCATCAAACACAACTGTTAAACATATATCCATCTCCCTTCAAGCCTCCATTGACTAGTCTGCTTCCATGCAAACTCTTTCCAACCTAAGGTTCGATCAAACCAAGCTGAGGACTATCTCTGCACTCTTCTAGCCCTATTTCATTCCATCCTTTGATTCCCTCTTCCAACCCAACGCATGATCCAACGCAACAACTGCCATCCAACAGCCGAACATCAAACGTGTTGGGAGTGTGTTTCTCTCTCTCTCTCCTACATCCGATCACCATCTCCCAACCACCATCAGCATCGCTGTTGTTGCATTTGCATTTGCAGTTTTTGCTTTGTTTTTGTTGTTGTTGTCCAATGACAATCAAACACATGTGTGCGCGAACTTGACTTTCAATGCAAAACCGAACAAGGCGAAAGCTGCGCTGCCAGCGCCGATGCAGGCTGCGATCAGCAGCAGCAGCAGCAACCTTGACCTGGTTCTTGAAACTGCAATGGCAGCGCTGCAGTCGCAGTCAACGTCGCGTGGCTGCTGCAATCGACACTTGTGCAACATTCAGAGAGAGGCTGACAAACAGGTTTGGTTTTGGTTTTGGCTTTTGCCGGCTGGCTGCCTGCCGCTTGCCGCTTTGCTTTTTGGCCTGTCGCGCATGCGCAAAAATATTCCCAATGCGTACACCGCATTTATGAGCCAAGTGTTTTAATGGTATACCCTTGCAGATGGGGCTATGATGACTATTTGTAGATGTTTGCAACGGAAATAGGAATTATATGAAAGTATACACAGGTTTATAAGTGAGAACAGAATCATTGTTTCAGAGGAAACATCATGATCAAACATGATTAAACATGATCAAACATGATATCTTGCGTTTCGTATGTCATAATTCAAGCCTTTCTTTCTTGTTCATAATAAATTGTTTATGTATGGCCTATTATTGATGGCTTAATGTGGCAATTGGCGATGGTCAACTGGAATTGGTATTGCAATTGGAAATATGGCAAGTGCTCTGCTGCTGCATCGCGACAGGCGACATTGAAAACTTGCGAGCAGCGAACGAAACGGCGAACGAGCGAATGAACAAATGAGCGGTGCCTGACGTCAGCCAGCCAGCCAGCCAGCCAGCCCGCTGTCAGCGTCGTCATCGTTGTCATGGTTGTTGTAAGGAGAAGGTCGAGGTTAATTAAGTTGTCTTTTGCCAGTAACAGCAGCAGCAGCAGCAGCACCAGAGGCAGAGGCAGAGACAGAGACACTGCTAGTGGCAGTGCCAGTGGCAGTTGCAACCTTGTTTGTCGCTGCTGCAGTTGTTGCAATCTTGACATTTTGGCTTAAGCAAGCTGTGCGTGCTCTCTCTCCCTCCCTCGCTCTTTCTTTTTTCCTCTCTCTTTGTTTTTACTCGTTTTTTATGCGCTCTGCGGGTTATGCATTATTAATTGTAACTGCCTGCTCCTTGTGGCCCCATCTCGCGGCATGTCATCCTTCTTGGTCTTTTGCGTCTCTTGCGGTTAATTGTGACATATCCGTGGGCACTCTCTCCCCTTCTCCCTCTCTCTTGTTCCTTAGGGGTCTCTCTGATACACTCCCTCTTTGCCTCTTTGCATCTTTGGGTGACTTGCAATATCTTTTACACAGAAAAGAAAACTTGAGATTTTAAATATCCATAGATTGATATTTTAGTACTGAAAATGTCCGCTTTCGATTAATTTTTAGTCGATTAAATACTTCGAAATATTGATAAAGTTAATGAATTCACACATTCGATTTATTATCGATTAGTTTTTCAGTTTATTTATTATCGATTAGTATTTCAATTGATTAAATTCTTTGAAATATTGATAAAGTTAATCAATTCAGTCTATCGATTTTTTATCGATTACTTTTTCAGTAGGTTTGTTACCAATTCGTTATCGATTCTTTGTTCAATTCATTGAAATATTCATAGGTTCAATCGATGCCATAAATTGCATCTAAATTGCAGTATAGCGATTTATTATCGATTTCAAAACTTCGATTATTCTATCAATTTTATTTTTCCTATTATTCTTTTTTCTTTTATTCTTTTCTATCAAATATTCTTAACTGATTTTCAGTGTATGCCACTCAACTCGCTGCAGCGTGCTGCAGCTTCTATCTCTTTCTAATTCTGCCATCTCGATAGCTCCTTCCGCTTTAATGATGTCGCTCCTTCGCCATGGCAGCATCTCCATTGTTCTCTCACGGTCCGTCCTGTCTAATAGAAGGTTAAATGTAACGTTTACTTCTCCTCCTCCTCCTTCTTATCTCCTTTTGCTCCCCTGCTCTTCTGGTTAATTGCAGCATCTCCCCTTGTGGTTGCCCCTCCTCTTACATCTCCCTGCTGGCACGCTGGATAATTGCTTTTACAATTTTATTAAAATTAAAGTAAACTCTTGCGGTTCTTGGCCTGTTCGTTGTGGCATGACATTTAGTTATACGGAAATTCCATTTCAACCCAGCATCAGCTCCAGCTTCTGCTCCTCACTCCCTCACTTTTATCCTTATCATTCCACTTCTGTCACGTCACTTCAAACATATTTTCTTATTAAATTCCTGCTGGTAAACGAGGGGAATGCCCCACCGCATGCTCCTCTGACCTTATCCCGCATCCTTCTTTCTCGTGCTCCTTTCTGCGACTGACAGACACGCCGACTGGCTGACTGACTGACTGACAGACAGACCGACAGACAGCCGTGCAAATTTAGTTGCAAATTGGTAAAGTGACTGCAGTTGAAAGGCGACAAGTTGTTGCCGAAGGTAAGGTCACACACACACACACACACTGCCCTGCCCTGCCCGGCCCTGCCGAAAGAAATCAATGGGGAAAAGCTATGTAAAAAAGTAAGAATGAAAGCGCGAGAGAGAGAGAGAGAGAGGGTGGTGTGCTGTGAGAGAGAGGGGGATAGGAAGCCATTGAAGGCTAAAGACCGTCATGGTTGGTTGAAAGGGAACAACAGCAGCAGCAATTCGCAGCTGAAAATAGTCAAGGGAGTAGAAAAGTAGCAGCAGGCAGCAGTGGCAGCAGCAGCCGAGGCTTAAGCAGCAGCTGTGACTGCAACAGAGTGTGGTGGGGGCAGGGCCAGCATCTGAGGCAGGCACTAAGAATTCTAAAGAATTGAAAAAGTACAAAAGCGGATTGGGTCTGGCTCCATGGAAATTCTAGCAACTTTTTTACTGGAATTCATTGGTATACAAATTTTTTCCATATTTTTTTGTGCTGTGCTTCGTTCAAATCTTTCAATTGGGGAGGTTATTGAAATGAAAAGGGGACAGGGCGGGAAATAATTTGTGCGCATAAGGCACGGTTCCATCATGGGGAAAATATTCTAATAATAAGCTGGCTATAACCAAATTCCAGAATTAAAGATGTTCCACGAAGATTCGCATTCGTTTATGGCAGTATCGATTACCTATCGATTATTCTGTTTCTAATTTGATAAAATACCCATCACATATATCATTAACTCTTATTAAATAGAAATAAAACATTTATAGATTCATGTACGACTCCACATCAACTTCTCTCATTTCCCATCTTTGTTTTCATCCCAATTTCTAGGGAAATATTATCCACCTTTAATCTCTTGTCTACTCTCATTACCCTACTTTTTTTTTGGTATACGCATAATCCATCTGTTTACTCCTGGCTATTCCCAAAATGATTTGATCAAAGTGGCCGCCACCGAAATGCAAAGAAAAGTGAAACCGAAACTGAAACCGAAACCCAGAAAAAAATAGCCCACAAAATGGGCAACAAGTGAACCAAACTCCAACCCCCAAAAGCCAAAGGGAAAACACCACCCCACCACAAAAAAAAGGAAAAGAAAAACAAACTTTTCCTGCTATTTGCTTAATTAAATGCGCAATGAGTGGGGGCGTGGCGTGGCTCAGCATAATCAACGGAAAAATATAGAAAGCAGAAAGCAGAGGGTGTACTATTTGATTACAAAGCATCAATACGAAGAAGCGGCAGCAAAAGGTGAAAGATAGGGCTAAGAATAATAGAGAATAAAAGCAACAAAAGCCGCAAGAGCCGCAAAAGCAAAATGGCGTAAGAGCCATCAAATTAAAAAGAGGAAAGAGTTGGAATTTCAACAACAAAACAAAACATTAAGAAAAGGAGGAGAAGGAGAGCCACACTATTTCAACAAAGGATTCACCAACAAGAATAACACAAATAACAATACACCAACGATAAACCATTTTTACTCCAACCAAAAGATACCAATCACAACAAAAAGTTCACCAATCAAAAGCCACCAAAGAATAGCAAAACAACAACAACAAAAACAATCAACAAGAATACATCAAAGACAAGACTAAAGAAAAAACGGAATATGATACACCAACAACTAATAGTGCACCAGCAAAAAGTTAAACATCAACACCAACAGAAATACACCAATAATAAAAAAAGTATACCAAAAAAACCCACCAACGAGAGGAATAACACCAAAAGCAATACACCAACAAAAAGTACACCAACAGCAAAATCACAAATAAGAAAACAACACACCAACAAGCAGCAGTACAACAACAACACACCAACCACACACCAGTCGTAGGCTAACCAGACCACCCATAGGAGAAACATTTATAGGTAAATCATTGGGGCAGGGGCTCGACTCAACTGCGGGTCTGTGGGTCTGCGGACTGCGACTAAGCTGTAATTAATGAGCAAGTGGAACATCGTTGAGCTGGGCGTCGAGCAAATTAACCTGAACTGCTGCCAGGGAGAATGCGGGTTGGGGTTGGGGCTGTGCTCAGGGGTCAGGGGTTCAAGTGCAATTAAAGCAACGCCGCATTTTGTCTTGTAATCATCTAACTTTTTCCATTCCCCCTTTTTTTTTTTATTGCTGACGTGCCAAGGAAAGAAGGAAAATGGAAAACCACAAGCAACCGAACCGCAGAAAAACCTGAATGGGTGGGTGGGAATAAAATCATCCTTCTAGGATATGCCAACGAAGGGCGGGGGGCCACTCGGCCAAGGGCCGTGCCTGTGCAGAAAAACTTGTGGAAATGTCAAGGTATTTTCCCAAGGATTGGATAATGCTGGTTTTGATTGGTTAAGCCAAGGCAGAGATTTGATTGGGGTTGAGCTAAGTAATTGGCAATAAGTCAATTCGATTCATAGGAAAACTTAACCAATTGATTGCTGAGACAAATAATTGAGGATTAGGAATCAATCGTATGCAAAATAATTATATGTTAGGCAAATTGTTATCAATTCTGTGTGGGTTAATCAGAGGCTAATCATCAAGCA
Organism: Drosophila athabasca; assembly: GCA_008121215.1. NCBI lineage: Eukaryota > Metazoa > Arthropoda > Insecta > Diptera > Drosophilidae > Drosophila > Drosophila athabasca. Next base: position 1,622,403 of record CM017794.1, read on the forward strand.
GAAATGCTTTCGATTGGTTTTCTAAACATAAACGATTGCCACAATATTTTACCAAAAACGTAAGCCATTTATTGCATTCCCAAATATATTAAAATCTTGTTTTTCTTGGTGATATTTATACATAATCTTAAGCTCTGTTTAAGCTCCCGTTTATCACTTCATCAACAGCTATCTTTTATCAATAATCGATAGCCATATTAAAGTCTCTTTAACTAGAAATCGGTCATCATTTCGCTTCAATGAATCTCAATTAATTTATGGGAAATTCTTGGGTCCAAAACAGATTACAAGACTCCTCCAGTCCTTAACCACAACAACACCCACACATCTGTATCTGTATCTGTGCAATTTCCACTTTTGATTTTGGATTTATGTGTGTACACACCCATCTGTGACCCCGTGACTCCTGCTCCTGCTCCTGCTCCAGCTCATGTCGTGACCTTCAGCTGCCACATCGTTATTTGCAAGTCTTTTGTTCAAGAACTTTCCAGCCCAAGCGCCTACCCGTCTGCCTCCTTGCATCAGACAGCCAGTTAATTATTAAGTAGGATACACAAATTTATGGCAAAGGTATGCCCCCAGGCAATGGCCCACATTCTGTGGCAGGGGCAGGAGTGGAGGCGGGGGGCAGTGTTTGCCGTGTGCGTTGAGGTGTAAACGTGCGGATTAAGTGTCTCAGTGTCTGCTTTGGGCCTAGAAGATGTATATCAATGTCTTTGGGTTTGGGTTTGTAGATGGAGCTTGAAATTTCCTTTCGTTTCGTGGAAAACTTGGCCAATTTGTTGTTGTTGTTATTGTTTTTGTTGTTGTGTTTTTGGTTTTGTTTACGCTTTTCCTTGGCATCTTCTTTTTGTTTGCGAGCATTGAAAAATTGATGAGATTTTGTTTGTTTTCGGTTTTCAGAAGTTAAAGTTTTGTCGACACTTGAACTTTTCTTCTGCTTTGCTTCTTAGCCATAAAGTGGAGAGGAATTTCCGCAGTAGAAAAGGGAAGGAGCAAAAAACAACATGAGAAATGCAAAGAATTTCACTTCTTTTGGGATAGTTTATCTACCGTAGAAAAAACTTACAGCCAAAAGGGAAGAAGGAAAAGCGACAAACTCTGGCAAAAAAGTGTCATAAGAAATGTGCAGGAGGAAGCACATTCATTCAGACACCCAGACATTCAGAGATTCTCATTCATTCATTCATATTCATGCTCCTCACACAACAACAACAACAACAACAACAACAACAACAACAACAACAACAACAACAACAACAACAACAACAACAACAGCTATAGGAGACGAAGGCAAGAGGCCGGACATGAATTTATAACGAAAGTCGGCCTGCCTAAGCCCTTATTGATTGGGAAAGGGAGAGAAAACACACAAAAGGAGGAGTAAGAGAAGGAAAGGAAGATAAAGAGCATGTGATAGCAGAAGGTCCTGGCAATTGGTTGCATTCCATCTCGAGCAATGCACTGCCATGCAGGACATCGAAAAACTTCACTTTTGATTGAGTTTCGTATCGGTTCTGAGAGGTTTATGTATGTCTCTCCCCCAAAGCTCTCCCGATTTGCGGTCTCATTTCTTTTGTGTATTTTTTAATTGAATTTTGTGCCAAAAACAAAAAAAAACACAAACAGGAAAGGAAAAGGAAACCAAATTTTAAACGATGTCAGCAAAAAGGTTTAAAGAGAAAGGGAGGGTTTACGATTTGGATGGACATGCCAGCAAAGGGATATTCCTATAAAGGATATATCATCCAGCACACACACACCCACACAGTGGCATGAATATCAATGAACTGTCATAAAAGCTTCCTGAGAGGAGAGGAGATTGCGAGTGGAAGCAACTGCCAATGGCAAGAGTGACACGTACGCAAACATTTAAGCACCCACACAACAACAACAACAACAGAAACAACAACAGATGCCGGCACACCCACACAACAGATACCACACACAGATACTCGCACTAATACCAAAACTAATACGTAATTCACACTTTGGAACAGGGTCTATAGGGGACCCATAAACGTAGCCTAGAAAATGTTGGACTCCAAATGGGGGTTAAGCCTATGTTTGGACATTTTGTTGGAAAATTCAGCTGAGAAGTGCCAGAATAAGAGATATAGATAAATGTAGAGATAGATATATGTATGATAGATTTATTTCCAAGCAAATCAAAATCTCTAGAAGCATTCAAAAGTAACTGGAAATTCTTCAAGGTTAATATTTGTTTTAAGATATAGAAAAATGATCAATAATGCCTATTTTATTCCATGAAAATATGATATATTAATTATTATAGATTTCTTTACTTAAATAAAAAATTCATTAATTAAATAATTATAAATATTATTTTTAAATTTTTCTTTAATCGCATTTAACAGTTTAATGGTCACCCCTTAAGGGAACCCTTTACGTGCAATTGTATGAAATATTTCATCCTGAAACCTTGAAGATTATACTTTATATTCCAATATAGTAAAAAACGCTTTCTTTAGTTTTAATCTTTAAATTTTACTTCTTTTCCAAACTTTAATTTTTAAGAAAACCCCAAAAACTCTCAATCCCAAATCACACTTTTCTATAGCCAAAAACTTGTACAACTTTTCAGCCAAAAGAAGTCGAACTTTCCCCAACGAAAGAGAAGGGTATATTTCTATGTCTATTTCTATGTCCATCCCCCACTTGCCACACTTACTGCTTGCCACGTCCCTGTCTGAACTTTGGGTCACTTGCGTCCTGCCAATGACATGTGATTTCAACTAATGACAGCTTTTCAGGGGGCGTTTGTCATCACAGACACAAACACCAGACCGGACCGTAGTCCCCCCCTCCCCCTAGGACACCCAAACACCCAGCACACAAATAACAAGCTTAAAATTTAATGAAATTTTCATGTGCAGGCTGGAATTTCCTTTACCGGGCCATAATAATCCACAGAGACAGAGAGAGTGAGTGAAAGAGAGAGATGGGATGATATGGGATAGTGCGTGGGCCTGTAACACATGGCGTATGATTAATGGGGCTGCACTAAAAAGGGATCTAGGATGTGGGATGTAGGATCTGTGGGTTATGGTTTTGAGCCTGTCAATTAGTTCAACTTTTGTCAAATATTCAAAACACACAAAACTTGAAGTTGAAAATTGCTGAAAACTGACACTCGTTAGTGGCTTCGAAATGAAAACACACGCAAACACCCACACACGCACACACACACACACATACAAACGTATTTTCCTTTGAATGAAATTCTCTGTACCTTTTCTTCTGGAAGGTTTCCCCCCCCCCTCCCCGCTTACGGGTGCCAATATGTATTTTTGATTAGCTTCAACTTTTACCCACAGTTCTGCTTTTCCTCTTTCTCATTTTCATTTCCATTTCCCCACATTTTCCATTTGTTGGATTGGGTTTAATTCATGTTTTCTGGGTCGCGCGCCATGCTTTTTACCTGCCCCGCACCGCCCTGCTGCCCCTCACTGCCCTGCCCTGCGCTGCCTTTTGGCTGCCTCGATGGAAAAAATCCCAAATAAAAAGTTTTGCATTTGCATATGTACGATATGTGGCATTCAATTTTTAATGAACTTTTAAGTTGGGTTCATCCCCATATTCCGGAATATATTTGAGTATTTCCATGACTAAAAGAGAGAGAGAGAGAGAGAGCCACTTACCGATATGCAAAGTGAAGCGTTCCTCGTTGGCTCTGAACATGTCAACTGCAATGAAAGGAAGGAACGAATTAATATAAAAATATATGTACATATGTATGTTTATAATGGAACATCATATTAAGAAAATATTATGATTAAATGCTTAAATTAAAATCATTTCTTCGTCTTTAAATTCAATCAACAGCGTTGCTTTGTATTTCAAGTAAAACAATTTGCATTTAAGAAAACTTGTAGGAGTTCTAGACATTTGACAACTTTTAGCATTGTCATGGTAGTATATTTCATGCTATTAATTTCTTAAGCATTCTAATGCTCCTAATATACTAATGAATTTACTATCTATTGAATCCATCAATAAGTTTCTTTAAGTTTCTAAGAATTACAGTATTAACTATGATCCTAATTACTATTTTTTGGAATCCGCAAAGTATTCAGGCTCTTTTAGTAGTAACAACTTGAAGTCAGAATTTCCATGAAATTCATATGGAACCGCCTGAGGCAACAAAGCCGAAACCTGATTGATCCTGAAAACCCATTCGAACATGTTTGATCCCAAAATATTGGTTTGCTATGAACAACGCAACTCAAACATTGCTGCTGAGCGCAGACATCGATATCGAACATGCTCCATCAAACTCAAAGCAGTTCGTTTCCTGGAAGTTCGCTGCACAAATTCCCCATAAACGAAAGGACACATTAGTTTTGAATTTGACAATTCATTTTATGGAATGAAATCCCCCAAAAAGCTATCGAAGTTGCGCATAAATTATAGTTCGAGTGCCCATAATTTATTATGTGTTAAAGGAACTTTTATATCATAATTCAAAATACTTAAGAAAAAAATTCTTTAATATTTTCATTTTTCTTTCGCTTTCCCCACACTCTTGTTTTCTTGATGGTTTTGACCCAACCATGACCCTAAAAAGTATGCTAAATATGTAGACATAAAATATGCATCATTCGCCGCCATTGATGATGCCTGTCCCTGTGTCACTGGGGGGTGACCTGTGTGACCCACTTGACAACTCAATCCAAATTCAAATTGATGCAACATCCAATCATCCATTGCCCCCTCCCCCCCTCCTCCGTTTCGCTCAGCCATCCATCCAACCGTCAGTCAATCAATCAATCAAGCGATCAATTGTGCCTGCGTTTAGTGTTCCAAAGTAGAGCTTGTCAGCACTGAAAGTCTGTATTTGTGAGTATCTGTGTGGGTGCTGAGTGTGTGTGTGTGGGTGTGTGTGGGTGCTGTGTGGGTGCCCCTGTCTGTTTGTGTGGTGTGAAGTGCATCCCACTTAATGCATCAATGAGCAAAACGATACGAGGAGGATGAGGCATGGCTCATGTCATTTTTTGTGTATTATTTTGCTTTAACCTTTGCTCCCTTGTGGCAGACAGGCTTTCCTTTTGACATTAATACGTGTATGCGGGGCTTTTGATGGGGATATCAATGGTAGAGGAGGGGCAGGAGAGGGAGGAGGAGTATCCATTGCACTCTACGAATAAAGGATTGCTCTACTTTTGTCACCTTTCTTGCAATTTAGATAAGGTTTTTATTCTTTTTTTGTGTCTTTTATGCACATCCTCTCTCAGTCCTCTCTTGGTCCTCTCTCGGTCCTTTCGCTGACCTGCCCTGCTGCTGCTGCTGTTGTCTTTTTGGCCATCAAGTCAAGGCAACAAATGCGGCCTTAAGTGTGACCTTTTGTTTCGCTGCTCATTTCGGTTCTTTCATTGCAGCCACCCACCACCCATTCCACCCCCTAAACATCCCATTCTATGCCCTACTGGCTGTACCACTAAGGATAATGGCTTGTCTTGGAATACAATTGCTTGGCCCTGGCCACAGAGCCTGGCCTAATTAGCAGCTTAGAGGAGAGCAGGAGAGGCGGCAGGGACACCAGCAGGAGCCACACACTTGCCACATGGACATTAGGGATAAGCCAGCAGTTGGCATGCATTTATCACGCATACGCCCCGAAAAGGCAGGAAAATAAAATAAAAACCACTTTGTGTGGCAGATAAAAGCGGAAAAGCCAAAGCCAAAGCCAAATGGCCAACACCGAAACCGACTAAAAATGTAATTTTGGCATTAAGCGAGCTTGGCAAACATAAAATTACCTTGATTAGAAACTCAAATGTGGCCCAGGCCCAAATAAAAGGGAGAGACACACAGCATGCGAGGGGGAGGGGGGCGTAGAGTATCGCGGGGGGAGGGTTTGTGCCACGTGGCCATATACATATATCAGGCACGACCTAAGCCTAAAACGACTTTGGCCTCTGCCCCGCCCAGCTTCCCTGTTTTCCATCCATCCCCTAGCCCCATATATCAATGTGTGCTGTGCACCTGTGCCAAAGGGAGGGGAGGGGGTGGCGGGAATAAACCCAAAACCCTGATGAAGGTGGCTGCTGAGCGATGGGAGCGTGGGCTGTGGCAAGCGCCCGTTTACCTTGAGGCGAGAGCGAAGCCGCAATAAAAACCAAGCGTCACACATAGCAAAAAAAAGGGAAGAGAAAAGAAAGGCAACAAAGGGGTGGGGACAGCTGACACAGATCGAAGCGGGGAATACCCTTAAGGCCAAGAAAGAGAGTGAGAGAGGAGATATATCTACACAGATTCATAGTCCTTTTTTTCTGAACATCTTTCTGGAATCATTCATCTGGAATCATCTTCCATGATCCTCTGATGATCTGTGTATATTCTGTTATATATGCAGACCCCAAATGGAGCCTACGAGGTATTCCTATTGCACCTATACTCTACAAACACACACTCTCTCTCTCTCTCTCTCTCTCTCTGTACCCGGCTTCATGCCTGTCTCTCTCTTTCTGCATTTATCCCTCTCTCTGTCTCTGTCACTATTTCTCCCTCCTTCTCTTAGTATCAATTACATGTCACCTCTCTTTCTTTCTCTCTCTCTCTCTCTCTGTCTCCCTCCATTTTTCCCTGCGTGCGTTAGCGTTTAGTTTTTATGTTTGGCCATAACAAACAGCTAAGCAAAGTGGTGGGGATTCCCGCAGACGACACCCCGTCCCGCGCTGCCACCCCCCAGACACAAGCCTAATCAACGAAATTGCTGCAGCCTTTTAGGGGCCTAACCAGAGAGAACGACAGACCGGAACAGGAACAAGAGCGGGGGGGAGGGGGAGACGGCACCACACAGAGACAGTCAGAGAGAGAGAGAGAGAGAGGGGGCGGGTTGGCCGGAAACCGAGTGTGCAACATATGGCAGGCATACAAACATATATAACGTGGATCTGAACACTCTGTTCTCTGTTCACTTCATGTTTTGATTAGACTGGGGGGCGTGGCATGATTGATGAACTATTGAATGACCCAGCGGTACTGGACCGGCTATAAATTCCGCCTTCGGAAGAGCCTACCGCCCCGCCCCTCTCCGGGAGGATGTCACGACCAAAAAAACTTTGAATGAAACGAGTGCTGAAAAGTTTTGCAGCCCTTCCATTCCTTTCCACCCTTTTCGCACCCTGGGAAGCGTAGAGATGGAAGAAGGGTTGAGTTCAAGGAAAGGTATGTAACAGAGAGGGGAAGTCATTTAAGGATTAAGGATACTTCCATAATGAAATCTGTTAACATATTCTTGCTTTGGATATACAGAAATATATATTTTATATTCCGATATTTGTATCTAATGTTGGAGATTCTCAGACCTAGAAATGTTGCAAATAAGTTATACTTCTTTGGTCTCGGAATACCCAAAAGTTTTGTGGTGTTCCTGAAATAAAGGTTATGATATTTGCCATCTACATCTGCATCTACATCTGTACCTTTAGCAGCTTCTAGCAGCCTTTTCCATCATTTCCTTTGTATATCTCTTAAGGTATCCCTTAGTCGAAAAAACCCTGTCCTCTCCACTCATTTCCTTTTTTGTTCGGTGTGAGGAAACAGTCGCGGAATTTGTAAAATTTGCTATGCAACCCCCCAGACGGTAAAGTTTTTCTATCATTTCCGTTTTTGTTCTTGTTGCACAGCTGAAAATGAAGCAACAAGAAGTGCATCTATCTTCACCGTTAAGCAACTTTAAGGTTCAGTTGTAAATGGGGTAAAAACTTGTTCAGGATTCCAAACTAAGGGGCTATCCTGCATACAGACATATGTTTTGTGTGCTCAAGGACCTCCTCAATAGCCACAATCAACAGCCGAACAACATCATCAGAGGGCAGGACAGAGCAACAAACAAAGCACTTGAAGAGCCTCGAAATTTAGCTTTAGCTTTGTCAAGGGACCCTCCCTATACTTATGTGACGCTGTGTGTGTGTGTGTATGTGTTTGTGCTGAGGACATATTCAAAACACGCAACACTTGTCATCAGCAGGCGTCGGCAATCATTCAACATGAGCACACATCAACACATACATACAAGCAGGCACACACAGACATGCCATGCACTGAAGAGAGAGAGCGAAACAATAAACTGGCTACACTGGAAAAAACAATATTATATATCATTATGAAGGCTTGTTGGGTTATTGAATGTCCCCTTAAATAGAGAGAGAATAATTCTCAGAATACCTACAAAAGTAGACTTGAATAGACTCCTATTCCCAGAAGCTAGACAGATTAATGTATCTTATGAATAGTCCTCATCCGTCTACTGTTCTAAGAAATGGAATAAATTCTACAAACAGTGAAATGTATCTTCCTTTCTTTCACTGTCTGAACAAGTGGCAAAGGAAATACTTTTAGTCCTTGGCTTTGAGTTGAGTTCTGCGTCTGCCTGTCCCCCTTTTGGGGACTGTCATCATTAAAGCAGCTTCGTCTATTGCCACTGCCTGAAGGCATTTTAGTCACCATTTAAGGTGCCGCCATCTTGATGGCTTGCAAGCAGCTAACAGCACTGCTTGACGCATGCCTCAATCTCCTTTGATTCTTCCCTCATTCCCTCCTCACGCTTGCCTCTCCTTTCGCCTTTCTCCTGGTGCTGTGCATGTTTACGTCCTAACACCTGCAATGTGACTTTGTTGACAGCTAAACGCGGCAAGGGGTAGGTGGGGGGCACGGCTTACTGGGGGGCTTGAAGAGCTAAGGAGCTGCAGGGTGGCGTAAGGCAAGGTCTGATTGTTATTTATGACATTTATATGTTATATCTGAGTGATTTTCGTCTGGCAAAAGAAACGTTGAATGGAATTGAGTTGTGCTTGAAGCAAACACAGAATTGTTTACTGTTTCTGTCTCTGTTTTTTATATGTACTCATATAGAGGAAGTACAATCAAGTATCCGTATCCGTATTCTCTGTAGCTTTGATTCAAAGCTAAAAATAACTATTTAATTGACGGGAAATAGATTTCAGAGAGAGAATTGTTATACGGAATTGTTTTTCTCTATTAATCGAATATTTTTTAATGCCTTTTGTTACGTGAATATTATTACTTCTTAGAGAAGAAATTTATGAAAGGTTACGATATTTGGAGATAAAAAAGATATTTATATTATTTTTATATACAATAAACCTTAACATTTCAATGCCTGTCAAAGTCGTTGTCCGATTTCCCTGAAATACTGTGGAAAAAGTTAAGTTGCTGTGGATTCTACATAGATCTACATATTTATCTACCTACATATGTAAATATACAGCCAGTGTTGCCACTTTGGTTTCAGTAACAGCAACAGTGCTGCCCATTGGCTGGATAATATTTCCTTCTCAACTGAAGCCTCTCTCTCTTGCCCTCTGCATTAATGAGTGAGCCTTTTATTTCTGACATTTATTATGTTAAATGTAAGCCCTGAAGCTGCCTACCACTTAATGCCCTGCATATAGGAGTCTATGTATATATCATCAATATACCATCGATAGCATCCCCCAGCCACCATCGACATCCACATCGACATCCGTTGAACCATCGATTCGCATCTTAAGCTCTGAGTGTTTGTCATTTCCATTGCCTACCACTTGTGGGGGGGGCCTTGGGTGGGGGCAAAGACAAACAATTGTTTTGAGGTTGATTTCTCAATTGAGAGGCTCCACAGATTTTGTTTGCATTGGTATTGCCTATCACAAGTATCTGTGTATATCTGCATCTGTGTGTATGTCTGTGTGTGTGTGTGCTGCACTTGACTTAATTGAATCTGTGTGATTGACATGTTCCCTCGGCTGCATGCATACATATACACATACACATATACAAATGCGAATGGAATGAGTGCCAGGAATGGTTATAAATCGAAATGAATGAGAGATGATCTCTCTCTCTGGTCAGGCCATACAAGTCGAACTCGTGGCACAGATTTGTCTGTGTCTGTGTGTGTGTGTCCTTTATGCAGCAGTCACAATGTTCATCAATTATCAACTAAAAAGAAGTCCAAGTCCAAGCCAAACAGTGGAGGTCCAAAGGCAAACAGAAAAAGCAATAAATCTAAACAAAAGGCCCAATGGGGTCATGTGCGTCATGGGTGTCCAACGACAGACGAAATGATATAGGAGAAAGGATAACAAGGACATGCCACAGTGCCCCTACCACTGCCAAGTCTTGTTTATGGTGAGATTTCGTATACCTTTAGACTTCCTTTAGGCTCTCTTTAGCCTCCCTTTAGCCTCCCTTTATCCTCCCCTTAGCCTCTCTTTTTGTCGTTTTCAGCCCTGTTCTCAGCCTCCTTCGGTATCCTTTAGGGCTGTTTCTATTTTCTGTTTTAGTATCCCTAAGCCAGTGTCAGGCTTCACCGATTGATTTCAGACGGGCTATACATAAGTATATGTATGTGTAGATATTCCAGTGTTCCTGGTTCTAGTTTTCCTGATTTTCAATTGTGTAAACATTTTCTATAATTTTTCCTGCCCTTCCATTTGTCTTTATGCTGCAGCTGCTGATGTTTTTGTTGTTGTTGTTGTTTGCTGTTTGAGATGACGTCTGCTACAGAATTTTCCATTGCATCGAAAGACAATTGGCCCAGTGGCAGCAGCAGCAGCATTGTAGCAGTGTGGCAGTCGCAAGTCCAAGTCAATTCAAATGAATGCAATTGGCACGGAGAGCAGTCTGCCCCTGCCGCCTGCCCCACTTACACAGCCACCCACTGGGTGGAATATGCTATCTCTCTGATTCGATCAACCTTCTTTTTCTTGGCCAGACTCTGGCCTCTGGCTTCTGCTGCTGCCGCTGCTGGCTTTTGCTTCTGGGGTTCGTTTTTGCAAACAATGCCAAGTGCTGTCAGTGCTATTGATTTGAGTGTGTTTGCCATGTGAACGCCTTTTCCGATCCAACACCCACTTACACCCCCCCTCCCCTCTCACACACCCCCCCCTCTCATTGCTCCTCTCCTCTCTCTCTCTCTCTCGCTCAATATCTATGGCTGTCTTTCGGCTGCGTGTTGCAATCGATGGCAAAGCGCATTGCCTTTACATTGCCTCTGCCACAAGGCTGGAACCTTTTGTCCTCTCTCTCCCCCTTTACGGCCACTCCTCCTCCCCCTCCTTCTCCTCCTCCTGCTGCTCACCCACATGTGACGCTGAACCAAAAACTAAAACTCAGAGAAGAAGAAAAGCAGCAGCAGCAAAACTTTGTTGCCAGAAGCTTGTTTTACTTAAATTGTATTTGTACAGGGCTTCAACTGCATTCCCATCTCCCCTCTCTTGTTCCCCCCCTCTCCATCATCAAACTCTCTTCCCTCCCACAGACAATAAAAAGTGCTAACTTGTAGTTTTTTTTTCTCGTATTATCAGCTATTCTTTTGGCTTTCTGCTATTTGAGTTTAACACAGGCGATGAAAAGTGGAAGAAAGGTTCGAAAAGTGTGAGAATATATACAGATGATGGGTAAAAAGAGAGTGAAGAAAGGCAATGAAAGAAAAGGAGAGATTGGAAAGGAGTAGGAGAAGAGCTCCCTCATATTCCTCTATTTTTTTTCTCTCTTATAATGAAAGATCATTAAAAAGATGCTCTTATCCCTTCTTGCTGAACCACAAAGGATAACCAAATGATCAATGGTCTAAATACAAGCAGAAGTATTTTATTTTGGGAGTATTTTTCGCTCCAAAAAGATATTCCCCAAAATATAATTGAGGCTAAGCCCAACCACAATGCAGAATTTCTCTTAGGCCGCAAATTACAGAAAAAAAAGAAAGAATATTAAAGAAAAATAAATAATAAAATCAAGCAATGAGTAATGCAAATAGAGAGAGAGAGAGAGAAAAGAAAACAGAAAACAGAAGCAATAATTGTTCAAGGATTGCAATGACAAAAGCAACAAAAACAACAGAAAAGTACAGTGCCAGACAGACAACAGCAATAAAAGCCTTAACAAAAACAGCAAAAACCAAAAACCAAAAAGCAAGAACAAAAAAGCAACAACAACAAAAACTGCAATTACAACAACAAATGAAATGGCAAAAGTAAAAAGGGGGGAAAAAATAAAGCAGAAAAGATAAAGATAAAAACAGTACCTTGGCCCAGTATTGAAAAGCGCCTATAAAACACCTCAGTCACCCTCTCTCCCCCCCCTCTCCCTCTGTCTCTCTCTCTGTGTGTCTCTCTGCTTTTTGCTCATTCTCTGTCTGTCTGTCTGTCTGTGTGGGTGTGTCTCTTGGCTGTAGATACATTGGCTATAGATACAGATACACAAGTAGCAAGTATTTCGAGCGCATTGAGGGAGGACCCCACACTGGCTGGCTGCAGCACCGAATAATAAGGCAACAATAAATGTCACTGCACACACACACACACACACCTTCCCTCCCCCACCCCCTCTGATTACCTCCTTTCCTGCCAAGTGCATTCGAAGACGTGACCAAGACGTCAAAAAAAAAAATAGAGAAAAAGATACTTTGACTTTCGTTACATTTCATTTCAGTTCTCGTCTTGCAACGTGTCGTATGCTTAATATGGCACAAGCATACAACTGAAGAGGCAGTGCCCAAGAGAGGGGTGGGGGGGTTGTGGGTTTCGGGAGGGGTGGCCACTGTACTGGTGGACTTATCAGTGACAAAGTTTGCCCAAGTCAAGCACTCGACATATTTGTCCACCAAAGATTGGAGGAGGCGACACGGCACACACACACACACACACACACACACACACACACACACACAGACACACGGCCACAGAAACACTGCAAAAATAATCACAAAGAAAAAAGCTATCTTTGAGGACCGAAACTTAAGATACTTTGAGGGAACTAAAGATACATGCAGTATATGCCAAAGATTTTGTTAAAAATATTTAAACATTTTTTGCATTTAAATTACTTGGCGAAATCTGGCGAAACCTGGCAAAAAGTTCCAATAAATGAAAGGAATCATTCAAATCAAAGGGTAAGGCTATCATGGTTATATCCTGGCCATATCCTGATATCCTCTTCTGCCTGGCAAAATCATCATACCCCTTCGCTTTTCGCATACCCTGTTGAAAAAGCAAAAACTTGGCCAACCTCAATGAGGTTGCTGTTGCTGTTGTTGTTGTTCTTGCTGTTGCATGGTGTCTGATAAGAACACACACAGATACACACATACACATACACACACACACCTATGGCTGAGGCTCTGGCCGTATGTCTGTGTGCAAAATTGGCCAAGAGTCATAAAAGGCAAACTCAATTTGCTGTTGATCACGTTTTTCTTTTAACAATTTCCAGACCCACCCCCCCCCGCCCAAAAACCCGAATCCACCCTCTCAACCCCTCGCTGGAACTATTTGCAACAAAGAAAATCTTTTTATTACCAAAGAAGTAGAACACACACAAGAACATACAATACATACATACATATGTACAAGGAATACAATTAAAATTATTTATTAGCAAGTGCCAGAAGATATGGTAGATACTATATTATGTGTAGTAAGAGCAGGAACAAAAGGAAAGACTAAGGGGATACCCTGCAAAGAAAGACTTGCATGTGAAGTCCTTGGAACTGAGTGCTATAAATAGATTGGAGAATATAGAAGGTAGATATATATAGCTAAACAGATATAGAGAAGATAGAGACACAAATAGAAGATAGCAGATAGCAGGTACCTCCTGGTGGAGTGCAGTATAAGATAATCCAAGATATTCATGAGAATGAGAGCCTCTCGTCTGCTGCCTAATTACCACAGGAAGAGCTTCAACCAACCAAAGTGCCTGCCACAAACCTAAGAAATCCAAAGAAAGTCCTCTAGCAAAAACTAAACCTCTACAGGGTACCCAAATTGGCCCAAAACATTGGCCAAAAAGCAGCAGCAGCAGCAGCCAGCCAGCAGAGGAGGAGGCACAGCCCACAGAATCAGCAGAATCGGAGGCTGGCTACATTTGGCCATGTCTTTTTGGCCACTTGCCAACCATAACAGAAGAAGCGGCAGCGGCAGTGGCAGCGGCAGTGGCAGCGGCATAACAGTGGTGGTTGGGCGGCAGGCGGCTGGCCTACAACAATGCGGCTGGCGACCAACATTTTCGTTTTTTTCTTTTTGGTTGCCTTTTTGGCCCAAAAGCTTATTTATGTGCGTTGCCTGCACAAAAATATGGCGCAGCAAATATTATATTTCTTGGATACATTTTACCCCCGGCCCCTTACCTCCCCCCTCCCCAACTATTCTCCTCTCTAAGCTAATTGGCCGACAACTTGGGTGAATTCTCTGCATTGCATTCTGTTGCATATTTAACGAATATTTACCACATATATATTTTGTGAGTGGCAAGTGGGAATCCCCGGACTTTGTAGTTGCCGCAATTTATTTGTCAATATTTCAATATTTTGTTCAAGTTTTCTTTCGTTTTCCATAATTTATTGGCCATAATTATGGGCCAGACATTTTCTGCGGCAAACCGAATGTTTTATTGATAAGAAAATTCGTTTTTATTGTCATTATTTATGAAGGAAAAATATGGAAAACTTCACTTAGGGGCTGATCAATGTATTTGGTTATTAAAAGTTGTAAGGAATGGAAATGTATGTAGTTTTATTTATTTCTAAAACTCTAAGAGAAATAAACTCTAGAAATATGAATGCCCTTTATTTGAAGAGGAAGATCGACATATTTCTAGGGGTCTGTGTTTTATCATCATTTCATTTTCATTATAATCAAGAATATCTTCTATCTTCTTTCTCTTCAGAGTTCAGGAAAATCCCATTTAAATTTGCTGCCAAGTCCCGATTAAATCATTGCTTAAATGTAGTCCAATCTTTTGGATGCTGCTGCTGTTTCCAGCTGTTATTTCCTTTGCTGAAAGCTGTACAGTATTTCTTATCAATCAAGAACCAGAAGGCAACCCAAGACGAAGCAAAAGCAAAAGCCGAGAAGCCGAGAATAAATTGTGGAACTGAAAGTACGGTTAAGGCACACTTCATAATATTTCGGCAAACACTGAGCAGAGAATGCAGTGATAAAGACTTCACCGTGTCAGTGAACTCTCTCCATTCCCTGCGCTCTCTTATCAACGTTGTTCACTTTGCCAAAAAAAGAAGGAAACATATGTATCTGTATCTGTGTCTGGACATTAGTTGAGCAACAATTGAAGCAGCACAAAAAATGATTGACAAATCGTGGGAAACAACAGCAAGTCTGATTGATGTACGGCAAAGTATTTGTATCTATATCTAAGGAGGAAGGGCACAAGTTCGTTTACCTATTGCACGCGTAAGTATCTCTATCTATACTTTTTTTTGGTGGGGGAGGGGAAGGTAAACGATCTGATGTGAATAAACCCATTTCTCTGAGATGCACTCTCAAGGGGTTCTACCGTTCCACCCATCATTTACGTTGATGTATTACCCACAGAGACACAGAGAGAGACAGAGACAGAACGAAAGAGAGAGAGAGACAGAGACAGAGAGAGAGACGGAGTGACGTCTCCAAAAACAGATTTGCTAATTAAATATCATACGTATATGTGCATCTTCAAAAAATTAATTAAGGAATTGTCACATCAATCAGGCTACAAATTATGGCTGCAGCTCTCTCCCTCTCTCCCCCTCTCTACCTCTCTCTTTCTCTGTGTTTTACAAAGGAATTTTTAAATAAACAAATAAAATGCAGAAAATAGATTTATGTCCCCCGAGCCCGAGTGCAGTGAAATTTATGACAGATGTTAAAAAAATGTCAGCATTTTCTGAAGCTCTTTTTTATGGCACTTTTTTTTATGAATGAGAAGTGGGAAGGGAGTGGGAGAGGGAGCGCAATCGGGATCGACAGCGACTGTCCATATCCATGGCCCTGGCTGACAGACAGGACAGTTCTACAAGTCGTCAGCCGCGTACTTAAGAAAGAAAAATCCCCCTCAAAGAAAAATCAGAAAATAGGAAAAACACTTGCTGTTTTCTTTTTCTTTTCTTTTTTGTTTTTGCTTTGTTTTTATTCTTTTGTTTGGTTGATGATCCTTGGGTCTTCCGGTAATGAGATATCCACTAGAGGAGCACTTTGTTTACACTTCTATATAAACGAGATACATATATACATACATATATATACAAATCTGTTCTTATATTGAATTCAAATTATTCTTTTGATTTTTGTTTTTATTTTTTATTCCAGGTGTTTCGTGTTGGGCTGCAATTCTTTTCGATTTTCCTGGAAATTCTTGACTTCTTGAGGGATTACCTATCCAAAACTATTGCCAGTTGTCTGATTATAGATTTCCATTAAATCGGTATACGGACTGAGTGAAACTTCTAGCAAAAAGACAGGTTCTAATGTCGACTTCCGCACACTTGTACCCACCTTTTATAAAGTTTATATCCCGTTTTCGTAGGCATCTGGTTCTTCACTATATTTATATAGATTTCATTCGTTTGGATATTCCAAATGGGGATCTCCCGTATCCCGTGTTGTGTTGAAGTATTCCAAAATGCAAAAAGTTTCCGCGGATAATCCAAGAGTTTTTTTCTGTTTCAACACTTTTCACTTTTCTTCTTCGTTTATTTCTGCTTTACGAAAATTGTTATAAAAATGCACGCAAATTTCTGGAAAATGCACAAAATCGTAAAAATTTTACTTCACTTTTATTTTGAAAAATTCTTAAGTATAGAATCTTCTTGCCACAAATTTGTTTGTCCCTTAAATCAGGAATTAGCCCAATTTTTTGTTTGGGGGAAAATTACAAAAAATTTTGTTGTTACAATAATTTTATGTATTTTTGTTTTGTTGGTTTTCCACTACACCTTTGACACTTTCTGTTGGCCTTTTCTTTCTGTTAGAATATTTATATATTCCATAATTTTAGTTACAGTTTTTTGTTGTTGTTGTTGGGTGTAAAAATGTATTAGCAAATTTTTTTGATTTAGTTGCTATTTTAGTAACTATTTTAAGAACTCTTTTTCACACTTTGTTGGAAAATGCCGCCACCACACACGCGTTTTTCTTTAAGGTTTTTCCTTTTTTTCTTTGACACTTTGTTTTGTTTTGTTTTTTTTCTTGGCACTTTTCGAAGTTTTTACCCTTTTGGTTTTTATTTCGGAAAACTCGTCGGCATTTTCTCTGTATATTTTGTAGTTGTTGTGTTTGCTCGATTTTTCTCTTATTTCTGTTATTTTATTCTGTGTCTATTTTTAGCGGTAAAAATATTCTGCGGTCAGCATTTTAAAAATAAACAAAAGAGAAGGAAAGAGAAGAGATGCCGTTGCACTTATGCTGCTACTGCTCGTGGGACGACGTTAGATGTTGTATGTTGGATGCTGCTTGTTGTCCGCGAAGAACCGCATGCGCTGCCTGCTGATAATGAAGACAGCAATAGCAATAGCAACAGAGCGACAAAGAGCGAGGGAGAGGCGGGGGCAGAGCGAGCGACAGCGATAACGATTTGTGTGTGTTTCTTTTTTTTCGACTGAATTTGATTACGTTTCACACTTCACTTCTGTTTCGATTTTGAGTTGTGTGTTCAATTACAAGTGTTCTTCGGCAGCTTCTTCGGCTGCTGTTGCAGTTGTCCAATTACCCGCTCCGGCGTTCTAGTCACTTCGATGAACATCTTGTAACTATTTTCGAAAAGCGCACGAACGCAACTGCAGAGCAGAGTCCGACCAGCAGCAGAGACAGCAACAGCAGCAGCAGCAGCAACAGCAGCAGAAGCAGCAGCAGAGACCCAACAAACGAAACCGAAACCGAAAGCAGAGACCAAGAACAAACACCACAAAAGAGAGCCCCCACCAGCAGACAGACAGAGCGCCAACGAGTTGGGGGAGCACAAGAGAGCGTGAGCGTGTGTGTGTGTGTGTGTGTGTGCACGAGTGTCCAAGAGCGAGAGAGTTTCACTGTTGTATGCGATTCCAAACAAACCTCTTAAGAGAGCCGCGCGATGGAGAGCATTTCTGCCTGTCCGTTAAAGAAAAAACGAAGCGTAGCATCCGCGGTGCTGCGTTCGTGTTGGCTCTTGAAGAACTGAAGCACAGTCGTCGCAGCGCCAACCAGCCAGCCAGCAGCCACCAGCCGACTAGCAGCCAGCAACTGGCCCGAAGCCCACACTCTGTAACACGAGCGAAGCTTCGTGCGCGCGGGCGAAGAGCAGCAGCCAGCAGCACAAAAAGACGATTACTTAAGCACTGACTAACTAGCAGAGTGTGAGGGGGAGACAAAGAGAGCAGCAGCAGCAGCAGCAGAGTGAGAGAGCGTCAAGCCAAAGCCAAGCCCCACATTTCTGGCTGCTGGCTGCAGTTGTTACTACTGTCACTGCTGTTAGCCCCACCAACAGAGCAATGTTAACACTTGTTTTTTTTGTACGCTGGCGGTGGATGGGGGAGACCCCAGAAATTTTGACCAGATGTTTGCAAAGCAGATGCTTTTTCGAACCCAAAAATGTGTATTTATGGTAGATCAACAGCAGGAGAAAAGTTGAATCAAGTTGTAGATCCAAAATTATGAGAGATCGCATCAGTGTATTATGGGTACTCTTGTACATATTCCACTTGAAGAGTATCCAGCTGTCGGCAGCCTGTTTACTGAGTTTTCCTATCAAGAAGCCATATGCTAGCAGATTTCATGGCTAAATGACCAATCTAATTGTCCAAAAGAAGCCGCACAACTAATAATAATAATAATCAGAAGGAAAAAGAGGAAGCCCAAATAGAGGACTGCAAAAGCAATCCATTATCAAAAAGTTTTCCTTTCGGATCTGCTCATTAAAGTCCAGGAACTTATTGGTACAACAATGGACCGTAAGTACAATAAGCGCTTATTAAATGCCTTGAATGCGAATCAACTTTCAGCTAAATGGAAACTGGGGGGGGGAACGGGATGCCAACGCGGAAAAACAATGAAAATGCCATGGCCGGAAATTCACGCAACGGAAGAGGAGAGTGGGAGAGGGAAACGAAAAGGAGACTTCGGAGGAAAAACAGCAGCAGCAGCGGCAAGACGACGCTGCCAATGCCACTTGGGAACGTCAGTCACCCACAAGATTTTCTCGAGTCACCAGCCTGCAGCCACCCCCCAATGATAAATCCTATTCCCAGTTCCCAGCTTCCCCCATCAGGCTATACAATCTTCACCAGCTGCTACTCCATGAGGTCGCTGTTCGCTCTGCATCCTTCTTTTCTACTCTTTGGCTACTGTTCTAGCTCCTTGGGGTTTGGATACCCTACAAAGATGGGGTGTTATAGTTATGAGGATACGTTTGTCACGCTTGAGGGGAAACATTCCAGAACCTAAAAGTATTCATAGAAATGTATCAACGGGTATTTGTATAGGCGTTACTCGAATTTCGTCTTTATACTATGTTTCACTGCCCCTTTTCGGGTAACCCTCCTCACTAGTCTGCCCCCCCTCCCTCTACTGTGAGTCCACCCATTCATCTTTTTTGATATCCAAAAATTTTGCATGCCATGGCAAAAACAAAGGCAGCGCAAAATGTTTGCCCGCCTGGGAACAGAAAAGACTTGAAGAAGTACGGGCCAGAGAGCCAGAGAGAGCCAGGGAGAACCAGGGAGAACGCTGGAAAGGAATGAGCAATAGAATACAGAAGGGGGGCGGGGTGGGGGCGAAACGGGAGCGAAAAGAAAGAGGAAGCCTGATTGGGTTTCCATTGAAAAGCTGCTTGCCAACTTTATGTTTTGGCCGCAGGAATTACCCAAAAACTTGATGCCTGTCATTCTATAGAATGCGCTCTTAAGAATTTTTGGGTGGTTAAGAATTTGCAAATACCTTTAAATCCAAGACAGAGCGAGAGAGAGAGGGAGGGAGAGAGAGAGGGGGAGTTCAAAACTGATATTCCTGTGCATAAATCAAAGGCAACCAATCTACGGGGTCTGGAGAACTCGGTCTGGATTGATTAATGAGATGCGCAGCACTTAGCACGTGCTCTCAGTCCGTCCGGGGACATTGGGGAGTCACTCCGTCAGTCAGGTACAAGGACATGGACACAGAAACGGATACGGAGATACGGAGACACGGAGATGGTGACACGAGCGCACAGGCACAGGCACAGGAGATTCCTTGGACAGAGTTCCCCAAAAAGTTATTTATGACCTCCGGGCGAATGCAATTTGTTGTGGTCAACAAATCGCTACACAAATTTCTGTTCTGTTGTGTCTCTTAGCTTGTTTTTTGGCACAAAAATGAGCAAGATCATTAGAGATGTTATGGTGGGGGTGGGGTACGCTCGAGGATTGGGGAATTGGGAATTGAGGATGGGTAGAATGAGACAAAAGTTTATTAGTCACGTTCGAGGAATGCGAATGGCCATCGCCAAGGTGAGGCTCCCAAAAAACATACAAATTCGTATCAAAAAGTATCCAAAGACTCTCTGCTCTCTGCTAAAAGCGGCCAAAGAAATGAGCTTAAGCCAAATGGCGTTAATCCATGAATTATTGCCTAAAAGCATGCCAAAGCGCATTAAAGTCGAGAGGTGACAGCGCGAAGAAGGCGACACTGGACTGGAGGAGGAGGAGGAGGAGGCCAGATCAGGCAGGTAGCCAAAGGACAAGCCAGCAGACAAGATATCAATTGTATTAGACGAAAAACAAGAGGTGCGGAATACCCTCTTCGAGGGCTCAGATTTTCAGCAGAGCTCATCGAATAAGTAATACTTGTGTACTGGTTATAATGGAGGTGGAATTTTAAAGGTTTCTACTTAAATATTTAAAGAATCTATGAAAGAACAGACAAGTTTGGATGGTATAATAAAGGATGAGTAGAATGAAATATGAATATTATTTTCTTGTAGAGGTTGTAAAGTAAAAGTAGAACATATTCCCCAATGAATGATCTAAAAACTGAAATGTATTCTGGGTCACAAATACCCACAAAAAACGACAATACCCTCGCAACTCGCAAAATGTCTCCACGGAGCATTACTAATGCCCATGAAAGTGCCAATGGAGAACATGAAACATACATTTTGATTTTTTAGCTTCAAAAAAACAGCAAAACACCCAAAAAAAGACAGAAAAACGACAAAAATATTGACCGCAAAAAAATAAATAAAAAGCACCCAAAAATAAAAAAAATAAAAAGGGGTAAAGTGAAGCCCAGTTTTGGACCGCACCCATGAGGAGCGAGCTCCAATCAGCCCATACCTCTGTAGCCCCCAAAACGAATACCCCTCTATGGCACCTCTATATCTACCCCTCTATCCCCCTTCATACCCTTCTATCCTCTATATTTCGCTTTCTGCATTTGTCACAACTTTAAAGTTGTATATTTTTGTTTTATTTTTTTTGCCTGTCTGCTTTTGTTGTAGTATTTCTGTTGTTTTTATGAGTATTGACATTATAATCAACGCCGTTTTCAATTTCAGCAAAACCCTCTCCTTCCACAGAAAGTTGCATCCTTGCCGCCCCTAACCTCTAAGCCCTGAGGGGGAGAAGAAAAAACTTATTTTTGCTTTTGAGTTGTTCATTTTTTTTCGGGTTTCTTTTACAGTGCTTTTAGAGGGTATGTCATTGGAGAGGGTATACAGCTTTTGATAGGATGTTTGCTGCGGTGAAAAGAATGAAATTTGTATAAGGGGAGGACAGTCTTCACAATGGAATTAAGGAACTTTGTTTATATGAAAATTAGTCCATGAGTTTAGCGACTTGAACTTTTTATTTACCTTATTTTATTAAGATTGGAAAACCATCTGTTTCTACGCATATGTCAACAAATGTATATAGATTTTAATAGTTCAAATCACTACAAAATAACTGACTTTATAGATAAACAAGTACTTTTGGGTATATATGTATCATCCATAGTTGCCATAAAAAGGATAAACCCAAAGGGTATCTAAATATTCTTCACCATTATACGAATCTCTCCTTCCTTTTACTCCTTTTTTCTTTTGGCTCCTTTTTTTCCACTTTTCGTTTGGAAAAAAATATGTAAATTATTGCTCTGTGTCCGTGTGTATCTGTGTCCCTTCATAGCTCTCTGTGTGAGTGTGCACCTTTATGAATATCTGTGCGTGTGCATGTGTGCGCCATGCCTTTATGAATATCTGTGTGTGTGGCATGCGTCAGTCACCTGTGGTATTTCAGCATCTCTTTTTTTCCCCTTTTTTTTTGGCTGGATAGTCTCGTTTTTATTGGCTGCCTCCCCGCATGACCCCTGCCGGCTCTCTCTGAAAGATAGTTTTGGACTTTTGGAGCGCTGCTGGCCACCAAATCCCCAAAGGAATTTCGATTTGAGAAGTATTCCATTTCAGGTACTCAAGGGCCACCCTGTGGGGTGGGGTGGGGTGGGGCGGTGTGTGGACGGATGGGTGTGGAGTTATGGATACACTTAACGGTTCCAATAGCAATAAAAACCATAAAATGGAAAAGTATGAAAGCGCCTTAAGACTTTTGAAGCGACCGAAACTTTTTTTCGAAGTTGAATTTACAGTTGGATATGTTTTTGAGGCAAGATATTTGTGCCATTTTGGTCGCAAATGGGGTCATAAATAAATATTTTTTAATAAAGATTTTTCCTACCAAGTAAAGAGGTTTTAAATATTACCAAGTAAAGAGGTTTTAAATATTACTTTTATGTAAAGAAAACACATTTTTATTAAGCCTTCATCCACATAATCATTCCCTCAAATACTCTAAAAACTAACTTAAAAAATCCAAACCCAACACATCCTTAACATTTTTAATCTGCCTTAAACCCAAATGTCCCCAAATTGCTTCCTTCCACTCTTTATCAATCCCTGAACATCCCTTTCAACCAAACAACTTCCGTCCGCCCTTGCCACATCCATCCATCCATTTCCTTCCCTGTGTAATCCCAGGCACATCCTCATTGATCTCTGGCGGAAGCTGACAATTAGCTTTAAACTGTTTCCCCCTACGACCTAAACCAATATTGAACCATTGTCCATATCTGACAATCATTTTGATTTATGGTGCACCCTGCCACTCCCCCCCGGCCCCCTGTCCACATTGCAGAGAACTGCACTTGAGTAAATATTTTTCAGTGGCCCCATATTCAATTTCAAATACCTCAAGCCCAGGGCCAGTTCCCCTCCCTCCTATTATCGACAATCATTTGTTGAGGGCGTTATGGTGTTGAGGGGGGAACGAGAGAGAGAGAGGGAGAGAGAGTGAAAGACAGTAAGTAAGTTGACCTTTTGGGGCAAAAGCAAACAATGACAATGAACCATGTGAAAGACAAACCGAAAACCGAAGCCACCAAAGCCAGAAATCCACAACCAAATCAAAATTTAAACAAGAAAGAAAGAAATGTTTGATTGGGGAAACGAAGCTTTGGATACCCTTTTAAATGGATAGGTTTTATGACGAATATATATATGATAGGTGATGATTAGAAGATAAAGTAATCCAATCTCTTCTAATAGATAAAGAAGTGTAAACGCTGAGGCTTAGCAAAACATATATAATAAATATTAACAAATATCTGTTAATACCTTATATACATACGTAGGGTTTCAAATGCTTTCCTTCTCTGTATTCAAGCAACTCTTAAACATCATAATCTCTACTTCTGCTAGTGTATAATGAACTAACTTCTGATTATTGACATCTAATGCACACACATTTGACTCAAACATGAACTTGGACTTTGCTCTGTTTGGTTTCTGTGTTCTGGATTCCTGTTGACAGATGATGGAATGGACTGGACTGAGATCCAGCTAAGCATTTAATATGAACCCAACCAGACACAAACGACACCTTCTTCGGCGGCTCCTCTATCTGTATCTCTATCTCTATCTGTCTCTGTCTCTATCTTTATCTGTGTGTTTGTTTGGCTGTGAAATTCGATGCTGGACACAAACATTTTTTCGCTGCATTCAACACTCGCCTCTGATGATGGGCGGCAGATTGCAGTGCCCCCAGCTCCTGCGAAAGACAGAACTTGAGACTGGAGACGGAGTCTCTGGTAATTCTATATTTGAAGCTGAAAAATATGTTGAAAGAAGTGTAGGGTAGGATTTGTTTGAATTAAAGAAAAAAAACCAAATGGCAAGTGTTATTGGTAGTTTTTGGAAGTAATTTAAGGAGCCAAATGAAGGTAGAGGCAGCGGAATGGGGAAACATTTATGGATCTGTGTGATAGACTTAAAAAAACGTATCTACTCGTACTCTTTTTTATGGGAATTAAACTGGCACTGGTATAAGTACAGGTAATCTGGCATAGGGGGGTTTTCTTTTGAGGTTTTTCTCGAGAATGTATCTAATTAAACTATTTATATATCCCATCTTTCCATACCCGATTGTCTCCCCTCTCTACCCTGCCTAGTACATCTTCCCAGCCATATAACAAACGATTTGAGCAATCGTTACAAAACTTTTCCATTGTCTTAGATTTCAAGTGTAATGTCTGTGTACTTCCCCCCGTTCCAGCCACCCACAACCGCCCTCCCCCCCCATTCCCTCCCCTTCTGTCTAACTACTTAAATATTTCCCACTCTAAGATTTGTTGCTGTTGTCTGGGTCGCAGTCTATGGATAGCTCTACGAGTATTACGTTTTATTGGCCGCCTTCAGGGCCCCCGTGCGTTCGTGTCCGGCAATTAGTCTGCGCGCATGCGTCGCCAGCTTCATTGTCAACTCGGGTTTTGGCTTGTCCGCCAATTGTCGTCAGACCCTTGTCCGTCCCTTGCCCGCTCGTCCGTCTGCTGCTGCTTCTGCTTCTGTTTTGTTTTTTGTTTGTTTCGCTTGTCGCTTTTCCCATATTCAAAGTATCGGGCGTAGTAAAATGTTAATTAAATTCAATTAAAATGCGCCGCCAGTCTTCGACAGAAACGCTATTCACATTTCAAGGTTAATTTGACAGGCCGCCTTAAAACACTTTGAAGAAGTGCCAAACTTTAGCTGCCTCCGAGACCTGGAGGGGCCCGGGGGGAAGGGGAAGGGGGAACCCCTTAGCTATGGGTTTGTGTGTGACCAACTGCAAAGTTCATGTGTTTATAGGTTCCGCAACATTTGATTTATTTTATTATCTATTATCGGTATCTATTGTAGCCATGGGTTAGGGTTCGTTCAAGGCTGATCGAGGTAGAGTACTTGTAAAGTACATATATACATACATATATGTATGTATGTACATATGTATTTGTGGGACACTTTTAGTACCACAGAAACCGTCCACTTAATGAAGTGACATCTGTGGTATACTCGTAAAAACAAAAGAATTTGGGGATGAACAGAATAAATGCGATATTCAAGAGTCAATGCTTGCTTTAAATACCCTTTCAAGGCCAATGTTATAAGAGGTATACTTATGATCCATATTTACAGTGGTTCTATTTCTATGAAGTGTATATTGATTGTAAAGAATATCCTTTGGAGGAAATGGTTCCTATATTAGTTATGGCACTACAGGAAACATCTGAGCGAACAGTTTCATTGAGCATTGATATTAATACCATTGATCCTCCGTAATTGTACAAAATAAATATACATATCTAGGTATTTTATTTCATATATGTATGTATGTATGTAAATGTATTTATTTTATTATTTTAAATAAATATTTTTCTTTTCTTTAAATATTTTTACTAGTATTATTTGTTCCTGTATATTAAGGCTTTTAATAGTGTTCGGGGCAGATCCCCAAATAGCCAAATAGCAGCTATTTACTGGCCTTCAGCCGTATATTTCCATGGTTACATATTGCTGTTTTTTCTATGCAGGTTTAATCTTGTTCAATCTTGCACTTGCTTGCCCTGCTAAGCGCTCTCTCGAAGCTCGCTCTTCGTTTCCTGTGTTCTATCCTCGACTTTTTCAGTCAATCGGTCTTTTAGTGACTCTCTCTATGCGAGCATCACTTGGCTCTCTCATTGTGCCATGTTCGGTAATAGAGCGTCTCACGAACACCTTAACGTAAATGCCTCAACAGAAAACCGAAACGAAAAGAAACGAAGTGCATACTATTTTACGGTTGTTTTCGCGAGGCAGAGCGTAAGCAGAACAAACGGTTCACAGTTATTTCCGAGCTATGGTTCTATGTTTATCTCTCTTTGCCGATGCGCTCAGCGATCGGAGAGGCAATGCAGCAATGTAAAGGGCAAGCAAGAGCCACTCGGAGATAAAAACCACCAATAAAGTAATATACTTGTGTGGATTGTTGATGGTTAAACCCACCAAAGAAATACATATAAATACTCCAAAATATTCCTTAGCAGAATACCCATCAAATGGGCTTTTATATGTCTGTTCTTTATATATATTTTTATTTATTATGCCTATTTCCACTCGAAAATCGCATTAACCCGTCTTGCAGGAAGTGTATCCTGAAATTAGCTTTCCCGCCGTCGCAGAACGGAAAAGAGAGCAAAACAACAGAATTAATAATAAATATACTAAAAACCGCATTAAGCCGAAACCGAATTGTAATAAAAATTATTTAGCTCGCCACAAATTGTGGGTCCATAGCCCCCTAACAGTCGTTTCTCTCTCCGATCCGCCACCCGCAGACCAGTGGCCACCGCCCCCTGCTGCTGCCGCGTCAGCTGCCACTTAATGACTGAATGAATGGCCAACACGTTGCCACAAGGGGGGAGGGGGCGGGTGGGTTGAGTGGCTGGGTTCGGCTAACAAAGCATTTAATGTTTTTATTTGCGGGCGGCAGAACCTGAAAGTGGCAGGCAGCAGCTTGTTCCTGCTCCTCTTTAGTGGGGCTTTGCGGCAGGACTCGTGACAAAATGGTAGGGATAGCGGTGCAGGGGGAGGGGAGAGAGCGGAAGCCCAGCGGGGACAGTCCGTGCAACATGTTGTTGTGCGGCAAATGCTTTAAGCTGTATTTTCTGCTAGAATTTAATGAGGGAAATGTGTGTTTTGCACGGCTCAGGGAGATTAATTAGCTCAGGATTTGCAATGATTCCCAGGATCAGAGTTGGGGATTTTAGGGGCTTACGAAATCGAAAATTAGTTTCCACAATTAATGATAAATGTTTTTCGATTGCTATTTCCGAAGGTTTCATAGTAAGTATTTGATTGGATTAGACAAAAAAGACCCCCCTCTGGGGATCAATGAGTAAGTCCCAAAATCGCTTTTACTTCCAAGAAGTCCTTGGACCTATAGTCCTATCTTACGGAAACTTTAAAAATTATATACTGCAATCTATATCCAGATTTTGTTTCTCTCTATACCGACCATGACCTCTCTTTAGGATCGCTGCAAACAGATTTATACACATGGAATATTCTAAAGAACACTTTCAGCTTCAGGCTGATTAACTTCATTAATCATATCTAGAGGACTTTAACCCCAATTCATTGAGTGCACAGTGCAGTGATTGGTGTCTCCTCCCAAGGAATACCTCATTCTGCATCTACCCTTCTCCCCATGCTCTCTTTCAGCTCTCTATCTCTCTGTCCCTGTGAGCTTTCCTCCCAGTTTTCCCATACGGTTTCCAGCCTTGAACCCACACTGCCTTCAGATCATCAGATCATGCATAGTTCTCTTGCCCGTATTCGTATTCGTTCTCTTTCAATTCCCCCTTCATCATTGTATTTCCATTTCATCTTTATTAGTTTGGCCTCCTTTTTGCCGTGGTCCGACAGTATCTCTGTCTGTGTGTTTGCGTGCGTGTGTGTGTGCAGTATCTGTGTGAGTTGCGGGGTCTTTAAACAAGAACTTTGGCACAAATTGCAAACAGAGAAAAGAACAGAACAGAACTGAGGAGAACCGAGAGCAGAGCATTCCGATTTGCCGCGAGATTTACAGACAATTTATGCAGCTCCTCCGCGGATGGTGATGATGACCATCACGGTGATGGTGACGTTGACGGATAGCGAGGAGATGATGACGATGACGACAGCCGCAGCCACAGTCAGTCAGCCACTGGCCACAGAAATAGAAAGAAGCAGACAGGGGTGGAGGGGCTGGTTGGTCTATGGGTTGCTTGAAGGTAATGGTTGGTACTGACTGGGAGAGGGGTGGGGGATTTGGATTTTTTGGGGCCACTTCAAGGCGCTGACTGCTGTCCGCCCAATGTTTGTTTAATTTGTCTGCCTTGGGATTTCCCCCCCCATATATATAGAAGATCACTTGAGTACGGTGCAGATCTGTGCGGATATAATTCTTAGGGTTCTTAGAAGTCTATCTGAAAGAGTTTATTCTTAAGAAAGGTTTAATCAAATTTCTTTTAGACAATTTCTTTCGGTAGCTTTTGGAAATGTTTTTTTCAAGGGTAAAGTTTTTCACTTAAAGATCAACTTTCGAAGGGAAAGTCTTTTCTAGGGAATTTGGGAATTTGGGCCAACGCTACACCAAATCTTTACACTGTGCGTGTGCCGACTGCGCTGCCGTGGGCTTTTCGTATGCACAGTGCAGAGGACGCTGCCGGCCTCTGCTTTAGTGTCCTTCCACTGCACCAGTATTGGGTAAAAAGAATATTCATTTCATTGCATTATATGTAGCAGGGAAAAATAAGTTAACATTAGATATGTATATGTATATATATGATCTTCAGAGTATTGTTAAGTTCTTATTGCAGTTTCATAAGTAATTATACCTAAGTACCATAGTAATACGATCAGTTAACTTAAGAACTCTTGAAATTGTTTCCTTCATTCAGTGGAAGCTACTCCAAGGGCAGAAACCAAATCAAAGGCCTGGCCAAGACCAATCAAGCTGAAACCAAAGTAATTTATGGCCTAACCCCAGCCTAGCCCAAA
This sequence comes from Drosophila athabasca, assembly GCA_008121215.1. Taxonomy (NCBI): domain Eukaryota; kingdom Metazoa; phylum Arthropoda; class Insecta; order Diptera; family Drosophilidae; genus Drosophila; species Drosophila athabasca. The sequence goes on from CM017794.1 coordinate 1,651,020, forward strand.
GTCACTTCGTCAATGGTTAGGGGAGGGGAATGGAACCCATTTACAGGCTGTGGATATACTCGTACTCCACAGAAGTTGCTTGGGGGAGTTGTACTCCCTGCGTTGCTCTGCGTTGACTGCTACAAATCGCTGGCCATTTGGTCTGCAGCCGCACAAGATACGAGAGTACATATGTATCTGCATCTGTAAAAGTCAACTAAATAAATAGTTACGTCTGTGTGGCACAAGGCACAAGAGTGGCTGGGGCTGGGGCTGGGGCAGTGGCAGGGGGAGGGGCAGAGCACTCTCCACATGTCGCGCACAATTGCCACTAATTTAACGTTGGTTTTTCTTTCATTTGCTCTCTTTGGGTTTGGCGCTCAGAGCTTTCTTATGCTTAAATCTGCCTCCAAAGCTGACACTTTGTGCTGCTACTTACACACACATTACACTCACACACAGACACGCACACGAACACACACACATGCACCATACAGAATGGGACCACACTCGAGAGCATTACTAATCTGTGTCTTTTTATAAAGCCAAGCCACAGCGAGGTCAGGCCACAGCAGACGACAGACGACAACGACAGCAACAACAACAGCGACTACAACTACGAAGATGATTCGCTGGTAAAGTATCTCTAATGAGACATAAGCACAGAGCACTTCAATGCTCAACTAAGTTGGACATCTCTCTCACCGAATCTCCTCATCCTGCCCCCTCCAGCCTCCTCCTCTTATTGCTCTTTTGATACCCTTGCAGAGAGGGTGCTATAATTTTCACCAGAGTTCGCAGAAAGCAGACTTAACGACCCCCACAGCTCTCACCTCACCATCTCTCGGAATTTCCTCTGTGAGGGAGGAGTTATAATGCTGCTCAGATCAGATTTAGCAAATGGAAGCATTTCGGGGCCGTTCGTTGGTTTCGTTTCTTGGAAAATTGTCTTCCATATTTAAGGAACTCTTATTACAAAATAAACAGAAAACCGAATGAAACGAAATAACCGTTGCCAGTCTCATAAAGCATAGGTTTGCTTGATCAGCTTTCACATATTCCATTGCAAGCCAAGAAGTTTTAGCTTAACTTAAATAATATTTAACAAAAACCTGGACTTGTAGCTCAGAACTATAGGTACACCTTATGACAAGTTTAAACTAAAAAACTCTTCGATAATATATTTTTTAAACTTATTTTATAAAATAGTCCTAAGTTTAAGCAGTAGTTTCTACATTTTAACATAATTTTTGATAATCATGATGTTCGAATAAAAAAAACAAGTGCTTTTAAGAAACTATTTGTGACAAATTTCTTCTTATAATGGAATGAGAATCTACAATCTTAAATACATAGTTTATATTTCTTCATAATCATCGGAGGAATATAATAGACATACCTCAAGGGTATGTGCCCCTTCGCCTCTCGTTTCTATTCCTTCTCCTATCATATCATGTTCTCATTCGTGTAAAGGGTTACACTTCATAGGAAATGTATGTACCACAAAATAATGGTGAACCAAAGAAATAGGAAAATGACTAGCTAGAAACTAACTAATATTTGTACTGGTAGATAAATAGATAGAAAGACAGAGAGAAAGAAAGGGTGATAGAGAGAGTGAGAGGGAGATGGCAGATAGTAGAATGTGCATTGTAAAGATGTGAAAATCAACGTTGAGCCAGCCGATGAGAGAGAACCTAACCGAACCGAACCCCACAACCCAACACCAAACAGGCGATAAGAATCTCAAGTGCAAAGCAGCCAACGAAGCGTTCGACAAAACCAAACAAACACCAACAAACAGATACAGATACATCTACAGCTACAGCTACACATCTACAGATACAGATACAAAAAAGTATCTGCTGCCTCTGCTGCTACTGTTAGCATTTACAGCCTCAATAGTTGGCTGGGCTGCTATTTGAATAAATATTTTTCATTGAATTTCGTTTCGTTGTGGAAATTTTCAGCAGCATACTAGATAGTGCAGGGGCGGGGGGTGGGGTGTGGGGAAGTTCTGTAATTAAGATGCACGAGGCAAACAGCGGAAGCGAAAAAGATGGCGAACCTCTGCTCAAAATGTGGGCGTGAGGCGTGGGGTTGGTTCGAAACGAAACGAATCGGTTGGGAAGACTCACCCTCCTCCAGTCCCCCCACCCCACCCCGTTTCACATGAACAATTCGTGGCGATAATTTATAGAATAAATGGAATGCACTTCATGGCAAAAACCATCGTCGTCGTCGCAATCGTCGTCCAAGTCCGTTCCGTAATTAATCTATCTGCGGTTTTGACGTGCTTTGAATAGTCCCCCCAGTGGCAGTCTCCAAGCCAGTACCAAGTCCCAGCGATTATGGCTAGCTGATCATCATCATTACCATTATTAACATTAACATCCACAACTCATCGTTGGGTCTGTGGTTGGGTTGGGGTGCTCTTAGAAGATACAGTGAGGGTTGGGACCCTGATTGTCCGCTCAACAGTGTTTTTACTGTACTTACCACAAGAGGACCGACCATACATCAATGTACCTCCCCCAAAAGCTTATTAGAAGCCAGGTTTCATTTTTCTTTTTACTTCGCAAATATTCCCAAAAATATTCAAACACAAGTAAAATATAAGTAAACGAACAACAAAAGCCGTCAACGACGACGACGACGAGACGATAGCCCAACAACAAGAGAATGCAACTTAATTTGTATGCCAAAAAAAGGAAAAATATTATAATAAAAGAAACCAAAAATGAAGCAAAACAAAACGAAGCGAAACGAAACGAAACGAAACGAAAGAAGCGACAAGTCAAGCAAACAAAAAGCTGAAGAACGAACCCAACAAAGGAACAGCGGACAGCAGAATGTCTTCGACGACCAGCGACTCCGACTCTTTCCACGAGACGGACTTCAAATGAAATCAAAAGTGCAAATGACAACAAAAGACCACGGGAATCGGACTCGACTCGGGTTTTATAAGCGAGAGGGGCAGGGGAGGAAGGTAGTCCACAGAGTGGGAGAGCTCTCAAAGAATGGAATGGAATGGGAGATGGATGTACAGGCAGCAGTACTGTTAATGAGTGGAAACCACAGCAAAAGAGACAAAGAGGGAGAGGAACTTCAAAAGCTTCAAAGTTTCATTACAGATCGGACTCAATGATACCCATCAGAGGGAAGGGAAATTATGGGTGCAAAAATCTAAGATGTTAGATGTTTTTTTTTTTTTCATATTTTTGGTAGAGGTAAATAACAACATTCAAAGGATTGTCTGGGACTTTGGGAACAAATTTTAATTAAAAATCACTCAAATTACTCTTAGTTACGCCATGAAAGTAATTTATTTTATCAACTGAGGGAAGAGCGAATCAAATTTAAAGACTTAAATCCTTCACACAAAGAATCTTTGACTAGTTAAATAAAACTCTTTGATTATTATTTATTTATTTAAGTATGTAAAAACTAAATGATGTCTTAATTAAATAAAATATTAGCATACAAGAGATGTAATCTAATTTTAATGACTGGAAAAATCTATCATCATATTCTACCTTTCCTGGAATATACTTTGGGGCATTGGCTAATGACATAATAAATATAAATATAATTATTTTAAATTCTATTATTATCTTATACTGAGGTGCAAACCCTCTGCGCCAACCCCTGGCGCACTGGCCTTGCTCTGGACTAATACATTATACCCTGGACCAATCACTGATTACAGGGTACCACAGCAAAATGTAAATCATTGTGTGCAAAAAAATAAGAGCCAGCGCCAATAATCAATTGAAGTGTCTGTCTTGGGTTGGTTTTATTTTGTTTTTGGTTGTGGGCGTCGAAGCGGGGTGGTTGTGGAGGGGTTCTGGAGGTACGCGTAGAGTGGTTCGTGGAGCAGTGGCACCTCTGCTGGTGTGCTGTGCTGTGGTGTGGTTCGGTTAGTTACCGCCAGCGGCGACCACATAAAGTGGAAGACAAGTGGCGGCATGGCATGGACAAGTGCCATAGAAATTGTGATTGTGTGGTGTCTGTGTGTGTGTGTGAGGATTGCACAAGAACCAAATGAAAAGAACGCAATGCAAACGCAAGAAACCCAAGGAAAAAGCAAGCAATAGAAAGAGATAGAGAGGAAGTGGAAAAGAAGAAGAAGAACCAGCAAAAACGGCAAGCCAAAAGCAAAACCAAGAACTAGAAGGCGGCGGCAAAGGCAAAACTCAAGCACGCACTTCAGACGCAAAAGAGACGGACAAAGAGAGAGAGAGAAAGGAAGACGGAGCAACAGACAGAACGGACAGATAGTAGAAGAGCTTAGGGGCCGAAGCTTTGGATACCCTCGAAGATCTACACGATATTGTGTCTGATTTGAAACATATAAGAAATGATTATCCATTGGGATTATACATATTAAAGATCTATAAAATTATATTTCATATAAGACCCACCTGCAGTAAGATACGATGATGCAATCTCACCGCTAACGATCTGTTCAGAACTCAAAGAATTATTACCATTAAAGCTAATTAAAGAACACTTTGCAAATGATATTGGCAAAGTCTTTTCTAAAATGTAATGGCATAATTCCTATTTCAAGGGTACACAGAAGATATAGACAAGGCAAAGTCTATTTCCTAGCTGGTTCGTTGATAAATGACTAGGTTGCAGAGAAAATGTCATTTGGAGTCGATGATGTGGTCTATAATGATGATGTTGATGACGAACTACGGTCCAAGCCTGTTGTGCACGTTCCTCCCCCAACCCATTCCAAGTTCCTAACCAAGCAGTTGATGAGGCACACCGCACAGACACGTTCTTATGGTGTGGTTCCAATAGTTGAAGGCGGCACGGCAGAGACAAAAGACGACCGAGAGGAGAGGAGAACGAACAGTCACCAGTTAGCAGTTCAAGTGTTTACCAAAAGCGGAACAATGGGACTGTGAAAGAGAGAAGAAGAGGCGCACAGAGGAGGAGGGGAGGGGAGTATAATGCAAACAAAATTTTGTGTGTTACGAGTACGAAGAGTTAATTCAATGAAATTACGTAATTGACAATTGCAATCAACAGAAATTGTTGTGAGAAAGTGAGGCACAGAATGGCGAAGGTGTTCTGAGAATTCTTATATTTTAATGAATAAATCAAGTAAAAGTCGACCACCGGCTCACTCGCTTTGCTCGCACGCAATGATATGAGCAAAATATCGGACGGCGAAGATGATCCAAAAAATTTTTTGATAGATGATATGGAGCCAAAGGTTTTCCCACAAAGTACGGAGATTCAGGCAGTTTTCCCCACCTTTTATAGAAGAGAAGTCCCTACTTAACGATACCTTAGAGAAAATAACTGTCTAAAAGAAATTTCAACATATGGCTGGAGGATCCCGACCGCCTGATAGAAGATTTTCATGGATCATACTGGCATCTCCATCTGAACAGGATTTACTATCACTAGTGTAGACAGATCCTCTCCTGAAGGACAAACATTTACATAAGCAAATGCAAGGGATGTTCATTCGCTCAAGAATATCTGTACTCTATTCATCTAAATACCGAAAACTTTTAGCAAACTTTTTCAAAATTTAAAAGATTATAATACACAGCAAAGTACATACATATGTGCATATCCACAACCCACACATTTGTGGCTTATCTGTAACCCCAAGAACAGCATTAAAATAATTCACTTCCCTGCAGTGGGAGATTAACACGATCGTAGCATAGCAATGTCACATCGAGTCTTGGCTGCAATCCATCAAATCGATAGCTTCAATGTGAATCAGAAGAAATAGGAAATACGAGTAGGGGATATGCCAGAGGGGAAGGGGAAGGGAGCGTAGCACGTTAGGTATAAACTTCCCATAATAGCGCTAATTGTATGATATTTAAAGTTGATTATTAAGCTGCCACTCAGAGAGCAAATAAAGCGCATTTAACAATAAAACAATTATCTTAAGTTGTTTTTGTGTATATCAATAAAACATAACAGCAATTAAAATGTCACTGGCGAAAAATCACTAGCTGCAGTCCGCGACTCGTCACACACAAATCGAGATATATGTATCTGAACGTACATAGATACATTTATAGTCGTATTTGTCTATCTGTCAGATGCTCGTACTCGTTTGAGGGGAAGCGCTTGGCATTGTAAAGAGTTTTTATATACAAATGTATGTGTATATTTGTTTGGCTGGACTTGCTTCTGTTTCTAGTTTTGTTGTACCTTTATTTGTATGATTCCACTGTTGTGTATATTCAAATTTAATTGCCAATGATACGCGTCATTCAAACCTCGAAGCGATACCACGACCACGACAACGACAACGATGTTATCTATGTGTGTATCTATGTACATATATGGGTAGGAGTGTGTGGATGAAGTGGGAAAGTGTTGAGCGTGCAATGCGGGGGATTTTTATGCTCTATGATAGGGGTACTTCCCACTATATGAAATGTGAGACAGATTCGGTAATAGATGAAGCCCAAAGAGGTTGAACTTGAAATACAAAGGTTATGATGGGTATGGAAACTCTTAATGCTGGGAAAACAAGAAATAGGTCTGGTATATATTCCTAAGAGCATTCAAACTGCTTCTATTTCTCTCAATTTCTTTCTATTTATTTGTTGATTTTAAAGTGTTTAGCGCAAAACGATATGAAACGATCCGATACGAGACGACACTCGGGGGACCGCTTTTGATGGACTTTCCTTGGCCCAGACAGGGGAGGAGCTGGAGAGCTGATGGATGACTTCGAGCTGCAATTTATTATACTCGTACTCGAATGTGGATTTTATGGCGATTGAAATAGTATAAGCTTTCAATTTAAGGTTTGCCAAAATGGGTTACCATTCGAGAGCTTGATAAATTGGTTAAACAACCATTGAGGCGTGTAATTTTTTGCATTGTTTCCACTTGCCATTAGAAATGGGTTTGTGTGTGCTTCGAAGAGAACGAAACTATCGATGCCGGGGGATCTCTGTTTGTTGATGGGTGTTAAATTTAATTTATGGCGCAACAGAAAAAACGCTCCATGCTCTACATATTCCGGCTACCAGTTGGTTAAAGGTGTGCCCCGGGCCGGGGTCTCCCTACCCCTTTGGGTCAGAGATGGAGGTCCCATACCCATACCCCCGTCGATGGCATTCCACTCGGTTCCATCCAATCGCTAATTGTCATCGACACGGGTCTTTGTTGTTCTGCAGCTGACTCGAATGAATGGCTGGCTGGAAATTGGGGATGGGCTGTGCTTCTGCTGCTGCTGCTGCTGCTGCTGATGATCTCTATTCCCTGCCTATCTTTCGAAAATTATCAGTGGGGAAGGGACGGGGACGGGGACGGGGAGTGACCTCGCCTCTTCTTCTTTGGTTCTCTTCTGCTTTGGGGCAGCCAGGGCCTTCGCTTTATTCAATTTATTTCTATTGCCGGAGTCGTCGTCGCCGTCGCTGTTGCTGTCGTCCCGCTCTCATATCATGTCGCATCTCGCATGGGTTGAGTTGTCTTCTTTAACATCTTCTCTTTGTGTCTTTGGCCACAATTGCCATTGTACTAATTCCATTAAATGATGGCGACTCTTGCGTGCTTTTGTAATTGAAATGCTCATCATACGGCATACAGACGGAAAAGAAGCAGCAGCAGCAGTAGCACTATGGGGGGCACTGGACGGAGCAGAGCTCTAGGCAGAGATAGCAACAGCAGCAGCGATGGTATTAAGTACTGCCAACACATGTCGGCGAATGCTTAGCAGAATGTGCAGCTGATTGATATTAAAGGGGATTAGACTGCAAAGCTTAATGTGAAAGAGATGGAAACTTTAAGCTTCGCAAATTCACCAAAGAAAGATCGAGAAGTGAAGCAAATGCTGCCTGGTTTCATCAGTACTTAACAGCCGAGGAAGAGCCTCGGAGAAGCAACAACAGAGCAGCACTAAAAGCGGAAACAGCAGTACAAGAAGTGTGGGCAGAGATAGTCAAAGCACAAGAGGCAGCAGAGAAGAGACAGAATGGGCAAAAGCAGAGCAGAGCATCAAAGCATAAGAGCAGCAGACGCAGCAGCAGCAGTAGCAGCAGAACTATAGGCAGCGGGAGTAAAGGCATTCAGAGGTACGGTCAGATGGGGAGAGGGGAGTGGGGGGAGGGAATCAGCTCAATGCTTGAGCCACGCCTCATTGAATGTACAGATGCGTGCTCGAGTGTTGAGCTCTTCTCATCGCATTGAGACATTTGACGCCGTCGCCAACGCCAACGACGCTGGCGACGTCTTGCTTGCTGCCGGCTCTTATCAGTTGTTTGAAATTCTTTTATGCAAGACGGCAGGGATTAGGCAACAACGAAACGTAAGTTCTCTACTAGCGAAAACAAAGATAGAAAGAGAAAGTAAAAATGAGCAGATATAGATCCAACTATGCTGAGGAGATACTAGGAAAATAAGGGATAATATTCAATTATTCTTTTCAATAAATCTACTCAATGTACTCCTCTCTCCGGGCGTAGGGTATTCAAATTCTGGCTTCTGTTCAATGCTGTCTGCCCAGCGCGCCTAAGCGACACAAGGCGATTGCATTGCCCTGCCCCTGCCCTACCCCGCACACCGCTCTCCACTGCACTTCTCTCTTCTGCGTTTGCTCCACCGCTGTTCTTCTGCTGCGCTCTCTCCCTCTCTCTTCTAAACGAATGCTTATCGTGAGGGCAAAGCAAAGCCGAAACGAGGCCGTCGCGTCGCGACGCGTCGCTGTTGTTGTAGAATGCAATTTTCTAATAATTTAGTTTTTTCTTCTTTTTTTTGCATGTGTGACTGTGTGTGTGTGCACTTGTAATCACTATTAAAAGCGCTTAAAAGTTTCTGCTCGCTTCCTTCGAGCTTCAGCTTCAGCTGCAATGCTCTGCTCTCCCTCACTCACTCACTTTCTCTCACATGGTTATATAATTCCCCACAGCATCTTCTCTCTCCCTTCTGCTCAAGTTCTAATGAATATGTTAAATCTGACCTAATTTTCTAGCGAAATAAAAGAACAAGAAAGAAATGTGAGTTTCAAATGCCGAAGGTTTTGATACCCTTACAATAATGATCATGGGAAACCGATTTTAATGATTAATGAATTGTTACGTGATTATGTTTACCAAAGATACGTAATATGAATATGAAGATGAGTAACGCCGATACGTTTCAATGGCACACGATATTTTAGGCTGGAATTTGAACTGCCCTCAGGCTCTCTTAAATTTGTGTTGGAAAGCCAGAAGAGAGCGCTCGGCCGCTCTCTCGTATGAGTCCGATGCAGCTGACAACTGAGATTTGACCATTGATAATGTCTTTACTCTTAATACTCATTTATGATCAATCATATCTAACATTAATACATCATATATTATATGTTTGGACACTGCAAACATGATATGGTTTGATATAGATCTCAGAAAGGGTATAGAAATCATAGAAAATTCTGCGCTTAAATGAATTCGCATAATTAGATGCAGCACTGAGAGCAGACTGCAGTAATGAGCGTGTTCGGGTGGCAGCTGCAAGTACCAAGTGTGTGTATGTGTGTGTGTGTGTGGGGGTGGGTGGAGGGGTGGCAATAGTTGGGGTTAAGGGCTACTGGTATGAAAATAAATGGGTTATTTTTCGCACATTTCCAAGCGAAAAAGTTTTCGAGCATAATTGCAAAAGAATTGCAATACGAGTATTTTCTGGAATTCGTTTTTGGCAAAATTATGGAACATGCGAAAATACGGCTTTATAAGGAAGTAAAGTTTAACAATAAATATAAAACTTTTATAGTTTTAAGTTAAATATTAAACGGGTCCAACATCTAAAGTTTTGTAATATAGAAAAGTCTCAGAACATTTTTAGTACTTTAAAATTTTAAAGATTTTATGGAAATTTTTTTTTTATTATCTGTGATTTTTTTTCATTTTTGTTTTCTTTGAAATAAAAATCTACAACATAAAAACATACCATAAAAAAGTCGTACTTTCTTTTTTCGCTTGTCCTTGTAACTTTCTCCAACAAACCCACTAATACTCCCTCAGCGGCAATTGGAAAACAATTCACTCGAAGAAAAAAGAATGATAAAAAACAATCAAAGAACAAACCAAATTAAAAAGCAATTTCCAATAACAACAATGTTCCAATGCAGTGACCACCAAGTGGTCAGTGGTCAGCACTCTCTTCCCACCTCATCCACTGCCCTGCCATAAAAAAGTACCCCTCCCCCCCTAAAACCAAGACTCCTAAAAAATGTCTCAATTTTGCGCTCGGCAAAGCACCAAAAGGAGACCAAATAATAAACACATAAAAGTAAATAAAAATCCCAATAAAAAACAACAGGAATAAAAAAATAATACAAAATGTATAACGAAGTGGAAATGGACAACAGAAAGTAGGAAAATCAGAAAGAGGGGGATGAATGCTTTTCTTTTGGGCGGGGGAAGATGATGAAAATATTGGTCATTGGCAAAAAATAAAAAGGCATTTTGTGCCAAAACAGCAATAAAGTCGAAAAGCAGTTTATCAAATCTCCACGCACTGTGGGGTGCGGCATCCAAGGTGGGGGGTGGGGAAATTCTAGAGTCGGGGGTTCTCTAGGAACAACAACAAAGCCTCTGACGATTACGCATCGTGTGTCGTCCGACAATAGTCGGGCACTCCCCCGGAACAAACAATGGAAATGGTGGGATGGGAGGCTGTAGAGTACGAAAGTCGAATCAGAAAATACTCTGGATGAATCATAGATAATCTTTTTGTTGTGCAATTTATTATAATCAAAGAAAATGCCTATCGAATTTCGATTAAAAGGGTCTTCACGCGATGTTTCTTGGGAGGAGTTCTTCGATGGATACATAGAAATGTATGTAGATGTAAATAGGAACTCCCAGCATTATGTAATTTATGATCTATCTCTTCAATATAAATTCTACAAATTCTGGACACGTTGATAGATGATTATACCATAATCCTAAGTCTTTTCTGAGCTACAAAACTTCTCCTTATACTCACAGGAACCCCTGGAAATTCCTGACCGAATACCAATCTCTAAAACTGATTCTTTCACCCGTTCCAGCCGCCTCTGGACCCAGTAAGAAAGAGAAAGTAAGTTGTAATAGAAAAACCGTTAAATATCTTAATTTCTCTTGGTCTTTTCTTGAGGTCGAGGAGGGAACTTCCCCTTCTCCTTCGCTGGCTGGTGTCAGCTTTGTGCTTAGTGAAAGTAAAACGCATGACAGGCAATTTTCACAAAAGTTTCAAAAGAATTTTCCCGCAAAATGGTGAGGGCGAGAGGAGGTAGGAGAGGGCCAATAAAGCCAAAGTCCAATGAGGCGCTCAAATGATCAAGAACCATGGGTGGAGACCCAACTTGTGTGGTCAGTTTTCGGTTTGAATTATTGACATTTGTGTCAAGTCTCGGTTTCGATGTCTCTCTGTCTGTCTCTCCCCCAAAAAAAAAAAAAAAAGTATTTGCCACTCGCATTTCTGTGGCGGCGGTTCCGATTTCTGTGGTGACAGCTGTTCAAGGAGGGTGGGGGGTGGTGCAGCACACTGGAGGGTTGTACGATTATATAGAGTGCCATGAACATTGGCTATTTGTGGAATTTATGCAATTTGAAGTGACTTCTGTTTGATGTTGATGGTGTCCTTCTGTCTCTGTCAGTCCATTCTGTGGAATGGCGATGGAATGTGAGGGAGTAAACTGAAGAGGGGTGGGGGGAAAACAAATGAAAAGCAAATTCAAATGAATATCCGTACAATCAGTTATAGATATGTACATATAACGGATGTATGGGTGACCACAAAGTTTGAACAAGTTTGAGGGAATATCCATACCAAATCCTTTGTTGAGTATCCTGTCAAATATATCTAAAAAAACAATGAACCAAACTCCCCAGGCATTTCCAATTGTCACTGTTCTCTGACATTGTGTTTGCTGTTTTCATTGTGTTTTTATTGGCTGTCATATAGGTTTAATTATATCACTAATGATATCATTAAATTATGTTTGTTTATTTATTGAAATCAAGCGTGGGTCAGACCCAGGAGAATATACCGCCAGAAGGTATCAATATTGAAAATATGGAAAATATTGTTATAACTCTCTCTATTATATGCAAAAGTTTGGGTAAGCGAGTGAGCTGGGGGTTGGTGGGACTTGTCCTGTAGCTAAGTGATATTATCTTTATTTGCGAAGGGAATGAATTCATTAGGTTTATGAGTTTGGATTGTGGTCTATGGAGAATGAATCTTTCATAGATTTATTTATTTTAATTACCTAATTTATTTATTATTTAATTATTTATTCTTTTGCCCTTAATCTAGGATAATTTTGGTTATTTTTGATTACTCATTTGGCTTGGCTAACTTTCTGTTTCATCTGCTGCTGCCCTGCACTGAGGCCAACAATTGTTAACAATTATTATACATACTATGTATATGTATATGTATATGTATGTGTGTTATGGCTTTTTGTTATGGCAACAGCTGCTGGGTGCTCTGGGTGCTGCAGTCCAACAATAAATAAACAGCAGGCCACTTGAAATTGGATCGCCAAAAAAGAAAAATCAACAACGGACGGCCCACCAGAGACCACATGAGGCCGAGTCGAGTCGAGTCACGCACACTGCCACCCAAAAGCGAGCACACACACACACACACACAGAGAGAGAGAGAGTTTTCACTTTTCTGACACTTGACTTGACTTGGCCAGGGCCAGACGGTGTACAAGACCCAGCAGCAGCAGACTCAGGGCCAGTGCCCGACTTGGCCAGTGCCCCCTCCCCCTTTGGCAAGACCCTTCCTGTTGCTTAGCCATGCGATGATGTCACAGAGGTAGCAGCAGAGGCAGCAACAACAACAATAACTCATAAATGAAAAGTGAAAATCATGAGGAGGCCCCTTCGCCTTGGCTGCCGTAGAAAGTTGCGCAAATTCTTTTGGCCCTGAGGCTGAGGAGGGCCCATCCCGGCCCGGCCCCAGCCTGGCCCGAAGATGGAGAGTTGCCAGAGCTACAGTTAAATATTTGTTGAATTGTCACGCTTCTTTACATCATCAGCATCATCGTCATCGTCATGAGGCTGCTGATTATCATCATCGTTATCGCCATCGAGTCGTATCATCACTGCTGTGCGGCGAACGGAATACTCACTCGTACAGACAGTCTTTACCTTCATTTAAGCCGCATCCTGTGTACGTTTTTGAGGACAGCACTCGATTTACTTTTACACTTTTATTTTGGTTGGGTGAAAATCGAGTCAATTGCCAGTGGAACTCCATGAGGTACTCCATGAGGGAAGAGTATTTGCTGAATAGAAGGTACAATCTGCTGGGGAGTTGAGTTGGTAGATAGCAGATATTGAAGTACTTGTCTCATTGAACAGCATTGAAGATGGCAGATATACGTATACGATGCACAAGGGAAGAGTTTAAAAGGGAGCGGCTAGGACCGCGGCTCGGAAAGAACTTGAGCACAGTTTACTGATGTTTTAAAAGCATTTTTTACCGATAAATTGATGCCTTTTCTTTCAGATTGTAGAGCTTCATTTTATAACATTATTCTTAGAATTTTCTCAACGATAAAAGGCCTTAAATAAGACGAACAAAAGTATAGGCTCGTATAGTACACTATCTATCATTAACATTATTATTAATATTATGATCTATGTGTCTCTGTTTCTATATATCTATTGCCTTATCAATGATATGATTGATAATTAAAGTTCAGTAAATGTTTATAGCATTTCGCAAGCCTACAGATATTCCTTATTTGCGTATGAAAATAGTTCTTAAGCCCAATCATGCCTCATGGAACTTGGAGTAGATATATGTAACTTTCCTTAAAAGAGCAACTAAACTTCGTTGCTCACATTTCTTCTTCTCCATTATACGTCTTTGTATCTATTGAATGCATATCTCCGTATTTACGTGCAGTTAACGCCCCAATCTTGAATTTAATTCCAGAGTTGTGACCGACTTGGAGCTGGAGCTGAAGCTGTGGCTGCCGTTGGCCTGCGGCAATTATGAAACGGAGGACAGACGACTGCCTGGTGACTGCCGTTGACATTGATAAAATCGTTGGACGCGTGCTGCGCCCAGACGAGAGATCTCAGACAGAAACTCGTACCCCCCACCAGAAGGTAGAAAAATAGTGGAACAGACAACAGGGAAAAGATTACCTCGGGCTGCGGCAGCGTATACAACTTTTTCAAGCGACTTTTGCTTTCATCGAGTCCCCCCACTCCAACTTCTTGGAAAATGTATCTATTGACCGAGTGAGAGTGAGAGAGAGAGAGAGAGAGAACTGTGGGCTGCCCCTGTATGCATTTGCTTAGCATAAATTTTCAAGCTGTTCTTTTGCCTGACATTCACTTTCCCCATTGCCTTTTGTGGTAATTTATGCCGCTAGAGTTCTCGGCGGGGTCAAAATGGAAAACCGATGGAAAAACGACGGAAAGCGAAAGTCTGCGCTTGGGTTAAGTAATCTGCTTATGTGAGGCAACATTCTTGTGGTGGAGGGAGTAGGTACCAAAGGGGGCAAAGGAATCCATAGATCAACAGCCAGAGAGTCGATTGAAACCGTATAACTAAAGAAATATCTTGATGGCTAAGTCTGGGGAATATTGGGGCGAGACTTTGCTTGAACTTGAAGCATTTTCTACTACAAAGAGAATACCTATGATCCCTCTGGCATGGGGTAGCTGTGACCCAGATTTCTCTAAAGATGGAAGTATCTTTTATCCCAATTTTGGATGTAAAATGATACCATCATCTAAGGTCTTCAAGGGTATTTAAAGCCTCCACAAAATACTCTTACTCTTTCCGCCTGTCTATGGGGTTGGCTTGTATCTTTTTTTTGGTTGGTTTCTCTCCAGCCACCGCCTGGGACCTGGGACCTGGGAGGAAGCACCGTCATTTAAATAAACAATGTGCACTGGTTCAAATTTATGCGCATATCAAGCTGACAAGGTTATGAAAATGCTAACACGGCCTCCTGCGACTGCCAGACAGGATCCCAGCATCCCAGCTCCCAGCTTCCCAGCATCCCAGCATCCTGCTCCTTAGGCTTGGCTGAGCTTAAGTCCTGTATTTGTCCTGTCTCTAGGAGTACCTGTTTCAGTCCCTCCCCTCCCCCACCCCTAGCTCCATCTCACCTATGATTCATGGCTGCTCCTTGTCTTTCTCATTGTTGTATAATTTTGTTGGCTGGCATAATTGAAATGTAAATTTCGCAGTAGAGTTTTCATATGCAGACAAAGAGGTGGCAGCCGAGTTGAAATTAATATTTTGTTTGCCATCCAACAAAATAAACCAGAAATGGCATAAGAAATTAAGCGACAGACAGACATAGTAGTGCCAGGTGGCAGGTGTGTGCAGGACTAACTTTGATATGAGGCTTGGTGTTTGGTTGGGGTAAGTTCTTCAAAGAAAAGTTGAGGTGAGTTTTAGAAGACGCTGATTGGGGTAGGGCGTGGCAAGAACTTTATTCGGCATATTCAACAAGCATTTCGAATAGTTCAAAGTTACAGGCAGTAGGATTAATTGCAAGCATTAAAGATCTTGAATATGTGAATCTTATTACGGAATGCTGAAATGTTATTGCGGAGCTTAAGGTTCATATTAATACGTAATTTCTTATCAATGATTCAGCAGAAGATGGGGATTTTGTATACACTAATATGGATATTTCTTTTAATAAATCTTAATCTGCATTTATTTATAAAAATATTTATAAAGTTGTTTAGTCATTTACAAACCTCATTCCGAAAATAAGCAATATTTTGTACCAAGATATTGCCACAGGAACCAATTCCATAAGAAATTTCTGTCGATGCTTCGTGCTATCTCCCTCTCTCTGTCTCGTGCTATCCTTCGTTTACTGAGGCAGCTGAGTCGGTCCCTGAATCCAACAACAACACACACTGTCTTTGCCGAGGCGCAGTAAAGACTTAACCTAATGCAAAATCTTGTTATGGAATATATATTTATATAGATAGATAGCTATTGCTTTACTTATCTTTAATATATGTACGTTATAATTAAGATTATATATTAAAGAATTTCTTACATTAACAATCGATTGTTGAATATTGATTTCCAGTAAAAGATATGAACCTTTGTCTACTACCTTTGTTTCAGTCATCAGTCGAAACCTATACCACCCCCTATACACAAATACCACCCCCCCTGCAATGCAACAACTCATTTCCCTTAAGCATATGCAAAATGCATATTTAACATATTTTTTCAGTTAACATTTGTATTTAGTTGTTTTTTGTTAGTACATCTTTATAGCCACCATTTGGTTACACATTTGGTAACTGGCGTTGCTCGCTCAAAACGTGACTTTGGCTGCATTTTTCTACTCCCCACTCCCCACCCCCCACCCCCCACTCTCCCTCTCCCTCTAGACCCCTACCCCAGTAGGCACTTGTGTAAGACCCACTTTTGGTAGTTTCATAATCAACGCACACACACACACACACACACTCTGTCCAAGTGCCGGCCATTTTGTGGCTACCATCTGGAAATGTCCGAAAAGAGCCGCCGCCACCCACAAAAGCAACAGCAACAGCAGAAGCGGTGGAAAACTCTTAGAAAAGCTACCGCACCGCTCCCGCTCCCCGCTCCCCGCTCCACTCATTACACCTCTCTCTCACTCTCACTCGGCCTGCATAAAACGTTGCTTATTAAATTTCGCTCAATTTTAATAAGCAAACTTTTTTGTGTGCACATTCCTAAGAAACAAAGTGAAAAATGCTGCAATTATGAGTTTTTCTCCCCCACACAAAAACAGGAAAAAAAAAAGACAGGAATCAAATATGGAGGAGGGCAGAACCAATCTTGAATACTCTACCCAAAGTGGTACCCAAAACCAATGTAATTTACTCTTCCCATTTGGAACCAATTAAATAACTGACAGAACACAAAAAAGGTTTGCTTTGAGGTGAAATTTAAATAAAATTTCACAACCAAGAAAAGACTTCAAGGCATTTCAATTTCCTATTGGAATTAGGATTAAAAAACTAGTATAAACTTGTGATATATGAGAGAGGAGAAAATCTTAGCTTGAGACTTCTAATTGATAAAAGACAAGCTCTCTTTCTGATTGATAACAAATGAAACACTATAAAGGATTTAGTTGAAAGCCAGTTGAAAGCCTCACTCAATCAATTTATTTATTAATTATTTCTTCAAAAGTTCTGTTGAGTTGATTGGAAAACTTAAATGGCAAAAACGCTCCCCATCAATACCCTGCCCATAGCTAATCCACCCTGATAGTGCACACTCCCATTTCTGGTCGAAAAGCATAGAGTATCCGCCCGAAAGGCAGGGCCACAGGCAGCTGGCGCGCCTCGGACTGTGATGACTTTTAATGAATTTTTCACGCGCGCTTTTGCAAATGAAACTCATTTTGCATAGGCACGTTCCTCAGTCCGAGCCCCGTCTCCACGTTCCTGCCCCAAAACGTTGCTGCCTGCCACCAACATCTGCTGTTGTTGCTGGGGAATGTACATTTTAAGCAGATTTGCTCGCATGAAAGCGAAAACTAGCGAAACTAAAATGTTATTACGCATACGCTCTGTTGGCCGGACGGACGGATGGCCCTAAAATTTGGGTCAATTTTAGTTGCTTCTTTCGGTTTCGGTTTCTTTTCTGTTTTCCAGCAGGCGCAAGTGTTTTATAGCATTTAACTCTCTTTTTTTGAAAAGGAGAGTCTCTGGAAGTCTCTGAGTCTCTCTCTGTTTTTTTGGCGACAGTTCAACGACTGCAAAATGTTTAAACAAAAGCAGAAGAAGCAACAAGCTTTTCTCTAGTTTTGCAAGCGAAAGAAATGAGTTCACTTGCCTGTTCGTTTATTTTAATTGTAAGATATTGTTGTACTTTTTGTTGTGTTTTGTTGTTGTTTTTTTTTGCTTTGTTGGCTAACAAATAATACAGCAATGAGCTGGGTTTTGTGGCCTAATTAGTTTCACCTGTGTCAATGTGCAAACAAAGCCGCCAAAGCATATGGGAATGTATGCCAGGAGCCAGAGCCGTAGCCAGAGCCGGAGCCTGGCCTTTTGTTGCCTTCTCTTGTTGCTGCTGTTGCCACTGATGAAGAAGACAACAACAAACAGATACATCATATATACTAGTAGTATATACACAAATATATATATATTTATATTGAAAGGCTAAAGCAGCCAGACAACACTTAATGAAAAACCATTCTCCTTTTCATTTTAGTTTCTGTCTGAATTTATCATTGCCATATGCAGATTTGTTATTCTTATGGTTTGAGGATTTATGACTCACATGCGGCAGCCACAATCATGACTAAGTGGCTCTCTGCCCTCTGTAAGGCTGATAAGAACAGAGTTCTTGTATAAGAACTATGACTGATCTAAGGCAAACAAAGCACATTTTTGGTTGATGAATATGCAAGAAAATATTACAATGAAAGTAAGGTAAAAAAAGTGTAAAACACTAATGACTTTGGTATCCAAATGCAAGCCAGTCCGAAATAAATAAAGAGACTCCCTCAACTCCATCAAATATACATGTTTTTCTTTCATACAGAAAATACAACATCTAGAAATCTACAATGGTGAAAAGACTATATTCAAAACCCAAGAAAAACTCCATACTAGGAGTCTATGCGAGTCCACATAATTCGAAAATTTGTTAGGTCGAAAGCCCTGCCTTTGTTCAGTTCTATTTCAGCTTATATTTTGGCATATTACGCCTCATAGTCAATAATTATGGTCGAAACCACGTAGTGGCGGCTCAGTGGTCTTGAATTCTGATAAACTCTACTATTAAACAGCAAATACCGCATTGAAACCGCCATTGTTTATGATGTCTTAGGCTTTTACCTACCTAAGAAATAATCACAAGATATCAGCACAAATTAGGGCATATAATCATGGATTTTTTAATGGAAAGAATTGTTATAGCCTGACAATCTGCTAATGTGTGCTATGAGGAGTATTCCCCCAAGTCGTAGAATCGACAAGTTCTATTTAGGTTCTATAGAGCTATCTCTCCACCACCTTTTCAACCGGAAGTTGAATGTTGAATGACTCATAGAAAATGTTATTTAGCATATATTGCTTTTCTTCTCTCGGTCGTGTGCATCGCAAGCATCAATTATGGCAGACAACCCACAGTAAAACCCAAACTGAATCATAGCCCCATGGGCCCCAATATCTTGCGAATGCGAGACACATACTTGTACTCGTAACCGGGAACTACACAGGCAAACACAGTCCGGACCCGTCCCAGCCATAGATCGGTTTCATTTCATAGGCACTTCCGAGAAGTGTTTACCACCGAGTCGCAGACACTGGCACCAGCTCTCGGGCGGGCACCAGTTCTGGATAGACCAATGGGCACTGTTCTTGGTCACCTTCTCGAAAGCCGTAACTGGCAGCGACTTCTGGGAAACAAGTATGCGATAAAAAATAAATTAAATAAAGTTAAAGTCGCACCACGTAAAGCCAAATAAACAACAAGAACCTGCGACTCGACTCGACTCATAAATAAATAAATAAATAACTGAAGAAAATAGGAAAAACAACAAGAAGCCAAGAAATACCCCAGTGCCCAATGCCCAATGCCCAATGCCCAAGAGTGCGCGAAGGCAGCAGCAAATATGTAAATTATTGAACGAATTAATTCAAAGTTCAAGTCACACGTTTTACGTGCGAAAAAGACAAAACGTAAATAACAACAACAACAGCAACAGCAACAACAAAAGCAGCAACAAAAACGTATCGAAAATAAAACAAGAATATAAACAAAAACATGGGAGGAAGTCGCTTACGGGGTTGGAACTTTTGATACCCTAGCAAAGCGATACAAAACAATTAAAATTTATTTAAAAATGTATTTAGAAACCCAAAAGTGTCTTTTAACAAGAATTTTTGTTCAACTTCTGCTTTGGATCAACCCGATTCTATAGCTATACCATACAGGGGTTAAATCTTGTCAGTTTCCAATTAGTTATCTGTTTTCTGCCGAGCCTATAGCTATACGATATAGGGTTTCAATCTTGTCAGTTTCGAATTTTATATACTACCTTCAATAACTCAAATAATTCTTTTCTTTTTGTTTACCAAATCATCATACCCTCACGACAACCTATAAAAACAAAGACTTGTATGTGGAACAGCCTAGATGGGCATAGAATTAATTTTTAATTTCAATTTCAGTGAAGACATCGAAACGCAGAGCCATCTAGTTCCGTCCCCCCATTCACTTTCCATGAATCGGCTAAGACCTCAATCTCATTCTCAATCTGGTTCTGTTTCTGGTTCTTGTTTTGCTTCTGGTTCTTGTTCTGATTCCGTTTTGGATTTCTATTCTTGTTGTTGGACATATCTCCAGGGCAGTCTGGTAATTGCGTAGGCGCTGACCATAGAGAGGGAGGAGAGCAGGGGGGGTGTATAGGTAGACCTGTAGCTGGGGGGAGTACGTCTAGTCTCTGGCTGACTTGTAGGTGAAGGTCGTGCCGCAGGCCTGTTGTTGTTCTATTTGCGTATTGTTATGTTAAAGCTTTTTTTTGGTGTGATTTTTTTGTTGTGGCATTCTTACATCACAGTAGAGACTCGCTGGAAACTATTGCCGGTAAGTTTTTATATTAGATTTCGTAGGGAAGTTGGAATTCAAGAAACTAGAATCAGTGGGGTGTTTAAGAACTCTTCTTATAATGCAGTTTTCTTGTTTATACTTTTATTTAGCTTTATATTTCTTGGACTTCAGCAAGTTTAAGATTTAATCTTCTCTTACTATTATCTTTCGAATAAAAGCAACAAAATTTGTATTATTTTTTAGCTAAAGACACATTAAATGTTAGAGAACTGTTTTCCTATTCTATACATAAATTTATATTAATTTGATTAGTGCAAAAAAAGCCATTAATCATATGTTCAACATTTGCTTATCGGTATGTTTTTTGTTTATGGTTTGCTTTAACCCACATTGACTGTTTTATCGGTCAATGCCTCATGGCATTCTTTCTTTGATTGATTTGGTAGTCGTTGGATTGTTCATCGGGGAATTTGTTTGCTTTCTTTTGGCTTGGCCAACTCCAAGGAACAAGGAACATTTCTTTTGTGTTGTTGTATATAAAAGTATGGCCACAGCGATCAATTTGGCACTTGCACCTGCCACAGCATACCTCTCCTCCATGCTCAGGCCCCACTGTATTTTGTAATCTTTCGTACATTACGTATACGTCGCGTGGTGCGTGTCTCATGAAGATCCACGACCCCAGACCGCACCAGAGACCCCCAAAGAGCACAGACAGTCGACAGTATGTATAAGAAAACCCCAACCGACTGCAAATTGTATGGCATTAGGAGACATTGTTGCCATAGCTAAGTGCTTTTAATGTTTATTAATTATGCAATTAAATTTAGCTGGCCATTTAATTGTTTTAATATATATATACTCAGATATATAAAAACACAGAGAGGGATGGGGGTAGCAAAATACTTTGAAACATTTTGTTGGTCGATGGGTGGGGGGGGGGGGGGGGGGGGGGGACTTCTGCGGTTTTTTTCTGTCTTTTGTAATGACGCGACTAATGCGCATTTAATTTGTCACTTTTGACATGACTTTTCGACTTGCCGCTCGTGCCTAATGGGCCAGTCTTTTACAGCTCTTAGCCGGGCTAACACCACTGCCAACCATCAACTTCAACTCCAACTCTAAACGGAATTATGTCAGCTAATTATTTAGTTAACATCATTATGGGAAAGGGAGAGTGAGACAGAGAGACAAAGAGAGAGAGAGAGAGACAACAATTGTGAGCAATTTTTCTATTCATTGAGTGGAAATTGTTTTTGTACAGAGTGTTTTTTCCAACTGGCATATAATTTTCAAGACCCTGAGCCCCACACAGCGCCAGTGCTCCAGCCAAGGTCAAAGTATTTAGCATTAGTTAGATGATGGAACCCATCTCCAGCTACCCCACACCCCCCTCCCCCCTAGGCCGTACCCCAAGTCTTTTGTGCACTTTTGGGAGTCACGAAGCGGCACGGAAGACGTCACCGGCCGCCACAGAACACAGAAGACAGAAGACAGAACTCTTCTTTTGGGTTTTTGCTTTCATTTCAAGATGTTCAGATATACATATATACATATGTATATATATATATATATATGTATGTATGTTTGTATATGGTATGTGGTTATGGCTGTGCCTGTGGTATGTGGAGCCACATAAAACTCGGCTCGCCTCAAGGCTATATAAATTATGATAATCATAAGAATTACTTGGCACTGTCGCTCCCTTCCACCCTTGCTCCCCTCTCTGAAAACTCTTTTGCTTCTTAGCCTCTTTTACGCATTTGCATGTTATGTAATAAAAATGACAAAATGAACAGCGGAAAAGGGAATAAATGTACAACTGGGGCGATAAATTTAGAAACGCTGGCACTCCACATAAATCTAAAATTATTTCCAATTAATTAAATTTTAGAGTATAACACCCGAAAATGGGTGACTCACAGTTCTGTGTTTTTTATACTTTTATAGAAATATTTTTAAAAGAACAAAGCCAAAAAATGCATATTATATTCATATATATTTTAAAATCGAAGTACTCTCTTTAGGTGGCTTTTAGCACTATTATTTTGAGCACAACTGTACCCATATTTCTCTGTTAAATATTTCAATAATATTGTGTTTGGTTACAACAAGTTGGAGAATGCTTTACGATTTCTTTACGTGCTTTATTTAAAAAATTCTCCGATTTATTTTCTGTGGCTTCCGCTTAAATTTCGTCAAAAGGAAATACTTCTGGTACCCACACACACACACAGATACACACCTATACATATATACATACGTAGACGTATTTTTGGGTTGCCTCCTTTGGGTGGCTTTAAAATTGATGAATGTTCCTTTTGGTTGGCCAAGAAGGGTCGGGCTTGAGCAGCGAAAATGCATTTTGATGGGCATTAAAGCCTTCAAATCGAGCTTACGATAAGCTCTTTTGTGCTGCCAATGGAATTATTTATGGAGTGGTCCGAAAAAGGAAGGCCTCAAGAAAAGTGGGGGGATGGGTTGGTAGAACTTTAAGATATATTAATATTGGTATGTGATGTGATTTGGGAGGGGGGTTGCTTTTTAGTTTCCCTTGAAATTAGTTGGAGAAGATGGAGTGGGTGGCACACGGTAAGCAAAAACATCTTTAGGTATTGAAGCAGTTAAGACTCTTAACTAAAGGGAATTCTTATAAATTTTAATAAAATAATAAATCAAGGGCATTGTGTTGAATATGTGGCATATGACAATAATACCAGGGATCGATAGGCAACTATCGATAGCTCGCTACGGCTACTACACGCATCTCTATCGACTAAACCTCACATTGGTGACC
The DNA here is from genome assembly GCA_008121215.1 of Drosophila athabasca. Taxonomy (NCBI): domain Eukaryota; kingdom Metazoa; phylum Arthropoda; class Insecta; order Diptera; family Drosophilidae; genus Drosophila; species Drosophila athabasca. Next base: position 1,674,328 of record CM017794.1, read on the forward strand.
CCGACGCGAAGAAGAACTTCCTTACCCATTTGAAACACAAAGAAATATTGAAAAAAAATTGTTTAAGTATAAATATTTTACAGGTACCGAAAATAATGTTTATTTTACTTTTTTTAATATAATAGACACACAAAAATAGTTGTTTTTTTTATTAAAATCTCATCATAGAGACTTAGATCTTTTATCAGACTTTTTCACTAAATAAACAATATAATAAATCACCCAAACCAAAGCTAACTCCCCCAAACAATGTACGTCAGAACCTGCCATCAAAACTTCCCCCAATACCAGAAATACCTAAGAAAAAAAGAATCCTCCTCTTGGCGGCTTTTGATTAATGGTCTCGATAAGCCCGAATGATAAATATTTAATTATTTCATTTGTCCAAAATCACTGGTACATTATTTATCTACATGACATGGCCAAACAATTTCAATTGTCACAATATTTATTTTATTTCTGCTTATCTTTATTTTTTTGGTTTTGGCCAAAAAAATCTTTGTTGAAGCCATTTGATTGAAATCGTTTTCATATCGATTTAAAATTCAATGCATTCTGCATCCGCCACGCCCACACTTGCCCCCCCCAAAAAATGGTTTTGTCAAAATCGTTTTCGGTTGATATTCATGGATTTTGATATTCAAAAGCCATCGATGAACTGCAGCTTTTGTGTCATGTACAACATGGTAAAGTTGTTGCTGCTTTTGATGATGATGCTATCGATGATGATGATGTTGTGTCTGATTTCGGAGCTTCAAATTTATTAAATTCATCGACACTGACAGTTGACAAAACAAATCGCCGCCTCCGAACGGCAACAAATTACGATTACGAAAAAGAGAAAAGAATTGTTGCAAAGTCTGATCTAAAATAAACGAGAGAGGGGTTTGGTTATTTGTCAAGACTAAGGGATACCCATTAAGAAGAATATCGAGCATTGATACAGATTTTGTAGATGATGATCACATATTTCATATTGTTGATACGAAAGCTATTGGATTTGTATGGAATATGGAACATGACTTTGACCCACAAAGAAAAGCCCAAGAGAGTTTCCAATCCTTTCGCTTTCCTCGGATATCATTTAGACTGAACAAGTACCCATTAAATTTAGTGGGTCGCTTCGTTCCACCTTTCACAAGCAACCATCATATCTAGCAACCACATATATCCCATTTCGCTGCCAAGTACCGGGTATAAATGTGCCATAAAGAACCGAAGACTTTAAAGTGAATGCTGAATGATGAAGTGGGTTCTTTAGTTGTTGTTTTTGGTGGTGGTGTTGGTGCTGCTGCTGCCTCTTCCTCTGCCTCTTCTGCTGCTGTGGTTGCGGCTCTGGCTCTGGCTCTGGTGGGGCTATCCAATCATCGACCACACGTTTGGCATATGAAATGATTTGTGCCCATTGTTCAATTGTTCGACGTGTCTGCTCCTTCACCAAGCCTCTCCATCTGCCTCACCATCTGTCTCTGCCTCCTCCACTGCCTCTTCCACTGCCTCTGCCCCTGCCCCTGGCTGTGACTGTGACTGTGTGGCACCTACCCGGGATTGGGATTGGGTTCCTGGCCTGTGCTGTGCTGTCGCCTGCTGTCGATGGCGCGTATTGATAATTGAAATCAGGCATGAAATCGCTGCGGCCACTTGAATTATGGCGTTTGCCTGGCGCTTTTGTTCTCGCCACTTTCCACGGGATGGGGATTGGGAGTGGGACTGGAACCGGGATTGGGACCGGGATCTGAACAAAAAGCGTACCCCAAAGACATCCGACACAGTAGCAACAACAGCAGCAACAGCAACAGCAGAGGCAGCAGCTGTACCTCTCCTCTCCTCTCCTCAAAAATTTGCATAACAATTTGAAATTCTTGTGCAGTAACGAGAAGGATAGATGGCTGGCTGGCTGTATGGATGGATGGATGGACGGAGGCTCTCCTCGTGCCCCTTACCCTTCCATTGATTGGCAGCACGCGTTGCGCTTTGATTGTTAACAAATTCCCGCTTTGGCCATATGGCTAATTAAAATACCCATTCTTTTTTTTGGGCAGCAATTAAACGCCCTCATTCCATACCTAAGTTGGGGTAAAGCCCTCTTCCATATCCTCCTCCATCTTTGCGGTTTGTTCTCAAGTGCAAGGCAAACCAGAGAGAAACAAAAACAGGGGGAAAAGTGGAGAGAAGTTTTTAATATCTTTTTAAGCACGTTGTTGGCTCTTCCTCTTGGTTTACATTCCATCTTTTGGCCTGGCCACGCCCTCTGCTGCTGCTGCTGCTGCATATGGCTGCAGTTTAAAAACTTGACATTTCAGAAAAGAGGGGCTAAGAGTGTGGTGCGGTGTGGGGGAAGGGACAACTCGAGTAGGAGACAGTTGAAAAGAGCAGCCAGGCCACAAAGTTGCCAAAGTTACCAGATATATGGAAAAAAGCCAAATGAATGAGTTATCAGAATGAGGGATACTCTACAAAGGAGCTGTAAGTACTTGGAATTCTTTAGAAGACACACGAATCATGGATATGTAGCATCAGGATCAGCTGGATCACAGATAGATGCACAGAAAGAGTAACGGATAAGAAAGTGAATGAAGATACACAGAAAGAGTAACGGACAACAAAGTGTATGAATACGTTACTTGAAAGATCTTAAGTGAAATGAAAACATATTAATATTCGCAGATACAAAACGGTTCTCAAGTCACGTCTAGATAAGCATTAGCCATTACCTGTCTTAAGCTCTTTTTATTTGAGTTCATTTTCCACCAAATACAAAACTCTTTGAAGTTCAAACTATCCAAAATATAGACAACAATAGTGTTGATTCAAATACTTCCATAGAATCTTTTATGTGAACATAACCAATCTTTGTGTGGCAGCCATCAGCCATGCTGTGAAGCTCTCTGGAAAATGATCCCTAACTACCACTATAATCACCCAATTCAAATGGCTCCAAGTGAGGGTATAAATGAGGGCATTTAAGGCAGCCTTCGCCTTCGGGCCACCAAAGACGATAACGAGGATGATGATGATGGTACGGAGGATGCGAGAGGATGCCTTGGAGACAGCAGCTGGCAGAGACAGAGACAGTGCCTGGCAGAGACTTTTCTTTATGGTCGTCATGTGAGTGGGTGGCCTCCATGACAGTGCACGTTTCCGCTACCCCCGCTACCCCCGCTCCCCCCTACCAGTGTTCGTTTCTGGCTGCTGTAGCTGCATTTATTAGTTCTTGTGAAAATGTTTTTCGAAGCGAAGCAATTAGCGTTAGGGCACAAGACGACGACGCATCTGTGTGTGTGTGTGGCAGGAAAAGGGGGAGAGCAAGGCAGAGCCAAGCAGAGCAGAGGAGAGCGAGAACTGTCGATCGATGGCTTAGCCCTGGCATCTTGACACTTTTGACACTTTGTGTGCACTAAAAAGCAGCTGCTTAGCAGCTCCCCCTGAGACCCCCTGAGACCGCCTGAAGCCCCCCTCCCCCCTGTAAGCATCCATACTGATATATGTGTTTAAAATTCTATCTGCGGACTGCACAAGTGTCCGTGTCCGTGTCTCTGTTTGCGTTGCCTCGCTCGTTTGTCGTCTATTTGCTTAGACATCGCATCGCATCGCATGGCATCGCATGGCCTGGTCCGGCATACATGGCGTATGCGTAACCTTGAGCTTTGTAATTCTCCCTCTCCCTCACTCTCTCGCTCTCTCTGCCTCTGTCTCTCTATTTGGCTCTACGATGATATTGCAAGCACTACTGGAGAGAGAGAGAGAAGAGCAGTTTGGCAGAAAGGAAAGACTGGGTTTTCAGAGTCGAAGCTTAAGATACACTAGGTTATTGTTAGAGCATCCAAATACCCATCAAATCTTGGTGTCTCCGCCCTCTAATGATTGGAATTAAAAGAGCAAAGTTATAGCCAAGTTTCTATTAGTCGGCAGTTGCTGATCCTGAATGATAGATCTCCGAAAATGCTTCCTCTTTGCCAAAATGCCAGCCAACATCAACATATGTACCCTCTGGAAGAGTGTAATGATGATGATGTTGTTGAAGGCAGAGTCACACAAAGAGAGAAAGAGAGAGGAAGGGAGGGAGAGAGAGAGAGAGATGGAGAGCTAACGACACGCATATGACTGCAATATGCTTGAAAAATATAACAATTATGGCTAGTTAAGAATTCTAGCGTGCCTTTGCTTCTGCTTTTCCTTCTCCTCACTCTCCCCCTCACTCTCACTCACTCACTCGCTTGTGTCATCTCTTTCTAGCTATGGCCATGCAATGCAATTAGTTATTTAAGTGCTGAGTACATAGAAAACTCGTAATCGATGGAAATGATTGTGAATTGTGCGACACGAAAAAAGAAAGGCCCCCCAGCTCTTTCAATGGGTACATTTTCGGAGACCTAAGAAAAGGTCTAAAGATATGAAAGCTCCTTAGATTCCCTTTAACTCTTTGGCTTATCAGAACATTTCAAAAGAAAAGTCTGTTTGTCATGGAATATATTTGAAATATATTCCTCTATTTGCTGGTTAATCTTAGGCTTGAGGGTTTACCAGTAATCATTTCATTTCTTATCATTTGATGCAATATTTTACCATTTAATGCAACCTTAGTCTCTGAGCTCCACCCACTCTCCCAGTCTCTCCACCGAGTCCCCCACTTTATCTCTTAGTTACAAAGATTTGCTCAACTAGATCTCCCCCTCTCTAGCCGCTCAACCAACATGGTTCAGTGTCAACGTTGCGTATGCGTTGTCGAACATTCGTATTGCGCATACGCAATGCAATCCACAAACATTTGACCTTGCTGTTGTTTGCTGAATCTCAGATCTTCCGCCTGGCATATATACAAAGGAAATTGTCGACAACAACAACAAGTTGAGTTAGTTTTTAGTTGGAAAAGGCAGGTGCAACCGGTCGACTGCATTAATGACCAGAATTTCTAATGGGAAAACTGAAAATTGTTCCAGCAATTCACAACAGAAAACAGCAATAGCCCCAGACATAGTTAGGCCCATTACAAAGGTGCGACTGTGAAGATACAGATAGATAGGGGGGAAATCGTAGACTGGGAAATCGAGAGACAGACAGAGAAGGAGAAAACTTTTTCTTACGTGACCACAATAGCAGTAGCATCGGCATCGCCATCGGAATCAGCACCAGAGCACCGACAACAGTGAAGATTTACACGTCTGACCTTGGGGGCGAAAATCTTGCTGCAATCTTCAATAATAAAATTAAATATAATTGCCCAAAGGGGGAGGGTGATTGGGGTGGGGTGGGGTGGGGTCTAGCAAAAAGCAAACTGCCAATCAAATTGTCAGTCAAGTGGAAAAGAGCAACAAAAGCAACAACAATCCGCTGCAAAACTGCAACTGCATCAACACGAGGCGCGCCGGGGCGAAGAAATTTTCGCAAAACAAAAAACCCAACTTCTCCCTCTCGCTCTCGCTCTCTCTCTCTCTCTCTTAGAGAACTTAACACCCAATTGCAGGAGAAGCAGAAAATCCGTTCAAAGTATTAATCCACTAAGGGAAATCAACATGGGAAGAAAATAGAGATTTTAATAATGGAAAATAAGGAAACAAAATACATTCAAAAATAGTAAAAAATATATATACACGGGTGAATGTTGCTGGATTAAAATTTGTATTTAAAACATACCTCCTAAAGCTCGTATTCCGAGTGTTCACTGTACTTCAGCTAAACAAGATGAGTGCAAAACTTGGCAAAAACAAATAGTGCAAAGACCTTGAAATTCTGCTGCTGGTGCTGCTGCTTTGGCTGTGGCTGCTGGGACTGGAAATAAAACAACAAAATGCAAAATCACCCTGGAATACAGCCAGCAACAGCAACAGTGGGAAAGAGATGCAGAGAGAGAAAGAGAGGGGTGGAGTTGGCAGCACGCAAACTTAGAACCGAAACGAGCGAAACAAATCGACAAGCGGATGGAAGATGCCACACAAAATAGCAACAATAGCACTAGCAACAAAAGCACAAATATGGCACTGTTCAAAATAAAGAAATAAACACACACAGAAAAGGTCTTTCGAATAAGGGAAGAGAATAAAGGAGAGATCTCAATATGGACAGACAACGAATTATGACGTTCCTTTCAGATTAACAGAATAAAACTAAAGTTTCTGAGATAAAACTTGTAAAAATGTGAATTGTGATTCAATTCAAAAATAAATATTTTATTATATTTATTTATATTTATAAATATTTTATTTGTTATAAAAATGTGTTAATGATCGAAAAACCACAATCGTTTGAGTAAAGGTATTAAAGTTTTGGTTAGTCGCCGTTCGATACTGTACTCATGTTGTTACCAACGAGTGAAGCGAGTGAGTCGGGGGTTGGTGCACGAGCGAAGCGATTGAGCATACCGTCAACCCATTCAACCTTTTAGATTCTATTTGCAGTCAAGCATAAAATATAACTTCTGTGCTTTTTCCCGTTACTCGAAAATGCGAGATGCAATGAGAGATAAGAACATCAGTTTTTGCTCATTACTTTTTCTGCTATTAATCTGTTTACTTTGTTTTGTCTCTTTGTGCTTTTCCCTTCTCCTACGAGGGTCGAAACTGAAATTATTGAGGTGAGTATAGTTTTGGGCAGGAGTGTACAACAATTAACAGTTTTTAGGTTTGATGATTTCCCGCTACTCCGCCGGATTGCAAAACATTTCCGCTTGCAGAGAGTTGCAGTTTATGTCCATTTACAGATACGGATCTACGGATTTTATAACCATCTTTCATGCTTTGTTTCCGTACTCGTTTTAGGCTCTAAGTTTGCTCGTTTCTCGTTTAATTTTATGTCTGCTGTTGCTTGGCACTGGCACTGAGGCTCCACTGTGCCACCTATAATTAATCACCAATTAATGCTAATTTCCTATTAATATGCAATCGTTTAATCACTTGTCTAAATTACTTAATTATTTGTTAGAGTATTTCGAGCTAACCTCAAAATTACGAGCACTGTCCAAAGATGCTGCAGGGCAGCGGCAGAGGCAGCGACGCGGCAGAAGCTAAGCAATTTGTTAAACGAGCGGATTGCAGATTGTGGAACTGCAAGCAGCGAAGCGAGAGAGAGAGAGAGTGCTGGGGAGAACTGCAGTGGCTGGTAAAGGCTTTTGTGGTTATGGCACCGCACCAGCGCACATTTCATTATCATCTTCATTAGAGGCGCGAGAGAGGAAGAGTGAGAAGAGAGCGAGCAAAGCAGCGAAGAGCGCGACAACCAGATAAGCAGAGGCTGAGGCAGAGGCTGCTGCTGCTGCTGATGACTGTTGCTTCTCCATTACAGCAGCGCTGTCGTCTTATGGCGCAGTAAAGATTTATTTTCCATAGTCGCCGACGTCGACGCCGACGTTGCTGCCAATAAACTGTTTAGGACAGAGGCAGAGGCAACAGCAGAGAGCATGCATGATGTAGTTCTGTTTTTGTCTTGCAATAACTTTTCATACCCTGTACAGGCAGGGTTACTTACTTTCAAGGCTTCTTAATAAACACTTGAACATACCATTACTTAGGCTAGTACTATATTAAGTAGGGGTAGGTAGTACTATATCTTATAGGGACTTGAAAGTGATCTACATGAAAGGGTATATGAAAGGGTAATTAACACTTCGACCCCTCCCAAAAGTAAGTCTTAGCTCTTGCTTGTTGCTGCTGTTGTTGGGCGGAAATTTGGTTTCTACTTTTTGTTGACCGCAGGTCGAAAGAGAGACAGAGAGAGGGAGAGACGGGGGGATAGAGGGCAACTAAATCATGTGACTTTTTCTGTGCCCACCGCCTCTTCGTTTCTTTCTCCGCCCAGAGAGCAGTTTTTTGTTTTTGTTGTTGTTTTTGTTTTTGTTGTTTCCCAAATGGACTTCTAAAGTGGCTTTTTTTATGCGAGAATTTTGGGTTATTAAACAAAGTTGAGAACAATGCAGTTCTGTTGACTGTTCACGATGGGTTCTGGGCTTAAGTCGCAGTTCACGGAACGTGGGGGTTTTTTTCACAGCCTCTTCAGTTGGGTTGCACGGGGGGTAGGTGGTGTGGGGGTGGGGGTACTTTGATGGGTTCGTGAAATGGAAATTGAGCTCTGGGAATTACCTAACAAATTGGCAAAGAGACACGAGGAGAGAACAGGAGAGGAGAGGAGCTAATCTATGGCGAGATTTCCTCGTAATACTGAGAATTCTACTATGGAACTATGGACGTATGGAAATTGCTTAACACTCGTATATTCCATATTTGTTGACTTTTATGTTCATCGGCGGAGGCTGGTGGCTAAGAATTTGTATTATTTTTTTTTCTGTAATTGTTATTCAACTCTTAACGTTATTTATTCTGACTGTAAATCTACTGTATGTAAATATGTACTTGTAAATGTATGTAATTTAGTACATCACAGGCTTAGGTCATGCTAGGAATTCTTATTAATCAAAGTACAACTGCAAGCCTGTAATTTAGAACAAGAATTATAATTTAATTTAAATTTGTTATGGCAAGCATTTATGATAATACATTTTAGATTTCAGTGTGGAATTTTAAATTATTTATGGGAATGATTTATATATACAATATCTGCCGTTCTTTAAGGATAGGATCACATCAGTACCATACAATCTGGAGGCGAAGAGTCTTTGTGTGAGAGAACAATACAAAAAAATAGAATAAATAAACAAAAAATATATACCTAAATCTCCTTTAACAAAACTCTTTTAAATTTGATAAAAATGGTACCATTGATATGTGTTATAAATACTTATTAAGTTTCTTCAGAATTTTTCGAATAGAATCCCCATATAAACCCAAATTTTCACACAGTATTTCCCCTAATCGAATCTAATTTTCCTCTCCGTGCCTTTCTGTGATTAATTTCTCTCTCATTGGCATTCATTTTCCATGAATATTAAAGCCTTATTTTTCCTCAATTTCAGTGCCAATCAATGGGATAAATGCCATTTGAGCCAGATGATATTCGAACCTAATTTGATCACAATAAATATGCTTGATTAACTCTGCATTTCCAACTAACACAGAGGTCAGAGGGCATAACCAATTCAAAGGAGCACATTTTCCACTAATGATGACTAATTAATTGCACAAAATAGCTTCCGATTTCCTCAAACTGCTCGACATACATACATACATACAAACAGTATATATATACTCGTTATTGTTAATGGCAGGTCTCATCCAGGAGTCAATCGGTGTCTGTGTCGCAGTCTGTTGCCATGGGGCAAGAAAATATTGTAGTCAAAGTGAAAGATGGCATAATAATCGTTGCTATTAGTAACCTCCAGGGCTGCCCCCCACCCCCACCCATTCCCCTACCCCACCCCTCTCTAGTCTTACAAGAATCTTTATTGAATGAAATACAAAACTATGAAGAGCTAACAGAGCTCTTGACTGGTTGGCTCGTTGGCTGGCTTGGCTTGTTGGCCATCTGGCCTTGGGGCAGAAGATTGGCCAAGTTTATGCTAAAAGCAGAATATGCAATAAAAATGAGACAGAAATCAAGTTGACAAAAGGTTGGCCCCTGCCTGAGAGTCCGGACTCCCAGCTTCGGACTGACTCTGTTTCTGGTGCTTTTGGCTTATTATGAATGCATATTTCAGGCTTAATCCCAAAGTGGCAAAACGAGAATGTTGCAGGGAACGGCTTTTGGGCAACCCAAAGCCATCCAGTCATCCAGCCATCCGATGTGGCAACATTCACCACATCAAGTACGAGTATCTTGTATCGCTCTGGTTTTCGCCATGTATCTCTGTATCTGTTCGGTTGCTTCTTTTTGGGTACCGCACCGGTCAACTGGTTTCAGCCAACAGCAACAGCCAACAGCTTTAGCTTCTTCTTTTAATCGAGTTCATCATTGTTCATTATTGTCGCCATGGCTTTGCTTTGCTTTTGCTTTGCAAGTGTTTAATTTTATGCCGCCTGCTTCTGCCGCTGCCTTTGCAGATGCTTGATTAAGAAGCCCCAGCCGCTGCCCCAGCCCCAGCCCCAGCCGCCGCCGAAGGTCAACAAGTGCCAAGGAGGACCCCCAGTCCCAGTCCGTTGCCTGGCCAAAAACTGGAACTTTGTTTCAATTTTATATGCCTACGCCTTCGATGGAAATTTTAATAAGCAGCCGAAGGTCAACCAGGAAGCCAGCCACCAACCACCAGGGCACCAGGCAGGCCTGCGGTTTGGTCAGAAATTTTTGCCTTTCATTTTTAGCTCTTCAAAACTTTTGACCACATCAAAAGACCGAGAAACTTCTACAAGGAATCGGAATTCAAATCGGAAAAGTTTCTCTATCGAGCAGCTGGGGCCTGGGAAAATCATTTGGTCGAATGCCAAACCCACCAACCCACCAACCCACCAATCATTCCCCACATTTTCCACAAGGTTGAAAACGTTGCAAGCCAAAAGCCGCACGATGACAATTGCATGTCAATGCAATGCACGCGAAAAACACGATCAGTGGGTGGACAGGTGTGTGGGCGTGTCACAACCCAGAGTTGACACACAAATTAGTAGCTTCCCTCCAGCCGGACAGAGGGACAGACGGACGGATAGACGGTTAGACGGACACTTCAAGTTCAAGAAAGATAGGAACAAAAACAGAAACAAAAAAAAACGCTGCATAATTTGCATCTTTAAAGCTAAAAAAAGTGAGAAAAACTCATGCGTTTGAATGAGTATACCGACGACGGGATACCCATTATATTTTGACAGAAGATAGAACAAGGTTCATGTATGATCAAGCTTTTGGAGGCAGCCCAGAGAACAATAAACATTATCTATAAATAATAAATGCTATACAGATTTTGTCAATTTAGGCTGCTAGGAACTGCTAGAAATGCTTTCTCCTACCCTTACCACACCTCAATCCTACCCCAGAAGAGCATCCCCATCACAGCCACATGCCCACAAGGGGTAGGGAAGGGGTGTCGGTGCATCTGTCAGTGGTGCAGTTGTAATTTCAAGTGCATACACAAATTACCAATGCAAACACACAAGCACCACTACCATTACCCTTGCAGCACTCAACACTCAACTACTAGGCATATTGAGTCACCCATGGCATGGCCATCATGGTCAGCGGATACATCTGTGCGAGTTACAGATACAGATACAAATACGTATCTCGTATCTCGCTGGTTGCGCCTCGCGCTCGAATTACAGAAAAAATCGTGCAAATTGTATTTGCTCTTTTTAGGCACAAAAATACTCAATCACTTGGCTGGGCTTTGGCTTCGCTAGTCTGTCATTTTCCAGATACAAGTACACACAGAGAGATGCACAGATACAGATACAAATACAGATACAGAATACATGTAACAGAACGTGTTTAACCATGATGGACAAGGGCAAGGGATTTTTCACACTTTTGCCGTTTGCATAATTGATTCGAACAGATTCGATTGAAGGTCGCTCGGTCGATCGATTGGGTGGGTATCCGTTCGGTATGTGTGGTATCTGGTATGTATCATTCAAGAACTTTAATGAGGCTCCATGTGGAACGATTAAACTAATTCTGGGTTTGGGAAAATTACCATAAAATCATTCTAATTGGGCGGAATTTAAATTCGAAGTTAGTCACAGATTTTGGCTTACATTTGTGGGAACATTTATTAAACGAATTCGCTAGAAAATAGGTAATTAGTATATACATATGTATATATTTTCAAAAATATATAAAAGAAAAAACCTATAATTAAAACTGATTTTTTTAATGAATTTTTCAGTATATATTTAAAGGAAATTACTCAAAATTATATGCTTAAATATTGGCGTACGATGTATGAGAATTTAAGGAAAACTGTGTGCAATCAAGTTTCTCATTTACTAATTGATAAGACAAACACACACACATAAGGATATCCTATTCCGTCTGTGGCTTCAACAGACATCTTCCGTGTGTGGGTGTGTGTGTGTCTGTGTCTTATTTCCATGCCATCAGCCATTAGTTTATTTAATATTCTTAAAGTTACACTGCAGATAGCACCTTAAAGTGTTTTCTTAAGATTTCTTGCATCACATTTTCTTGTAAGGCTTTTAATGTTTTCCTTCAATAACTTTATTTCGATTTTCACTTGATTTCATTTGGCTGCTGTTTATACATTCACACACACACACACACACACACAGCCTCTTGGCGCATAAATGTTTAAATTATCATTTAGTCAAGTTATATGAAAAGTAAACTGAAATTTTCTCCCCCATCTCTCCACATAATCTCTGGCCCTATCTCTGGGTTTTTATCTCGGAGTGTATGTGTGTGTTTGTGTGTGCTTTGGGGCCATCAATTCAATCATTTAATTCATTTGTACATTTCATTTATTGCATTCAATTTGAGTTCAGCCAAGGCAATTTTATGGCTACATATTTTAACATTTTACGGCTGCAAAACAGAATCAAAAACCGAACGAAACGCACAACAAGAAGCAGAAAAAGTTCGGTTTCATTTTCAGTTTGGTCGATTTGACAGCTGCTGCTGCGGGTCTGGCCCCTTGAGTTCTCTCTTTGATGGCTTACCCTTTAGAGAGGGTATTAAGACTTTGATCTGCAGAAGGCAACAGATGAATCTCTGATTAGCGTCAAGAGTATCTTCAACTTCGTTGCCACGAATCGAGAATTCGTTTCTTGCTTTTTGGTTGCGTTTTTTCTTGGCCGATTTGATATAGCATTTCGTTGACCAGTTTTGGGTTTTTCAAGTACAAACCACAAGACGAATTTGGTCATTTAAAATTGCGGCAATGTCTGATGCTTGGATGGAAAGATGCTTGGATGAATGAATGAATGTTTGCTCTGCCGCTGCTGCTGCTGGCGGTGGTTGCTGCTGCTGCTTACAATTGTTGTCATTGTCAACGTGTTGGCCGTTTTGTTTGGTCTTCTTCTGCGGGAGGGACAGACCAGACCACAATAACAACAACAACAACAACAACAACAGCTTTGTCTTCGACCCATTTAACGGGCCAGTGCACAAGCGAAGCCTTAGCATTGGACACGATAATGGGAACGTGAGAGTGGTACGAGTCGAGTCCATTGCAGACAGACCCCAGCTGGAAGCTCTGATTGAATCGATTAGAAGTTGGTTACACCCCTACCCCTTACCCCCACCCCTACTCCTAATCACATGCAATCTGTATTGGCATTTATGTATGCAAATTTTCAAAATGAAGTGTGAATTTCTCAGTCGCAGTCTCAGTCTTAGTCTCCGTCTCAAGTCTGTATCTTTGGCCATTAAGAATATCAATTAGGCACGTTTTGCCGCTTGGCGGCAAAGTTCAAAATATAATTACAAAACCAAACAAAGCCTCAGATAGTAGTACTCTTAGTACTGACTCTTAGTCAATTTTCCACTTGGCTTGGCTCCACTGTGGCTCTGGTCATTAAGCTGCTAGAATTTATGATTTCAATTGCAGCAGAAAATGGCAGCAAATGGCAGAAAATGGCTGAAACGAAGGATAGACTTTGCAGAAGCCAAACCAAGGCCCGGGGCCATTTTCTGTAATTTATGTCAATCATTTTGCTTCTTTTTTTCTCTCTTTAGGAATTTGCATAGATATTATTTCAATTCATTTAAAAGTGTTTCGTGCTGCCATTTGTTCGTCTTCTGTCTGGTATGAGGTGTATGGATATTAGAGGGTAAGTTGAAAGATAACCAAAGTCACTTACTGATACTTAAATTACTTGAAATTATTGCAAAGCTTCTACAATATTTAAAGCACTACGAAAGGAATGGTGTGGAAATATATACTTAGTCGTCCAGTTGGTTCGTTTGTTTTAATGAATCCACAATAGTTTAATGTTTATATTCAGTGATTGCATTTATATTTTATGTTTTTATATTCTTCCACTCTGCACACAACCAGCGCCACTTTCAAACGAGATCAAGAAGAGAAGGAAGTAGAAATAAAGTGTGCCCATGCACTAGGAGAGGAGAGTGTGCCCATGCACTAGGAGAGGACAGTGTGCCCATACATTGGGGATTTCTGTTATGTTATTTTTGCTTTAAACATGACATTGATAGTGCGGAGTGATGTTATGTCCAACAAATGGAAATATAAACCTTTGAAGAAGAAAAATCGGAGACAGAAAATTAGGCATACAATAATATATGTGATTTCCCAGAACCCTTCCATAATCTTATAACAATCCCTAGAAATACATCTTTACAAGTAAATCTAGTAATTCTCCACAATCTTGTCTTTGTTTTCGTAGCACCTACAATGAAACGTCTATGAAACGTCAATGAAAGCTAAAGAGTCTATTTGTCTGATTTCAAAAGAACTCTTATGTATGTATATGTATTATATATTATATTATATGTATTATAAAATCAATGCTTATGCATTCTATAATTCAAGCTAATTTTCCAGAGCCTTCATAACGATTAGAAATTTCATCATGCGATCATCTGTACATTGCCTGATCAATCTCTGTAATTTGTACTAAGAATATTGCCCCTTTCTTTGTGTACTTGTAAGTATAGAGGCGGCTGCAATCATCATGAACGACGACGACTCAAAAGTTGTCAATCTGCCAAGTTCAAAGTCAACTAAGAGCCACAGCCACAGCCATTGGATGCGGCATGCCAGAGGTTCAAAGACCACAAAAAATGTTAGCAAACAGATCTAACAAATATTTCTGGCTGATATATCGCTTTATGTTTCAACTTATGAATTTCCCCAGTCTGTACTGTAAGCTTCAACTATTTATTGTCCAGCATTCCATCAGCATTTGAGAGATTACTTAAGATCTTTAAGATCTTCAAGCACCTACCAAATCTGATCCGCCCCTCTACCCCCTTGTTGACACGTATCCCCCAGCACGTTCTTGCTGTCTTGAGACATTAACATTTGTCTACAATTTTGACATAATACCGGGCCAAAAGTTTTCCACCACGGCACACATCAGACACACACATTTTGATTTACAACCTCAATTACTCAGCCACCGTTTTGGGGCAGCCACAGCCACAGAGACAAGACAGAACCAAGACCACACCAGACCGCAGCACACCAGAGGAGACCATACCATACCCGACCAGACCATACCAGAACCGAGCACACTCCATCCATCGAGCACAACCATCGCCATCGCCATCGCCATCTTCTGGTGCTGGTCGAACCATTTACGGATCTGTCAATGCCAGCAGACCGAAATAAGAATTCTTTTGCTGTGGCTTGCTTCGGGGCTGGGGCTGGGACTGGGGCTGTGGCGTGTATTATATATTTATTTATTTTGTATCGTTTAACTGCCGAAATAAACACGATCAAGGCTAACCACGGACACGGCACGGCACGGCACGGCATGGCGATGACAACACGGGCTGGAAAATATATATTTTTGGCACCCATAATTTGAGCTTCTTTTGCGAGAGGCGAGCGATGCTTTTCGATTCGATTCGGATAACAAGTGCAGAGTCGGAGCGAAGGTAAAACATATTTATTTATGCAAATTTCTCGCTCTGAAGAACATGTGATGCTAAAGCTGATGCTAAAGCTGATGCTGATGCTGAAGCTCTAATGTTAATGATGTTGGCAAACGTTGAGCAATGCAAATTCTGGTTTCGGCGACAAGTTTCACGATATAAGATTGCGTATACGCGGTGTTAGCTGCGCAGGTAGACGTGAGCAGTGAGTTCTGGGGGGGAGCATCATTTTATGGGCCACTTAAATAATGGATAACCATTTGAGGGTTCAACTTTGGTGCACTTTGGTGAGAGGAGCTGGCGACGTGGTTTACGAAAATTAAAACGAAATGAATTTGCATAAAAAATGTTGAGCTTCAAGGGAGTAAAAGGTGTGGTAAAATATTGCTTTGGGAAATCATTAGAATTACATTTAAGAGGGGGTTTCTAGAAAAATATAAAGACAATGTAAGATTGTAGAGCGAAAACTTGAGTAGCTTTGCCGCTGAAACTTAAGGTTATCAGAGGTATAAAAAAAAGATAATCTCACTGATCCCTAACGAACTCTGAAAATCTCAATAAAATCCCATTTTTCCCACATTTCTTTTTATTTTCCCAGGTATTCCCCTAGTTTTCCTATTTTGGGTGTTAGCTGTGGATTATCCATAGGGGAGGAGGCAGTCATCTGAAGCGAATGCCGCCTGTCTGTTGTTGACTTTGCTGCTTCTGCTGCTGACGTTTGCTGCCAAAGTCATGTCATGTGAAATAATTGCAATTTGCAGTCAGCGAAGCAACAACTATATGATGATGATGATGATTGGGCTTAGATGATGATGATGATGATGAGCTAGCTGCTGCTGCTGCTCTTGCTGTTCCATGGGGCGTATACAGAATGTTGAATTTTTGTACAGCTCTGCTCGATGATCTCACATGCACTCATTGCATGAAAGAGTCCAAAGCAAACCAGCAAATTATCTCTCACACACACACACGACACACACACACACGCAAACAGACATGAGGCAAGAGAGAGAGGATGAGAAAGAGAGGGAATAGCCTTTGTCACTTTGAGCTTTACAAGCCCATTACATAACGCCGTAATGAAGCGTCAATCTGCGTCGCAGGTCCAGCAAAGCCACAACCCAGAGAACCAGCAACAGAGCGGCGTTGTGTGAACATTTCATGGTCACCCATACATCTCTCTACGCTAGTGTGTGTGTCGGTATCTGTGTGAAGTAAATATTCGCATTGTAACCAAAGTGAAACAGAAACAAAGCAGAGAAGCAGAGAAGCACAGATGAAATGAGAAGAACAGAGCAGAGCAGAGCCAGAGAAGAAGAGCAGTGCAGAGAGAGAGAGAGAGAGACAGAGAGAGAGAGTGGAAAGAGCCGCACACGAAGCGAGTCAAACATTTTTTCACTGCACTGCCAACAGTTTGCATAGTTGAAAGTTTTTTCAATAGCATTAACTACTATACTATATACGAGTATATCCCCAAAATGGATGAGAGAAAGGCGAGAGAGGGTCGAAGATTTGCTACCCTTGCAGATCTATCTTTTTTGTGATAAATGTAGGATAAAGTTTGGATGAAGAGCGATCATTCTTTTGCCAGCTGAAAGATATAGGCTTTCAATGACCATTAAAACTAATCAAATGAAGACAATTATTTATCATTTATTTGCTCTGAAAGGGTAATACTAATATTTTTAGATAAAAGTTAAAAAAAAAGGGTCATATGGGGGTGAAAAGGGCTACGAATAGAGGCAAATAGAGCCCTGCGGCTAAAGGCT
Organism: Drosophila athabasca; assembly: GCA_008121215.1. Taxonomy (NCBI): domain Eukaryota; kingdom Metazoa; phylum Arthropoda; class Insecta; order Diptera; family Drosophilidae; genus Drosophila; species Drosophila athabasca. The sequence continues at coordinate 1,691,487 of CM017794.1, forward strand.
AAAAAACAGTGTGAAGGACACAAAACCGAGTGGCTAAAGGCTAAAAAAGACGGTTAAGAGAGAGAGAGAGAGGTAGAGAGAGAGAGAGGAAACGAGAATTTTGCAGTGTAATAATGCAATTGGCTTTTAGCTGTTAGCCTGGCGCTCCACTCCCATATTTTCCACCCATAGCTTTCTGGTTGCCGCATGATGAGGGCTTCAAGAGCTGCAACTTTTTGTTGCAATTTTTATATTTAACTTTTTTTCCTCTGTTTATTTTGATATTTTTTTTTTCTCTTTGATTTACAGTTTTTTTTCTGTTAAATTAAATCTTTAAAGCTGTTGACAGCGTAACGAAAATTAATGACAGATGCTCTGGCCATGCACGGAAAACATGGAAATAGACAGAAGCGGATTATCGTATTTAATGTGAGAAGGTAAACACCTGATGGTGGAAAATAAAACCAAAAGAAGGTTTGGTTTAGGCGAAGAATTTATGGGATTTTAATGCTGCAAAAATCTTGAATACAAGTTAAAAATTGTAGATAAATACATACGTGTTTTTATGCCACAAAAAATAACATTTCATTGAAGCACTGCTCCTGCTTCCTGCCAGAGAAAATGTATAGCAAATTCTCTCTTCAGAATGTAGATCCTATCGTATTTCCATTAGGAACAACTCCAACAAATTGTCAAGATAAAAGACAGACAGACAGACAGACAAAAAAATGGCCCCTTATTTACACAATTCTTTGGCCTGAATTTCTTTTGCAACATGTGGCCAGTGGAAAATGGTTTCTGCTGTGCACAAATGTTTATTTTATGCCCAGATATTTAATATTCTCTCAGGGAGAACTCTTGTTGCCACACTTCCAGGGAAATGCATTTGGAGTGGCTATTGTTTTTAGCTGGAACATAAGCAAATCACAGGGCCTCTGGCTGGCTTCCTCTGTGCGTATGAGTAATGTGAGACCTATGTGAATGTATGTATTCTGCTATGCATTTCTTTTGTATAGAGCTTGAGTCATCTTTTGGCCAGGCATAGAATCTGCGCAGCTTCCAATTACCACTAGCAACGAAACGAAATGAAAACACTTTTGGATTAGTCACCCAGGGCAGGGCCTGGCTTCCGATACGTATACGTAATATTGGAATAATTATTTGAAATGCATTTTGCACCGTGTGTGTCGTGAGAACTATTCCGAATGGGGAATTTATAATTACAGATGGCCAATCGCCCTTTTCCCTGCTTTACTCCCCCATTCGTCGCGCTCTCTCTCTTTCTCTCTCTCGCTGAATGTTTGATTTATTTAGCTTTTTTATTAGTGCATTGGCAAGTAAGACCCGTTTCTGGTTGTGGCAATTGCAACCTTGAACTTGATATTAGATACGAGATCCGAGATCCGAGCTTGTGCGAGATAAATATTTACTCAGTTCTCTTAACCGGTTTCGACCAGGCCCAGGCAAGGGCAATGGAATCTGACAGACATTTAACAAGTGCACTTTTGAAGGGGTATACGAATAAGACCAGATTTGACTGCTATATCAAATAAATGGCATAGAAATTATCCTTTTGGATAGAGCATCCATCGGCAAGCCTTTCCATCTTTCTTTTCCCCCCCCCCTGACTGTGGGGAAAAGTCATCAAAATTTAATTTAAAGATACTTTCGGAAGTCTATATGGCCTTACTTATCTTTTTGGGTCTCCTCTTCACTTTTTTGGGGTTGACTCATATCAAGGAAAAGGAAAAAGAATGTCAAATATTTGCTAGTTATGTGCGTTTAGCCAAAGCAAACAAGCTACCACCTAATCCCCACCCACAGCCACTCCCCAACCCCCCACTCTCCCACTCACCACTCTCTGTGTTTATTTTCCTGTGTGTTGTGTGGGTGCACAAATATGTAAATCAATGTGGGTCGTCGTCTCTAATATCAAGGGCCCCGAAGAGGTGGTTGAGGGCGAGAGAAAAAGGAAGAGGGCAGGGCAGGGCAGGGCAGGGCGGAGCAGCCTCTGTCAAGTGGTTGGCAAGATATATAAATTGTGTGACAACCAAGGAAGCCTCACCACCAGCCAACACATCACCCATCACCCGTCCACCCCTCCACCCTTACCCACCTCCCACTTCAGTCGACGGTAGCCTCTGGGGAGCTTCGTCATATGGAAAATAATTTTACGGGCCACGCATTGCCATGTCAACGGAAAGTTTAAGTGAAATAATTGCACATTAAAATGCATTAAGCAGACAGCCAGCCAAGTCCCAAGTCCCAGCAGCCCCCCAAGAACATGGGGGAAAGGTAGGGGGAATCTTTTTAGAATTTCAAGTAATCGTTGGGATACGCTTTAAGGCCTGAAATATGCTAGAAAACCTCTGCCATTCTTTGGGGATAAAATATTGAAAAATAAAGGAATAAATTCTAAAGAGATCAACCAATCCCTGGGAGCAGAACCCTGTGTTCTTTCCATGCCTATTACCAGGATTTCTTTGGTACTTCCCTTTACCAGCCTTACCTTTCCTGCTGATAGGGTAAACCCCATGAAAAATTACCAATAAAAAACGAACATACTTATAGGAATGATCTATATGGTGTATATGTATATGCATGTGGCCTACAATAAATTTCATCCAAATTACGTTTTCATGCCGTTGCCGTTGGCGTGCAATTTTCATTTAATTGAGGCTTATTGCGGTCTTTTGGGTGGGCTGTCCGCTGTCCGCTGTCCGATTTGCCTTGGGCGGTCGTTGGCGCAACAGATGCGCCCGCATTTCAAAGAACAATACAAAAATTAATCATTGAAGACTTTGACGATGAGTAGACGACGTTGACATCGAGAAGGTAGCATAAAGAACCCATACAATGCTCTCCTCTGCTGCTGACTTGTATCTGTCAGATGGGTTTTTGTGTGTGGGGAATCATTGTTTATTAACTTGAACGCTGCTTTACTGTTTGATATATAACATTGAGCGAGAGAGGGAGAGAGAGGGAGAGCTATAATTAAGAGAGTGAGAGCAGAAGGCAGAGGAAGGGATGGAGATGGGCAAGGAGATGGGGGATGAGACTGTGTGACAGCGCATTGCCACCGTAAAAATCCGTTCAATGTCAAATTTGATGGAAAATGCACTTCACCGTTACATACACACTTAGAAAGTATTTTCCCCGTTTTTTCCCGATTTGATTTCCGCATTTTCCGTATTTTCTTTGTGACAAGTTCTGTCTGTATGGTTGACTGAACTTCTCTAGGCTGTCGCTGAATATATTTCTGGCGTAGTTCATGAACTTTTGATAACACTATAAATATGTATATAAATATTTCATGACAAAAAAAAAATTCCAAAAATACTTTGTGACACTTTTGATTAGGGAAATGCCATAAAGAAAAGTTTCCAAACAGCCGGCATGAACACACGGCATGAACGAGAATAAACAAAATTCCAATGACAATGACCTCCTAAGCAGATAAATAGAGGCTGCTCCTCATCCTCCCCCTCCCACTGCCGTCTGCCCCTCCTTCTCCCACTGCCTCCCACTCCTCCTCCTCCCACTGCCTCCCACTCCTCCATTAGTCGCCATACGAAATGAGCGCAAACATTTTTTTTTTTTTTTTTTTCAGCAAACCCAAAATCTTTATAAACAGAGAGAGAGAGAGAGAGAGAAATCTCTCGTTCGCTCGCGAGAATCTAGAATAAATAAAATATATACAATACATATGTATAAGAGTAAACAAATATGCGATGTGATGTATGTATGTATAGCTAGAACATTTTGGATGAAAGATAATGAAATAAAAACAAGTTCACTGCACGGAAGTCGGGCGAAAAAATAATAATACTATTAGCAATCGGTGGGGGAGGGGGAGACAAACGAAAATCGAAATAGAAATATCATAGGAATTCGCAAAAAATAATTATAATTAAAATACCAAACATTTTCCATACGTCATCGTTTCGGTTGGGGTTGGGGGGAAGGTAGGCCGACGGCAATGATTAATTGGGGCAAAAGTGTGAGTAGAGAGAGAGAGAGAGATAGAAATGAACATGAAATGGGAAAAAACATAAATAGATGGCGAGATAACATGAGCATTAAGATATAGTGGAATTATACAGATAAACCATTGAATGATGGCAAAGATTTTAAGAATGAATGCCTGAAAGATTTTGTAAATATAAATAAAAAGTATGATGAGGGGAATAATAGGAAAAGGTAAATAAAAGGCATGAATGGAACATTGAAAGTGAAACAAAATTGAAGAAAATTATATGAAAACAACAACTAAAATTGTATTATTTAAAGAGTCGGTAAAATGTTCCATTATTCCCTTTAAATCTGCTGAAAGCGAATTCAAAGTGTATGCCGTGTGCCACACTGATGGATAGCCAACCATCAGATGGTCATTAGTTTTACCCACTCCCCGCCTCACTCCTCTCCTCTCACCCCTCGCCGGCTCTCGTTGATCGCCCTTTCATCCCCAGTGCACTTACAAGCTTTAAATTAATTTTCGATTCACTTGGAGTTTCGTTTTCATTTATTTCTTTTCCTTTTTTTCTGTTTTTTTTTGGTAATTTTTCAAACCTGCTTCCCCCACGACGAACAGAGTGAAGCGCAGCAGAAGTTGCCGAAAAAAGTGGCAGATTCGAGATGCGAGATGCGAGATGCGGAGGCTTGGGGCTTGAGATACATTTTATGGACATCATCGTTAAAGTAATCAGCAGTAACAGCCAGAATCATCAGCTACAGAAGACAGAAGAAGAAGACAGCAGCGAAATAAAGTTAAAAGACTTTTAACCAAATTCAAGGTCAACTTCGTTTCAATAAATTGCAAACGGAATGGTAAAGGAACAAAAAAAAACACACACACACAGTTGTGGGCAGAGCGGACACAGATACAGATGCAGATGCAGAGGCAGAGAGGGGGGGAGGAGATCTGGCATGACGCAAATGAGTGGAGATATAAAAAAGAGTCAGCGGCTTACCTGTAACTGAAACAATCTTCCCGTACGCTCCCCATCTTTCAATCCGCAAAACCGAAATCCGAATCCCCAGCAACGAATTTTCAAGCGAATTTTTAGCGTGTTAATAAAGACTGTCGAAAATTTAAAGAATGGCTCTGATAAAGCACAACAGAAAGCGAAACAGAAAAAGAAAAAGAAAAAGAAGAACAACTGGTATAATAAATGCCTCCTCAGTCTTCTACCTCTCCCTCTCCTTTGGCAGACGATACATAATATAATAAAAAATGCAATTTTATTTTATTTAAGCCCGCAAGAGCCGCAACACTTAGATATTCCTTTCGGATTTGTCACAATCAAAGGCCACATAAAAAAGGAGCAGAGATCTGAGCCATTAAAAGGGAACATCAAAAGCTGCCCCCCAGACACACAGATGAGATGAGATGCTGATGAGGCTGCCCCAGACACATAAAGCTTATGGGATTGTTAGAAAGAGCAACTTTATTCGAGGGTTTTTGCAGTGTGACACAAACTTTTTTTCTAACTATTAATATGGTTAATAATGTTGGGGGTTATCAAGGTAAATAATTAGGTTAGTTTACCCCGGACGGCCCTCAACGGGGCCTCTCTTAGTTATCCGGATTTCGTATGGACCTTTACGATGGTGTTTCTGAGGTTTTGAAGTCCCCCAGAATCGAGATGTCAGTTTCCCTGGCGACCTCTTGGAGGCATCATCCAGTGATTCCAGCATCGGTGCGCCCAGGTATCTTCCCCTTGCCCTTGAGAGATGTTCCAGGGTTTCGACAGCCCCGGGTTCATCAATATAATAAGAAGAGAGTTTAATCCACATCTCAGGAGATTCTTGGACCTGTTAACCAAATTTTACTTAAAGTAAAATGTTCTTTCTAGCCATATGTGCAGTTCTCTTGCTCTGAACAGTCAAAAAATGAAAATAAAAACCGCAAAAATATATATACATATGTATATATATATACTTTTGCAGCATTCATTTAAACTCTGCGCTTAATTTGTTTATTTTACCTGTTAACCAATTTATATCTGATAAATTGTTTATGTGTCGTTGGCCAGGTCTGGTGTGGTCTGGTCTGGGGTATGGTTGTTGGGCCTCTCCGCTGATGTTTCTCCTGCGGCTCTGCGGCGGCGGCTGCGGCTTTTGTTTGCACATTTTAAATGAGCTCCCATCCAGACCAGACCAGACCAGACCATGTACGAGTGAGTATTTTAAGTTCAATCAACTTTGCACCGCAGCCAAAACAGCCCAAAAGCAGCCACCACAACAATTGATTAATTAACGAATTATTTATTGAACATGCAGTAATCAAAGATGTGTTTTTATTTTGTTACCCCTCCCCGCCTCGGCCATGTCTTAACATTTCACGATTTTGCATTAGTCAAGAATTGGTTGGGGAAAACAGAAGAAATACCCAACCAAAAAGGGGAATTCCGTTTGCATTTTGTATAAGGGTTTTCCGCATATGTTGGAGGTTTTTATTATACCTAAGAAAGATCCCAATGTATCCCATATTCTGCGTATATTCACAGAACTTTACAGCGTCTGCTGAGATTCTGATTAGAAGCAAGTATATACACATGAAATAAGTACTATATATAGCTATGTGTACTCGTTTGTGCGAAAATATTGTATATTTGTCGAGCTGTAGAAAAACTAAACATTTGCACTTGGCACACTTGTTAGAACCCGAACAAGACACGGCCCCAGAAGAGAGGCAGAGGCAGCAGCAGAACGTCGAAAGAGAGGAGTAGAGCCCAGCTGCATGGTTTATCGCAGCAGCGACAGCGGCAGCGGCAGCGGCAGCTTGAGCAGCTCCTCCACAATGCACTCGAATGCCCTTCATGACAACAACCTTCCGCCTCAGCCCAAGCCACCAGCCCCAGCCTCAGCCTCAGCCATAGCCAACCCCCCACCCCCAGCCTCAGACATAGCCAACCCCCCCACCCTTTCGTCAGACTATTCGCTTGAACTGTGTCAATGGCCTTGAAATTGTTTTGCGCCTTAGTTGTTCTTGCTTTTGTCGCCATCGTCAACGCTGCGGCTGTTGCTGTTGTTGTTGAGATTAGTGGAATTATTGCACTTGCTTAGATCTGACTGAGCCCATAAGGAAATGCATATATACGAGCACATCTGTACAATGATTTGAATACCCTTACAAAGAGTATTATCCATATGGCATATTCTCAAAGAATTTACAAGATTCCCAAGCGGCAAGGGCATACAAACTTCGGCTCGTTGGCGAGTCTCCAAACTGCATTTATTCTTGATTTGTGTGCTGCACTCATTCCAGCAGCTCTGTGCCACAGTGCGTATGATTAATCTGCGGGCTACGTTAGTCTGCACTTGGATAAATCATTGTACCATACATAGTACATTACTTCTATTATTTGTTATTCCAACCAAATTGCGTCATTGTTTCTTTGGTGTATCGAAGCGAGACCTGCATGTGGAGATGCCATTAGAGGTTGATCTCTCTCAGTTCCCATTTCATTCCCCTTCACGCAGAGCAGGAAGTGCGCGCCAATACGATTCTTTCCTGTGTTTCCTCTGCTCTGCTCTGCTCTGTGTGGTTTTTCATTGAATCGTTTTTTCTGTTTTATTGTTGTTGTAGTTTTGTGGAACAGGAAAAGCGATTGCGCTTCAAGGTCAGCCAAAGCCAACCGCATTACTCTTCTAGTTGCTGGCTGCTGCTGCTAACAGCGATGATCCCCAGAGATGCTGGCTAATGATAATGACGTCTGGGTGTACATTTTCCATAGACTTTTTGCTCGTGTACACAGCAGCTAATAGCAGCTCTAAGATTCGATTGAAAAAAGTAACAAAGAATTGAATGAAAGAGTAAGAGACAGATCTAAAGCGTTCTCGCTTTAGGGAGAGGGTATAGAAATATAAAGGAAAGATGGACATATCCTACGAATATTACCAAAATTATAACCTACAAAATAATGAATCAAAAAAAATGTAGGAAAAAGTGTTCCAACAAAAATCACTTCAGATACACAAGCTCTAAAGACAAGTCCACTTGGGCCCCCAGCCAACTCCAAGTAGACTCTCGGCCCTGCCCCTGCCCCCGACTTGATGACATCCCTGAACCCACGACACCTTCAAGTTGGGCCATAAAAAAAAAGTACTTCCAAAGTGCAACAGCAACAGCAGCTGAAACAAGACTTTAAGACCGAGCAAGTGTTAATTTGTGGCCACATCAAGCCCAGAGCTCTCTTTGAACCTGGTCAACCCCTAAACGACAAAAACAACTGAAAAAAAAACCCCTGAAACCCTCAAGTACCAGAGCAAGTGCAACAGCAAGCACATAAAACAACAACAACAACAAATTAAGAGATTAATACGAGACAAGCAAATGCAAAATACCAACCATAAACAAGTCGGGAATAAGTACGAGTACGGGTACGAGTACGGGTACGGGTACGGGTATGTAACCGTACGATAAAGAGCAAAACAAAATTTATAATACACTCGTGCGAGTGAAGTCTGATAATTGTTTGACTTTATTTTGTTCTTTTCGGTGCCTGAGCCTGGTCTGAGTCTGAGTCTGAGTCTTGAGTTGTGGCAATTAGGCCTGGCAATTATTTATGTGTGTGAAACTTGAACTTCAGCCTGTCGGCACCTTGAGGCTGGCCTGTGTGTGTGTGTGATACGAGTAAGTATATCTGGTAATTGCCAACATCAATTGCATTATGCATTACTCATACGCAGCACTGTCGCTCGTCTCTCCGACTGACGACTGCCTCTGGGACTGTTGTGTAGTTAGCCTTAGGCCAGACCCGAGCCAAGATCGAGCTAAACTAATGCTCAATCGCATGACATTGTAAGAAAATGCAGTTGCACTTGATGCTGCCAACTAAAGATGCGGGATGGGATGGGATGGGATGAGATGACATGAGAGGAAAGCATTTAGCTTCAGTCAAATGATTTTGTAATACCCGGTACTCTGGGATTAGTAGAGTGTATTGTGATACTGGGGAAGTATGCAACAGGTAGAAATAATTGAAGGCATGCCCCAAACTGTTCCCCTGAAAGGATACTTTAAAAATCCCCTCTAAATCGGTAGATTAATAAGTAAGATCCCTCTATCCCCCTATGGCTTTATATACCTCGCTGCTTTGGCATTTCCATCTCCTGAGTTTCAACTAATTAATTTCCTACACTTTTCACAAAAGATACCTAATCTCAAAGGGTAGTTCTATAGTCGAAGTATCAGTCGAAAGCCTTCTTCCATGATATTTTGTTTTTCGCTTTAGTGTAAGATTTCCAGTTTACCATGAAACGGGACACAGCTGCCTGGCTGGTCTCAGAGTTAGCCTCTCCCATGGTCGCGTTTTTGAACCATTTTTGCCCAGGGAGAGAGAGAGAGGGAGAGCGAGACTCTGACATTCGAATATGTTTGGAGCCAAAACCCGTTGTGCAACATTTTGTGGCCGCCGCATTTGGCCAGACGACAGCGACACCGACAACGGCAACGATGATGATGACGATGATGCAGCAGCAGCAGCACAACCTTGACCTGGTTCTACTTCTAGCCTTAGCCTGGCTTTGAGACCAGTCGACTTCTAACCTCCATTCGTGCTTGATTAGCCTTTAACTATTGGCTCAACTTTCAGACAGACACAGACACAGATTTTAATTAGCATTTCCGCACGTTCGCCCATTTAGCTGTTGTCAATGAGGATTGCCCGGGTCCTGGGCCAATCCATTTAAGCCCAAAAGTGTGAGAAAGTGGGAGCAAGGAGGAACTGTTGCTCCTTGAGCCCGAGATGAAGAGAAACCTAATTAAAAGTGTTCCTTGAACTTGCCGCTTGAAAGGCTTCAACATGGATTAATGCCTCGGGCTGCCAGACTCCGCTACCGAGTTAACACTTTAAGTCCCCCATCAGCAAGTCTGTAAGTTGCTCGAGGGCTCCGCGAGGAGATGGGGTGGAGGGACGAAAGACGAAGACATCAAGATGCAAAAGTTTTCAATTAGCCAATTTTCTCATTTACATTTCAAATGAATTTGTTGCGCCACTTGCCTCTGAGTTGTGCGTATCTTAATTGGTTTTTATGGGCTCGGCGCACTTTTTGGTCAGCGAATGAATTTTGTTTGTTACTTACATAAGCGATACTTGTATTATGTACATATCTGATATATAGTAAATAGCCCAACTTTTATTTACACTCAAATGGGAGAGAACATTTTCTGATTTATCTTCATTTCAGATTTAATTAATTTCGGGTAATAAAAGCTGAAAAAGAATCATTTTAATTAAAATATTTTTACATAAACAAATTTGCGACAAAGAAACACAAAAGATGGCTTTAAATACAATATTCAAGGCTTATTTTAAGGGTTAAAGTTTCAATCATATTTTCCAAAAACATTGCAGAATGGCTTTACCACCCTCGCACCACTATTAACCCTTAGCCCCCCCCTGCTTTTCCTCATGCCTCGGCCAACTGTTGCTTGGCAGCGTTGCCATGCCACCCAAGCCACAACAAACAGAAGCTTGGCAACCCCATGGCAACCTTCGCCTAAAAACCAAAACAAAAAGATTAACCGTTGAAAACTGACATTAGTTGGCAAAACTCTTGAAGAAAAATGCTGCATCAGGGAATCATACTGCGTGAGGGGCATGTCACCCGAACCATATACAATCTGGTAAGACATAAAAATAATAATCACCAAACCCAAATAAACTCCCGACAACTTCTTCAGATCAAGGACAAACGGTATGAGGATGTAATTGAGTGTATAACCAACATTGGCGAGGCGGCCAATACAAGAGCGGGCCTGTCCACCTTGGGACATTGCTACTATCACGCCCAGAAGTACGAGGAGGCGGCCACCTGCTACGAACAGCTCTGCCAGCTGGTGCCCAAGGAAGCCAAGTACAGGTAGGATTATCTTAGCTGCCATATAAAGAGGAACTCTCTCTGGAATATCCCCCCGCAGATTCTACTACGCCCAGTCCCTCTACCAGGCCGGCATCTTTGCGGAGGCCTTGAGAGTCCTGAAACAGATCAGTGACCAGGAAGAGGAGCTGCGGGAGCACTGCCTCCAGCTACAGAGTGCCATTCTGTACTCCAGCGAGGACTATGCCGGGGCCCAGAGTCTGCTCAATCAGCGTGCTGGGGGCACTGCGGATACCCTCAACGATGAGGGGTGCCTGCTCTACCAGGCGGATCAGCATGAATCGGCAGTTCAGCGATTCCAGGCCGCCCTGCAGGTGGGCGGCTTTAATCCTCTGGTGGCCTACAATGTGGCTTTGGCCCACTTTCAGCGGAAGCAGCGGGCCCAGGCCCTGGACTACACCTCGGAGATTGTGGAGCGGGGTATGCGCAATCACCCGGAACTGGGGATTGGCGCCCAGGTGGACACCGATGGCAGTGCGCGGAGTGTGGGCAATCCCATAACGATGGCCATGTCTGGCATAACGCAGGCTCTCAATCTGAAGGCGGCGCTGGAATATCAGGATGGAAACGAGGAGGCCGCTCGGGACGCATTGCTTGATCTGCCGCCGCGGGCCGAAAGCGAACTGGATCCGGTAACGCTGCACAATATGGCCCTCACCGATGTCCAGGGTCCTGTGGCGGGCCTCCGCAAGCTGGCCTTTCTCCTCCAGCTGGGAGCCCCCTCCTGTCCCAAGGAGACCTTCGCCAACATCCTGCTAATTTGCTGCCGGCACGAGCTGTACGAGACGGCGGCCGATATCCTGGCAGAGCACACCGATCTCACCTACAAGTACCTCTCGCAGTATCTGTACGAACTACTGGATGCCCTGATCACCGCCCAGACCAGCGTCGAGCTGGCGGAGAAGAAGCTGGGCACCCTGGCCTCCAGTCTGGCTGGCAAGCTGCGCAGCCTGGCCGCCAAGGTGCAGGAGGTGCGGGCCACCAACGAGCAGCATGCCCTGAGGGATGCCCTCAAGGACTACGAACAGGCACTGGAACTGTGAGTGTGCTTAAAGGCATCTAGAATTGATTTCTAATACGATCTAACGATCCAACACAGCTATCTGCCGGTGGTTATGGCACGTGCCTGGATCTCCTGGCGCGACGATGACTTCGTTGGAGCGGAACGTGAGTTCCACTCCAGTGCCGAGTTCTGTTCGGAGAATGCTGTGTGGCGCCTCAATGCCGGCCATGTGCTCTTCATGCAGGGCGACAAATACAACGAGGCGGCGGCCTTCTACGAACCAATTCTGCGACAGCACTCTGATGATGTGAGATTAGTTCTTAAATCTGTAATCCAATCATATTCTAAGATTCTCCCCCCCCCGCCCCCATTCAGATCATGTCCGTTTCAGCTGCTGTGCTGGCCAATCTCTGTGTGTCCTACATCATGACCTTTCAGAACGAGGAGGCCGAGGAGCTGATGCGAAAGGTGGAGAAGGCCGAGGAGCTCAAGGGCAACCTGGGCAAGCAGTACCATCATCTGTGCATTGTCAATCTGGTCGTGGGCACCCTCTACTGCGCCAAATCCAACTACGAGTTCGGTCTGACACGGATTGCCCATGCCCTGGAGGGTGGGGCCGGGGGCAGGCTCTATGCGGACACCTGGCTCCATGTGAAACGCTGCATCCTGGGGCTGCTCACGGGCATGGCCAAGCAGAACATCATCCTGCCTTACACCGCCGTCCAGGAAGTCCTCAGCTTCCTGAGATCCTGTGAGGCTTATGGCTTGTTTACACCGGCTAATATTTTCACGGCCACGGAACAGGTGCCCGAGGAGCCGCTGACCATTGGATTGGAGGCCCGGAAATTGAGATTGTTGTTGCTCAAACTCAGCGAGTATGAAAATTGTTGAATTTTCCATGGAAATTCCTTTGCACTGAGAAGGAAAATGTTGTTTAAGCAGGGAAAAAATCGGGAATATTAAACAGGAATTATTTTTAATCTGAAGATATATATAAATATCTTAGGCAAAGATTTTAATTCGAATTTGATTATATTTTTGTATATTTTTATATTTAATTCATTATATTTTCATCAATAAAAATTTAACGATGAAAGCCCAACACCAGTTCTCTTTTTCTTTCAATTTCCATCTCCTTCGTTCCTTCCTCTTGCCATTTCCTTATTATTCTCCCACACCAAAAAAATGTCTCGGAAATTCTTCAAAAAAAAAGGACAACAGCAACGAAAAATTTCCCCGCAAAAATCACCTCAGGGATCAACTTGTCTTAGCTCCGTGACAGCTGGAAATCCAAAGGACTTGCCGGGCGAAATAAACAAAAATATACCAAGAGCAGAGAGCATGAAGTGATAAATATAAATTACCAGTGAAAGAGCAGAGAAATCTGTCATAAATCACATTAATGACAGATTTTCATCAGGCAGGCAGATAGACGGGAGACAGACAGGTTCCCGGCCAAAACGGGAAGTGGATTGTCTAGCAATCTATTGAAAAGAAAGAACCTGTAAGACACGTGCTTTACCTATGGAATTCTGTACACTCCTCTGGCCCTCCTCTGGCACTCCTCTGGCCCTCCTCTGGTGCACGGTTCTGCTCGGCGAGCACGTGAGCACTCACGCGTTCGATTTGACAACGTGTTTATGTCGCAGCTCAATTTCCCATTGACAGCATCATCATCATCATCATCTTTGACATCAGCATCATCATCATCATCAATGGGGCAGCAAAATAGAAAAATGGCGACAACAAAAACGCCTAACAAGCACTTTAAGCTGGCTCGTGTGGCATGCCACGCATTCAGCGGCATCCCTATCCACAGCAGCCCTCAGCCTCTGCCTCAGCCCCATCATCATCAGCATTGATGTTGTCATTATACTCATCGACATCCTCCTTGTCATTACGCGGCGCATACGAAGGAAGAAAAAAAGAAAAAAAAATAAGAGGAGGAGGAGGAGGGAAATATGTACACACACAACATGAAAACACTTGTCATTAACGCAAACAGACAGAAACACTCTTCCACTCACAAACACACACAAGCACATCCCAAATATGTACACCCCCATAGATACAACACCCCACCCCCCTGAAAGCAACTTGGGGTTGAACTATGGCGCCTGCAACAGACTCTAAAAGAGCTTGTAACACCTTTTTGTGCGCGGAGTTTAGTGGATACCCTCTTGACGGAAGGTACAGCAATTCTGTGATAAAAATGGCAATGAGCGATAAAGAACATTATGCATAATTGTTATTACATTGATCCAGAGAATAAGAAGATACGATTTTAAAAATATTTGCAAAAAATTAATCTATTAATGATTGAGATAGGGGAAGATAGAGCTAATGAGTACAAAATTATACTATAATGATTAAAGCCTAGATATCTGAGTAGGGAATAACGAGGACTGCTTCTCGTCAGGATGCAATCATATCTGAAGGAAGGAGGCCTTTGAATGACATTTAAAATCAAAACAAAATCAACAAAATCTAAAATTTTGATTCAAAAGTAATAGTAAATTTATTAAGTTCAAAACATATAAATTGCTTCTTAAATCTGTGCAACCTTTTTTATACAGAACTTTTCTCTTTTGTTAACTCTGTAAAAACTAGACCTTTTCGAAAATATGATGCAATTTTTATAAGACTTATGACAAGTCGCATTCTTCCATACAAAACTGACATATGCTTTCGTCTACTTCATGTCATTGATTTATAACTAGATAATTATGATCTTAACAATGATTACGGCATTCCAAATCGTTCGGAATGTGAATAACAAAACGCACTTGCAATTAGAGTAATTTTTAATTGGTGGTTAGATATTTACGATTATGCTTTAAATATTCTTTGTAGAATATAATTAAACTTTAAATAAAACTTTCTTTTCATCCACGAAACTGCTTCTCAATGCCAATCTTTGATAAATGTTTGTTTTTCTATCTATTGCCAAACTATCACCAAACTGTTTTCTTCCAATCACAATCACAATCCCATTCCAGCTACCCGGACAATCAGATTTAAGCCAGTTCCAATGAATGTTAATCTGTGCGATAAAGAGTATTTCCGTGTCGCCCAACTTAAATAAATAAAACAAACTTAGCTTTTTTCGCTTATTTTCTTGGCATCTCCGTCTCCAGCGTCAAGTGTTGCTCATTTTGTTTTACTTTATCAGACTCTTCAAGGGGACCGACCCGACCGACCCGACCGCTTTTCGCTTTTTCCATTTCCCCGATGCTTGTTAGCTGCCTTTTGTTTGGCAACTCAGCCATGCCCTGGTTCTGCATTTGGTTTTTCCATTTGCCTCCTTGTGGCATGGATGGCTCATCCTGGTTTGTCCTGGCTCGTGCTTTTCCTTTTGAACTTCCTACTGGCTTTGACTTTTCATCCTAATACTGATGCCTGCTACACAACCCTTTTCTAGTCGTTTTATTTGATCTTTCATCGGATCATATCATGATAATTCATATTTGTTTCCTTTTTCATCCTCTTCCTGAAATGATCAGAAATCCTTCTATTTTGAGCCTCTTGTTTTTATTTGAATTCATCTTTTTGGTTTTCTTATCATTTGTTTTCATCTTCCACATTTTATAATAGTCTTTCTCCGGGTATTTTCTGCTGGTACTTCTACTTCATCCGCTTGTCACTCTGCCTCTCATCCTGCCAATTTTATTACAATCTCAACTTTTGCTTCAACACTTCGTGGCACACTCCACAGAGTCCGATCTAGCCTATCTGTCCTCCGTCCTGCGTGTCGATTGTTAATATGCCTCTTAAGTAGTTTGCCTCTCGAGGGCATTACAAAAGTTAAGTCTGTCTTTTTTTTTGGGGGGAATGCTTGCCTCCTGCAACTGCCACTAAATTGTGTCTGCCACTCAAACTGATTTTCCAGGCCATTTAAAGCAGACAAACAGGCAGGCAGACAGACAGACTGAGAGACAGTCGCACACATAAATATGTGTATTTTGGGAGAAATTTCCTGGTCCTGCCTGAAGGCCTGACTGCAGTCGGCAGCCTCTGCAGCCCCCTCCCCCCTCAAGCTTTCCATTGTGTCTGTTTGGTTCTATGAAACATTTTATAAACCGCATTCAAGTCGAAAATCAATAAGGCTTTGTTGTTGCTGGGTTCTGTTGACCGTCGGCATTTGGTGGCGGGGCAATTGTTGCATGCCTCCATGTGTCCATGTGCGAGTATGTGTCTGTGTGTGGCCTTTGCTTAACTGTAAACGAGGAAATAGCTCAGTCAACCCGTTGGAAACCTCAACAATGCTAAAGGGAAATTCACAAAAAAAATTCAGGCATTTTGCAAAGGAAATCGAATATTTTGCCGTCATGGATGGCTTACGAGGATTATGCGATATTTTTTCATACCAGAGGTAAACCCTATTTCGTAGTACTGCCATTTCCAATGGCTGAGTTTTTAAGCGCCTCTGATTTCCATAATTCTTTAAGGAATTTCCAAGGATTCCAGGAACTAAGATAAACAAATGTAAGCTCTATATTGCCATGGAACTATTTATACGCCTGATTTGTTTTAAATTGCTTTGAGGGACTACGATTCTAATTATACTACTATTCTAATTCTCTGGAGCTACAGAGATGTTTCTTCATATTTTTTACATTGCTATATTTTTTATTAACTATTTTCCAGGCTAAGAATAATTGCGGCTTCCAATTTTCAATATCAACAAGGGGAATATCAACAGTTACACCTGACCCACAGCAGTTTGAGGCATTCTCCTTCAAGGACCAACAATCCTTCTTCTGTTGTCGAAAAAACTTTGGCCCTGTGGCTGCTGTCCAGACCTGGAATGGACAATAAATCAAACTTTGATTGCTTTCATCGACAGGAGCAACAGCACACAAAGAAAATGCAGAAGAAGGAGCAAAAAATAGTAAATCACTTTACGGGCAACAAATAATACTTTGAAGCGGTGAAAGTGCTTTCCCCCATACACGACCATACACACAGAAATACACACACATCCATAGACATCTGTTGACACATGCATTGGCAGTGAAAAATTGTTGGAAATTCTGTTTGAATTGAGAAAGGAAATTGTCAAGGCGTGTCTGGGGTTTCAACTAGAAATGTTGTTACATCCATTACGTATACGCAGCGGGAGCAGGAACGGGAACGGAAGCAGAGGAAGCAACAGAAACGAAATCAAATATCAAATAATTGTTGGCCATTTTGAATGGCTGCCAAAAAAGTTGCGCTGACCATTTGTTTACACACAGACAACATGTTGGGGTTGGGGCAGGCACAGGCACAGGCACAGGCCCAGAGACAAGCAAACAAAGAAAACTAAATAGAAAATTCTATGCGTGAATAAACCGACTAAGAGATACCCCATTTTCAGATTTACAATAATAATATTAATAATGATATTTGGTCGATTGACAGATTAAAGCTCCATCTTTTATACTCATGTCAGCAAAACTTTGGGTAATAGAGTCCTTCAAGACAGGCAGACACTATTTAGTTTATGGTTTGAATAAATATTACACAGCTCTGAAAGCTCGGAAAATCCACGCGTACCCTGTTTAAAAGATACGTTTAGAAAATTAATTGCCAGAAAAATTAATGAAACGCTGCCAAAAATATCTGTGCGCTGAATGCAGTCTCTGGACCATTTGTTTCAGTTAATTTGGACCGCTTCACTCAACCCTTGTCATTTGGTCCCAGTCGCTTTCCCTTTCCCTTTCGCTTTCCCTTTGCCCATCTCTCCAGTAACAGCATTAATCATGCGCTGATTTAGCAGAGTTCTTGATGGGGTCTCGACCGTCGACCCGTCCTGGCATTGGCATTGGCCAGCGCTGTCGTCATCTGTCACAATATTCGCTTGCAATTTACGGCCAGCACTAACACGTTCGCATTGTGCTTCTATGATTGATGCAACAATGTCATTCACGGCTCGTCCACTCAACCGAATCGGAGGTGAGAGACGAGACCCTATAAGAAATGGAGAATGATTCCAGGAGAGCATCAGATCACATAAGCACGTTCCGCTCGGAGCTCGAAACTGCCCAGACAGGCAAAAGCTTCAAATGTCGCTCTGGGGAGCATTAAAATTTTCTACACCATTTGCCCGAGCTCAGCACAACGCTCCCACTCCCACTCACTTCTCATAAAGGACATTGTTGAGACAGTCGGGGGGTCCTTAACATCGGGCAATAACCTTAACAGAGAGCGCTGGGCTCCTAAGAGCATAAGAGTGTTGCTAACAGCATAGCTTCGGGTGGGTATAAGAGTGTTTTCGGCTTTCTAACATTGCCTAATCGGGTTAACAGTTAACAGAGTTTGTGTGAGGTGTGATTGAGCGAAGAGAAAATTAGTGAATCCACTTAGGGATTTGATATTTGTTAAGCTTCAAATGTCATTAGGCGATGCTAAATTAAATTAGTTAAACTTGATCTTGGCATTACTAACTATTAGCTATACTTTAATTGAGGCCAAATATCACTCTAGTATAAATGTAATGTTTAATGATTGGCATACATCTCTCAGCATACAAATTCTTTGCTATTCTTTTACCTCTCTTGACGGAAACAATCATTGCATATCATATCAACCCATCCCACAACCCTAACATAACCTAAACAGTATGTTAAGAACTGTCAACAGAATGAACTTAACAATCGCTAGCCATCATCAACAGCACTGTTAACCAACACCATAACCTCAACAGTATGTTGAAGAACTGGCAACAGAATAAAATTAACAGCCGTTAGCCATCATCAACAGCACTGTTAACCAGCAACAAGCCAAGAGCGCACTAACATACAAAGAGAGAGAATCCCACAGCGGGCTGCTCTTTAAATGTCTGCATATTGTGGGCTACAAAAAATATGGCAATTAACTCCAGAACCCAGACCTCAGGGAACTAAATTTATCAAGCAGATGGAACCGACAGAAATATATTAAAATATTTTTTTAAGTTTCATGGAAAAAAAGAGACCTTCTTTAACCCTTAGACATACAAGCAGAATGGAAAATTGGCTCAACTAAAAGTCACATTCAATTTGCTTTTCGGGTCTGGTGCCACAGCCAATGCCAAGGGAAATTTTTCACAATGCGGCGAAATAAAAATAAAACGGCTAAACAAATTGTGCATGAAATGGTTCCAGGCGGAAAGGAAAAGAGACCCCAAAAACTGGACCAGCCTGCAGATATACATGTACATGTATATATGTATGTATGTATATATACTCAAGTCATTTGGAATTTGCACAAATGAAAATGGTGGCAGTAAATTGAATTACCCAAAAACAGCAACAAGAACAACAAGAATGGCTACTACCGCAGTGAAAACAAAACAATAAAAGCCAAGAGAAAAGAATAAAAGTTGAAAGCCTCCTTTTGGATGCCACCACCGCACGCCCTTCTCACTGCCACAACCCAAACCAGTCCAAAACAAATAACTTGGCCGCATCGACGTCAGTCTGAAGAAGAACCAACAAAAAAATGAAACCGAAATAATCAGAAAATAGTCTGAGCCGAAGATTTAGATACACTTCTAGATGCTTTTATATTTCATTAAATATAAAGGAATTTTCACAAAGAATTTTCAAAGATACACAGATACAAATCCACAATCATTGCAAGCATCTGGAAAAATGTGTAGTACCCTCTTCAAGGGTATAAAAAAAATAAAGTACAGCGAGAAAAAAAAGGTAGTGACTGCAAAGTCAAATGAAAATCCCCCCGGGGGGTTGCCTACACCCCCTACTATAGCCCCACCACCACCAACCGAGCCACCGAGCCACCGACCGCCCGACCGACGTTGTTGTCACATTAGCCACGCCACGCTGTGCGCCCTTAATGAGCATCCCAGACATATGCCACGGGGCCGGAGGCCAGGACCAGAGGCCAATGGGGCATGGGCCTAGGAGTTGGGGCTGCCCTTGAATTGCAATACTTAGGGATGAAAATGGGCGCGAGGGAGGGAGCTGATGCTGATGCTCGTATGTCGTATGGGGTGGATGGTTGCCCCACGCCATATGTAAATGTCTTTATTGCTTCGTCCATGACACAGGGAGATTCTGTGCTTCGAATGTGTCACATATGGAACCAGTGAGGAATCCATATATTTTGAAATATATGAGAGGATATAACCTATAATAAACTGGGTAATCCATGGGCAAAAAACGTTTAAAAAGGAGTTTAAGTAAATATTGAATCTATGAATTTTTGAATTTTTTGTTTAGATTGGATCATTACGGGATTTCTGTCAATCATTTCCTAAGATCCAACACCATCATATATATTTTATTTTTATTTTTTTCTCTACTTCTTTTCTGGAGCTTACTGGAGAGATCAAATCGAAGACCCCTGCATCCCACATACGTGAGTGTTAACCAAACAGGATGGACCGCAATACCATCCCTCACTCTGTCTACGCCATTATTGCACCACTTTCCATTTACGACCATCATCATCATCGTCATAATTATAAACATTTTGTGGCGTTTGAAGGCTTTGCATTGAAAATCATTTTCAAAAAAAAATGCCATCAACCAGAAACCAAAAATGTTGTTGGCATTCTTCCACAATTTGCAGCGAGTACAATTTTCAGCACCCTGGGATCCCGCATAGCACCAGATCCACGAAAATTTCCTCCACACTTGTTGATGTTAATGCACATTACGTATACGCACGCTGGACGCTTCTATTTCTCTATATCACTAGGAAAGCTGTGCATGCTGCATTCTGAAATTCAGGGATTTTGCATTTTCCATTTTGCGGTCTGCATTTTGTGCCGTCTACCGCATAATTCTTATTTTAATGCGGCACTTTAGGCGTATGCCAAAAAGCTGGGCCGGAAGGGGGGTGTTAGTTCTGCCTCCAGACTGAAAAGAACTTTGCTTGGCACATTTTTTTCCTTTTCACTCTGCGCTACGTTGATTTTCGGTTTCCCATTTCAAAAAGTACAGAGAAAGAGACGAAGAGAACGAGAGAGCGAGCGCGAATCCCAAGACAAGAAGTTGTCTAAACAAATTGCAGATGCATGTCGACATTGTGTTTTCGGTGGTGGCGGTGCTGGTGCTGCTCCAAATGATGCTGACGTCAGCCGCGCATCCACACGAGCCGTGTGGGAACAAGGAGAACACGAACGTCAGCCATCCATCCCATCCCATCCCATCCTACCCATTGAGTCAGCCAGCAGCCAGCAGGCAACACCCCGACCAGCCGACCAGCCGACAGTAGCAGCATAATCAAAAACTTTTGCTCTAGATTTGCGTTCTTTTATTCTGGCTATACCCCTGGTACCCTGTAGTGGCTGGGGCATAGTCGAGGGCCTGAAGGAAGCAAAACTTTTCAACTTTAGAAACTTTTTCTGATTAGAAACAATAGCTTGAAGATCGAGTAACAGAAACATAGCTCTCGATTTCATCTCATTTTAGGCGTATTTTGTGTTTATATTATTTTCCAAAATAATTTGTTTAAGAGGTATACCATAGTCAGAAAATTCCTCTGTGGTATTCCTTTTCTTCTTTATCTTTTTTTTGTTTTATTATATTTTTGAAAAATGTTCCCGGTCAGCCAAAAATTGTGTGTGTGTGTGTTTGTGTGTGTCTGTGTGTGCTTCTGTTCGTTCGCTTCTGTTTGGCTGCAGTTTTGCTCGATTTGCGGCAAATTAAGTTGGCCTGGCCAGCAGACCATGCTCAACCATCAGCACACACCCCCTACTACACTGTCCCCTCCTCTGTTCCCCCTCCTCTCTCCCCGTCTTTTTGGGTGCATTGTTTCAGTGCCGTCGTCTGGCCGGGGTCCGGCCTGGTCTCTGGTCTCTGGCTCTGCTCTGCACTGCTCTTGTCGGGTCTGGCTGCTGCCCAAAAATGCAATAAAATTAAATGTTTTTGTGTAAAAACTTTATGACTTTGTGTTTATGTTCGCAACACGCTCTCGGACTCTCGAGCCTCGAGACCCTCGCCACTGCTGCCACTGCCACTGCCACCCGCAATGGTACTGCCACTCTCCACCGAGTTGCGTCTTTGGCTTGGCCTGCTTTAGTTTTTGTGGCTGATTGGCAATTGTTTTTGCTGTGGCTGCCTCTCCGGTTTCTGCTGCTGCCACTGCCGCCTCGCATGTGTTGACAGTAATTAATTTAACTGGCATAAATGAAATTTATATGAGCAACACATTTTGCAATACTTTGACAGGGCGCTACTTGCTCTCCGCCAGTGGACACAAGTTGTCTGCTTCAGTAGATGCTCTATGGTCTGGTCTGTATTATAAATATTTTTAAGGAGAAACATAGAATAAGGAATATAGATGAATAAGAATTAAGATGGCATATTTAACATATACATATTTGTGGCAGTCCGGATCGCAATCCCGCAGCAACCAGGCAACCTTGTGTCGTGCGCTGAGGTGGCAGCACTTGCGAGATCGAGACGACGATCTGGTAACATCATCGCTAGGACAAAACACATTGTAATTACAATTACAAACACATTACAAAACATTGTAATTCTGAGTGAGAAATAAAGATATATAAAGAAACACCAAAGCGTACATAGGCCAAGCGGCTAAATATTTTATTTTTAGTAAATTGTTCACTTGCAGCTTGTTACTTTGTATAAATATTGTGTATAAAAAAGGGGGGATGCAATAGTATTTATAAGTATTGTAACGAAAATTTGAAGTTGGCGCCCTTAGAGCCCTGGACCCGTCTTATCGATAATTGGGTGCCACCTCGATCGGCTGTAATTTGGGCGGTAAGGAAAAAGAGGAGAAAAAGAAAACGAAGAGATAGAGAAACAAGAAGAAGAAAACACATTGAATTCGTGAAAAAGTTAGAACAACGTGACTAAAAAGGTTAGGTGTCGAAATAAAGTGAAGAAAGAATAGCAAAAGTACAAAAGAGTTTAATTGTCACAACGGCACCAGAGCTGCTACCTTAGATGCTGCCTTACCAAATTGGTCCAATTCCCCAACCTGAATAGGAATAGTATAATAATACATCCTCTGCAGCAGGCTTTTCATATGAATGTATGAAATACTCCAGTAAACCCATAGCGGGATGTGGATACCTTCCAATGTTCATGCCTTTCGAGATTTCTCCAACTGATCTCATTTGTCTCACACCCCATATAACCATAATTGGTACACTTTTGATGATCCAATTTTATGGTGCATCTTATCCGATCTTATCTTATCATCAAATTAACTCATTTACCTCCCCCCCTGCGCTTATATTTCAACTAATTACAGGCCTTTGATAAGCTATGGTTTCACTTTAGCACCTTCCCCAAAAGACACTTCCTCATCGACACTGAGTCAGACATCTCCATCAGTGTTTTCTCTTCTTCGTTGCGGCTTGGCCAAGTCCAAACTTGGCTGGAAGGCTGGTGAAATCATCATCGAGTGGCAGGCAGGCACGTACGCCCTTCAATGGGAGGCGTGCGAAATGCATCATAAAAATCAAATATGAAATACACTTTTTTACAGCTAGCGCTTCTTGACAACATCATTGGACGTCTGTGCGACCGCTCGAGGTGTGTCCAACTAAATGCTTATTAATTATGAGTCCGCAGGCATTCCATAAACACCAGAGACCCGAGACCAAGTCCACTCCACACTGCTATCCTCCATCCCAGATGGGCAACAGCAAAAGTAATTAACTTAATATCGTTGTAAAAAGAAAACTTTTTCAGCCAACAGTCATTAAATATTGGCAAATGGCAGGAGCCATGGCAAATGGCAGAGAGAAAGAGAGTGAAAAGCAGAGTCGTAAACAAATGAAGCTGAAAACTGCAATAATTTTGAGCATTTTATCTGGCAGAACAGCCCCAAACAGCTGTAATTAAAATTGGCAATAAATTGGTGGCAAGCGAAAAGGAAATTATATCAGAACTCGCAGAAAAGTTGATATAATAGGAGACACTTTTTGATGGAGGGCACTTAAGGCTTTTGTACACAGCAAAAAATTTAGCCAAGAAATAAATCGAAAATAGGCAACGCTTCTTTATATGTTTTATTAGGTAAGAGTCCGCAATGTTCCAAGAATAGAACCTGTTCTAACACTTGCAAAATATAACGCCTTTTGCCATCATTTAAAATATAGTTTAAAATAGTTTCAAAATATTCTAAAATATCGCATTCTACTTTTTTATTCCACCAAGTAAATAACCCATATTTAACCCCCGATCATCGAACATTTCACTCCTATCTATCTCATCTTTATTAACCGCAACAAGGAACAAACACACACACATAAAAGCAAGTTAAATATTCAAATCCAGTTTGACCTTTTGTCCAGCTTTGGCGCCCAGAGATATGCAGTAGCCCCACCACCCAGGAGGCCATTGTCATGTGGAAAAACTATTTAAATTGGAGCTGCTGTAACGGTGGCGGAGGTTCTATGTGTGTGTGTGTGATGGAGGATTGATTCACACACACAGCAAACTTCCGCAGCTCTAACAAGCGGTGAAGAGAGAGGAGCAACAAGCGCCCAGACAACGAGGCCAACAGGCAAACAAAAAGTTTACGCTTCATGGCACAAATTGAATAAATCATTTGACGTTGTCGGGTGCTGCCATCGAGTGATGCGGGAAGCAGGAGCCATGGGGTAGTCCGAGACGGGCTCCGGACAAAGTTCGTGGGTTCACATAATTGTTGCGCAAAATTTAGCAAAAATAAAGGCATTTTCTAATCCCAAAATCGAGAGAGAGTCGCGAAAGAAAGAGGCGGACAGAAGCTGAAGCTACTACTACTACTATAAATAAATTATATAGTTTAGGCGCGTAAACAATATTTGAAAGCAAAAACTTTGCCCCAATAACAATTAATTTGATCACAATTTTAATGGTACTCGAAAAAATCATCTAAGGCAACAGGAGCCTAGTGGAAGTGACTCTCAGCGATTATATTTTGGGTATATGTGAGATTAAACATCTGTCCGATGTCTGTCCTTGTCTGATGAATCGGTGAATCGAAATGAAGATGACATACTCGTAATCAGATCAGCAGCTGTGAATCATTCGAACAGAAAAGGCATTCAGACCATACCATACCCGACCCGACCCTGTCGCATGTAATTGCGAATGTCCGTGCCCCATTTCCGATTCCGTTGCACGTTTCCCTGGTCGAAAATATGTGAATACAAAATCAACAACGAGACAACAGTAACAGTAACCAGCAGCGTCGAGGCGTCATCGGTTATGCAATACAAAAATAACATTGGTAGAATGCGGCACGTAAAGCTTTGCCAATTATTTCATATCCGAGACGTTGACGGCTGGAAAGGCGAAACGAATCCATTTGGGAGTCACACAAAGATCGACATGGCACAAGAGTCTCTCATGTGAGTCAAACTATAGCTGGAAACAGGTCAAAATGGCTGGACACCGAATGTAAGATCTACTTATACGATTTATCAAAATGTATCTAGAGTCCTGCTACTCCAATAGCCTCCTGATGGTGGTAGTGTCGCTATTCATTAATGAAACAAAGGCAACACCAAGTACTCCACCTCCACCTCCATTGATTCCCAGGACAGAGCAGAAAAACGACACGGTAGAATCTCACTTAAGTTCATTCGTAGTCCTGCCAAAGGTGTACAAGCACGCCGATTTGAGACATGTGAAAAAGTGCCCCACAGTGTCATATGTTGAGTCAGTCAACGTCAATAAGGTATGAAAGGGTAGAAACCCCTAAAACTCCAGTTTGAATTTCACGTTTTTGTATACAGATGTTGGGCTTTTGGTATGCCTACGCCACGACACCCATGCCCCATCCCTTCTATCGGCTGGAATGCAGCACCTATGATGCCTCCAATTGTGAGTGCTTTGGCCTTCCAAAGCCTTTGGTTAAAGACTAAGATTAGATCTTCTTTTCCGTCAGTTAATTTCACCAATAACATCTTGAGTACAGACTATACTGGATATGCCATACTGTATTACTGCATATACAATAAAAAGACAGGGCATTATGATAGTAAGTAAAACACATATCCTAACTCCATTTGTGACCTTGTCTGTGTCTTTGCTTCACAGTTACCATTCGAGTTCTTACCCGGAATACATCACCGACGATTAATACCATTCGGGCCATCGAGCGGCTTCTGGAGAAGTTCCAAATTAACATCAATATCCTGATATGGCTAAAGTACAAGGCCTACTGTTTTGAGTGGTTCATAAGGTCAAATCATGCCAAAAGACGCTACTTCCGATATCTGGCCCCATACAATCGATGGAATGATCATTGATGACATCATGAATTAATTGCATAACTCTTGCTAATTGTTACAACATAATAGAGTGGCTGATGGAAGGAAATCGTATAAATTAATTAGATTTTGGGCAGCCCAATGAAATCAATTAAGAGCAACAGTTTCACTCGACTGATTGCATATGCCTGCCCCCAAACACTGCCCCTGCCACTGCCATTGCCACATCTGAGTACCACTTGTCCGTAGCCCTAGTTTGGGTTCCAAAAGGAGCCTAAGATGGGACACATATGGAGGGAGGCTTCACCCTCCACCTCCTGTATGTCCTGGCATTGAATTGATGCTTTCCCTGGCTGACTGTGTGGCGATGCTTCAATTCAATTTGCTGTGTGGAATCGAACCCTAAGAAGTTTCCATCGTGTCTGTCTGTCTGTCTTTTTTGGGGCACATTTTCATTTTCACATTTTCCCCCAATTCTGGCAATTTTTTGCCATGTTGTTGTGCGGCTTCCTGTTGGCCAAATTGCTTCGGCCCAGCACAAATTGGCTTTGTCTGTGTGGAGAGGGCGGACCGGGGGGTAGGCAATAAAATCAAACCCATACCAATATCCATACCCGGGCACACACACTTGGCCTATGCGTAACTCACAATTATCCCCTCATTGTGTGGGCGTGTCACTTTGGGAAGGGAAACGGACGGAGGACGGAGGACGGAGGATAATAGTCACTAGCCCTGAGATAATTGTCATTGTCATGCGAATTTCGGGGCTCCACAGGACATCAGAATTCCGCTTCCGGCAGCAGCTGGCTAGCTGGGCAGCTGGACGAACGGCGAACAAAACCAAATCCCATCAGAAATTCCATCCGAAGCTAAATTCAATCCAATTCTCGAATCGAAATTTGCATTTTGCTGGATTGGTCGGTCATATTTTCCTGCTAATGTGTTTGTCACTAAGTCTCAGGCTCTCCTCGCTCCGCTCAGCTCATTTAACCTTCTGTCAAATTCCATTTGCTGGCATTAGAGTGGTGAGAGCTTCAGTCCTGGAAACATTGTGGAGAACATTTTCCACTCAAGTATTTCTCTATTCGTGTCGGCTACAGCCATGACAAAATCAGCTTAGTTGCATATGTTTATGGGGTAAAGAGGTTGGCGTTTGCTTTTGCTTTTGCTTTTGCCTGGCTGTAAATCTCAGTTGCACGTTCTCGAGATATGCATCTTGTTTGACAATGTTGTCGGATTTGTCTTGGTCTTGGTCTTGGCTACCCCCCACACCCCCTTTCTCTCTCTCTCTCGGTATTAGTCAGATTGGAAGCTGACATAAGCTTGTTATCGGATCGCCAGCAAGAACAAGTCTTCCATTTGCTTTGCAGGTGAGTAATGTAATGTATTCCAAAGATGTTTTCCATGTACCCAAGTTTACAATAGATTTATACGAGTATAAATCACATGTGAGACTTTTCCATACTCGTTTCGAGGGGAGGTTCTGCAAAGAGCAAGAGGAAATCCTGATATATCGCATCCTCAAAAGGTATTCCTATTGATATTTATGCTGATATAACTGATAACAGTTGCCATATCTGCAGCTGTAACTCTGAAATTAATAGATGTTTAAAACTATCAACATCTTCAATACATAGCTGCAGGAGAGCAGCCAAAGGTACTGGTAGCTACATCAAAACTCGTTGCATAAATAGTTGCAACAATTTCAACAGCCACAGCAAAAACAACTTTATTAATCTTAGAAATGTTTACAAATTTTTATTGTTCTACAAATAGCAGTCAAAATTGATACAAATCGGAGTCAAAATATTAGAGAGATATTTTAAATTCTGCGGACTGAAAAGTACGTAAATTCTGTATCGATATTCGATTCTGTATCGTATTCTTATCGATATTGTAGAAATATCTACTTAGTCGTCCAGTTAGTTCCTTTGTTTTAATGAATCCACAAAATTTTAATGTTTATATTCAGAGATTGCTTTTATATTTTATGTTTTTATATTCTTCACTCTGTACACGAGCAGATCAAGAAGAGAAGGAAGTAGAAAGAAAGTGTGCCCATGCACTAGCAGAGGACAGTGTGCCCATGCATTGGGGATTTCTGTAATGTTATTTTTGCTTCAAACATAACAGTGATAGTAAGGAGTGATGTTATGTCCAACAGATATGTGAGCCATCGATATAAGAAAAAAACCCTTTATATTATATAGCTTTCATTGAAAGTATTTACCTGAGGTAAAATATTAATGTTTAGTTTAAATTTTAGGAAATATGTTGAGAATTTAATGGAAACTATGCAAAAAACAGAGACGATCTGGTACTTGCAATGCCCAAAGAACAAATAGAATCTTTTGAAAGAGTTTCAAACTATTACAACCAATTACATTTTTCCTTATGTAATGGCAACAGCCAACAGCAGTGGTAGAACACACGTACAGGTACACCCAATACATATACAGACAAAAGCCTAATTGATGCTCTCTTTTAGCCTGCTGTTGCCTGCTTTTGCTGATCTTCTTGTTAGCCAGTGGCTGCTGCCGCTGCCTCTGCCTCTGCCGCTGTGGCTAAGGCTGTTATTCAATTTGATCTACTGGCTAAATGCGCTCTGCTTGGAGCCGATGTTGTTGCTGTTTTTTTCGTTTCGTTTCGTATTCGGTTTTCGCTGTCATTGTAACAATTTTATGGCTAGTACGTTTTTATTTCCACCGATTTGCAGTGATTTTCTCTAGCATTTTTTTTTCGTTTTCGTTTTTGTTTTTGTCGTAGTTTTTTGTGGTCGCTGTAGTCGTACGAGTGTATTTGTTTCAATTGCATGACGCATTTAGCAATTTCAAGTTCAAATCACTTTTTATGGCCATTCGTGTAATCACGTAAGCGTCATTTGTGGAATAGTCGCACATGCGAGCCCCTATACTATCCTATTCTATCCTATCCGAGTGACTTCATGCAGAAAGACTCCACACTACACTCCACCTAATAGAGTTGCATTTAAATTAATGGCCCAAGATCTGCGATTGAAGATATACATACATACATAGTATATATATCTCTTTCCATGTGTTTTTTTGTATAACTGGAAGCTGGCGCTAACCAAAAACTCTTAATTAGCCAAAGAAGAAGTTCTTTTTGGTTCGGTTTGGTCGCCGTTTTTTGTGGTTGTTTGACTGGTTCCACCAGTTTCCGTTTGGGTTTCAGTTTCAGTTTTCAAAGAACAAGATGACGATGTTGATGCCGAAGATGCTGCAGCAGCAGCCACCACAAAGAAAGAATAATAAAATGGAATACAACAAAATACCATTTATTGATGTGATAATCTAAAGATCAAGGTCTTCCTTCCTTTTGCCATTTCAATAAATTGTATTCTGTATTTTTTTGCTGCGTACATTTCTTACTTTTGCTTTTCAGTCTTCAATCTTTGATTTCAAACGAAACTAGAATTCTTTTGCCGCCATGAAAAATGTCTCTCTATCGGCGGCATGGATTAGCGATAGCACAGGAAGTGTGCTGTCAGCTATAAACAAAAAAACTCATCTGTACGTATAAGAAAAAAACAAAAGAAGAACAAATACATAGACGAAAAAACGAAAGTTTCAGACAGACAAAGTGGAGCATAAGCCGAGGATTCAGTTCAGTCTCAGTCTCTGTCGCGGTCCCAGACTTTGCCTCTGCCTCTAGTTCCTCTGGTTCTCCAGTTATGTAAAACATATGCTAAACTAATGTGGGTAGTGGATGGAGGAGAGAGGAGGGTACCAGGTTGGGGGGAAGTGGTTGGGAGGAGAGCTGGCTACCAGGTTGGGGGGATGTGGTTGGTGGCTGGCTTTGGGGTTTCTGCAAGTCAAATGCAGTTGCAACTTGCTATTCATTGGGGGATTTGCACGAGAATCAGTGCAGGCAGCGATGAGAACGATGAAAGATGATTCCATGATGATTCTATCTCTCTCAGTCATTGTCTCTCCCGCTCTCTCTCTGTCTCTAGCTCTTGCTTGACGTCTCTTTCGTGATGCCGAGTACCGCCTAAGCAATATGAAGTGTACGAATATCAAATACTCTCCATCTAGAAGTAGTTTCTATATTCCAAAAGGATATAATGGACAGGAATACCTCTTGAAAGGTTTCTTATGGAGTATTCAACTCCACATCTCTACATTTACATCTACATCTTCTACTTTACATCTCCTTTAGTCCTTAGCCTTCTAACTGGCATGGTCCCCTCCTTATCCGCACCTCATTGATTTCCCCAAATGATAAACCATAGCACCCTCTTAAGGCACTCCAAGCCCATCCTTCACCATCAATCTGCCATACATACCATGCCATACCCCACCCCATGGCCATTAGGAGGCCCAAGTAGAGCCACCGACAAATCCGAGTCAAGCATTCAGCCAGACAAACGGTTAGCCCCGAAAGGGGACAAGTGAAGAGTCAAATGAAATGCTCACACAAATATGTCACGCACAAAACAACAAAAATCATACAAAAAATCAAAGAAAAAACCAAAGTGGAAAAAAAAGAATGGAACAGGGTTCGGCGGGTTCAAATGAAGCGCGCCAAAGACACACAAACACACAAACACACACACACACACAGAAAGAATGAACCGAACCCAAGCTCGAAAATGTTTTTTTTGTTCTGGTTTTTTTTCCGTCGAAGAAGACGCAACAGCTTCGACGATAAGCAAAGCAGCTCGAAAAACGAGAACTTTGAAAGGGAAAAACGAAACGTAAACCGAAACTGAAACAGAAACAGAGAATAGGAAAGGGAGGGAGGGTGGGTGTCAGGGAAATGGGGAAAAAATATGCTCAAGAGGGCGTCAAAGTTGACGCTTATCTGCGCCTCATTTGCCAAAACAACAAACACAAAGGCCTCATCAATTTCAAAGGCCTCGGCGACCGACCAACCGGCCGACTGTTGGAGCCAAAGATTGGACAACTGACAGCCGTCTAGAGAGAGAGAGGGAGAGGCTATGGTGGGTGGGGTAGCAGCAAGGGGTAGAGCAAGAACATTGCCAAAAAAATAGCAAAAAATAAGAATGAACTTTTGTGCCTTCTGCGGGCTATGGGATGCCAATAGATCAAATGTTTTTTTATGAGAAAAATAATCCAAAATACCTGTAGCAACAGAATTTTGGCTCTACCCTCAGGGGTGGGGCACCGGATATAAAAAATTAAGTGGGGGCGAAAACTGTGGACACTGTCGCGCCAAAGTTCGGTCAACTTTCAACTTGTAATTTGTCATTGTGCCAGGCGCCGCGAGTGGCCAACAGAAGGCGACATCAGACATCAGACAGCTGCCTGCTGTCGCTGTCGCTGTTCACCGCCTCGCGATGCCCTGGCGGGGACAACAACAAAAAATTGTCAACCACCGGACAACGTCATCGTCTCTGGGCCAAAATAATAAATATGGAAAATCATCCAACCAACGGCAGTGGCACATTTTGTGCCGCTTTTTCCACTTCGCCTTTCCTGGCCTCAATCTTAGCCATCTGGTGGAGCGCTCGCTGGCTGCAACGCTGGCTGCAACGCTGGCTGCGTATACGCAATAAAATTTATGTTAATGCAAAATACTTTGACTGTCGCATTTTTGTGGAGAAAAACGGATAACGAATGGCAGAAGTCCCCGCGTGTCCCATGTGTGTGGGTGGTGATTAATTTGCGTATTGTTCTTTGAGATGTATGTATGTATGTTTCCCTGTTTCCCTGTTTCCCTGTTTCCCTGCGTTTTCTTTCTTTTTGTATTTTTCATTATTCACCATGTTGCGACGCTTTTCCCCAGATGGTTTCCCCAGTTGGTTGCTGTAAGGATGGATGGCTGGATGGATGTTGCATTGTTGCATGTACTTCTCCTTAAGTGAAGTTCAGGCATATAATATTTCAGGATGGTTTTGAATTCGTTAGGGGTTTCGAGGGCTCAACAATTGCACATATAAAAAAAATGTTGTTGTATGATATTTTCCATATATATTAATATTCTTTCCGCTTCCATAAAGAGCATCTTTCTTTCGTTTTTCTCTGCCAGGGCGGCGACTTTTCATTGTTCAACTTTATTCAATTTTTGCGCCAGCCTTTCAACATTTTCACTTTGCAGCCATCAATGGCGGAAATGCAGCTTAAATCAATTTGCCTTTTTACTTTGAATGGACGACGGCAGCAGGCAACAGGATGAAGGTTTCCTTCAGCCACCCTCCGTCCTCCCTCCCGCCATGTAATTTGCAATGCAAACAGGACTCTGCCCCATGCGTGGCGTGGCGAGAATTCATTGGCATTGGGGGAAAATGCATATACATATTTACAGAATTTCCACATTGACAACCGATGACGCAGAGTTTCTTTTGTGCCATTAATAGCATTAATGACAACCCAAAAAAATGCAAAAAAAAAACCATTGCCTTAAAGTTTCTGTCTTAAACAGAGAGTTATCTATTCTACCTCTAATATTTTTAATAACAGTTTTTTAGCACAATCTTTTCCTAAGAATGTGTTCTAATCCAATGAATTTCAACAAAATGCTAACATTTTTAACCTTGGCATAGAATTAGAATCGGCATTTTCCATCCCATCTCCCAACCCATCTGAAATGATTGTAAAATGTAATTTATAAATACCAAGATACCAAGAACTGCGGCCAACAGGTTGCCTGCCAACTGGTTTTTGTTGTTGGCTAATAAAAATTACAATAAAAAGCAAAAGCGGAAGCGCGCTCACGCCACGAATTTCATTTACAAACAGTCCTTGAAATGGTGGCCACAGCTGCAATGGCTCTACGAAGACAGGTGACTACCAATTAGCACATTACATATGGCATACCGCATAGAGGAAAACTATCCAGAGGAGGAGAGGAGAAGAGACTCGCCGGTCCGACTTGAATTCGATATGGAAATGAAGAGGCGCCTCGCATAAATCGCATAAATATGCTAATTAGTCAAGTGCCTCACGACAACACAGACACAGACACAGAGACAGACACACAGGCAACATTTCGCGTTGAATTTATTTAGAATTAATTTCAACTTTTGCTGATTTGCATAAATTGTGTGTGTGTGTGTGTGTGTGTGTGTGTGTGTGTGAATGCCTAATGGACATGTCTCTGGGCAGACCCCCAACCAAATCCCAATCCAAACAAAATCAAACGAAACGAAACGAATTAAAATAAAAAAGCGAAGCGAACGGCTGAAAGTAAAAGTTAATTATCGCT
Organism: Drosophila athabasca; assembly: GCA_008121215.1. Taxonomy (NCBI): domain Eukaryota; kingdom Metazoa; phylum Arthropoda; class Insecta; order Diptera; family Drosophilidae; genus Drosophila; species Drosophila athabasca. The sequence goes on from CM017794.1 coordinate 1,724,720, forward strand.
CAAGACTAGAATCGTCAATTGGGACCCAGTCCCAGTCCCAGTCCCGCCTAGAATTGGGTCAATGGAATCGATGAATGAAAATGAAATTGCTTTCAACAGAAACCAAACAAAGCAGAGAAACCCGAGAAAGTAATATGAGAAGCTGAGAATAATTGAAAAATGCCTACTGTTCCCCACAGTTAACCTTTGAGTCTTAGTCCCCGATTGCGGATACGCATAGGTATACGCAATGTGGCCTGCAGACAGCAGCCAGAGAGAGAGAGAGAGAGAGAGAGAGACAGAGAGAGAGTTGGTGTTAGATAACCCCAAATTGAAAGAAATAAACGCTACTTAAACACTCAAAATATGAACTGATGACAGAGGCAGCTCTTCTTGGAGAAGCCGCCGCAATCATCTTTAAGAGGCAGCAGAGATAGTCAGTACTCAGTAGTCAGTGGTATCTCAGAGTAAGCCAAGAGTCAGACGAAGAGTCAGAGTCGTAGTCCAAGATAAGTCCGAGCTGGGGCTCTGGGGAGACCACGCGCTGCAGGCGAGCCAGAACTTAAAGCTGATTTAGAATCCGCTTCGGAGTCGGATTCCCCTCCTCTCCTCCAGTCCAGCGCCTCAGCGAAGAGACAACAACGGAAGCGTTTTACGCAGCCAACTGATTAAATTTATTTATTATGTCACTGAATCTCTTTCGGTGGCACGTCCGTCCATCCTCTTGTACTCTTGGATGGCAGATGGCGGATGGCACCACTGCCCCACTCAGCCATGAGCCAATGGAGAGCACACTTTATGGTCTGTTCTTACTCTTAAGTCATAATGACAGAGCAATCGTTGGCATTAAGTCCCCTGATTCTGGTAGTTGCCCTCTCCGAGCTCTTATCGCTGCCCATCAATGGCTGGCAAATTGAATTTGGTGCCCTGCTTATCAGCTGAGCCAGATTCCATCCTCCTCCATTCCATTCCATTCTTTTGTTTGGCAATCGTTGAAGTAAGTGAAGGAGTAGCTGAATGTCGCTTATCTGGTATCTGGTATCCGAAATCCGTGCAAACGATATCAGATATCTCGCGGCTCTTGTGCCAAATATTTCACAGATAACAGAAGTGGGACTGTGACCAAGGAGGAGCACAGACGACACCCAACCCAATCCAAACCCAATCCCATCCCAGAGAGAACTCTAGTACGTGCTTCGGAGAGAACTTTCCCCTGTACAGGGCCAAACTGCAGTCCACTTACAGTCGAACAACGCTCCAAGTCTCTTCGGGTTACGTGTTTGGGCTGTTTGTTGGGTTGTACTCGTACTTCGTGTGTCACAGAGCGATAACAATTAGCTCATTGGGGACTGTGGACGTCGGACTGGGCACAGACGTCAGTGGTTCTTGCTCTTGGTTCTAATCCACGTCTCATGTTTACACGTGTGACCAATTCGCTGTCCATTTTCCCGATGAATGTGGTTTTGTTTTCATTGGTTGGGCGGTTGGGCGGTTGGGTTGTTGACGCCGCTCGACGTGTTATCAACGAAACCTGACCAGAGCTTCGAAATGGAAATGGAAATGGTATTTATTGGTTGGTGCAGCGGCGGCTCACAAGTTCAATTGCTTTCGGCTCCGCACGCTCCTCAGACATGACTCAATGCAGGGCATTAATCATGCGCCAAAAGACCACACATACTTACACACATATTTACACGCAGATATCTAATACCTGAATGTTTAAGCCGAACAAAGGGTGTTAGAAAAGTTTTTGTTTCAGCATCGCTGAGCAGAGATTCGAAAAATGGAAAAACAGTAACCGCAAACAAAAACGAAAATTACTTTTCTACTAATTGCAACTCTGGCATTGCTCTGAGGTCAGCAGGTTTTTTTTGCAGAGGGGGTTCCGGGGGGTGGGGGGATGTGATGCCAGTAGATCATTTGCTTGGCCAACACAACAATGCACAGGAAATTCGCATTTACTCAATGCCAGAGAAAAGCCAACAATAAACCGAAATAAAACAACAACAAAAATTGCTTTGCTTTGCAGCACAAACATTTTTCCTTTCCATTGTGCTGAGAAGAGGAATATCCACAAAGCTCTGGATTGAGTAATGATGGCAAATGGGTGGGGTGGAGGGTGCCAGCAGATGAGGTCGGCTTGAAAATCTCTTGAAAATCAACCAATTTCATTCATTCTCTAGAAATCTAAATGGGGAAAACGTGTTACTAACTCTAGTTTATTTCTAATAATACTAGTACATTTTATTTATATTTTTCCAAGAAAAAGCTACTACACTCCTGCCCAAAACTATACTCACCTCAATAATTTCAGTTTCGACCCTCGTAGGAGAAGGGAAAAGCATAACGAGACAAAACAAAGTAAGCAGATTAATAGCAGAAAGAGTAATGAACAAAAACTGATGTTCTTATCTCTCATTGCATCTCGCACTTTCGAGTAACGGGAAAAAAGCACAGAAATTAAATTTTATGCTTGCCTGCAAGTGTATCAAAACTATACGACACATTTGAGTTATAGCGGCTGGGGAGAGAGGTTTCGGACTGCACCTCGCCAGAGACTGTGTATTTTGTTGTTGGATTCTAGGACCGACTCAGCTGCCGCCTAAAGGATAGGCGAAGAGACGCAGCCGTATGGACAACGGTAAGAGACGAAGGATAGTCTAAAAGAATGCTGAGGGGGTTACTGGTACACCCTTAGATATGGAATCTTTGCTAATGGTCTGGGCTACCAATCTTATCTATCATCCAGATAGAAATTTAAGAAGATTTCATGGGCACTAGGCTTATAAAACATTAACGATACTGAGAGGATACTTTAAGGATCATTAAAAAAATAGTAGTTCGGTTTTGAATGAACACTTGCCTCATGTATGTCCTTGTTCACAGTTTCGAGATAAATATATGAATATATAAGGCTTATTTTTCAGTTAATGAAACACTCCCAAGTTGAAGATCCATTATGAGTTTCGCGAATAAAACCCTCGCCCCTCTTCAGAAGTGGCTCCACACATTTGGATCATTGCCAGCTGAGTTTAGCCTGAGAACCCCATTGACATGGCTCCAACCACCATTGCATAACACCTGACAAATGCAAAATGCATCGCCGATGCCGCTGCCGATGTCGATGTCGATGATGATGATGATGGTGGCCTCAAGTGAAAAACACTCACGCAAACATGCAACGCACTTTGTGGCATGGGGCTGCCTGCGACTCGGTTGGGTACTTTACTTTAATAAAGTGCAGTCCAAATTGTGGGCCATCATGGGGCTTTTCAGGTCTATACCCTTCAAGGGGGTATTACCAGTTTCAAGGCAGAGAAGGAAATATTTCAAACCCTTAAAAAAATTCTACAAAAGTGTGTGTTTCCAGCATTACTATGACTATGGTTGTATGATAAAGTATATCGTATCTCATCTATTCTCTATTTCAGTGTATCTAAAGCTTCGGACCACAAGGCTAGCTTTCCCTTCTTCGCTGCTGCTGCTGCTGCAGTTGCAGCCACCGTGGCGTCAATTATCGCCGCTGTACGCAAAGTGGGGCAGGCAAATAATAAAAACGCGCCCAAACGCAGTCGCCGTCAGGCTCAAAGCACTTCATTGTCAAATGAGCTTAAACACGCCCCTGGAGTGCCCCTGCCACTGCCACTGCCTCTACCTCTGCCCCTGGCACTGCCTTCTCTGCCACTGCCTCTGCCACTGCCTTCTCTGCTTCGGGCGGCATCTCCGTCCGCCTCTCGATTCTCGTTTTCATTTATGCAGCAGCTCCAGCTCTCCAGCTCTCTTTGCTGCGTTTTCATTTTCATTTTGTTTCTGAGCTCCATTCATACTCTTTCTTGTGGAGGTTACTTCGATTTTTAGTTGGCTCTTGGAAAGCCAAGAGGAAAGCATTTGGAAAGCTCTAAATTCGATCAATACTGAGATTTATTGAAAGTGAGACGCGTCAAGGGCCGCGGATCTACTTTTATACCCGAAACTTAGTCAGTGAAAGAAAGATATCAGAGCGAAGTTGAATATTAAAGGGTATTTGCTGACTTGGTGGAATTTTTTTGACTTTTGGCGGTGTTTTGTTCGCCGTTTTCACGCCTCACTTGCCGCCTTGTTTGCCTCGTTCGCTGATTGATGGCGACGACGACAACGGCGACGCTTCGACTTCAGTTCCTTCTCCGTCTGCGACTCCGGGGCTGGCTCCGTCTCCGTCTGTATGTCCGCTCAGGTGTCGCCGCCTAATTAAATGAAGGCAACGCTCACGCATGCGTAACCCAATCGACAAACAGTAGAAGCAGCAGCAACAGCAGCAGCACCAGCAGTGGTCGTGTCAGAGGCAGACCGCAGCAGTGACTGGGGCAGAAGCCCCTCCTTCATTTCGCCCTTCGCGACGCATTGTTGAGAAAATGGGTCAATATGCAATTATTGCATTTTTCGCTCTGTGGAGAGGCCCAGCTTCGCGCGACTTGCGTCACACATGGAGTTCGCAATAATCATAATATGGCTACTTCACTTGGCAAAGCAATCAAGCCGAGGCCCCCAGAGCTGTTGATTTTGTTAATATTTGCCCAATGGCCTTCCCCTACCCCCAGATGCCGCCACGCCCACTGCATTGTCCCGCACTTCCATTTCGTGGCGACCGATGAGAGCCGCAACCATGCCACACCACAAGTTCTATGTGGAACTCGTAATGAAGCGACGCCAGCCGATGGGAGCGATGCAAATCTGTTCGGTGTGCTCCACTTTTGGCGGAAGAACACGATAATATGAGATTTGTTTGTAGGTGCCTAATTAGATTTAGCTTAGTACAAGCACTAACCATACACTACCTAAACTTCATGGTTAGTGGTACCAGCCAAGGCCACTCGAGAGCCGCGTGGATCGTGAATGCCAGCGCGAGTTCGCTCTCTCAGAAAACACTTACAGTCAGATGTAAGCGGAAGCGGTAACAGGCTTTTAACAAAGACCGATAACAGTCTGTTAACAAAGAGCGATCCTAGTCTGTTAACGAAGAGCGGTAACAGTCTGTTAAACTACAGGTGTTAACAGCGATGTTGACCTGCCAGAGCTGCTACCCTGCACAGGATTCAAAGGGTGGACTACAAGTATGTTAGTTCCAGCCCAAAAAACCCACCTTTTAGAACTTTGTCTTAATATTTTTGTTTCTGAAATGTAAAATATTTTACATTTCAGTTTCAAACTGAAAAATTTTTTTTATTACGGCCCGAACGTACCAAAATTTTAGTGTTGGACATTCAGCAGCATGCGAGCTGTGTGGATTGGCGAGAGATATTTAAATTTGGTAAGATCCATCTGCCCAAAAGATTCATCTGGTTGAAGCTAATGCTGGAACCATCATAGTTCCTGAACAAGAACTGGAAGCGCCTCCACAGCCAAGACAAGACCATGCTGCCCTACAAATGCATCTACGAATCGTCCAGAAATGAACTCCAGTCGAAATCGGAACAGAGCATCAAGACCGCAGCAATTCCTCCTCCGCCACCGCTACCATCAAATAGACCATACATCTGGAAGGCGCAACATATTCCCCATTCACCATTCGCAACGATCGGCACTGTGAGATGGAAATCTGGAAAGTGCAAGGACGGACCGAGTAAGGATAAGTCGCCCGAGTTCTGCGACAGCATTCCAGGCGAGGCACCGTGTCCGGCCGAGCCCACGCCACGTGCGAAGGCATCACCGCTGCCCCCAGCGAAGCCACCACCAATTGACAAGAACTGCAAAGCCTCTGAGGAGAAATTTACTTGCCCGGAAAAAGAGCCTAGGAAGGAGAAGAAAAAAAAAGAGTCTTCTAAGGAAGCTCAAGCATCCAAAGATGGCGCACCCAAAGGTGCTGCCCCCAAAGCTGCAGCCCCCAAAGCAGGATGCCCCAAACCTGAAGCCTCCAAGCCAGCAGCCTCCAAACCAGCTGCCTCCAAGCAAGAATCCCCCAAAGCTGCACCCCCCAAACCTGGATGCCCCAAAGCTACAGCACCCAAACCAGCAGCCTCCAAACAAGAATCCCTTAAAGCTGCACCACCCAAGCCAGCAGCCCCCAAAGCTGCACCACCCAAAGCTGCACCACTCAAAGCAGCTGCAGCACCCAAAGCAGCTGCAGCACCCAAAGCAGCTGCACCCAAAAAAGATGCTGCCGCCAGAGCTGCACCGGCTGCTGCAATTCCTCCTCCTCCACCGCCACCACCTCCTGGAGTACCTGTACAGAAGCCGCCGAGTCCCCCAGCTGGAGCCAAACCTTCGGCCCCACCTCCTCCTCCGTCAACCAGAAAAACACCTCCTGCACCAACCAAAAATACACCTCCACCAATGCCCCCTGCAGCTTCCCCATCAGGAGTCATACAGTACAAATCCGCTATGCCGAATTCCCCTAGTCCCTGTGAAAGGCCCCCTAAAGAAAAAGGGAAAGGAGAAAAGAACACAGAAAAGCCCAAGGATCCCGGCCAAAAATGTAAGAACGATCCAGAGAAGAAGCCAGAAAAAGGACCGAATCCCTGCCTGTTGGCATTTATGGAGAAGCACCGAATCGGTGCTAAACCTAAGCCCTATGTGCTTAAGGTCTCTATCGACAAGAAAGGTTCTCGGGGCAAAGAAGGGCCCAGTTCTGGGTGCAAGACCTCACCAAAACAAGGACCCAGCTCTGGGGGCAAACCCTTACCCAAAGAAGGGCACAATTCTAGAAGCAAGCCCCCTCCCAAAGAGGGACCCAGTTCTAAGGGCAAGCCCTCAGGTAAAGGCCAAGCCGGTCCTGGAAGCAAGCCACCTCCCAAAGATGGAGGCATCATGCCCTTACCTAAACCACCAGTAAGTACTGCGGGACAGTCCCCAACCGAAGGACCAGCCAGTACCGGTAAGCCATCCCCTCCTCAAATAGACAGTACGTCAGTGACCACAGGAGCCATTGTCACGACAGCGGCAGCTCCACCACCACGACCTCCCCCAACTGCACCACCCCAACCAGCAGAGCCCAAGGCAAAGAGTCCTCCGGCGCCACCCCCACCGCCGCCTGGCGTGGCACACTCAGCCAGCCAATGCACCCAAGCCGGAGGCGATCACGACCACTGCGAGGAGAATAGAGCCCAACTGATGTGTCAGCCAGTGATGCCGCTAAAAGGCACCATCCAGCGATATCTGTGCAGCATTGAACCCCTCCTGGAGCCCGACGAATTCCAGGAGGAGAAGAAAATAGCGCTCGAGTTCCAGGATGGTGAAGGTGCGAAGCTGCAGAAGATGTTGGAGGATGTGGCCGACTGCAGCAGCAATTGGCTGACACCTCGCTGGACGAATTCCGCCTACTTGAGCTACAGAGCACCGGTTACCATCTTCTCGAGTCCCTGCCTGACCCTGCCCATGCAGCATTTCAAAACCAATCGGGATTACAGGCTGTTCACGGCCAAGCTGATCTACGGGATGTGCGAGTTCAAGGAGATAGTGGATAGCAATGGCATACCCGTGATAAAGGTATGCTGCCACGATCTGGACAACAGTCAGTTCAGGAAGATCTTTGGTTCGGTGCGAAAGCCGAGACGCTTCTGCGATGCCATCGAACAGACCAATGACTCCCAGTATGTGGTGGGCATCCATAGAAATAATGTAAGACCATTGTCCTTCTTTACACCTAATCGAAGTACTAACCCCATTCTCACTCAGTTCTTTAAGCTACCTGTTTTTGGCGACGATCACAGGATTGTCCATGTCCACAATCTGGCCGATCAACTGGGGAACATCCTCCACTGTCCCATTGAGAGGGGCGTGCCCATTGGTCTGCTCACCCATGACAATCGGGACAACTGGGCCGAGGCCTACACCTACCTCTGTGGCTCTGATGGCGACAACGAGTCCATTGTCCAGACCATCGAGCAGTCGCTCTTCGTCGTCTGCCTGGACGACCACGTGCGGGTGCCCAAGAAGGGCGCCAGTGCGGTGCATGCCGCCCAGCTCTTGCATGGTGGCGGTCGCCACCAGAACAGCGCCAATCGCTGGATGGACAAGACGATCCAGCTGATTGTCAATCCCAATGGCATGGCTGGTTTCTGCTACGAGCACGCACCCGCCGACTGTCAGCCGCTGGCCATGCTCATGGACTTTGTGCAGCGGAGAATGTAAGTGAGGATCCCTTGAGCTGAGAACCGCACACTCTCCACTTTCTCTTTTTAGAGCCGAACCAAATTATGGCTGTGAGTGCTGTAGCACGGCCAAGGTGACCCCAGCCACCAAACTCTGCTTCGATCGCTTCAGCGAGTGCGTGGAACTGTACCTGTGCCAGGCGAAGCGGAACATTGCCAAAATCTGCAACCGACTGCAGTTGCACGTCTTCAAGTACGAGTGCCATGGCAAGGAGTTCATCAAGGCGCAGGGCTTGAATACGGACAGCTACATACAGATGGCCCTGCAACTGGCCTATTACAATCTTCACCGGGAGCTGCCGGCCCAGTACGAGTCGGCCCATCTGCGAATGTTCGAGGAGGGACGCACGGAGACCATACGCTCCACATCGATCGAGTCCCGTGCCTTTGTCCAGGCCATGACCAAGTCGAAGGGCTCCAATAAGAAGCGCCTGATCGCTCTCCGCTCCGCAGTGGACTCCCACCAGGATCTAATGAAGCTGGCCCTACAGGGTCGGGGCATCGACCGCCATCTGTTGGGGCTGCAGCAGATGGCCAAGGAGAATGATCTGCCGCTGCCCAAGTTCTTCAAGTCAAAGGGGTTCATCAAGTCGGTCAGTTTCCAGGTGTTCAGCTCTCAGGTGGCCAGCAACCATGATGCCTTCATGGCGTACGGCCCCCTGATCTCCAAGGGCTATGGCGCCTGCTACAATCCACGCGATAAGGAAATCATATTCTCCATCTCGGCATGGGGCTCCAACATGGAGACCAATCCCAAGCTATATGGCCAGGAGATAGAAGAGGCCTTGGACACCATGAGGAAACTGGTCGTCAAGATGGGCGGCGAACGCGTGGGCGTTGATATCTGCAAATGCGCAGATGTAGAGTAGAGCCATCATATCGAATGTTCGCACACCTCAGGGCAAATACACTTTTACTTTACTTTTACTTTATTTCTTCCCCAGACGAGAGCCACTTTATGCGGATTCGGGTTCAGGGTCAGGACCGGCCTTAAAAGCTAAAACAATAAGCATTACTCATGCCCGAGACACGCTCACCTCTGGCCAGGGAACTTTGGTTCCAGCCTGACTCAGGCAGGGACTCAACTAAAGCCCACGGGAATCGAGGGGAGATCAGTCACTTGCTCATTTATAAGTGAGTCGAGTCAGACGACACATGGGGAAAGAGAGATATATGGTATACAGAGAGACAAACACTGTTCCATTGGTAATCTCAATGGAAGATGAAGAATTCTCTCAAATCAATTCATCATTCCATCATCAGTCGAGTGCTCCTCCCATCCATCTGCTGGACGACTGACCCACTTGCCTCATGAATGCGGCGCCTTCTTCTGCTGCCGCGGGGGCAAAGAGTCAACCCCCTGCCCCTGTCCCCTGTCTCTGTCCCTGCCTCCATCAGTTGCTCAGTTCTTATGCAACATTTGCAGATGCAGTTCGTTCTTCTCTCGATTCTCGATTCTCGATTCTCGGTTGTGTGCTCTTTTGCCGTTTGCAATTTTATTGCTAAATTAAGTAATTGGTCCAAGAAGCAACTGCAGAGCTCCCCCATCCATCCCTCCATCCCCCCCTCTGGATGCCCTGCATTCGCTGTGGATTCTTGCAATCTAAATGTTGCTCCGCCGCTTGTGTTTGTGTTTGCATTTGTATCTGTATCTATTAGAACGCTGTCGGCTTCGGGGTATCTGCATCTGTGCATCGCGCACAATGGGGCACATGAGAGGCGTGCTCTGTGTTCTTTTCTTTCCTCCTCTCACCCGTCTGGCCCTGCGTTTGCTTTCCATTTCGAATGTATCTTGCAGATGCAGTTTGGCCGCCGAAGAGACGGGGGGAGGGAAATGGAAGGGCAGCGTTGAATGCAGGCCGCGGAAAAACCGAAATAATGCAAAAATGAAAACGAAAATGAAGTCAAAGAGGCCACGCCATGGCAAGCGTAGAAGTAACTTTGTATCTGTGTGAGTGTGAGTGCGAGTGTGTTTGTGCATCTGAGTGTCTGTTTGCTTGCGCAATTTTGCAGATACTAGAGAGGAAATGGTCTGGGCTTCTGGTACTTGCATTCTGAAGATTCTTTTGGGGCAACGCTCTCAAAAAAGAAGGAGAACGTTTGCCGAACAAAAGTCAAAGAAAACTGAAACTTTTTATGGATTCCGAATGGCCAGACATAAAATGGCATTACGAATTAATAAATAAAGAAATCCGAGGAGGAGAGGCCATAAAATGAAGCAGCAGGCAAAGCAGATGAAATCAAATTCCAAGGTCGTCAGTCGTCGGCAAAAGAACATTTTTTTCTCTTCTCTTTTCTGATTTGTTGTTGTTTTTTTGTTAGCGTGTTTATGAAGATTTTTGACTCGCGGGCAAAGAAGCACAGTCCCCCCCCACCCCCCGGTGCCTGTCCTCAGTTTGTTTAAAGAAGAATTAGTCGGTCGATCGGGGAGGTGGAATGGAATGGGAATGGAACTGGAACTGGCACTGGAACGAGAGATCGCCCTGACCGAGCTTTTGGGGTTGGGACTGAATGGAGGAGTCTCTCAGGTAAGGTAATGCGACAAATGAAAGAAAAGAGCCGAAAAAAAAGCACAGTTTAATTTCAATGCTAATTAAAGAGTTGCCCAGACGGAGAATCGAATCCGATTCCACAGCCACAGACTCCAACTTGGAGTATACGATATATAGTATAAATATATCTGAATCTGAATTTATGTGCACGGCTTTCTTTGAATTGCGCAGCGACAAAAGATTTGCGTTGTGTTTTTGGTTTTGAAATTGGGACTGGGATTGGCTCTGGCTCTTTGGTGACCTTAACCCCAATGATATCAGAAGCCAATAAAGCCAGAACACCCGCTCCTTGGGATTCTATAAAAAGCATACAAGCGAAACATCAGTTAAGACTAATTGAGTTTTGGCTAAAATTGGTCAAAATGCGCAGCAGCAGCAGCAGCAGCAGCACCACAGAACGCAACTACAAACAAGACAAGAGGCATCCACTCCACTCCACACCGCACCAGAGGCAGAGACAGAGACAGAACCAGACCCAACAGAATCAAAGCAATCCAATCCAATCCGAGACGAGACGAGACAAAACGCCAGCAAATCCATCAACGACAACAACTGGCGATGGGGACGATGACTGCGCTGCAAAAGCCCACCTCTGGCACCTCCCGTACCTGTCTGAGTGCCTGCCTGCCTGACTGCCTGCCTGCCACCTACAGGTGACATCATCAGCCATCGGCAGCAGCACCGACAATTACTTGGAATACAAACACGAGTAAAGATATCTGCGAGGCTCAAACTGCAGCAGCAGCAGCAGCAGCAGCACCATGGAGCAGCAGCAGCAGCAAAAGCATGGAGCATGGAGCATGGAGCATGACAAGGCACCAAATGGTTCCAAATCGAAACCGAAAGCCACCAAACAAATAAACAAACAAACAGAGAAACGGAGAAACGGAGAGTCACTGAAACGGAGAGAATCTGAGAGAATCATTGAATCGAATTCGTTGTCCGATCGATGCTGCAGGGGCACCATAAATGGCTTTAAGGCTTTGCTTTGCTTTGCTTTGCCAGAGATTACTCATGCGCCATGTGGCCCGCAGTTTCAATTTTATATGTTCTATATGCCTGCAGGTTAAGAATGAAAGAGAGAGATGAAGAGAGAGAAGATTCTATGACCTAAGGGAATTGGAAGTCCAACTGAAAGACCCTTTTGGCCTCAAGATCGATTGCTTTATCTTTACTCGTAGTTTGTTATGGAACATAGAGAGTACTACAATAATCTGAAGACTAGAAATCCGCATCCAAAATATAATTACAGGGAGTTGCCTTACCCCTCCCTGCCCTGAGTGTTTCTCTGATTTAAATAGCTATCACATCATTAGCATTCAAAGTGGTGGCAGGGTGTAGATCACCACTTTACCACTGGTTACCGAAAGAGATGACTGCTCTATGATTAATGAGCGAACGAGTGAACTGCTCTCTGGCCTGCTCATGGCTGCTGCTGCTCCACGTTCACTTAATTGGTTAATTAATTTGTATAAATTTGTGTAAATATTAAGTCATTTAAATGGCATCCAAGTGACTCGGGCAGTCCCAGCCCCTTCAAGAGATATCTCTTTCGTATATAAGTATGTATGGCAACCAGTAATTAGGTTTCGGTTTCGGCAGTTTTGTTAGCCTTTTTGTTTGGCTCTTTTTCGGTTTGAGCTTTTCTTTTGTTTGAGTTAATTTTCGGGACAGTCCCTTCTCCCCTTGGGCCACTCTGTGGAGTGTGGAGTCAGCCGCCACTCAAGTGGCAATTAGTGTTGACATTCATTAGCTGCGATTAAAATGAGATCAGATTATGGCCAGCGACGATGACGGGCAGCACGTGAGACCCCGCCTCCCCAACTCCGTGTGAATCACACTTTAACTGATGTGTGGAGAGCAGAGGGAGGGTCAGTGGGGAGGGGAGCAGAGCCATCAAGTATCCCAATTAGAATGCGGCCAATGATGGCTAATGATGCCAGGGGAATAAGTCGCAATTCCCTGGAATGATTCGTTCATTACACAAGCTGCATCCAAATGCATATCCAAATGCATCTGCTGCCTCCTTGACTTTGTTGTTTTCGGTTATTCGCGGCCTGCACTCGGGGCCCCTTTCAATGCCTTCCCTCGAGTCCAAACTGCATCTGCAAGATACATTCGAAATGGAAAGCAAACGCAGGGCCAGAAGGGTGAGAGGAGGAAGGAAAAGAACACAGAGCACGCCTCTCATGTGCCCCATTGTGCGCGATGCACAGATGCAGATACCCCGAAGCCGACAGCGTTCTAATAGATACAGATACAAATGCAAACACAAACACAAGCGGCGGAGCAACATTTAGATTGCAAGAATCCACAGCGAATGCAGGGCATCCAGAGGGGGGGATGGAGGGATGGATGGGGGAGCTCTGCAGTTGCTTCTTGGACCAATTACTTAATTTAGCAATAAAATTGCAAACGGCAAAAGAGCACACAACCGAGAATCGAGAACCGAGAATCGAGAATCGAGAGAAGAACGAACTGCATCTGCAAATGTTGCATAAGAACTGAGCAACTGATGGAGGCAGGGACAGGGGACAGGGGACAGGGGCAGGGGGTTGACTCTTTGCCCCCGCTGCAGCAGAAGAAGGCGCCGCATTCATGAGGCAAGTGGGTCAGTCGTCCAGCAGATGGATGGGAGGAGCACTCGACTGATGATGGAATGATGAATTGATTTGAGAGAATTCTTCATCTTTGGCTGGGACTCTACCAATTAAGTGCGTCACCTAAGATCTGTCTCTCCCCATAGCCCTCCCCTCCCTCTTTGCACCCCTAAGTGTTGTATGACTCGAGTGGCTTTTAATTAGCGACTAACAAAACGACTGAGACTGAGACTGAGTGACTGATCTCCCCTGCAGCCCCGTGGGCGTTCGGATGTGCTGGCTGCACTTGAATGATCTCCACACCTCTCTTTCGCACATACTCTGTTCGTCTCTTTCTTGCCCTGAGTCAGGCTAATATTCTGTTTGGTTCGTTTGGGAGGAGAGGGAACAGACAGACGGACGGGGCCAAAGGTGAGTAATAAGTGAGAGATCGTATATGGCTGGGTGCTGTGGATGTTTCCACAGAAATTGCCAAGTTTTTCGTTAAATGTTCACCTTGAACTTGACCAAAAGAGCGACAGAAGGTAATCAGAGAGAGAGAGAGAGAGAGAGAGAGAGAGAGATGGATTTAACTTGTTTGAATTTTCCATCTTTTTTTCAGTTGTTCTTTTTGTTTTGCAGCTGCATTTGGACGCTGCTCGCCGAAGCTGAACATATTTAAATGCTGAAAAACATTTCTGCCGTTTGGCTAAATAAATATGAATGCGAATATTGTTTGGTGGGAGCTCACCTCACCCACAGCGCCAGAGAGATGACGATTTTTGTTGGCCTGGCCAAAAAAAGCAGAAATACGACAAAGTACGAGTAATTACGTGAATCGGTGGGGAAGAGACAGACAGACAGACAGACGGACAGAGAGACACGACAGAGAGAGAGCGGAGAATCGACAGCAGGTTATGCAAGTTCAAGGCCAAAAACTCTGCATTAATTATAATTATTTTTGCATTTGTTAAGCGCAGAGAAGCAGCAGCACCAACAATGTTAATTGTCTGGGGCGCAAAACAGGTAAATGCAGAATTTAAAAGCAACAGAAACGTTAATTTTTAACCAAATGTGGTAATTAATTGTGGCCAGAAAGCAGGCGTGGTAAAGTCCCTGGACGTAGCCTCCGAAGGGTTAATGCCATGGGCACGTGACAGAAGAAGAAGTCAACCCCACTCATGACCCAGACATTACACTCTCTCACTCTCTCTCTCTCTCTCTCTCTCTCTTTGGGCCCTCGCTGGCTCCACTTGTGACTTTTGTTTCGGCAAACTCTAACACTTTTGATGACCCAAGACGAGCTAATTTTTATCGCTCTGTGACACACGAAGTACGAGTACAACCCAACAAACAGCCCAAACACGTAACCCGAAGAGACTTGGAGCGTTGTTCGACTGTAAATGGACTGCAGTTTGGCCCTGTACAGGGAAAAGTTCCCTCCGAAGCACGTACTAGAGTTCTCTCTGGGATGGGATGGGTTTGGATTGGGTTGGATTGGGTTGGGTGTCGTCTGTGCTCCTCCTTGGTCACAGTCCCACTTTTGTTATCTGCGAAATATTTGGCACAAGAGCCGCGAGATATCTGATATCGTTTGCACGGATTTCGGATACCAGATACCAGATAAGCGACATTCAGCTACTCCTTCACTTACTTCAACGATTGCCAAACAAAAGAATGGAATGGAGGAGGATGGAATCTGGCTCAGCTGATAAGCAGGGCACCAAATTCAATTTGCCAGCCATTGATGGGCAGCGATAAGAGCTCGGAGAGGGCAACTACCAGAATCAGGGGACTTAATGCCAACGATTGCTCTGTCATTATGACTTAAGAGTAAGAACAGACCATAAAGTGTGCTCTCCATTGGCTCATGGCTGAGTGGGGCAGTGGTGCCATCCGCCATCTGCCATCCAAGAGACGCCACCGAAAGAGATTCAGTGACATAATAAATAAATTTAATCAGTGGGCTGCGTAAAACGCTTCCGTTGTTGTCTCTTCGCTGAGGCGCTGGACTGGAGGAGAGGAGGGGAATCCGACTCCGAAGCGGATTCTAAATCAGCTTTAAGTTCTGGCTCGCCTGCAGAGCGTGGTGGTCTCCCCAGAGCCCCAGCTCGGACTTATCTTGGACTACGACTCTGACTCTTCGTCTGACTCTTGGCTTACATTGAGATACCACTGACTACCGACTACTGACTATCTCTGCTGCCTCTTAAAGATGATTGCGGCGGCTTCTCCAAGAAGAGCTGCCTCTGTCATCAGTTCATATTTTGAGTGTTTAAGTAGCGTTTATTTCTTTGAATTGCTCCCGTTTTACGACCTCCTGTATCTCCATCTTCTCTGTGGGGTTATCTCAACGAGACTTCCCATATCTGCTGTGTGTCTGCTTCTGGTTTCTGTTCTCTGTTCTATGTGGAATCAAAACAATGAGGCTCTGGCTGGAGGCCACGTGGCGTATGCGTAATAGAGGACAAAGACTAAGACTGGGCTAGAGTCTGGGTCTGAGTCTGGGTCTGGGGTTCAAAGGGCAATTGTGGTGTGGTGTGCCAGAGCCGGCAGCTAACATGCTTTTCCAATTATTTGACACACTCTCACACATACACTTTTCCCTTTGGCTTTTCCAAGGCTTTTATTAACACATTTCATTTGATGGCTGGCAAACGGGTTGTCGCGAGTGTTTTTCCATGATTTTTCCCGCTTTGGAAAATGTTGCTTCCCCCTTTGTTGATTGTTTGCTTGTTTGTCTGTTCGAGGATGGGGGGATTAAACCTTAATTAAAATCATGATAATATTTAAAGTACGCGCGCACTTCCCCGGCAGAAGAAAAGTGAAATTTAATGGGGAAATATATTTAATTGAAATTTAAATGCCCGTGGAAAATCCTTTGGCGGTTGTCTGCCTCGCGAACGAATTGCACAATTGTGCGGCTTTAATTATTTACAACTCCAATTTGGTTTGCCATATGTTGTCTGAGGGCAAATAATTAGCAAAGGCAGCGCCATTTAAATTTAAGTCCGAATTCAAGCTTGAAATTGTTTTAATTATATGAATGGATGCAGTGATTGTATGTGTGTGTGTGTGTGTTTGTGTGGCAAGTGAATTTGCATAGTAATTTGCATTGAAATACACGTAATTAATTGTTCCGTATTTTGTTTGTTTTTTGATTGATTGTCGGAGATTGAGATTGTCTCTATTCGAGAGAGTAAGGGCGTGGGGTATTTGAGAGGGGAAGGGTAGGCAGGTGTGCGAAATTCAATTAAATTCAGTAACAATTTAAGCAGGATTTTAACACTTTAGTTCTAGTTTTGGAGTTCAATAAGCAAAATTTAAAATTAAATAGTTTTCGGAATTTTTTCTTCCTTGTTATTCCTATTCAGAGAACAATTTTATTTTCTATATATACATATCTATATTTCCTATCATTAAGCGGAAAAGACCAAATCTTACCATTTTATTTGATTTTATTTTATTATTTATTTATTATTATTATTCCCGACTCTTCCACCCCTAACTAATCAATTCCCCGACAACCTTGACCCATTTCCACTTTGATCTCAGATGGCGTCATTATTCAGTTTAAATAGAGAGATACACTGAAAGAAAATTGGCATATGTAAATATATATAAATATTTAAAATATATATATATAACAAACTTGAAGAAATACATTTAATATTTAAGAAATATACAAATATTTAAATTAAATATGTGTTGGACATAGCATCACTCCTCACTATCAATGTTTTGTTTAAGCCAAAAATAACATTACAGAAATCCCTAATGTATGGGCACACTGTCCTCTGCTAGTGCATGGGCACATTGTCCTCTTCCAGTGCATGGGCACACTTTCTTTCTACTTCCTTCTCTGCTTGATCTCTTTTGAAAGTGGCTGGTTGTGTGCAGAGTGAAGAATATAAAAACATAAGATATAAAAGCAATCACTGAATATAAACATTAAACTATTGTGGATTCATTGAAACAAAGGAACTAACTAAATGACTAAGTATATATTTTAACAATATGAAACACATTTAAAGCAATCTGGGGGCAAACCTAATGGCATAAGTATTTAAATCTAAGTGTAACTATTAACATTAAATCTGGGTGTTCTTTCATACAGTTCTCAATGTCTATAATCTAACAATTTATGCTAATAAGTTCAATAATACAAAAAAAGGGGGAAAGAAAACGAAACCGAAGCTTAGAGGGAGAAAAAACTGACGTTCGAAGCATAAATTAGCATATTTATGCGATGGTCAGATGCCCAGAGTTCTGATATCTGTGTTAATTACTGAAAACGAATCTTCAGACTTGAAACCAGTTCTACATAGTCTAAACAAATGGAAATAGTTTTCGATTTCCGCATCATATTTCAACAGTTTATTAACAGTTTTGTATGTAAACTAAATCAAAATTGAATGAGCTGAAAGCGCTCGTGGAGTAGGTCCGCACCGGAATTGGACTCCCTATTGGAGGCCCTGTCGAATCCTCCTGCACGGCTCAGGGCATCGTCACCCCAGTTGCTGTCACCAAAGTTCCTGGCTCTGTCGCTGCCAAAGTTATCCAATTGTGCGAGTCGCTTCAGGGTTGCATCGCTGTCGGCATCGTGCACACTGTCGCTCCATTCAAGTCTCTCATCGCTGTCATCCACCCCTCCTCCACCTCCTCTTCCGATGAACTGATGTATGCTCGATGCAGCGATCACCGTGTAGATTGCTCCACAGAGCAATAGAAGTCCGAGAATCGATTGCATTTTCCCCTTTTAGCACGGGCGGCAGGCACTTGACTGAATGTCAGCCGTCGGCCACAGAGCTGGGCTTTTATAGCCTTGTCTGCGTTATCACTAAAGCTCAATGATTGACATTACATATGTGTAGGTACGTACTTCTCTGTAATCTACCGTTTATTGATGTGGGAAATTCCACAGAAAGCTCAGAGTGCACAGACACGCAGATTACCACAAAGTTAATTGATATCTTGAGTGAGTGTTCGATTTAAATGCTTCGACTAGCGCTGCCATTACCCGACACTGACTCTGGGTAGTATGTTGACGTGCTGAATATTTAGGGAATAATTTGCACAGAATCCTTAAAGCCATTTCTTATGTTTTTAATTTAATTTCAAATACTAATCTTTAAACATCTTATTGTCAGCAATTGATTTACATCCTTGTACTCATCTAATCAATAATCCTCATACGCCTCACTCGTATAATCAGTGCCATTTCTATCTCCCATAATGGACTGCCACCAGAGTTTGGCCCGTTCCTCCAGGGCATTCATGTACACCTCAGCACTGTTGTCGCCACTCCCAGCAGTCTCCTCCAGCTCCTGCTGAACAGGCTCAAGGGCCTCAGGTGTATGGGGTGCTGCCATGCACACGGCACACATTAATCCACAGAGCAGGAATAGAACTAAGTACCTCTCCATACTGTTCACTTATCGATGGGGAACTGTAGTTTTCAATTCTATTTTCCATGTATTTATAGTACAGCAAGATCGGTTACATTCTGGGAAATTCCCGGAACGGGGGGAATACACATCCGTACCCCGATCCAAGCCCAAGCCCGTTTTTCTTATTGATTCCAGGCTGAGTCAGCAGTGGGCCAAGACACACATAAACATGCATAGCGTATACGACATGTTGTCGCCCGCGGTTGGACAGTCGGACAGTGATTAAAGTAAGTCTACGCTTGGGTTATAGCTGAGAGAATAGCATTTGCCTATGTGCTCTACAGTAAATATCTACAGCTTTATTTTCCTGTTAACATACTATCGACAAAGACTGTGTCTATGATACATCTCTCCACCAGTTGGCAGGCCATAAAAAAGCTATGCATAGAACCCAATGCCAACGCGTCGATGCTGCTGGCAACCCCTAAATGACTTGACTGCCAACCATCGACCACTTCACTTCGCATCGTTGCTTCAATCCCTCTGATTCTGCTTCTGCTTCTGCTCCTCTGCCCCTCCTCTGCTCCACTGCCACTTTATTCAATTTTCCAAAGCGAGCGCACAGATGCCCCCATCCCCATCCTCGTAGCCACCCACCCATCCACCTACAATGTGCTCACGAGGCTAATGCCCTTTTATGGCTTTGGAGTGTGCCGCGTCAGCAAAACCAAAAGCAAAAGCAAAGTTGCAGCAGCAGGCAGCTCCAGCTCCAGCTCCAGCTCCTAGCCATCGTACGAACAAGACCATTAGATGCGGCACATTCAGTACACAGCTCCATTCCATCCTCGACTCTGGTTCGTGAGGCTGCAGCTCATTATACGAGTACACCATCCCCAGAGCGTTGAAAGCACTGAGACTTGTCTCTAAATATGTTTCACATTTGCATCGTCGTCATCATAGTCATCCTCATCATCATCATGGGAGTCTGTGGCCCGGGGCTGCTACGCCATAGAAATCAACGCTAAGTATTGTACAAAATCAGTGTCATTGGTTTTTGCTTTCATTTGCCTTTATTACATTTTAAATGATTTTCAAACAAAGTTTGTACAGGTTGCCCGATCGCTTAGAACACGTACCATCACAGTTTCAGATATGTTATTCACCCTCAAGACTTCCAAAGAGTTCTTATAGATGGTTGAACTGGGCGCCTTAGTTCTGGTAAAGATTCGAAAGTTCACTGGAAGAGAAAATTAGGATTTCATAAGGAGAGAAATCAATAAAAATGATTCCAAATATAATACTCACTCAAAAATAAATCTTCATGTTCATCGCATCTGTATATAACGATATAGTCGCTGTTATCCGAAGAAATCACATGCTCCTCCATAGCGGTTCGGGCAATGATACGTGGCAGTTTCGCTATAGAATAGAATAGATATAGGGATGGTGTATTCTTATAAGTCAGGCTATGACTATAATACTTTCGAGACACTTATTCTTCTGATGGCGTCGACCGGCTCCAAAGGGCGGTGTCAAGGCAATCATAAACCAGTTTCCCTTGAGCTTAAGGAAAAATACGATTATACGATACGATTTTCTAATGTTAATATCCTCACCCGTTCTTCTTGGATTAATGATATATTTCTTCGTATCAAAGCAGGACATTCGACCACCTTTAGCTGGGGTATTATCTCATTGTGCACCATATCGAACATCTGATTGTAGCGTCTCATATAGCCGGCATCCGCTGGCCCATGTCCATGCACTAAAGAGGTGACATCCGACAAAAGGAAAAAATAAAATCCCAGGCAAGTCGATACCAATAAAATACTGAAAAACAGTATTTTGAGTATGGGCTGACGTGGTTAGGATTTTTTTTGTTTTTTTTTACCCACATTCCTAGACACCTTTGCATGTTCTCTACTGCAAGGCTTTCTCGGTTATGAGCTTATTTGAAATTGGTTCTGGTAATGGGATTTTTCATGGTTTTCCATCTTTAAGTGGTATGATTATGGCTAGCATTAGACACACTACTTTATGCGAAGTGCTGTACCCCTTAAATATAAAGGGGGTATTCAATTTGAATGCAATTCCTACATTTCAATAGGTAGATGGATTCCATATTGATGTTTCCTACTTAATTATAGGAAATAGAACCCACAGACGACCATCCACCTTCCATTTCCGGGATGGTTTCGCACTGTTCTATGGTGATAGTTTCAACGATATTATGTCTACATGTAGTGTGTATAATTATTAAAGTTTTCAATATCTTAATCGCTCAATTTGTTAATCTAAAACCTTCAATAATATATAATATTTAAAATCCAACTTGTTAACAACTCCTAATTGAAATACATAATTTTTAATGGAGGAAACTCTGCATTTCAGAATCTTAAACTGGATTTCGCTTGTACATTGGACAGCTCCTAAGCCCACATAAACACTGGCTTATGTACGAATATGTTCGCTTGGTTTCGGGCTAGAACCTTAGCAAGTGTCATAAAAAAAAACACAGCTCTGAAATTGCCCAAGCACTCTGCCCATATACATATGTATGTATGTACGAGCGAGCGAGCGACTGACTGCCAGTCAAAATTAACATTTCAGTCACACAATGACCTTCACCTAGAAGCCATCAAAGCGTACCCAAGCGGCGGCCCAGCCCCAGCCCAACTTCAACTTGACGACCAAAAAAATATATAAAGTAAAGCCAAAGCCAATCCAAAAAGCAGAAAAAGCAGACAAAGCCAGAGCAGATCCAATGTTGGCCTGCCTTTTGCTCAGTCGCTCGCGTAATTTTGCTTTTGGACCTACTTGATTAGCACGCTCTGAGCCATGTTTAAACGTGGGCTGTTTAACCAAACGGCAAACGGCAGCCACTACACCAGACCAGAGACCAGAGACCAGACAGACAGACCGAACCAACAATATTGCGAACAGAATTCGACTAAAGACCCGACTAAAGACTTTGAAAAAAGAAGCAAAAAAAAAACGTGCGAGTACGTGCCGCTGATTAGTAAAACAAACAAATTAAATTGGTTTCTGTTTTTGCTGGATCTCTTCGGGTTAGGTCTCTCTTCGGCTCTTGGAGTTAAGAGCTAGACAAAAGAGAGACACGCAACTATGAAAGAGATTTGTAAAGAGTTTAAAGAGAACTAAGACAGAGCTCAACAAAGAGAAACCAAAGTCAATGGGGTTTGTTTTACGTATTTACTGGTATATGGCATCATGGTTTTGTTCGGTTTCTTTAGAGGTGGAAACCATTCATGGAACATATGTGAAAATATTTAATTATTTGCTTACAATACAATAATTTTCTTTCTTATTTTCGGAAATAATAAATAATTGGGTGGCAAACTTCGATTGGAAAGTGAAACCACAAGTTGTTCAAACAATTTAATTTAGGTTTTTGCGAAGAGTTAAAGAAACAAAGCTAAGACGTCAAGAGGCCTCAACAAGTAGCCTTGAAAATTGGCAGCTCTACGAGTATCTTTAATCAACAGTTTTGAGATTTCAATTCATAATCGGCAAATCCGAAAACATCTTTTGTTCTTGCATCTTTTGGTCTTCTTCTTTGATACCGACTTTCTTTTCAAAACCGGAGACCAGAAACTAATGACGGATTGCCTTCCAAATCATTTGCTTCAAATGTAAGTTTTCTCCATTGTTCTCTTAGCCAATCCCCACTGTTAAACGTTACCACAACGATTACTAAACTGACTAAAAGATTAACTCTTTTGACCATCAAGGTCCACTTGAGATTGCTTTGATCTCCAGCAACTTGGCGGCTACTGGTCTTGGCTTATAAGCAGGCGGCGGCACGGCACCTGTTGCCCATTGAAATGAGAATTCAAATGAATATTTATACAAGAATTGTTGGCTACCATGGGACTGGTACTGGTACTGCGACTGGGATTCGATTGCATTGTCTGAGGCGCATTCTTGGCTTTATGGCATGTGGCATGGCCTGAGAGGTGGCAGAAACACAAGGAGGGTCTCTGGTCTGGTCTGGTCTGTCAGCAAATCAATATGCAGGTCGCGGCTTTGACTCAATTCTTATTTTGTGCGAGACGTCATTATAAGCCGCAGCAGTTTTTGGTTGGACGGGGAATTTAACTTGGGCTAAGCCCATTACTGGACACCAGGCTGCGGGGACTGGGACTGGGAGTGATGCTTCTGCTGCATTGTTCTCCATGGCGTTCTTAACGAGCGCAGCATGCAAAACAAGGCCCAAGACGCCATTTGGCCTGGCCAACAGAGAGACAGCCAGAGACAGCCAGAGACAGAATCGCGTTTTTATGGTCGATGCGCTCTGTGCATGATAATCGGGGGGCCCCAACTGGGTGACTCTGACTCTGTCTCTGAGTGGTTCTGGCGGTACTGCTGGTAATGCTCCCTGGTACTGGATGATTGTGCGCACGCGCTCATAATCAAAGAGTCTGTCTGTTCCCGCTGCCCGCTGTCCGCTGTCCGCCCGAGCACTGGCATTTTATGATGGATGGAGCGTTGGCAAGTGATTCGCCTTGACGTTGATGCCCCATCAATGAAAATTATTGCGTGCGCGCAATTAAAACTAAAATAAAGTTGCAAAAATATGAATCCAACAAACGAGTATTATTTCTGGACAATGCATCTGAATGAGTCACGTGTCCATGTGTCCTGAAATTATTTAAACGGCCAGTCTTCCAGAACTCCAAACTGATTTATACCTCCATGACGCTTTCTACAACATATTTACCTTTCTAATTACCTTTTTTTCTTTATTTTTATTCCACAGCAATATTCCATCAGTTCCATCAACTTTTACCTGCAAATATTTTCCCATTTACTCGTGCCAGTCCCTTGCCAATTCAATTAAAGTTGGCTTAAATGCTTTCAAAGAAATTCGAGTGTTCAAATTGGCTTTTGTGTTAAAATATCGTTTCATTTAACCATTTCGTTTGAGTGATTAAATCCTCTCCTCATCTTTTGTTTTCAACATTAAAGCCCCCACATGTTTACCACTGTGCAATCGGATTTTACGTTGCAGTTGTTGAATCAATTTTTTGTATCTTTTCCTACCTTTTGCCAAATAGTCAGCCAATGAAGCGTTAACTTTTCAGGTTGTATTTTTTGTTTTTTTTTGTGAATTAAATATGTAGCTATGTATGTATGTGTTTGCTTCGCATGTGTCATGCATGTTGAAAAAATGTTTCTTTTATTTTGAGAGCGGAAGCTGGTGTCGTTCCACCGAGAACCCCCTGGACTCTGGCGCTTAACAGAGCGACATTTGTTGACATATCTGGACACTTGGATCGTATCGTCTCGCATCGCGATATTGTTGGCAGTTCCATTCCATTCCGTCTTTCTGCCTGTGAATTGGATTGGTGTTTATTTGCCGGATTCTCTTTTGAATTTATGGCCAGGCCAGGCCAGGCTCTGGTAGCATCGTTAGGGGCCTGACTGACAAACAAGACTGAAATGTTGTCAGCGATATGGGCAAAGCTTGTTGGGCATCCCCCATCCCATCTCATATGTACATGCATATGCATGTGTGTATGTGCGGAAAGGACTTCCATTCCGCCAAAGTGTCAAACATAATTTATTTAGAGAATTAAATTAGTTTTGGCTAGAGGGTGTGGCGTTTAGAGTAATAAATTCCTAATGCTCCTACTGAGATAGATGGTAGATAGATAGCTAGCTAGGTAGCCATCGTTATTCAGGTGAGTAAGAATGCATTTGGTAATAAGTTTATAGTAATCCTTTACTTCTGGTTTATTAACAATTCGACTTCAGGTTGGGATCGGGCATATGCAGAGGAGAGCGCATCCTGTCTCCTTTGAAGACGGCATGGCCATCGGTAGAACACTTACCTTAAGAACTGCTTCGCTGACAAGAAGATTATTCAATTTTTTTTTTGGAATGAAAATAATTTTAGATGTTTTAACGTCGACTGCCGGACCCGAAGTGAATTTTATATTGTGAGTTTCTAATATGTAAAGCTAGAACGTTAATGTCAAGGCACACTTTTTTCTACAAAAAAATACTTTTGGAACTTTTGTTCCATTCAAAATTGGCTATTGATGCTAACCAAGAATAGTTTGTAATATACGTTATACCCAGCCTGCTATCTACTGTTCGGGGCAGATCCCCACCGATTAGTTGCTTGCCAAATAGCAGCTATTTATTGGCCTTCAGCCGTTTATTTTCATTGTTACATACCCTATGCTGTTATTTCTATGCGTGTTTAATCTTGTTTAATCTTGCACTCAAGGTAGCCGCACTTGCTCTCTCTCTCCCTCTCCCTCTTTGCTTCCTTCTTAAATTTCAGTTGTGCAGTTGTGAGCGACGCATCTCCGCGGACGATTTTTTCTTGTTGTTCTTCTTCTTCACTTAAATAAGAAGATGTGGCTCTCTCAGTGCGGCTACCTAAGCGCTCTCTCGAAGCTCGCTCTTCGTTAAGCTCGCCCTTCGTTAAGCTCGCTCTTCGTTAAGCTCGCCCTTCGCTATCTATGTTCTATGAGCGAAGCTGCGCTTAGCGATCGGAGCGGCAATGCAGCAATGCAAAGGGCAAGCAAGAGAGAGACGCAATTTTTTTTCTGCGACTGATCGAGAATAAAAATCATCATTATCCCCACATACTATGACTAAAATGTGCGACAAAAAAGGTTTGAAAATGTTTCGAATTACGACGTTTTTTTCATGGTATTTTATCGCTGCTAAAGCGAATTGAATGGTCGAAAGGAAATTAATCTGCAATGATTAGGTACAACTCCGTTATTCTTTTATGTTTTAAGATGTTTTTACTTTGACTGAGACGGACACGATGCGTGGAATTACGACTCAAAAATAAGTGTAAACTTATCAGAAAAATAGGTTACAAGCGAGTCGCCTAGGGTATCATTTCCTTCCCGATTTTGTACCATTTATGATCACAAAATTTAGCGCATTTATTGCTATTTTAAACAGACTGAGGACTTGGCAAATACTCGAATGTGATAGAAAATTTCATAAAATACTTACTGGGCTTTTCCGTTTAATCCTTTCCATACTTCACCCCTACAGTCCGTGGAATATCTAGAAAAGTGTAACCCATTTTTGTGATTTTCAGTATTGATTCGTCTTCATGCCCGACATTTGTTTCTATTATTCAAGTTAAAAGTGATTGAAATGCCACAGCACCCTTTTTCCCAGAAATCAATTCAGAGCATAAAATCCCCCCAAAACAACAAAATCTACATACTTAAGCACATATGTATCTATTGTACATTGTACAAGCAATCAAATTATTGAGGAGCATTTTGAGACACAAGTCTGGGGCACTTTGTGTAGTCAATATTTCATATATTATTATCGATTATACGAGTATACCCCCCAAGTACACACACATACGGACGAAAGCAGTGGCACAATGGTAACATATTCTTACCCGGCTTGGCCACTAAAGATGAATATCTGACAAAACATATTGCCGCAGTAACAATATTTTGGTTTTTCAGGCCAAAACTTCCACAATGACTGACTGACAGACTGACTGACTGACATCAAAAAGCGATGGGGAATACTTGTACTCGTATGTACATGGAGGCTGTTTATCAGACAACAGACATCAGACATCAGAGAGCAGGCCTTAGTTTCGCCAGAGGCCCGTGGGGCAAGCACGCGTTCTCCAAATATTTATGAGCTGCAAAAAGCACAGAAGGAGGAGGCACGGCACGGTTACGAGCAGGAAGGTTTGGTATGGTATGGTATGGTATGGGATGGGGTGGATTGGGGGTCTTTTTTTTTGTTTTTGGGAAGTGATTTACCGACTGAGCTTCAAGTAGCCGAAGCAGCTGTCAATCAGCCGGCAATCAGCCTCCACTTTGAGCCTATAAAAACGTCTGCAGTTTAGCGGTAAAGCAAAATCAAAAAAGTAAAAGTGGCTTACGGTACTCGTAAAACAATCCAAACAACAACAAGAATTTCATCCATACAATATCATCATCAGGCCGCACCCAATATGTGTATATACTTTATAACCATAACCAAAAATCTGAAATGGAGACGCGTCCGTCCGACTTCAGGATTGAGAGTGTACAAAGACAATTAGTGACCTCAAAAACGTTTTGCAGTTAAAAATTTTTGTATTATTTTTTGTATTTTTATGAGTCTAAAAAAAAGAGCCTGCTGTCTGCTGCATTTAGTTAATGAGATCTTAAACATTGACGGGCGGGATTTTCACTTCAACAGGCTGTGTGCTGTGTGGGGCACAAACAAAACGTGATCGGCCGCAGCCTCAAAATTTGTTGGATCCGCAATTTTATACCCGGTATTCATAGAGTTCAGAGGTATATAATATTTGTATGGAATTATGCAACAGGGAGAAGGATTAACATAAATTATGAGTGGAGACAACACAGATGGCCTCTTTCTCTGCATAAAAAGCTGTAATATCATCAGCATACATTTCATAGAAATTCCCTTATACATATGTACATAAATGTCCTATAGAAGGTAAATTAAAGTCATCCCAACTAGATGCAGATTATTGTGAAATTTTACAATGGTTCTTTCAGAAATGTAAAGAAATATTTCCCTTTAAAATATACATTATTTTAGTTGATCAAAATCATTCTTAATAATATATGTAATATATAAAATTATCTTTCGTTTTCAGATATTTCCCTTTCAAAGATAATCCTCTAAATATTTATAGAACCAAGAACCTGAAAAGAGGGTATTCCATAGTCTCAAGCAGTGATTGATAGGATTCATATTTATTTTTAGGTGTGGTCTTTGGGCTCCTTTCTTGGTTCCCCGAAGAAGAATGGTCATCGAATTTGTGTATTGGTCACGCTGACAATTTCTACCTGGCCGCAAAAAATATTTATTTACGTATACTTTTTATTTCTTATTTTGCAGACCTTCAGCGAGGCCTAACGCAAATAAAATCTCCAAGCAAATTGATGTATTTTTTGTTTTTTTTTGGGGTTTCTGTTTCTTTTTTTCGTTTTGTTTTTGTTTTTTATTTTGTTTTTTGAGTAACACGAAACGAAACTGTCAATTGATGTCTTCGGCGTTGGTATTTCCTTGGAATTATCTTAATGTGAAATCTTGAACTATGTTTGGGGCATGGTCACAAGGGCCAGGCCGGAGCTAGAGACAGACCCGGTCCAATCCAATATACCTAAGACAATTTTTAATGGATTTTGGTCTTGACATGACATGTCCGAAATGTCTTAAGGCGCATTTAATTGCAAAGTTTTGTAACATCTCTGGGGAGCACACCCATTCCGTGTCCAATCTATAACTAAATATCTAACATTTTCCACAACAAAACTTAAAGCCATTTTCGGGTTCTTATCAGACCACTCCTTAAATTTCCTATTATGCTGATTTTTCTGTGGTAAAACCAACCCTTTCTGGTATCTCTCTGCGATTACACATAATTTTCATGTTAATAGCGGTTCGCAAATGCCAAGGTATGATAACAGGAGACAGGAGGGGGGCCCTGACAAACAAAAAAAGAATGAGTAAAATGAAAGGAAAAGAAAAGAAAAAAAAAGGAGCGAAACGGAACATATGCTCACTGACGTGTGCAGCAAAGCGGAAATCTAACCGACATACCTAACCGAAAAACACACATAGAAGTGGAACTTAATGGAACATTCTACCCATTTCGGGGATCTCTTCGACTCTCAAATGCTCTGCTAAAGATATATATTTTCGATTCCTAAAATTATCCAAAAAATACAGCTGTAAATACAGCAAGAAAAAAGTATATATATTTGACCTAATTCCTCTAACACATTTCATGTGTTAATGCCTTAAATTTTAAATTGAATTTATTTCCTTAAACTTCATATCGTATACATTTTATGTTTCCCTTGGTTTTATTAGTTTACACACACACACACACTGGGGGATAAGGAAGCAATACATCCCAATCTCCGTATCTCCACCGCCCGACAACAAAGTTGAAAGCTTTAAAACCATACCAGATTATATAGCCAGACTAAGACTCATGACAAAACCCATAATATCCCTGCACGAGGCTATAAAAAAAAGGGAAGAGCAAATGAAATGGCCGACGGCCCAGTGTCTGGCAACGAGTTTTGGGACGACACGACTACTCCTCAGGCTCAGGCACAGGCACAGGCTCAGGTGTGTGTGGATACAAAGACCAAAAGGACTGACATTTGTTTTTTTTTCCCTCCGTATATATATATATTTTTACAACGCTCGGAAACGGATGCGGATACGGATGCGGATGTCTACCATAAACGAGCTCATTAGTAGGCACAATGTGCCGTGGCTAATGTGCTTCAATAGCTACCAAGCGCATAGAACATTCCACACTGGCATTCCACACTGGCATTCCACACTGGCATTCCACTGGCCATGGCTATGGCGATGGACTACTTAAAGTTAAACTTTTATTTTGTTGGCCACAAGGAAATTGGGCAAGCGCGCGGCATTAAAATGAACTTTACAGCAGTTTTAAAGTCGTAAACACCCAATGAAATTTTAATGATGCCGGTACAGGTTGCGGCCACGCCCCCTTCGCCCCAACACACACTAAAGAGATAAAATAATAAAAAATACAGAATACTCGAATCCTGTTTAAAGGTGGAACCCAACCAGCTAGGAAGGATGTCTTTGTATAGCTCTGGCGGAGTTCTTTATTGGTTTGATAAATAAATGATGTCTTAGATATAAGAACTTATATGTAGGTATATATGTATTTCCATGATTGAATAAAACTACCGAATCAGACCCCACACCAACCTCGCATCCTGTTTAAAGTCGAAAAACTTTCAGCTTATTGATTTTCCTTCTGGTTTCTTTTTTTCGTTTGATTTTGGACAGTTTAATGCTCCATTGAATTTTCCTGTCCTGTCCTGTAGGAAATGTAGTTGCCCCCCACGGGATGTCCATGTTTATGCCTCACTGGCTGGTGGCTCTCCCTCTCCTTCTGTCTCGATCTGTGTTCCTGTGGAGGATGCACATGAGCATCCTTTGCCTACTTGTACATACGATTGGCAACTTTGTTTGGCAATAGTGTGTCGTCTCCTTGCTGTCTCTTTTCCAGCAGGGATTGCCTCTGGGAAGGGTCCACTTTTCTCTATTTCGCTCTCTGGGCTGCTGCTTGAAATGTCAATTGCGCTTATTAAGGGAAAAGTTCACTGCGCCCTAAGTGAGATTGGGTCTTAGAGATGGAACGTGATTGGTATCATATATGGCATTTTTTAACATGGTTAACAATGGGTAAAGAAAAAAAGCAAGCAAGCAACCAAAATATTGTAATTAAAGTAGAGAATGGCTTTTGAGATTCCTAAAGGTTAACCCACACAACTCTTGCAACTTGACTGTAGATACTTTCGATATCCAAACTCAAAAAGTACCCCTCCTTATCCGTATCCGCAATAGCTTCTCGACTCACGAAACCATCGCTAATTAACAAGGATAGATAGCTAGTGGAGTGGATGGCGAACTGAGGCTGTCGCCAAGTGGAAACAAAAGTGGAAAACATGCCGCCACTTGGCAGAGGTGTTTTCCAAAGTTCTTCAAGAGTGTTTCTGTGTGGCTGTGCGTTTGTGTGTGTGTGTGGTTTGGGCCAAGAGCAGCTTCGCCTAAGCTCCTTTCGATAGCCCAAATGCTGACACTGCAGCCACACTGTGTGGCATAACCAACTAAGATGTTTGCTTGTCTACTAATGACAGCATATACTCGTACTCTGACTCGCACTCGCACACCAGACTGTTGTTTGTCGTCATAGAGTTAATTCCTCCTGGGCAAAAGCATTTAGGCAATCAAATTAGTCTAAGCCAAAAACCCAAAGCCAACTAATAGACATGGACACAAGCACAGAGGCAGACAGAGAAAGAGAAGACAGCTGGGCTAAAAGTCGCATCAATTTGGACCAGCTCCTTAGGGCGCTCTCTTTCTCTCTCTCCCAACCTGATTTATCTGCTCGACCAACTGGCTACCAACAGGGGGAACTGTGTGATTGAGAGCTGGCCATCTAGCTGGCAGCCTGGCAGTCAAGTAAATCAGGTAAAATATGTCGCACCATTTATTTGGTAAATGCAAATTACTGCCAAAGCAAAATTAATTAAAAAGTGAGACAGCATCTCACAGCCTGCTCGGAGAAGTAAATTTAATTATGAATCCCTGAAGTTGGCAAGGTAAATGCAGAATTATGTATTCCACAGTTGGAGAGGTAATTGCAGCAGAGAAAAGTTTGAATTGAAATATTTAAACTTAAAAACGTGAGAAAACTACCAGCCGAACTTTGTTTGAAATCATTTTAGGGGGTTAAAAATTCTAGAATATTTAACAAGTTCTCTGCAGTCTTTAAGACAGTCTAAAACTGTCGTCTGAAGAAATTTGTGGGCTATTGTGTGAGAGTTAATAACTGTCGTACAACACAAAGTGATCCGGCGTTGGTCTACACGGCGTCGGTCTTCTAATGTGGCCGTATATTTGGTATTCTTCTTATATACTAGTGCTGCCGTATTGGCCAATAGAGGTTATTATAGTACATGGGGCTGCCGTATTGGCTGATAGAGGTTATCCTTTCCCTGGCAATCGGAAACTTCAAGTTTTTCTTTCTAGAAATGTCAAACCCTTCAAGATTTTACCATATAGTACAGCCAAAGACTAGACTCCTGTATTCCTTCCACCAGTTAGAAGTCTCACATATGTATTTCTCTCAGTATTTCTCAAAAGTTCAATAAAATCTAATAAACAAATTAATTGTGTTAATTTCCTCTCTAATTTCTTATTTCAAATATTCCCAACCAAATTTGAATATATATTAAAACTTTATTTATGCAATGTCCTAAGGTCAAAAAGCAGTAGCAACGTTGGAAATAATTCTCCTTTATTACATGCAACTAATTGCGAACAACAAAATTTCAATTCTCCAATAAATGCAATTACTTTTCTATGAATTTAAATTGCTGGCAATAAACACAAAAACTTTTAACCCGATTATTTGCATACATTTTGTGCGCTTTTTGGTTGGTTTTTGGTTTCAGAAATTGTCACTTTCAATCTACTGGCTGCATCTACTATTCCAAATTTTGTTTATTTCTGTATGCAAATATGTTTTTTTGATAAATGCGTTTTGCTTTTTTTTGTGAATTGTTTTTTTGCATAAATATGCAAAAATCTTTTGTACGTGTTATTTAAAAAAAATGTTGTTTGGCAAACGGCTTTATATTTTGTGGTATTTAATAATATGAATTTTATATTCGGGTTCAATGACCGATTGACTTGGTGGTTTTTGTTTTTGTTTAAATAAGTTTTGTGGTTCGACGGCGGTTAAATGTCAAAGTGGAATTCTCGAATAGATGCAAAGCAAATACATTTTGTAGAGTAAACGTTGTCCTCTCTCCGCTCATGCCTCCCGTCGGTTCCACATGGCGGATGATTAATCAGCAAGCACAAGCGACTAATGCACTTAGTGAACAGGGCTATGACATTAAAACTTAAGTGTTGCCCGCACTTAATTTAAAATGCATGTTAAAATGCCATTAAGTTCAAGCAGGAAGTGCCGATACCGGGGCCACGCCACTACTGTTCTTGATGATGTACTGACCTGGTCGCCCCGGGACTCGGGGGCATCTCGTCCGGGGGCATTCCGGACATGCGTTTATTGAACTCTGCATTTGGCGGATAGGGGACATTGGGATAGGGGATAGGAGGGGCTTTTGCGAATTTCGGACAAAGGCAATTGCAGGAGTGGCATCATCATATCATACGCATGCAGCCAAGCGTTGCATATAAATTGCCAAAAATTATGAAAATTTGATGCCTTAACAGGTAGCACTAATTATAGGGTTCACAGCTCATCTGACTAATTACGAAATTGTTTTTGCATGGTATTTCTCGGTTTCTATACGCTTTCAAGGGGTATTATATCAACCGCATGTCCGTATCTTTTTTCCCATACTTCATAGAGTCCATAGAGGATATGATAATGCTCCTTTAAGATACATGTAGAATTCTATCATTTTGAAGCCCTTTTCAACTGTTGAACGATGATCCGAATGGAAGTCGGTATCTCTATTTGTACATACAATGTATATTTCTTAGGGAAATTATAGAAAGAATTTCCTTTGAGATTCTATGGTTTCTTCTTTTAGCTTACCTCTCATTTCTTCCCAATTTTAGCGATATGGCAACCATTGGCGGTATTTTGAGATTGAATATTACACAGTTCCACAAACCTAGATTTGTTTTCTTCATGATCAATGCATTTAAAGGGTATTTCAAATTCGTTAAGCTTGTAGGGTTCCTGCTTTTGATCTCGCACTGAATTTGTCAGCCAGATGGGCTTTGTTCTTCAACCCACCGCAGCACACCGGACACAGCACTCCACCCAGCGGACACATCTGTCCCCCCGCCCCGCTGGACATCGTACACCACAGAACCCATAAACAACTCAATATATACGTCCAAACAATTAAAAAAAACGTCTTAAAATACAGAACAACAGCAGCGGTTCGGCTTGAACTGTCTGCGATTTGTACGATAAAAAACAGAGCAAAAGCAGGCAATGAAGCTCGTTTCAAGCTCTCAGATAAGGCCCGAGTACAACTACCCCACAGAAACACGAAAATTACCTGTCGGCGGCCTGTCAATGCAAATGAAATATTTCCAAAAATATACATAGCTCACAAGTAGGCCTGTAAACAGCTGTTGCTAGAAATACACGCAGCTCAAATCAAACAAATTTTGGCTATCGAGAGGTAAGAGCATATCAGGCTCCATAAATTCTGAAAGTACTATGAGCAAAAGTGTTCCGTTTTTATTGGAAGCCTAGGGGCGGTAGTAATAGAGGATCTCTGTGTGAGCCGCCTTGGCGTGGCTCTCAATCTCGAGTTCTAACTGTGAGAAACTGCTTCGCATTCCCCTCTTGGAAAATCTTTACAATTTGTGCTCGTGATCCTTGAGGATCCAGGTGAGTCGTACCACTGCTTAGTTTTTGGAATTCGACTGAGACCTCCTTGAACTCTTCCACAGATCTCACCTCTCTCAGGAGATTGAGGAGAAGACGATGCTTTACTAACGGCGGGCTCTCGAAAACCCTCCTGAGGCTGCTGCCGTTAGTAATGCACGAACCACTGGTGGCAGTGCATCATATAGTCTGTGTACAGGTCCCTCAGACTCTCCGATGTCCGGAATAGGCGCAGAGGGAAGACAACCATGGAGAAAATGCGCTCCAGCACCTCACGCGGCAGGCTCATCAGCTGACCTTTTGCTTCCTTCAGCTGAAGACGGGAACATTTAACATTTATCTACTTCAACAACAATTTTAAACTTTAATGTAATCGTTTCAAAACTCTGACTATAAACTTAAAGCCTTCTTTATCAAAATGATCCAAATATATTTATATTTGCTAAAATAGAGACTTGCTTTCTTCTTCCTAACCTTTAATGCTCCTCCGTTCAACATCACGATCCTGACCTGGTTCTTGTCGAGGGGCAACAACAGCCGCGAATTGGAGTTATTGGAGTATTCGACCAGAGGACCATTCTTTTTTAATTATTTTTATTTATTTATCTTTAGACAGAAGCAGAAACTTTTCTTCTTCTCTCGAACTTTTTGCTCCACCTCGATCGTAACTCAATCATGATCTTCAATGCGGCTGCAGCCTTGACCTGGTTCTTGGCGACGGGCGACAATAAAAGCAGCAACAGCCGCAAATTGCAGAGACGTCTTTGGCCAGGGACTGCATGCAACATTCAACAGCCACAGGCAGCAGCAGCAGGGGCAGCAGCAGGGGCAGCTACTACCTCCCGTCTGGGCAGCACCGTAAGACCGCAGACCGGTTTGCCAGTTTTTCCCATTGCTGCTCAATTATGTGCTTTTTTGTGTACCCTAAGCAGAGCGTATTATACTTTTAATCAGATGCTTGCAACGCAGATAAGAGGCCACATTTCACAGTGGATGTGATATTCCAAGAGGTCCTCCATGGGGCACAGACGAGCAGCCATGTGTTTGCAACACGAGCTTCAGAGCAGCGGCAAGGGCAGCGAACACTGTAGAACCTCTGCTGCAACGCTCTCTATGATTTTCCTCCTGCAAAAGTTATTGATACCCCTAATGGGCCAATGTTTAAATATAAAATATATTTCCAAATGTTGTATCGATAATTTTCTAATCAAAACTAGAAAAGGGTATCAAATACGTCGGTTCTTGGCTGGCTAGCGACGGTCCTTGTTTTGCTATTGCTGCTATTGTGGCGGTCGCTTAACTTGGGTGCCGCCTGTGGCGCTCACGCAATACGCAACAGCAGTTTGTGGGCGTGGATTTGCACGTTAACGTAAATAGGTTTTTTTTTTCCTACCAGCTCCCGCTCCTCCGCGCCCACCCTCCTTGCCTGCCCCTCTGTTCTGTTTGTCTTTTGGCGGTCAACAGGTTGGTGCGTGTCTGCTGTGTGTGGGCGTGGCTGTAAGTGAATAAATTGAACAGGTCCACCAGTCCCCTATTTAGTAGTAGTTCCGAAAGGAAGTTGGCTAGTGGCGGGGGGGTCGGTGTCAAGGGAAACCGGAATGAACACGTGTGAAGGGTATCCTTGTTGAGCGTTTAGTTGCAGTCTATTTTTGTCCACAGATGAAAGATGAAGAAAGAGTGAAGCGGAAGGCAGCTTTGGTGTTAGATCTTTCGATTTATTGTTGGGAAACGGGGAGGGAGATTTTGGTAGGACAGCCAGAACCAGAACTACTGCTAGCGGTTTTATTCCGCTAAATCTGTGTCTCGCCCTTCTCACACCAAATACAGCCGTTATCTCTCGCTCCCCTCCGCTGAGGGCGCACACAGCATGAAGATGTGGCAGTCCGGATCGCAATCCAGCAGCAACCAGGCAGCCCCGTGTCCTGCGCTGAGGTGGCAACACTTGCGCGGTTGAAACGACTATCTGGTAACATCATCGCTAGGACTACGACGCGCTAAAAACCAATCATTGGAATTCTGATTAAGAAATAAAGATATATAAAGAAGTATCAAGCGTACATAGGCCAAGCGACCAAAAAGAAGAGTGTGTTTGATAGATTTGTTCATTCTGACTACAGCAATGATCCGATCTAATTCAGATTCGGCAATCTGCTAGATATGGTCAGTCTTAATGAATCTGGCTTTTTGGTTTTCCTTCCTTTTGGTTTCCTTCCAGCTGTTACCCAGAAAACTAATATATCAATAAACTCTTCGAGTACCGTGCTTTATAAAACTAAATCCAAAGTATTTTGCATATTATGTAAATATTAGTCCAGCCTTGCCAACTGCAGCACAATCATTTTCTCATTCCGGCTCTCTCTTAGCTTTCCGGACATCTCGAGGCGCACACTAAACGCCGAGTTGGGTGGCATGTGTAAAGAATCCGTCAGTTCGATCTCGCCGGCAATGGCCTTCTGCAACAGAAGAATAATGGACTTCGGGGCTAGGATTCTGAACCTTAAGACCAAGCGATTTTTAGGCTTGTTGTCCAAGTCCAGGCCGTACTTATAGGTGAATCTGCCGATAGTTTTGATGCAGCTGCGAGAACGGGAATCGGTGAGTGCACAAACCTGAGCATATGAGTGACTCACACAAAATCTCCATTCAACTGGTCATATAAAAGCATCTCCGTAATGAGTCCTATTATATCGATAATCTGATTGAGGCTCTGAAGTCTGGGATTACCTGGAAGCTGATCCAACGCGATAAGAAATATGCCCTGTACCTCGACGTCTAGATGCCAGTGCAAGACCTTCATGTGTGAACTGATGACTCTAAAGTAACGAAATTGCTGAAAATACACGGATGAAATTCGAGAGAGACCTTCTTGAATTGTTCCACAGATCTACCCACTTTCAGGAGATTGAGAATGGACATCGTCAGCAGGAGGCGGCGATGCTGTACTTGTTTTGTGGCCCCTGCTGGTCCACTGCCAGTCTTTAGGCTTCCCAAGGGCCTCTCCAGACTGCGCAGGAAGTGTGTTACGAATCTAATCAAACGAAAGTACAGAGCGTTCATATTGAAGGATTTAGATATCACGACATGAAAGGCCGCCAAGTTATTTGCAAAATGTGACTCATAGCCACACCAGACGAAGTACTCTGTGGCCACTGACAGGACCTGTGAACGATTGAACGGAACAGTGCAGACCATCTCAAAATATGTACTCTCTTAACTCTCACGAACCTTCAACACGGCCCTAACGACAGTCTCTCGAAAACCCTCCTGGGGCTGCTGCCGATAGGAATGCACGAAGCACCGGTGGCGGTGCATCATGTAGTCTGTGTACAGGACCCTCAGACTATCAGATGTCCGTACTAGGCGCAGGGGGAAGGCGACCATGGAGAAAATGCGCTCCAGCACTTCACGCGGCAGGCTCATCAGCTGACACGGCACTTTCTCCAGCTGAAGATGGGAACGTTTAGCTTTTGGCTCCATGGAGTCCATGGATCCATGGCTACGCTTGCGATTCGCGGCGGACATTCGCGGTGTGTACCTAATGCAACAAAAATTTTAATATTTAATGTAACTGCTTCAAAGACTAATGTAATTGTTTCTGACTGCCGACATGCAGCCTACTAGATAATGTTATTATCCAAATGATCTCTGGGCCAACAGATCCAAGATGCGGCTAGATGCATTTCCTTTTGGGCACTGGCACCGCTCTGGGAAACGCCAAGAGAAACAAGAAAAACATCAGCCTCATAGCGCATAAAAAGAATTTGTTCTTTCTGGTTATAGTAAAGATCCAATCTGATCTAGATTCGCCATATGTAAAAGGTAGTGGGAGGGAAAGTCGGTTAATAGCAGTAACAGCAGTAATAACAGTAGCAGCAGAGTAACAGCAGTACTGCTACCAGCAGAACAGCAGCAGAACGAGAAGAACAGCAGATTAACGGGAGATAAGCAGCAACGGCAGAAGGGGGGGAATGGTGAGAAGTAAGGAGAAGAGTACAACAGCAGACAGACAGAGTTCAGCAGCAGCAGCCGACATCAGCAGAAATCAGCCGGGATCAAGCCGTGACATCCAACCCGAACTATTCTTACTTTACATGCATTTCGCGATTTAATAATATCAATAAACAATATTTAAATAATATCTTACATATATTTATGGCGTCGCAAACGTCTGGTTAAAACAGTAATATCCAACGGGAGCGTATTCAAACGAACTAATAGAAATTACAGAGTCTTACGTTGCTTGTGGGCTGTGGAAAACCTCTTTGTTTAATTAACTGCCTAAGCTTTACTGCTAGCTGCCGGCTGTTGCTGCGGTGGTTCCCCACTAGCCAGCATCCTGCTTGCAACCAACATCCCCCCTTGCCCTTGGCCAACCCTCTCTTGGGGGCGCAACATGTTGGTGTCGGGGTGTTGTAGGGCTGTTTTTTATACGGCGCCTGCGGCCGCTTTGAAAAGGCTTTTGGGGTTTGAATTTTGCTCTCTCTTCGCTTTTAATGGTCTTCGTCCGTGGGTCCCCAGCC
The DNA here is from genome assembly GCA_008121215.1 of Drosophila athabasca. Lineage (NCBI taxonomy): Eukaryota > Metazoa > Arthropoda > Insecta > Diptera > Drosophilidae > Drosophila > Drosophila athabasca. Next base: position 1,762,798 of record CM017794.1, read on the forward strand.
GTCCCCAGCCCCAATGAAAGGGTCCTTCAATTAGAAATATAACTGCACAGCAAGTGTGGCTTTAAAGAGACTACCCCTACCCTTGGTCTTGTTTCCCTTATCGCTGGTTAATTTTCCCCTACAAAATGCAAATTAAATTTTAATTATGCGCCCTTTTTCTTTAAAATTATTATTATTGCGGCTCATTTGAAATGGAAATTCTGTTGAATATATTGTACGTATACAAGTACTTTGCAAGAGCCGCAATGTGCAATTGTTTTTCCAGTTTACACCAAGTCCCAGTTGATCTTTTGTTCTTATACCCTTAAAGAGGGTATTATGGATGTGAATAGTATTTCTCTCATTCAGAGAGAGATGCGTTTCCTATGCTATAAGCTAAGCTAAGGAATTTAGGGAACTTCCTAAATTAAATTGGAGGTCATCCTCAATCCTCAAGATAATTTATCATTATGAATTGCAGTTTGTTATAACATTAAACAATAATAACCAAATTGTATCAGTATATCGTAAAGTTACCATAGATTTGAGGTACTATTTATGAGCAAGGGTATCCAAAGCTCTCTATGCTACCCTTCTTTGTGGTTTCTATTGGCATTGCCTCGTGCTTGTCACCGTTTTTCTTTTCTTCGCTTTTGCCCATTAATTTGCAGTACAAAGAGTCTACCGAACAACCGGTTTCGGAGAGGCTCACATCTAATACCAAGTTCAAGGTCAAGACCGAGACCGAGACCGGTGCATCACAAAGGTGTGACTACCTCTACCTCTACCTACCTACCAAACCGAAGCAACCCAACAACCAACAATCAGCCACCAGCAGCCAGCAAGCTCTCTACCCACCTGAGAGATTTACAATCCGTTGTGGTCGCGAGGGTGGGGACTCGGACTCGGACTTGGACTTGGACGTGGACTGGGGGACTCTCCATGGCGCATTCTCATTCCTCACTCATTCAAATCTTGTTTAATTACACAGTCTCAGGTAGTATACTGACTAAACAGTTTTTTTGTTGTTGTTTTTTTATGTTTATCCAATGCAATTGACAGATTTTTCCCACGAATTGCGAATTTTCATTAACCCATTGGCTTTGAAACGTCAAGTGCTTGGCCACGAGAACCAAACCGAAACGAACCGGCACGTTTTCCAATCGAGCAGCCTCTAAGAATGCTCTCCAGCCTGAAGGGTACTCGATGAAACTCGTATAAATATTTATTCTACATATATTGTGGGTAATTTGGTATATCGACAGAGGGAGAGATAAAAAGAAGATATATGTACATATGTACATACCTGAACAAGAAGAATCAATTGGCGATTTTTTGCATATAGTTTTATTCCACTATATTGGAGTTCAACTAACTGAAATGTTGATGCGAACAGGTATAAAAACCATAAGTTCTACGTTTTCTTTAAATAAATCCCATAAAACATGCATGTATATATGATATCTATCTTTGACCTATCCACATAATACCCATCAATCCACATAATTTATTCAGATAAATCTATACCATCACAGGTTCATTTATCGCCTTTATCCTCATCGCCTATCTCCAAAGCCTCCCATAATTCTTGGCACATTATGTGAGGCCTACAGCTCTTGGTAATTTCAGCTCGGAAAATAGTCCAAATCTAATCCGCATATGCTGCCAATTCGAATCTCCCAACGGGTTGCACACAAATCACATTAAAAGCCAACCAAATCGCTTCCGAGCTCGAACCGTGAACACAGAGACACAGAGAGGGTCAGAGGTGAAGTGCGGAGCAGAGAAAAGTGAGTTCAAATATTGATAAATGACCCGATCCAGCTGCACTACGATATATACATACATACGTGTGTACATACATACATATACATATGTATACTCGTTCTATGTGAAGGAGTAAACTTTTTGAGTGGTGCAGCACATGTGCACTGTGTGTGATTTATGAACGCCAGCAAAGAGTTGAAGTTCATAATGAACCTTTTTGATAAATGTGATAGATGTCTAATTTGCATGGAGCGTGCGACTGCCAGGATGGCACTCAAATGTGTTCCGGCATCCAACGAATCGAATCGGGGTCTCCGTCTGCTCCCAGCCACTTTGTAATTATAATGCCAGAGCACCCGTGATGCAGCGGAAGCACAACCAAAAAAAATATATATATGGATTCCCTAAAAGCAGACGAAAAGAGAGAGAGAAAATACTGTTTAAACGGATATCCTAAGTGTCTGTCCTCCGGATTCCGGACGGAACGAGACTCCGCACTTTTGGCCTGACAGTCATTTCCGTTTGGAAGTTTTTCATTGCTTCCCATAGAGAGAAAGAGAGAGAGAGAGAGAGAGCTGGTCCGGGTTAGGTTAGCGGGCCCTGATGAAAACCTGTTGCTCAAAGACAGATTTATGCCATCGTAAAATATGCCATTTGAATCTGGGAATTTAATTTTAATGTCGCAAAAGCCATGGCAAAAACGGATACTGATGGGTGGGTGGTGTGGTGTGGTGTGGCTTGTGTTGGCTTAGGGCTAGGTATAGACACCAAAACCTCATATGGTTGGAAGAGATACCCCACAACCAGCCGGGGATGAGCACGTGAGAAAATGTTCTCCTTGGGGAGGTAACAACTTTAAGTTGATTTAATTAAATTTAATTGATTTACTTATATTATTATATAATTTTGTTAGTCACACTCTCTCTTTGTGCGGATGGGCAAAATAAGTTACCAAAGTTGAGAGGTTTTATTCTAGGGATATACCCAAGTACTATTAATATAATTTATATGGAAAAACTAAGCCCAGATAAAAAAACCATAATGTTTTAATATTTATATCTACATATGTATACATAAAAAGGTATACCAAGAAATTGTATTTTATTTTAAAAAGAATATAAAAATATTCTGTAAAAAGTCCATAAAATGTTTTATCGTACGAGTATCACGCTCTCATCTCTCACACAAGAATGACACACCGCAGCATCCAGTCAAGCCAACAGACCAGACCGAAACTCCACACAATCCACGTTCAAGCCGGGCCCCAGACCCCAGACCCCGGACCCACCGTGAACACACGCGTCGGGGTCGGCCATTAGGCAAGAGAGTGGTGTGCTGCCATTTTCTCGTCTAACGGAAGTTGTCTGTGTTAATGGAATTACATGAATTTCAACTCTGAACCGCAGAGTAAAAGAGAGAATACCCTGGCAGGCAGGCAGGCGACATTTCCGTAAATGCATGGCCCATAAACTTTGGAGGGCGTAGGGCGGTTCGGATTGCGGCTAAAGCGGGTGAAAGTTTTTTGTTCAAGTTAGAGAGAGAGAGAGAGAGAGACCGGAAATGATAATGGCTCGAACCGACGACCGACTTATCGCATTAAAGTCGGCTGCACCATAAACATAATCCACTTTCGGATTTCCGTGGCCAAAACCAAATCGAAACAAAAGCAGAACAAATGTATGTCGAATAATTTTGATTTTCCCTGCCCCCATTTTCCATTCAATTTTATTTTAATGCAATTTCAACAAGCTCCATTCGCATTCCATTCCTTTGAATGGAATGGCTTGGCAGCAGGACTGGCGCATATCGAAGCGTATCCTACATATGTCAAGCAGCTTTTATTCCGTCTCCTTTCAGTTTCCGTTTGACTTGGACCAAAAACTGTTTTGCTTGGCACAGTGCCAGGCAAGAGCAACAATTTAGCTGTTTGCTTTTTCTTTAAATTGAGAACAGAATCGAAGCTCCTTAAAGCATACTATTGTACAGTCCTGGCCTTGGGCCAATGTACCATGAGTAGAGATCTCTGTAGATCGACTATAAGGCTGCTGGAATCTAATAGAGGTAAGATCACAAGGGATAATCTTGGTTGAGGGCAGGCAATGTGAGGGCGGCAATAATACCACCATAAAGATAAGAAATCAATTTTAATAAATTATATTTCACTTTAACTTATTACACTGTACAAATCATTTTATTTTTTCGCCATAAATATTTGTAAGATTTTTCGGGGAAGAGCTGTTCCTTTTATTCGGATTCCGTCCTTCCGTCAAACTGAGAAAATAGGCTAAGATTTTTTTTTAAGATTACAGAAATTTTAAAAATTTAATATCTTCTTCCATGGTATAATCACGTGTAATTATAATTATTGCAAAATATCCCCCGAATTTGCTTTAAAAATAAATAAAGGTCGATTTGTTGACTTTGTGCACTTTCATTATTTTCAGTTAACAAAAATTGTCCGACCTGTTTCTGTATTTTTGTAATTTGTCGCAAAGTGTTTATTAATAATGCCCAGAGGAAGGTCACCTTGAACTAGTTCATTCCATTTAAAGCGCTTATAATGGCGTTGCTCAGCACTGTAAGTACTCAGCGAGGGTTGGTAAAACTGAAAAATGAGGTTATGCGATAATTCAAGCGACTTCTGCAGTCAGATCTATAGATGGAAAGAAAAAAGTGCCGTCGACACCCATCCAAAACCCATCGAATAATGGAGTTCCAGAACAAACAAACTAGTGGCTTCCGTTCGAGCAGATCCTCGGAGAAGACTTCATATAACAATAATTTCGTCCATCAAAGATCTGCTTGCAGGCTGCTTGCAGACCTGTTTTTCCAACACATTGTGGACTTATAATCTCCCAAATTTTTTAGTATCAAAATTATCGATAAAATCAAGTATGGTACTCCAAACATTTCACCATAATTTACAAAAGTCTTGCGTTTTGTGTCAGTTTAACTCTTCACTTTTCTGGCTCGAGAGAACTTTTAGTCGAGAGCTGAAAAAAAAGCGCAGAGAAATAAAAATGGGTGAGAACTGTATGAAGCGGGCTTAGAACATTGATCAATCGTCATTTCGCATTTCTTTCCGTGTGCTAGCAGGTCACCAATATCCAGTTACTATACCCATGGATGCGGAAATGAAAGTTCTGCCACTGCCAGAACGGCCGGGTGTCGAGACGGAACCGGTGATTATCAGGTTCAGGAAGACGATTGGTCACGGTGCCTTTGGGCGTGTGTATATCGGCACGGTTAACCATTCCCGTAAAGCGATGGCCATCAAACAGACCTGCTTGGGCACGTCCGTCTGGTATCGCGAGGCGGAGATCATGAACCGGCTGCAGGGCCACTGCAACATCCGGCAACTGCACATGCACACGGTTGTACCAATGGGGGATCCGTCGCAAGATTATTTGCTGCTGGTCATGGACTACCTACCCATGACCCTGGAGCAGTTCATACGGCTTTCGATGCAGCATAACCATGGCATTAACCTGGTCTACATTCGCATATTCTCCTACCAACTCTTTCGGGGACTGGCCTACCTGCATTCAATGGGGATCTGTCATCGCGACATCAAGCCCGAAAATCTGATGATTAACGACCAGACGATGCTGCTCCAACTGTCCGACTTTGGCAGCGCCAAGTTCATGCACCCGAAGGATCCCAGCATCACCTACATCTGTTCGCGTTTCTATCGCGCCCCAGAACTGTTCGCCAACTGTCAGCACTACACCTGTGCCGTGGACATCTGGAGTGCCGGCTGTGTCCTGGCCGAAATGTTCCAGGGACAGCCACTTTTTAGCAGCGTCCATCACAACGAGGAGCAACTGCGCTGGATGGTTCACATCCTGGGCACTGACGGTCTGCAGCGTGTTCCGGAGATTCGTCAGATGTGTGGATATAAGAACCAAGCAATTACCATATCCAAACGTCGCCCCTGGGAAAAGATTCTGGGCAGGGCCGTGCCTCCTGATCTGGCGGAAGTTCTGAACCGCTGTCTGGTCTACGATCCCAAGACCAGGATCTACCCCTTGTATGCCTGTGCCCACAAAAGCTACGACGAGCTGCGCAGCATGGAGTTTCTGGACATCAAAATGCCGAACGGCAACGATTTGCCGCCACTGTTCAACTTTAGCGAGTACGAGCTGAAGATCCACTCGGAATTGTGGGTGCACCTGCTGCCCATGTGCCTGTACAATAAGTATAAGCCGGCCACCAACACTGATCGAGGGACGATTTCACATTATATTCCCGCACAATCAAAAGATGGTACCACGTTTTAAACCACTGACTACACTTTTATGTACATATTTATACTGTTTGTTACTGTTCATTTCTTAAATTTGTTGTTCCTTCCAAATGTTTCAGAATACTTAAATATATCAATGTTTAAACCTGTGAAGACTATTTAGAACCCTAAGAAACCCACAAAAAGACAATAAAAATCCAAAACATTAAGGTTACCTTTTTTCCATATGGATATCTATCAGAAGTGCTTTCTCATGACCTCACTAAATCAGTTGAAGAATTGATTTCAAACCAAGGAAGGCATTTTAGTTCTTAAATTCAATTTCAAAACCTAAAACCTTTGTATCTAGAACCACTAAGAATACCTATCCAAAGAAAACTCTTGGAAGTGAAAAGCCGAATTAATATAAATTTATGTAAAAATACATATATATGAATATAAAAATATAATAATATATGTAAAATAAATACTTTCTTAAGACCGTTGCGCAACGGAATTCAAACCAGGGAAGGCTTTTTCTCTCTTCTTCTTGACAGAACACAACAATAACGAACAAAAAAACTGGCAACACTAACAATTTTGACAAAATACGCTCAGGCTCAGCGACACAGGTTCAAAACGCGAAAATGTAGAAATTTGGAAGACATCAAGTAGGCTTTTGCCTGGAGGAAGGAAGCATGCCGACCATCCATTTGTCGAGCCAGGGATTTGCCCAGTTGAACTACAGCTCTCGTAGGGTGAACATCGTGCTAAGCCAAATCAAATTCAACCAAAAATAACTTGTGAAAAATTGTGTTGAAAAACAGAACGAGAAAATTTGTGAAAAAAGTAGGTGGCGACTACATTTGACAGTTCGGATCAATCAATGATTTTTATATAAATATATATGTGTAATCTCCATTTCGTTTAAGGAAATGGATTTTCCGTCAATGGTGGAGAGCACTGACGGCCGTCTTGTGGTCCGCAATCTGTTCAACAATACGTCGATGTATCAAGGGACTGTGACAAACGCTGACGGGTCCGTGCAGGCCAGCATGCCATTCCTTGCAGAGGAAGTCCCGTGGCTCCAAGAACAAACGTCAAATGAGGTCGGCCAACTGCCGCAGTGCAAGATACGCAGGAACTACAGCTGCAATCAGTGCGCATTCTTCACCCAGAATCCGCGCAGTCATCTGTCGCACCTGCGCGATGTCCACGGCGAACGAATCATCATAAACGAGTGCAAGCTGTGCCTCTATGCCTCGCGTCATTTCCAGAAACTTGTGCGTCACATGAAGATGGTGCACGGCTGCACCGATACGGATAAGGGCCAGCCCGGCGAAGAGGGTCGTGGCAAGCGTAACCTCAGTCGCGAGGCGCGCAAGCGCCGCCTGGAGGAGAGCATCGAAATGCCACGTTCGTCCACAGCTATGACGGGAGAAGGCAACGTCATCACTCCCGGACTGGTGCACATCATGCAGAACGGTCCTTCGCTGGAGCAGCTAAAGAGCGAGTTGAAGCAGCAGGAGCAAGAGCTGCTAATCAAAGTGCAGGCCTACAATCGCCAGCAGGAGATGCAAGAGTTGCAGAAAATCGTGGCCAATGGCAATAATATATTCTCGATGGCATTTGAGTTCCAGCGCAAACTCATGCCACCCATGCTGGACAACAATGAATCCGTCCGACAGGAGCTGAACAATAACAGCAGCTCCGACTCAGAGGGCAGCAGTCCAGTCAACGAGGATGGTTTGGCCTTGGCCTTGGCCATGGGCAACGACTCAAATAAGTACCAGTGCCAGAAGTGCTCCTATAGCACTCCGCTTCGTGCCAGATTCAAGAAGCATGTCAAATATCATTCCATGCCTTTGATAAAATGCGACTTGTGCGACTTTCACTCTCCCTACAAGTGGAATCTGGACAGACACACCAAGAACCACGGCGCCGACGGGCACTTTAAGTGTAGCCTCTGCGACTTTAGCACAGACATCAAGCAGTCCCTGACCATACACGAGCTGAACCATCATGTGCCCGCCGTGGGGCATCCCATTCGTCGTCGCATCCCCAAGGAGCAGGAGGAGAAGCTTGACCTGGGACCGAGCAGCTCCAAAAAGGCCTCGCCAACTCTGCCGCCAGTCGTATCTCTCAAAGACGCGTCGATGGAGTTGCCGGGTATTAGCTGCTCCCACTGCCATCAGCTCGTGCCCAATGCCATGGAGCTGGTCAAGCATCTGCAGGTGTGTCCGCCAGCTTTGGCCAACACTAAGCACCTAAGGGCTTCTTGCCTGGCCAGCCAAGAGCTGCCGCCCCCACTGGAGGAGGATTACCCAGCTCCAGCAAGTGATCGCAGCTACTGCGGCGTGGAAACGGCACCTGGCTATGGAGAGGTGAACAGGCTTAGGCTCATTCAACACTCCACTAAGTCCATCTCATGCTTACAGGTCACAGAATCTTACTCGGTCGATGATCCCAATGATTCCACTCCTATGAAGAAGGTCTTCAAGTGTCCGCACTGCAGCTTCTGGGCGTCGACAGCCTCCCGTTTCCATGTTCATATTGTCGGCCATCTGAATCGGAAGCCCTTCGAGTGCTCGCTTTGCGCCTATCGCTCCAACTGGCGCTGGGACATCACCAAGCACATCCGCTTGAAGGCGAATCGTGACAAGTCGCACAACCAGGCCCGGGTGCTGATGAACGATGAGACCGGAAGACGCAACTACACAAAGTACAATCAGTATTTGACTCTGATGAAGGTCAATCCAAGCACAGAAGAGTCCAAAGCCCCACGCACAGGTGAACAGTGCGATCCAATGACGGAGATGATGACTGAGGAACCACAGCTGGCCAAGAAGAAGCCGTTCTTAAAGCACACTGTCGACATGGAGGCTGCTGATTCTCTTACTGGGACGGGGCAGTCATTCTATCGCAATCTCTGGGACACCGATCTGGGGCTGCAGCAGCTACAAACATCCACAGACGCGATTGTGTCCGCCCCAAGTGATGAACAATATTAGGATGGGTCTCCGACTCCAAATGGGGGGTTTCAAGCCATCCATAAACAAGTAGACACTGCAATGAACAAAAAAATACTAGTCCTATAATTATTAAGTACACTTGTAAATAATTCAATAAAACAATTTTACACTGAAACAGACACACACGAGTTGTTTTTATCATTTCTACAGTGAGATAAATGTGTATTTGGTAAATGTTTAGTTTAGTTTAGTTTAGAAAAACAATAAATAGTTTAGGTTAGAGAGTGTTTAAGCCATACGATAATTTAGTGGGATTAATGAGCGATCCATCCAGCTAAGCTTAGTATCGATTGCGGCCATGTGAGTATACTACAAAATTTTGATCACGCGCTTTTCACAGCAAACATTCCTGTATGATAAATAATACTATGCATATTAAGACGACTAGTGGCAACAGGAAGCAGATCTCGTCCACGCTGAGCGTGAACAGAAGCTGCCAAAGATCCAAGCAAAAGTATAGAGCCTGCAGTAGCCATAGCCACAACAACTAAGCCGTCTGGCACTGGACGCTCTCAAAGTGTGGCGAATGTCCGTGCTCGTCATCATCCCCGCGTGGATTTGAACGTGCTTGTGGCTTGTAGTCGGTCATCTCAACCTCCTCCGCCCCCTCTGGAATGACGATGCGTTCTCTGGGCGGCAGCACTTCCTCCAGCTGGGCCATCTGCACTGGCGTGGCAAAATTGTTCTCAGGGAAAATGACCTTAAACTTCATATAGAGATCACCATTGTCGGTTGGCGAATTGAAAACGGGCATGCCACCGCCACGCAGCATCTTGATCTGATTGTGCTGCAACACCTCTCCAGGTTGGGTACTCAAACATACAGGCCGGCCATCAAGGTGGCGAAAGCAATACGAATAACCGCAGAGAGCCTCAGTTATGTTGATCTCCAGGTCCCTCATATAGAGATTAGCGTGACGACGTTGAAAGGTTGAATGGTCTATCTGGGCGAGCACAACAATTAGATCGCCATACTCGCCGCCACGCATCTGATGTCCCTCTTTGTTGAAGGGCACCTTCAGCATATGTGGGGCTCCGCGCTCCACAATCAGATCCCGTTTTTTTTTCTCCTCCACAAAGCCGGTGCCACGACATGGACTGCATTTCATGCTGTCTTTGATGGTAAACCCACGTCCATCGCATGCCGGACATGTCTGCAAAAGCAAAAAACAAGGTCAATGACATGCCTGGACATACATCAAGAACTGAACAGCTCACCGCATCGAAAGGACTTAACCCCATGAACGTGAAAGCAGCTGCTCGTCCGACACCGTTACAAGCCTCACAGCTCTCATGTGCGCCCTCAGGCCCACCGTCTCCGTTGCATTTTCCGCACAGCTTCTGGCGAGTGTATTCCACTGTTTTCTTCATGCCACCAACATAAATCTCCTCCAGCGTTAGCTCCAGTTTGATGACGACTTTTCCCTCCCGCCTAGGACGACCTGCGGAGGCCCCACCGAACGGAAACCATTGGTTTAGGAGGTCGGAGGCATCGGGGAAACCATCGGCGCCCTCCTGCAGACCTTTTAAGCCATGACGGTCGTATATGCGACGTTTCTCCGGATCGGACAGCACCTCATAGGCAAAAGCTATCTCCTTGAACTTGTCACCAGCAGCGGGATTTTTGTCTGGATGGAATTCTTTAGCCAATCTGCGATAGTTCTAAGTAGTGCCACCCAATAACCATTATAAAACATATTTCCAGGAAAGGAGAATTCCGCTTTACCTTTTTAATTTCCTCCTCGGTTGCTTCCGGAGCCACTCCCAGCACTTCATATAGGTTCAAATGTTCCATGTTTGTTTAACTGAAGCCCCCTACAAACTAAAGCAACCGTACATTGTTGTTGTTCACCAATCAAATATAAATTTTTGTTGAATAAAAAACGTCGCCAATGACAGTATTTTCAGTTCATTGTTAATAAGTGTGACCAAGTGTAAGAACTGGGATGTCACTATAGATAAATACCTAACAAAAATACCATTAATTCAAATGCCCAGCAAGTACAGTAGACACTGGAACTATATAACATCTTGGTTCAAATGATGGAAATGATTTGTATTCAATGTTTTTTATTTGTATCCATACATTTAAATAAAATAATCATTTTAACACCATATCGAAAATCTTGAGCGATCATTTTGGTAAGATATCAGCCATTTATATTGAACTGAACGTAAGAACATTATAAGTACATTAATAACTATCACCGAACAAATCCAATTTGGTTGCTTACTCATGATCAAGTAACATGTCAATTTATATCAGAAATATCTGTAATTAATTAATATATGATAATAAAGAGCAAAAGCAATAAAGAAAATAAATCTCCAAACCAGGACGCTAATTACAGTATTTAAGCTAAAGAGTGTCCACTGTTCAATTGCAAAAACGCCCTAATTTTTTTCTTAAGTTTTGGTATTTTATTGGCTAAAATACCCTAAATCTCACCAATTCTGCAGTATTTTCGCGCGCTAGTGCATTTTCGAAAGCGAGTTAAGGTATCACTGGAGGCCACTGCTACATTTTTAATGCACTAACACACGCGCAGCTACGTGTGCCATCTTGCTTTTTCATCGGAAAATTTTCCAGAAATTACGTCTAAAAATTACGAAAAAAATTAAATTAAATTAAGTGAAAATTTTTTCCAAATTAAGTCTAAGTAAAATTAAGTGAAATAAATTCGAAGAATTGCAAAAATTGGCCCACAATTGTTAGCTGGAGAATTTTTTCAATCAAGCCAAATGGGTGCGAAGCTGACGACGTAAAATTTTGTGTGTACCAACGAAAGAGCGGTGAAAACGGACGGCGCAAGAGCGCAAAGAGAGTGAGCGCATAGAGAGAGCGAATCAGTGAGTGGCAAGAAGAAGACGGAGAGAGAAGCGCAGCAGAAGGCAACACTCGAATCGAATTTCGGTGGTGCGCCTGTGGCAAAATGATGGAAAACTTCGAGGAAATGCACTTGGGTCATATTATAAGCAAGGATTTGGCCGACATGGCCGATGTCCAATTACCGAATGCCAAAGAGTTTCTCAGCTTTGAGAACACTTCAACAAATTTTGATTTTGGCGCCGAAATTCTAGCAACGGCCACAACGTCGACTGCGACGGCGACATCTACATCAACATCGACAGCAACAGGCGGCGGACCGGCAGCCAAAGCAAATGCTGAAATCAAAACAAAAATATTTGAAGAACAAGAAATTGGCGCCAATATGAATATGGGAGCAGAAATTTTGAATTTACCTCCGCCGTTGCAGCAACAGTCGAAACTTCTGGAAAAGTCCAATTCCGAATGTGACGATGAAGAAGAGGAAGAGGAGGATGAAGAAGACGACGACGACGATGATGATGATGATGAGGATGAGGAGACCAACGAAGATGAGGACGAAACTAGCTCGGACTGCTCATCGGTAGGAGGTGGAGGTGCCACCGACTGGAAACTCCGATGGCTGCAACGCGAATTCTACACGGGTCGTGTGCCCCGCCAGGTGATTGCTAGCATTATGCCGCACTTTGCCACAGGTCTCGCCGCCGACACCGATGACTCAGTGTTGTGGGACTATCTGGCCCATCTGTTGAACGAGCCGAAGCGGCGAAACAAGCTATCGAACGTGAATACCTTCGACGATGTTATAGATCTTGTGCAGAAATCTTCCCGAATTATTGTCCTGACTGGCGCTGGGGTGTCTGTCTCCTGTGGCATACCAGACTTTCGCTCCACCAATGGCATCTATGCCCGTCTGGCCCATGATTTTCCCGATCTACCAGATCCGCAGGCCATGTTTGATATCAACTACTTCAAGCGTGATCCGCGACCCTTTTACAAGTTTGCACGTGAGATCTATCCGGGGGAGTTTAGGCCCTCGCCCTGTCATCGTTTCATAAAGATGCTGGAGACCAAAGGCAAGCTGCTGCGCAATTATACGCAGAATATTGATACTCTGGAGCAGGTGGCAGGCATTCAGCGGGTCATTGAGTGCCATGGTTCCTTCTCGACGGCCTCGTGCACCAAGTGCAAGTTCAAGTGCAATGCGGATGCCCTGCGGGCTGACATCTTTGCCCAGCGCATACCTGTCTGTCCGCAGTGCCAGCCCAACAAGGAGCAGAGTGTGGATGCCTCGGTGGCGGTAACCGAAGATGAGCTCCGGCAGCTGGTCGAGAATGGCATCATGAAGCCCGATATTGTTTTCTTCGGAGAGGGTAAGTCCTACGTCGCTCTGCCTGTCGAATGCCTAAATGCTTACTTGATTTGTTCTCTATTTGAAAATAGGCTTACCAGATGAGTACCATACAGTAATGGCCACAGACAAGGATTGTTGCGATCTATTGATTGTGATTGGCTCCTCGCTGAAAGTGCGACCCGTGGCACACATTCCCAGCAGTATACCGGCAACGGTGCCACAGATACTCATCAATCGGGAACAGTTGCATCATCTGAAATTTGACGTGGAGTTGCTGGGTGACTCTGATGTTATTATCAATCAGATCTGTCATCGCTTATCCGGAGACGATGGCTGCTGGAAGCAGATGTGCTCCGATGAGCCAATGCTCACCGAATGCAAGGATCTAATGCCACCCGAGCATCATCATCACCTCAGCCTCCATCACCATCAATATCTGCACCATCGACACTGCATCTCGGAGAGCGAGCAGCAGTCACAGTTGGACACAGACACGCAGTCTCTAAAGTCGAATGGCTCGACCGATTACATTTTGGGTTCGGCTGGCACTTGCTCAGACTCGGGCTTTGAGTCATCCACATTCACATCCACAGGCAACATCAACAAGCGGCCACCCAGTGCCGATGATGCCCAGGATCGGGCTGCGATTGAGCGCATCAAGACAGACATTCTGGTGGAGCTAAATCAGACAACTACTGTGAGCTGTGACCGGCTGGCTGCGGTACCAGCGGTACCACTACCTGCCGTTTCACCCGGAGATGCGCCAGTAGAGAGCTATCGTCACTTGTCGATCGATTCCTCAAAGGATAGCGGCATCGAGCAGTGCGACAACGAAGCCACCTGCGCCAACTCTGCCAACTCCTATGTTCGTCCCAGTAATCTGGTCCAAGAGACCAAGACAGTAGTGGGGACGAGGTTAACACCGATGCCTGCACAGCGCGGCGGCAAGCGACAGACAGCCGCCGAACGTCTTTTCCCAGGCACCTTTTATTGTCACACGAACAACTGTTCATATGTGTTCCCGGGTGCCCAGGTCTTCTGGGATAACGAGTACAGTGATGATGACGATGAGGATGACGAGGTGATGCGTAGGGATGGCAGGATGATGCCCAAAGCACATGCTGCAGATCTGTTTGGCAATATGGCTGGAGCCAACGCTGAAGATGATGATGACGATGATGAGGAAGCTTGCGATCTGAATTCCGTACCATTGTCACCACTACTGCCGCCATCGCTGGAGGCACACATTGTCACCGAGATAGCTGGTGGCGTCAGCGGGCTGGATGACTCTGATCTTCCATTGGACAGTAGTCCCAGTAAGAAGAGAACAAGCGCCAGCCTTGAGCAACAGCAGCCAGCACCAACACCAGCGATTGAGGGTGAAACGCCGCCATTGAAGAAGCGACGACCCAGCGAGGAGAAGGAGACCCCCACCACTGCGGAGACTCCGCCTCCTCCGACAAGCGTCGTGTAAAGTTAAATTATATCGTATGCTTGGTAGTAGAATAATATTTATTTTAAATTCAAGTTAAATCAATTGATGTTTAAAAATCCACACAAACACAGAATATTTATGAATGAATATATGTCTAGAGAAGCTCGCCCTTGAACCTAACGTAAAGATTAAAGCGCATAGAGAACACACGAGAGGCTTTAACCCTCGTCCATCGCTTCCCAGGAATGATATATCCTTCCTTCTGATATTTTCTGCACAAGCTCTTAGGTTATTTATTATTTCCTTTTCAAAACGGAACGCAAAGCTGTAAATGTTAGTATTTTATTATTATAAGTTTGTTATTGAGGCCTTTTTAGATAAAGCAAATAAAGATGAGAGATGGAAAAAAAGATAGATGGTGGATGGAGAGATGGAAGCAAGCGCCTCAACTTTAAATCTAGGCTTAAGATATTAGACATATTAAACTACTAAAAACATTTCTAGATGTATTTAAGAACTAGACACAAAGAAAAAAACACACTCTGTACATAAGCACACGCCTATTACTTTTTACTGTAAATGGAAACCCCTACCCTCTTATTTAGTTTCACCCCCCACAAAATTATTCTATCGGTTATGGCAACTATTTTACAAACATCCTGCATCTAAAATATACATACACACACATATATAACTATTCATATTTATAGCACTATAACTCTGAATCTGAAACCGAGTTCGTAGTTTGGTGTGCTGTGCGTGTTAAAAAATGTTTAATCAAAATTTTAGCATAAAATAATTAGCCACCAAACAAAACTGTAGACCTTAGGCATTAAGTCTTAGTTTCTATGTCTAAAAGTGTATTAATATCCACAGAATATAAACAAAAACATACAAAAATATGTAAAAAGAAATCGGTATTTGTGTTTTTATTTTGGGCAATAAAATCTTTCGAGCTATGCTAAGGCTACATACAAGATACTGCATATTACATTTAGCATCGCTATTTTCAATGGAATGGGATATTTTGAACGAGAAGCTGTCCCGATAATTGTTTATTGACTAAATAATTCAAAAATAAATTCAAGAAGCATGACCACCTCAGTTGTAAAGAAATATGGCAGCGATCATTACTAGATCTCCCGAGTATGGGGCTATATAAAGTGTGACTTGTTCCAAATTTGAGTGGTATGCACACCACCTGCAATTGATTTCTTTATCATTTCTTTACAGATAAGGTATCAGCAAGTACTAACAGTATTTCCTGCAGTTTGGCTACAATGCATTCAATTATATAAATAATATACATTTGTATGGACCTATGATTTTAGGGTCTCATTTATTCTTTGCGTCAGATTTTCATTAAGCGGCCCTTATCAGAAGAATTCTTTAAATCATTCAAACTTTTCTCACTCCACACTCCATACTGAAATAAAAAACAGTGAATAAAATAAACAATTTTTGAGTTCTCAAAGTTGTGATATGCATATTCAGAATTTAATGCGCCTTACTTTCAAATCAGCAAACTTGTGAATAATTTGATCCAAGTTATTTCTCAAACGATTGGCCATTTCGTGTTTAATGGACAGAATACTCAAATTACTCAAACGCTCTTGGCCCATGGTACTTCGAAGATAAGTTTTTATGATTTTTCATTTTGAAAAGGATCTTTCAGCTGTAGCAATTGTAACTGGAATAGTTCAAAATAAAATCAAAGCTGTGCAAACTTCTTGAAAACTCGAAGATAAAGCATTTTCAATAATTAACAAATTTGCAAGTTGCTTGACAGAACTGAGTTTTTCAATTTGTTTTTTGAGACATGATCGAAGAGATAACACTGTTCAGGAAATTTGTCGCCGATGTCTTCAGCATAAGTATCTGCAAATATCACAGCTTCCCTGTGCAGTTCTTGGTCCGTCATTTTTGTCAATTCCTTAGGTTGGAGTACACGAAAAGTTTTGATCACGTTCTTCAAACTTTCAAACCGATTTAGTAATTGATTGCAAATGATATCGAGATATCCATGGAAAATATTTACACGGAATCGTGCCTCTCCATCAGACAGTCTTTCGTCCTGGCACAATTCTTCGAAATATTTCTTGGTTTTCTTGATCCGCTTGTTCTGAAACTCAACCTTGACTTTCCAATCCGCACTTAGTTTGATGGCCTGTGATTTTGCTCCCTCGTAGTCAGCAAAAACAGCGAGAAAAAAAAAGATTGGCAAGAATGAAACATGCTCATATGAAAGAGCGCGAAAATTTGAAAAATGAAAAACACGATAGAAATATAATATAAGCTGGCAACGAATATTTATAACGAAAGAACACCAAAATTTTTATTTTTTCATATTGAACATTTTTCTGATATAAAGATGAAAAAAATGTTTCCTCTTGCCACTTTTGGGGGCCCCCTGGTGCTCGGGGCCCCAGTTTCTGAGACCGGTAAGACCGGTGGTAGTTACGCCACTGTCTCTCTCCTGTGGAAAGCACACATCATATTGGTTCGTGCTTAGGTGATTCCTCAAATCGGCGATCTTCGAGTGATGCGATAGGCAAATCATGCACTGGATTTGCTTGCAACCATTTGGACGGCATAGCTGGGTCAGCTGCTCCCCGGGCATTCTCTGAATACTGTTCGTAGAGGTCGATTGGGCGCAAAACTGCTCCCCAATAACTGTCTCCTGCTGCTGCTCGTTGTGTACCCGCAGGTGGGACTTGAGGCCATCTTTGCGGGGGAACTTGCGGTCGCAATAGGCACACTCGTATTGGGCTGCCGTCAGGCGATGCATTCGCTTGTGACGGGTGAGATCCTTGTGCCAAATGAAGACCTGGAAAATAATGGGAATTTAAGTGATGCTACGACTCGGACGCCAGGAGCTCTTAGACCTTTTCACATTCATCGCACTTAAGCTTGGCTGCCGAAGATTTATGTTTTCCTCCCTGCTGGCAGTCCTCCGACTGCTCCTGATCCCCATCCTTGTCGTGGTACAATCGCAGATGTTGCTCGTGGTTCGATTGCCATACAAAATGAAGATTGCATCGCTGGCAGTGGTATTTCGAGTGCTTTTTGGCACAGGAACGTCTTCGATGTTGCTGAAGCAAGGGCTCTGAGACGAAGCCAGCGCCACGATCCTGGCAAGAGCAGGGGTACGTGGTGCCCTCTTCGGAGTGGAGTATTCTTTGATGTTGCAGCAGTTTGAGCAGATGAATAGTAGTCTCTCCACAGAGCAGGCAGGTGTGCGAGGGTTTTGGCTTTTCCTCTGTTTTGTCTGCTTCATCGGTCTCCCCCGTGTCAGAGTCAAAGAGATCCAGCTCTTGACCACTTCCCGTGCAGGCGTTGTAGTAGCGTCCAAAGTCTTGGGCCTCATAATCACCAGCTATGCGGGAGCTCAGCTCTGAGAGGCTGCAGCCCAATCCGTTGGGATAGTAAGAACGGAAGAAGGCAGATTTCTGCTCAACGCAAATTGGGGGTAAAGAAAGAGACACGACACTTAGAGTTGTGGAACTTCCCCTGGTTTTCGGTTTTTGTATTTTTCGGGAAGAAATTTTCTTTTTAATTTTTGTCCATTGATTTTGTGTGATGAGTTGGTCTTAAGAAAATGTACACTTGAATATCAAATTGGTTAAGTTAAAAAGTGTAATTTCAATTATCTTGAATCGATTTTTGTTTGGTGTAACAAACATTGAAATTTGTGCATTGAAATTTCCAGCGCAGTCGGCATACACTCTTGTATAGCGTCGGCGCGGCTTCGGTATTCTGCTCGACTGAGCTCAGACAGAATTCTGATCGGCAGCGCTGCGGCAGCGTGAATCGTGTGGCTTCGGCCCTATGCACAAAACGCTTCATAATTCTGATTGGCTGTCGCACCGGCAGTGAAATGAAATGAATCGTGTGGTTCGGCCCTATGCACAAAACGCTTCATAATTCTGATTGGCTGTCGCACCGGCAGTGAAAATGAATCGTTTGGCTTCGTGTCTGTTGTCATAATTCTGATCGGCAGCGCCGCGGCAGCGAAATGAGTCGTGTGGCTTCGGCCCTATGCATAAAAGGCTTCATAATTCTGATTGGCTGTCGCACCGGCAGGGAAATGAAATGAATCGTGTGGCTTCGGCCCTATGCACAAAAGGCTTCATAATTCTGATTGGCTGTCGCACCGGCAGAGAACATGAGTCGTGTGGCTTCGTGTCTGTTGTATGCGCACACAAATGCACTAAGAACAAGGAAGTGTCTGCGGGCCGATCCCTGGTCTAGTGAGCGGATCTTTATCTTTAAGCTGCGGACAGACACCCCGTGTTTAAATCGAATTTCTTTTTGTTTACGGATCGTTCCAAATATTTGCTACAAATCAAAAAGGCAAAATAAATGAAGCTTTAACTAATAAAACACACAACAACGATGTAGACACACAGACGAGAACGAGAACGTATTGGGAAATGGATATTGGAAATTGCAACTAAATGTGTTTTGTGAGATAACTACAATATATAATACTGATTTAGCATTGCCGAACAGATAAGTAAATTTATTTCACTAACTCCACCCATCCAGAATGAAACATGCTCATATGAAATAGCGCGAAAATTTGAAAAATGAAAA
Source organism: Drosophila athabasca (assembly GCA_008121215.1). Taxonomy (NCBI): domain Eukaryota; kingdom Metazoa; phylum Arthropoda; class Insecta; order Diptera; family Drosophilidae; genus Drosophila; species Drosophila athabasca. The sequence goes on from CM017794.1 coordinate 1,782,012, forward strand.
ACACGATAGAAATATAATATAAGCTGGCAACGAATATTTATAACAAAAGAACACCAAAATTTTTATTTTTTCATTTTTCTGATATAAAGATGAAAAAAATTTGTCTCTCTTGCCACTTTTGGGGGCCCCCTGGTGCTCGGGGCCCCGGTTTCTGAGACCGGTAAGACCGGTGGTAGTTACGCCACTGATCATCATCACATCCCATTTCCAAATAGAAAAAGAGTCTTAAGTATTCTTTCAATACTTGCAATTTCGAATTCGGTTTTATTAAGTATTTTCGACATTAGCTGGTACCTTAATGCTATCTAGATACCTTAGATAAACTAATATTTAGAGGGTTGGGTTGCCTTGCTTCAAAAGTATACAATTTGATGCTCCCTACGGAGAAGAGCAAATAAATTGGGGAAAGAGAGCGCGCGCTGTGGCGTGTGTGATCAATTGATGTGATCTCGCGGGGATTCTTACGGACTAGGAGCAGCAGCCAGCGGTCCCGACTTACACTTATGATAGCGATATACTGCTTGGACTTCCTGGATTCAATATGACATTTTGTGGATAGATTATTGGGGGGCGAGTGCTACTATGCAGGACTTTTGTTTTGGTCCGCCACGAACGCGTAACCTATTTACATTTATAACAATATATATTGTATGCGTTGGCTTTGATTTTTTATATATTAATATATAAAAAAAAATATTTTCTTTCAACCACCCCGCAATAATTTGTTTGTGATACAGAAACTGAGTGTTATAACAAGAGCGTACATCTATTACGTACGGACTATGACACGATTTAAATCGATATATAAAATAGCGCCCGTTGTGTGTGAGAGACTGGCGTGAATTAAAACAATTCTGTGTTTAGGCAACGTTTTTCAAGGGCTAACAAATACTTCAGTATGTATTATATATAAATGTGTGTGTCTCGGTGATAAATTTCGTATTGATTTAAAAAAAATATGAAATATATATGAAAGTCGATCCAAACATCATCCCCGCACTATAAGTACGATGATTTGTTGGTCTTGTGTGATCTGGCCCTACCCGGATTCACTTTGCACTTGAGCTGGGTTATCAAATCGGAGATTATCAACGCTGGTCCCACTTTCATGCCCAACAATGGCATTATGTCATCCTTGGTCAATTGCAGTAACCGCTTGCCATCGATCTTGCTGCGACTGAACGTGTCACAGTAGGCGGTGCAATCGTTGACACGCAGAAACTGCGACACATCGTACACGTTCCAAGAGTCCGGCTGTAGTTCCAAATGTGCCGCCTCACTCGCATCAATGTCGGCCAGACGTGGAATGTACTTGCTGCTCGTCGCCGAGGAGTTCTAGAAAGTAAAGCAAAATTTGATGAGAAGCCTTTCAAAACAGTTCTTAGGAAGGTTAGATGCATGAATAGGTGTTTGGTTGGATGCTGGGATGGGTATTTTGGATGGATATGGATGCGGCTGGTGGTAAACAGTGCGTAAAACTAAATTATGTACAAATGCTGCGCTTTTTGATGATCGATTATTGGATTATTTAGTTATGTTGTTGCGCCACGAATTGAGATTCTGGACGACAGGCAGGCGATAAGTAGGCGATTGATTAGGCGGGCAGGCGGGCGATCTATGTCTAGGTCTAGGCTGGCTGATGATATTCTACGCACTCTTATTCCACTCCAATACTCACCGCAATGTAGCTAGTGGCTTTGCGGCCCACAGTTGGTGGCGCCGGTGATTTAGTAGTGGAAGTTTTCTTTACCATTTTGTTGCTGTTGCCGCTGCTGCTGCCTGTGGCAGCAGTTACTACCGGTGTTGAGGTAATACCACCACCGCTCCCGCTGCCGAGTATCTGATCACTGGAGGAGTGTGTGGTTGATTGTTCAGATATGTGACTGGTGCTACCATCGCCATCACCATCCGCATCTAGATCGGCATCCGGATCCTCTTCATCTGCTTCCCCATCCTCGTGCTGACTGTTCTCATAGAAGGCTGCATTATGATGCTCTGGCTTTAGTTCCAGCTTAATGCTTAGCTTGGGCAAATGCGGTGTGGTCTTCAGGGCAATGGTTCGCGGTTTAACTGAAAGGAGAGAGGAAATGATAATAGAAATAAGAGCAGCAGCAGCAGTAGCAGTGTCGATTCCTTACCCGTCTGCGTCGTCTGCGTATTGTCATTCTGTTGCTTCGCTGTTCCGGCTCCGGTTGTTACTCCACCTTTCTTGGTCTTCTTTTTCCTTGGCACCTTGGGCTTGGGCGCTGCTTTGGCCGCCGGCTGATATGACACTCTTGGCGGACCCTCCAGCTTATGGCCCACAAGGATGCACCAGCCCACAGGATAGATATCAGCCGACTCACAGTCCAGCCACTGATCATACTCATCCGTCCAGCCATCGAAATGTACTTTCAGCAGGCGTCCCACCACCCGTGCCACTGTGGCCACGCAGACGAGTCGCGGATCCATCAGATCGGCACACTCCAAACTCATGCCCGTCTCGAAGCCATGATCGGGCACCACACGATGGAACAAATGCTGACTGGCGGCCACGGCACCAGTATTTCGTAGATATGTCTCCCAGGTAAAGGTGCGTGAATCGTAGCCATTGGGGGGCGTCACACTAATATTATTTGCGCTGCAGAAACCAGCCGGAAAAATGCAAGGAGACTTTTCATGGTAGCAGAACCTGTAGTGCAGCAGCAAAGAAAAATGAAGAAAAGTTGCTTTAATTATTCCCATTAATGGTGGTAATGAAAGGCTCACCAATCCGACCCTGATTCATCCGGCTGATACGAGTCAATGCGTATCATCATGTAGCCAAACTTCAGCACAGCCATCACTGTGGCCGGGCAAATGGAGGATAGATTTAGGGGATCCACTGCCTCCAGCTTCATGCCCTCGATAAACCCATTCGTTTTGTCATCCAGGAAATACTCATCGAAGGTGAAATTCATTTTGAACAGCTCAATGGTGGCATCGTCCTCGTGAACCTCAATCATGGCCTCGCGACCAGCTAAAAGGTAGGGCAAATAGGTCAAATGTTATACAAAATATTCAGGAATACCGTATATCTTACCCAACATCCGTTCAAGATAATCCTGTGGTGCAGCCAAATTATGTCCCACCGTGGTGGCCCAGCCCACTGGGTGTATAATGGGCGAATCTTCGTGACACCAGAAGCCATCATCCGTGTCAAAGTACCGCAGGAACAGACGTTTACCCACTATCTTGGTGACAGTGGCCAGGCGCACTTGGGAGATGCGATCCTTGTCAACGCACTCGAGATTCAATCCCAGACGAAAGCGCGACTGGAGGCTGTCGTTGATTTTGTTGTAGAAATTCGAAGGCAATGTACGGGCCCCGGACAGGCGACCCACGAGGAAATCCTTCCAATCCTTGTACTTGTGCTCGATGGTGCGTGGGGGTATCAGGGGCTTGCCCCTTGTGGCACACCATCCCACCGAATGGACCTCGGCATTGCAGAGATTCACCCAAAAGTCATGAGAATCCGTATCGAAACCCTCGTAGCTCATCAAGGCTTTGTATCCCTTGATCTCTAGGATGGTGGCCACCCAAAACGATGTGGGCGTCTGTCCTGGCTGGATGATCTCTATGTTATCGCAATCTGTGTTCTCCACCTCCACCTTCATGCCCACACCGAGATTATCCCACACCTCACAGCCGGGGGCATGTGGGAAGCAGGTCACGGGCGCTGCATTGAAGTTCTCCTTGTTGAGACGCGGCAGCCAGTCGTACGAATGGGTCGGGTCGTACATTCGCCTCCGGATGCTCAGGATCTTCTCCATTTGTGGACACGGTGCCGGTAGACGTTCGTATTTGGGTATCTGTGGCAGATCATCCTGCGGATAGACATCCTTGAACAAACGCAAAGCCTTCGGCGTGGGCGCTGCACTCAGATATCCACTGCTGGCCGTGTTGGGTGTGCTGGTATCGTTGCCGCTGCCATTCGCCTCGCCCCCTGGGGCCGCGGCATCGCCCACGGCGGCACCATTCAAGGCCGCGATGGTCTCATCGGCGGCCATCTGTACATTATGGGCGGCAGCATCACCGCCCAATGACATGGGCTCTCCAAAACTATTCAATTGTGTGATCTTCGATTGATCGGTTATGCGAAAACGATAGTTGGCATTCTTTATGCGGGCTCCTTGAAGATCCAGCTCAATGTCCGACTGTTGTTGATCGGTTGCCAAATGGACATCCTCCGGGACATCCGGACTGGTGCCAGACGCTGCTGGCAAAGGAGAACTGCTCGTTGATTGGTTGTTACTGGGTGTGGCTCCTGTTGTTTCCATTTTATTGTTGAGTACCAAAGAATATAGCTCGCCACGGGCACAGGCCATGCTGCAAAAGCGTCGAGATTTTGTATAAAATGTGTGCTTCACACCAATGGCGCCGCAACGTTCACAGACAGCTGCAGAAGAGAGATAATAAATAAGTACAGATGTTAACTAATTGGTTTAGGAGAACAATTATAATGGTTTCATGTGGTTCTATCCCTTTGCCATATACAAACCCAAATTCTTGCAAACACAATAACGAAATGATAAAACAGAAAGCGAAACACAAAAACTAAGGTAAAATTCATGTGAATGAGAGAGAGTGCAAGCCTTACCCATGCCATCTTTTTGTATAGGTATCACCGATGGATCTATGTTGCCCTTGTAGGCGATTGGTGTCTTCAGGACAAGTCCTGGCCTGTTCACAGGCTCTATTTTGCGCGTCTTTCGCTGGGCCCGCATCACGGCTGTCGATGCCACTGTAGTGACGGTGGCGCTGGCGCTGCTCGTGCCGGTACTGTTGCTGTTTCTGTAGCCCTTTATCTGTTTGCTGCTGGGCGGATCGGCAGCGCTGACCATTATGTTGCCAAAGACATTGTTATTCCCAACACTGAGCGGTATGGCGGGTGCCAGTGTGGCACCGAGCAGCTTATGATGCATCAGGCCATCACCCAGCGGCACTAACAGGTCGTGCTCTGTGCCAGCCACACCCATGCCGCCGCTGTTACCCTGCATCTGTGTCAAGCATGAGGAGGAGGATTGGGAGATATCCTTGTCCGAGGAGGTCATAAAATCGGTGCCATCGTAAGAGTTATTATCCTCATTCATCATCACAAAGTCATCGATGTTGATTATCTCCTGCTTGGGCTCCAGGCCAGCGCCACCATCATCATAGCCATCATCTATCTGGTGGCCATACACCTGATCCTCATCATCGCAGGCATCTCCGCCCACACCTCCACCACCACCACCACCACCAGCACCATCCATGAGCTCTGCGTGTGGGTCTGCGGCAAATCCAACCGTCATACCATCAGCGTCCATCACTTCGGTATAGTTCTGAAAGGCGGCCACAGCCGCCGACTGTTGGAGCAACTGATGCTGCAGGCCACCCAGATGGGCAAAGCTATACAGATTGTTGGTATTGGTGGCTATCAGAGTGCCAGGCGGAAGGGTGCCACTCAGTGTGGCGGCATGACCATTGAAATCACCCCCAACCAGGCCCATCATGGGATTCATTTCCTTTTTGTTATATCATGTGTGGAGGAGGGATTGGTTGGTTGATTGGTTGGATCATTCGATTGGTTTGTGTTTTGTGTTGATTTTTGTTTGTTAAATTGTAACCGAATCGAATACATAAATCATAGAAAAGAAAGTAGAAGAAATAAGTAAACGAATTCCAATTCTTTCGAAAAACTGATTCACAAACAAGAGTGTTTTCTTTTTTAAAGAGAGTTCTATGGCCAATCCCCATTATAAACCTAAGGAATTTGGGTTTGTTTTTAGTGTTCAAAGACTAACAAATATAAGTCAATCTTAGACGTATCTTCAACAAATAGTTTTGTATTATATTTACTAATCTTTGAACTGAGAGATTGGCTCTAATTGGATATAAATACATATTTGATTTTACTCACCAAAGTGGGCTGATGATGATGGCCAGACATATCCTCCAGCAGTCCAACAGTGGGATGATTCAATAGTGCTGTCGCATCCTCCAATGTCATATTGTTAGCGGCATTGTACTGACTGCTCATCCACATCATATGGAGCTCCGTCGGATTCATAGACGATGTTGATGTTAATGATTCCAGGGATTCAGATATAGATTCAGGAGGGCCAAAACATTTATATGACCCCTATGCTCATATATATTTTGAGTATAGATCTTCTGTTGGAATAACTGGAAAGAATTATACAAACATAATTATTACATGTATTATTATTATTAAAACTATAAACCTCAATTTAATAGCAATTTAAAAAGTACAAGAAAAGAACAACATACATGTTGTGTGCATGACTCGGCAAGACTATAAAATACCATACTAGCACACACAGCTCTTACTTTATTTTTCAAGGCCAATAACCAGAAAAAAGCCTAAATTTCGAGTTAAAATGAACTATAATTGGAATGACGGGAGGACAGGACTTTCGAGCACATGTCTGTGAGACAGTATATGTATGCACAAATTCTCAACAGATCTTTTCAGTGTTTTTTTTTTAGTTAGAGCTCTCCAAACACACACACACACCACAATCATACACGAACACAAACACACATATACAGTGAAGACTCCTTTGCAAGGGACCAAGGGCCATATGGAGTTTATCCGGCTGCGCCTGATTCCTCGTTGAGCCCCGTTTGTTTGCCTTTTTCCTTTTCTCTCTCTCTTTTTACGTTTTTTCGCACGCAGCTGCTGCGCAAAGGGCGCTACAACAGGCAGAGCGGCGGCATGGAAATGTGATTAATGACTTCCGTTGCTGCCTGGCCAGACGTATTAAAATTGGTTTTAGACAAATTCAATGTTGCTAGCCACAAAAACAATACAAAAATGTATAGAATATCACCGAATTTCGGGTAAATCTTTTCCCTTTGAACCATACACTCGCACGAAAAGTCAATGAAGCGCACCGTGCGCGCAGACAACCAGCGAACCCAGAACACAAAAGAAAACGTACGAAATAGCCGTGCGATGGTTAAACTTACATTTGTAGCACAATTAACGCGTTTGTTTTAGGGTCTATATACAGTATCTACTTGTTGTAGAAGAATTTTAAGCATTTTCAATTGTTTTATTACGATTTATGCGAGTTTTTTGTGTGCTAAATTTGCGCCAGAGCAGGGCTGGCAATTAGCTTCCAGGGTTGCACTGGACACTAGTCGATAGCATTTTGGCATTCTTTTTCGCGCAAAACGACCAGGGCTAGGCGCACCAGTGCTGCCAGTCCAGAATATTCCAAGCTAAATCGGTCAGTTTTAATAGCGGAATACTTAATATGCAAATAGCTCTTTAAAGCTGTTTACTATATTATTTAGCTTGTTTTAGCTGTAAATGCAAATTTGCATTACTTCTGAATTTATGTGTGCATTTAAAGTATCGGAACTAGTTTGTTTTTTTGGGCATTTCGTTATGGATCTTTGTTCATATGAACACGAACTTTGTTCCGAGCTGCCTCTCTTTCCGATGATATTTTGGAATTTTGGGAATATTTTTTAGTAGTTCAACCAACTGGGGTTGATTTACCAAAAAGTACATACCTTCGGCATTGTTTTAACAATTTCATTGATTAGTAGCTTTTTATTGTGGGGATATAATACCACTAGGGACTACAAATAAGAACATACCATACAAAAAATTAAGAAGAGATATATGTATTTATCTTCAGGTATAGCTATTGTATTCACAGAAATTGAAAGAAATCCTTCGAAAGGCCTCAATTGTTTGAAAGTGCGCAAAAGTTACAAAATAGCGGTATGCACATTCTCAGTATGAAGTCCTAACTCATCCAAGCCTACAACCAAATTTTTGTTTTTGCCTAATTTTTACGGATGGGTTGATACATGCATATTAACTGCATTTAAAACAAATAAAACCATGCAAATAAAAACATGTGGTTACACACATACACGCATTTCGTTTTAATTCAAGGTTTTTTGCCCATACTTTACTGGAAAGCTCTTAAAAGCATTTTTTTGTTAATTTCAAATGAATACTTACGTTTTAAATATTTATCCATAGCTTAATGTTCTCTTGCGTATACGTATCTTTTTGAATTTGTTTCACTTTGTTTTTCCTATAATGTTCTCTTTTTTATTATTTATATGATATGTATATAATTATTGTATTGTAAATCCATTAATAAAACTTAAAATTACATTCAAATTTTTTCGCTTTCAAATCATTCATTTCAAATCGTCACGCTATGCTATGCTATGCTATCGAATATGCGATACATTTGCTATTAGTTTTGTATCGAGCGCGTCGAAAAAGCAAAAATTTAAAATTTTCTTGCTTGAAAAAGATAGTGCTGTATAATGTTTAAAGACAAAGTAAACAAAGTAAAATATCGATATTGTCGGGACTTTTTCTGGGACTTTTTGAGGGATTTTGTGGAGGCAACATCATCCCAACTATTTCCTTTTTCATCGCAACAATTTCCCTTACATTCCATGCTTTGCTTACGTTACATTCCATGCTCACTTACGTTTTTTACCGTTGGCAACATTTATTTGTATGGACCACCAACATGTGCCCCGAAATTAGCGACATTGTCCTACAACATTTGCACGGAATTAGCAACATTTTAAAAAGTTTAATCGATATCTTTATTATTATATCAATAACGTCATTATTATATCAATAACGTTATTATTGCATCAATAACGTAATTTTCTATCGATTGTCTCTGTATTTACCAACACTGCACGGCAAGTTTGTTGTCAAAAACAATGAAAAGAAAATAATTAGATGAGTAATTAAATAATACTTTAAAAAATGCCAGAAAATGCTTCTTTGGAGCAGTCGCTGCGCAGCATGCGGACCAATCTGAGTGGCAGCACTTTTGGACAACGTCGCGAGGATATCTTCCGACGACTCCAGGAAAGTGCGCATCAAATCTGTCTCCATTATGGTGGCAAAGAGCTAGCCACCGAGCGGGACGAATCGGTGCAGGAATTCTGTGAAGCCCTGGAGGATCTGCTCAGCTATGGCCTTCGGCAGTCCATCAGCGTGACTTTTAGCGCAGCTAGCTTTATCCAGAACATGCAGGAGATTGTGACGGGTAACGCAGGCGGAAGTGGGGGCGGCAACAGCAGCAACAACAATGACACCACTTTCTGGGACTTTTGCCAATCGCACCTAACGCCGCACGAGAGACAGCGCTACATGCAACTGAAGCAGATATGGACCAAGACGGGACGAGGACGGGCCTTCATCCGCTCCACACTCAACGAGAAGCGTCTGCAGAGTCACGTACTTACCTGGCTGAGCGACGAGGAGCAGCTACATCGCTACTACACACCGTGGTCGCTGCTGCTCAACGAAGAGGCTGCCAAGAAACTTCCTGAGATTCTAGACACCATCAAGGATGTGTTATTTGCTCTCCAAGTGGACACAACAGAACTGAATGCTCCCAAACGGTCGACGGCAGCCGTTCCGGGCAAGGAGGAACCCATTATATATGCCCCTAATCCTGTACCTGTGGCAGCGCGTAAACAGAGACGCACTGCCAACGCTGTGGAGCGTCCCATCGAGGGGGCCAGCTCCACCGAAGATCTCTTGGGTGCCCTTTCCCCAAGAGAATCGCTGGAGGTGCAACAAATCATGTCCAAAGATGCCGTCGAGGAGGAGTTGTCGAAACTGATAGCAGAGGATGGATCTACCGATCCATATGATCCGATAGAACCAGAGCTGGAATTCCTTAAAACACCCTTGCCAGATGTCCAGCCCACAAACCAACAAGCTGCCATGGATTCGGAGTTCTATGAGGACCGCAGTGACACCTCATCGCAGTGGAGCAAGTCGTCGTCTTCGGCCACCTGCATAGCCAACACGCAGCAGCAAGTGGCTCTGGAGGAGCAGATGAATCAGCTGACCGAACGCTGTGCTCTGCTGGAGACCCGAGTGCAGGAGCTCAAGCTGCAGAACCGTCAGTTGGTGCGCCGTCTCACCAGGCAGTTCGAGGAGACCGGCATTGATCCGTCCTCGTCGTTTTGCGCCAACTTCCTGATTACCATTCCACAGGTGAAGCTCACAAAGACCCAGCGTTCGGGCTCCCACTACACCTACGAGATACACATTACGATGCGGCAGCGGCTGGAGCACTGGACCCTTTTCCGACGCTACAGTGATTTCAACAAGCTGCACAAGTCCCTGATGCGTACCCATCCTGTGGTCAGCTCTGTCGAGTTTCCGCCCAAGAAACATTTCGGCAATATGAATTTGATGTTTGTGGAGGAACGGCGGCAGCAGTTGCAAATCTATTTGTTGAACCTGGTGGAGACATTGCCACAGGTGGAGGCTTGCAAATCAAAGGCGGAGCTGCAGAAAGCATTTCCCTTCTTCAGGGATAGATAGCAGAGAGTAACAGGTGATTCGATAATGATTTAAACCCCCAACCAACCAACGAAGCTCGAAAAGAACAAGTATTTACTTATTTAATTGCTGTTTTGTTACCAAGATCTTTACTTATATGTGTAATAATGGATTTTGATCCAAGTGCTGTAAAGAAATGATATTAAATAAAGACCTACACCTAAGGGCGGGATACTCACTCATATTCCTTATTTTCTCCTAAGTTAAAGCACTAACCATACAATATATAGGCACGACAATTCATACATTGAAAATGTCCGCACCACAATCAGGCATCAGCTACACCCGGGCATCAGCTACACCAGTCGTGAGAGTGTAGCAGCGGCGTTTTAAAAAACCAAAACAAACAAGCAGACCCAAAATATCTGCAGTACACATACAGTTAAAGCTCAGCCTCGCATACAGAGCGTTTTTTACTTTGCCAAGCTGAAATTGTGTGTTGTGTGTTCTTCTTCAGCTTGTTGACAAACTGACCTACCGCCACAAAATAAATGAAGTATTGGCAGGATGGGTGGGGGTGGGTGTGACCACTGAAACGAAACGAATATATCTGCGATTTCTATGGCATTTTGAAAATCCAAAGAAAAATAACGGAAAATAGAACAAAAACATTTGTATCACGAATGAAACAAAAACTGTTGTGGTAAAGAAAGGGAAGTTTTATTTTAGTACATATTTTATTAGAAAACTTCAATCAACATTTATGTCTTATATCGTCAAACAATAGTTCGAAAAGAGCTCAAATTTTCCAAAGGTTTCTCCAAAAGGTACACTTTTTACCACATCTATTTCAGAGTATATGCTCTACTTATCCGGATAATATACATAGTTATATCGGTACTGCCACAGATCGAATTCCACCTGATATGCTTTGATAATCTGTGGCACCACCCCAACCCCACAGATTATGGGAATCCATTTGTAGTTCAATGGGATTTCTAAAACTTGCAAAATACTACACATGCATCTACTACTACAAGTTCTACCATTAACTGACCCATTTAAGAGTCGTTTAGAGAGGGTTCCTATACAGTTCCAGTATCCAGCGGATACAATATGTCCTGTATCCAGCGGATTCCATTTGTGGCTATTGTGGTTCTTTAGGACGTTGATGTGCAATGACTGCACCATCAAGTGGCCCAAGCGACACCAGCAGATGGCTGGCCAACCGACCGAGGAGCGCTGCCGCATTTCGATTGGGAAGTATTACGCTTAATAAAACACCAAGTACTACGACGGTTAAATCTGAAAAAGAGCCCCCCAGTACGTGAAAGTGAAGCTTTTAAGAATTGCATAGAACTCCCATGATGTTGCATCCAAGACAAATATCCGACCCGACCCCACCTGAAACAATAATGTAACTATCATACCGGAATAAATTCACTGATCAAAAACAACAAAAATCCTTTAAATGAAAAGGTAGTGCAAGGAGGAGATAATATAATATATGTATATAAGATAATAAGATAACAAATAAATATATATAGAAGGATAAATAAATAAATAGAATAAGAAAATATGTGAAAGGCAATCGAAAGAAGAAGGCGGAGATAATAAATAAATAAAATAAGAAAATATGTGAAAGGCAATCGAAAGAAGAAACAGTATAAGGAGTAAACCAAAACAGAGAGACTCACCTGATCCGATCCCATAATAATGTAGTGAAGCGTTGAATATTATTTGCTATTTCCTTTTGTTGCGTTGTTGGAGTTTGATGTTTGTCGTTTGCACACATAAACACAAAAACACACACAAAAAAAAATCAAAAATTAATTATCACATGCACCTTGCCCTGCGTTTCGCTTGGCACTCCTTGCCGCCTTCTACTCCTTGCCGCTCCTTATTATATTGTTTCTTTTTTTATTTGCACTCGCACTTTCACATTATGCACTTAGAACCAATCATAAAACTTGGTTTGGTTGGCTTCACGTTCCATTTCAATTTTGTTATTTTTTATTTATTTATTTCAATTTATTTATAATTATTTTATTATATATTTATTTCACTTCATTTCACTTTCAATTTCACATTATGCACTTAGAACCACTCATAAAATTTTGTTTGGTTGGCTTCACATTTCAATTCACTTTAGTTATTTTTTATTTATTTATTTCATTTTATTTATAATTAATTTATTATTTATTTATTTCAATTTATTTATAATTAATGTATTATTTATTTATTTCAATTTATTTATAATTAATTTATTATTTATTTATTTCAATTCACTTATTATAATTTATTTATTATTATTTTTTATTATAATTTGATCACAGAGAAAGAATTTTAAATTTAGACCTGCGCACACAAAAGGCGCGCCGGTGCCTTATATCTTGCCGCTCCGTTTAGTCTTTCTTTTTTTTATATTTCACTCTCACTCACATTATGCACTTAGAACCCCTCATAAAACTTTTGGTTGGTTGGTATCACTTTTCATTTCAATTTGGTTATTTTGTAATTTTATTAAAACTTAACACACTTTTTACTTTTCAGAATTTATTAATTGTTATTTAGTTTTATAATAATTGATCACAGAATAATAATTTAACTTTTTGGACGGCGCGCGATTTGCCGTCGGTAAACACACGATTTGATTTTCCGTTTTAATGACCGCTTGAAATGATCGTATTATAATTTATTAATTGTTATTTAGTATTATAATAATTGATCACAGAATAATAATTTAACTTTTTGGCCGGCGCGCGATTTGCCGTCGGTAAACACACGATTTGATTTTCCGTTTTAATGACCGCTTGAAATGATCGTATTATAATTTATTAATTGTTATTTAGTATTATAATAATTGATCACAGAATAATAATTTAACTTTTTGGCCGGCGCGCGATTTGCCGTCGGTAAACACACGATTTGATTTTCCGTTTTAATGACCGCTTGCAATGATGGTTTGGGGGGAGACTAAGAGCTGTGATAAGAGTGCAGCTGCAGCGCTATTATTATCAGCGCTATCACTATTTCACTTTTCATTTCAATTTAGTTATTCTTTTATTTCATTATTATTTGAATTCACTTATTTTAATTAATTTATTATTTTTTAGTGTTATAATTTGATCACAGAAAAAAAAGTTAAATTTCGGCCGCGCGATTGCTTTTTCCGACTTATGACCGCTTGCAATGATGGTTGGGTGGTTGGGGAGACTGAGCCGCACTGAGAGAGCTTTACTTCTTATTTCAGTGAAGAAGAAAAAGAACAAGAGAGAATCGTCGCTCACAACTGCTGCTAGGCAGATTCAAGGTATACTAAACAAGGTAGGCTTATTGGCTCGCTCGCTCTCTGTGTTTAACTACATAAATTTCAGTCTGCCTGCAGCAGTTGCGAGCGAAGTATCTCTCGTCTCTCTCTCTCTCTCTGCTGTCATTTTGAATAACTACTTATTCCTCTCTATAAGCCTACCTTGTTTAGTATACCTTGACTGCTGCTAGGCAGACTGAAATTTAAGAAGTAAAAGAGAGGGCGAGAGAGCGAGTGCGGCTACCTTGTTTAGTATGCCTTGGGTGCCGGTGATCACAGATATCGAATGTAGGTCAAGGGCTCGCTCTCGCTCTCTTACTCAGTTTATATTTTGCTAATTACCATGCCTCTGTATCGGCAGCAACGAATTTATTCTTTCTATGATAGTTAACTGTTAAATCAGTAGAGATTTGCATTGCGCTGAGTACATCTATTTCCTGTATTTGGCTTACGCTCTAGAAGCGAAGGGGAGACGAAGAGTACATAGAAAATGTAGATTACTTTGAAGAGTTCTTCTCTTTGATGCTCTCTTCCTATGCTTATGCATTGTAAGGGTGATTTTAATTATTGCGTTATTTTGTCTTTGGCGTATGCATTGTTGTTGTTGTTGCTTGCATGGGTGGAATGGGAGACGGAAAATGCGTGGATGATGTACATAAGTCAACTTGACCATAGAAAAAATATTTTAATGTGAATAGCTATGTATATTTGATCCATCTCTTCATTGCAGGTAATGCAGGGCAGACAATTAAGAGCGCACCTTTGCTGAAATAATCTGAAAGCGGCTTTTTGCAATAGGGATTTGTGTTTGCTGTTGTTGCTTTGGCTTCTTATCTGTTTGGGGCGGGGGGAGATGGGAAAGAGATAAGCCACTAAAAACTAAAACAATTTGCGTTCTTTTATTTGAATCTCTTTTCCTACTGCATGTGGTGTCAGTACAATGCCCTGAAGCGGAGGCGCTTCAGTAAGAGAATCATTTCTTTTGCATTATGAGTGTTCTTGTAATTGTTTTTTGTCTTTTGCATATACATAGTTGTTGTTGTTGCCTGCCAATGCTTTTACATGGGTGGAATGGGAGACGGGGAGTGCGTGTGTGACGTAAGTCAGCTTGACCATAGAACAAATATTTTCAAGTGATGAGTTATATTTGATCCCCTCTCTTCACTGCAGGTAATGGAAGTATTTCAGGGCAGACAATTAAGAGCGCACCTTTGCTGAAATAATCTGAAAGCGGCTTTTTGCAATAGGGATTTGTGTTTGTGGTTGTTGCTTTGGCTTCTGCTCTGTATGGGGAGGGGGAAGATGGGATATGAGCAACTAAAAGCTGTAATAGTTTGAAGTATTTTTATTTTTGATTCTCTCTTCCTACTGAATGTGGTGTGATTACAGTGCCCCGAAGCGGGGGCGCTTCAGTAAGAGAATCTTTTCTTTTGCATTATGAGTGTTCTTGTAATTGTTTTTTTGGCTTTGGCGTATGCATCGTTGTTGTTGTTTTTCGCATGGGTGTAATAGGAGACGGAAAGTGCGTGGATGACGTAAGTCAGACCATAGAAAAAATCTTTTTATGTCAACAGTTATATTTGACCCCCTCTCTTCTTTGCAGCTAATGCAAGTAGTGCAGGGCAAACAATTAAGAGCGCACCTTTGCCGAGGGAATCAAGAGCGGCTTTTGCAATGGTGTTTTGTGTGTTTTGTTGTTGCTTTGGCTTCGGTTCTATATGTGGAGGAGGGAGATGGGAGATGATCCACTACACGCAAACTGTAATAATTTGAAGTGTTCATATTCTTGATTTTCTCTTTCTACTGAATATGTTCTCAATGCAATGCCCTAAAGCGGGGGCGCAAAGTTAAGAGCGCAGCAGCTTTTACATTGTGGAGAGTATTTGTAATTGTTTTTTGGCGTTGGCGTATGCATCGCTGTTGTTGTTGCCTGCCAATTCTTTACATGGGTGGGAATGGGTAGCTGACCTAAAGGGAACCTTCTTTCTCTGACGAATCCGTCTATTGCCATGAAGAGGGGCCATAAATCGTTTTCGTCCGCGTGTTTCAGCCTTTTCTTCATAGTTTAAGACGTTTTTAATCATTTTATTGGAATATCATACCAATCGACCAACTTTTCTGTACGTTTTTCCGTTTAATATCAGATTTTTGGTCAGATCTCTCATCTCCACAGTGCAGTGCTTTCCACGTCCCATTGTAATGATTATTATTAACTTTTATGACAGAAACAATGAAATCTTAGTGAAAACTAATGAATACGTGCCTTTTACAAAGACAATTTTGAGAAATATAGAAGCTTCACTAAGAAAAGTGCTAGTGGTGCTATTTTTTTTCGCCATTTTTTGGATATTGTTTCTTAAAACAAAAAAACCCACAAACACAAAAACCCCATTGCAATAGCCGCTCTTAGATTCTCTAGGAAAAGCTGCGCTCTTAATTGTTTGCCCTGCTTCAGGGCATTACCAGTGAAGCAGTGAAGAGAAGGGATCAAATATAACTCATCACTTGAAAATATTTGTTCTATGGTCAAGCTGACTTACGTCACCCACGCACTCCCCGTCTCCC
The DNA here is from genome assembly GCA_008121215.1 of Drosophila athabasca. Taxonomy (NCBI): domain Eukaryota; kingdom Metazoa; phylum Arthropoda; class Insecta; order Diptera; family Drosophilidae; genus Drosophila; species Drosophila athabasca. The sequence goes on from CM017794.1 coordinate 1,798,208, forward strand.
ATTCCACCCATGTAAAAGCATTGGCAGGCAACAACAACAAAGATGCATACGCCAAAGCCAAAAAATAATTACAAACACTCTCCACAATGTAAAAGCTGCTGCGCTCTTAACTTTGCGCCCCCGCTTTAGGGCATTGCATTGAGAACATATTCAGTAGAAGGAGAAAATCAAGAATATGAACACTTCAAATTATTACAGTTTGCGTGTAGTGGATCATCTCCCATCTCCCTCCTCCACATATAGAACCGAAGCCAAAGCAACAACAAAACACACAAAACCCCATTGCAAAAGCCGCTCTTGATCCCCTCGGTAAAGGTGTGCTCTTAATTGTTTGCCCTGCACTACTTGCATTAGCTGCAAAAAAGAGAGGGGTCAAATATAACTGTTGACATAAAAAGATTTTTTCTATGGTCTGACTTACGTCATCCACGCACTTTCCGTCTCCTATTACACCCATGCAAAAAACAACAACAACGATGCATACGCCAAAGCCAAAAAAACAATTACAAGAACACTCATAATGCAAAAGAAAAGATTCTCTTACTGAAGCGCCCCCGCTTCGGGGCACTTTAATCACACCACATGCAGTAGGAAAAGAGATTCAAATAAAAGAACGCAAATTGTTTTAGTTTTTAGTGGCTTATCTCTTTCCCATCTCCCCCCGCCCCAAACAGATAAGAAGCCAAAGCAACAACAGCAAACACAAATCCCTATTGCAAAAAGCCGCTTTCGGATTATTTCAGCAAAGGTGCGCTCTTAATTGTCTGCCCTGCATTACCTGCAATGAAGAGATGGATCAAATATACATAGCTATTCACATTAAAATATTTTTTCTATGGTCAAGTTGACTTATGTACATCATCCACGCATTTTCCGTCTCCCATTCCACCCATGCAAGCAACAACAACAACAATGCATACGCCAAAGACAAAATAACGCAATAATTAAAATCACCCTTACAATGCATAAGCATAGGAAGAGAGCATCAAAGAGAAGAACTCTTCAAAGTAATCTACATTTTCTATGTACTCTTCGTCTCCCCTTCGCTTCTAGAGCGTAAGCCAAATACAGGAAATAGATGTACTCAGCGCAATGCAAATCTCTACTGATTTAACAGTTAACTATCATAGAAAGAATAAATTCGTTGCTGCCGATACAGAGGCATGGTAATTAGCAAAATATAAACTGAGTAAGAGAGCGAGAGCGAGCCCTTGACCTACATTCGATATCTGTGATCACCGGCACCCAAGGCATACTAAACAAGGTAGCCGCACTCGCTCTCTCGCCCTCTCTTTTACTTCTTAAATTTCAGTCTGCCTAGCAGCAGTCAAGGTATACTAAACAAGGTAGGCTTATAGAGAGGAATAAGTAGTTATTCAAAATGACAGCAGAGAGAGAGAGAGAGACGAGAGATACTTCGCTCGCAACTGCTGCAGGCAGACTGAAATTTATGTAGTTAAACACAGAGAGCGAGCGAGCCAATAAGCCTACCTTGTTTAGTATACCTTGAATCTGCCTAGCAGCAGTTGTGAGCGACGATTCTCTCTTGTTCTTTTTCTTCTTCACTGAAATAAGAAGTAAAGCTCTCTCAGTGCGGCTCAGTCTCCCCAACCACCCAACCATCATTGCAAGCGGTCATAAGTCGGAAAAAGCAATCGCGCGGCCGAAATTTAACTTTTTTTTCTGTGATCAAATTATAACACTAAAAAATAATAAATTAATTAAAATAAGTGAATTCAAATAATAATGAAATAAAAGAATAACTAAATTGAAATGAAAAGTGAAATAGTGATAGCGCTGATAATAATAGCGCTGCAGCTGCACTCTTATCACAGCTCTTAGTCTCCCCCCAAACCATCATTGCAAGCGGTCATTAAAACGGAAAATCAAATCGTGTGTTTACCGACGGCAAATCGCGCGCCGGCCAAAAAGTTAAATTATTATTCTGTGATCAATTATTATAATACTAAATAACAATTAATAAATTATAATACGATCATTTCAAGCGGTCATTAAAACGGAAAATCAAATCGTGTGTTTACCGACGGCAAATCGCGCGCCGTCCAAAAAGTTAAATTATTATTCTGTGATCAATTATTATAAAACTAAATAACAATTAATAAATTCTGAAAAGTAAAAAGTGTGTTAAGTTTTAATAAAATTACAAAATAACCAAATTGAAATGAAAAGTGATACCAACCAACCAAAAGTTTTATGAGGGGTTCTAAGTGCATAATGTGAGTGAGAGTGAAATATAAAAGAAAAGAAAGACTAAACGGAGCGTCAAGATAGAAGGCGCCGGCGCGCCTTTTGTGTGCGCAGGTCTAAATTTAAAATTCTTTCTCTGTGATCAAATTATAATAAAAAAAAATAATAAATAAATTATAATAAGTGAATTGAAATAAATAAATAATAAATTAATTATAAATAAATTGAAATAAATAAATAATAAATTAATTATAAATAAAATGAAATAAATAAATAAAAAATAACTAAAGTGAATTGAAATGTGAAGCCAACCAAACAAAATTTTATGAGTGGTTCTAAGTGCATAATGTGAAATTGAAAGTGAAATGAAGTGAAATAAATATATAATAAAATAATTATAAATAAATTGAAATAAATAAATAAAAAATAACAAAATTGAAATGGAAAGTGAAGCCAACCAAACCAAGTTTTATGATTGGTTCTAAGTGCATAATGTGAAAGTGCGAGTGCAAATAAAAAAAGAAACAATATAATAAGGAGCGGCAAGGAGTAGAAGGCGGCAAGGAGTGCCAAGCGAAACGCAGGGCAAGGTGCATGTGATAATTAATTTTTGATTTTTTTTTGTGTGTGTTTTTGTGTTTATGTGTGCAAACGACAAACATCAAACTCCAACAATGCAAAAAAAGGAAATTGAAAGTAATATTCAACGCTTCACTACATTATTATGGGATCGGATCAGGTGAGTCTCTCTGTTTTGGTTCACTCCTTATACTGTTTCTTCTTTCGATTGCCTTTCACATATTTTCTTATTTTATTTATTTATTATCTCCGCCTTCTTCTTTCGATTGCCTTTCACATATTTTCTTATTCTATTTATTTATTTATCCTTCTATATATATTTATTTGTTATCTTATTATCTTATATACATATATTATATTATCTCCTCCTTGCACTACCTTTTCATTTAAAGGATTTTTGTTGTTTTTGATCAGTGAATTTATTCCGGTATGATAGTTACATTATTGTTTCAGGTGGGGTCGGGTCGGATGTTTGTCTTGGATGCAACATCATGGGAGTTCTATGCAATTCTTAAAAGCTTCACTTTCACGTACTGGGGGGCTCTTTTTCAGATTTAACCGTCGTAGTACTTGGTGTTTTATTAAGCGTAATACTTCCCAATCGAAATGCGGCAGCGCTCCTCGGTCGGTTGGCCAGCCATCTGCTGGTGTCGCTTGGGCCACTTGATGGTGCAGTCATTGCACATCAACGTCCTAAAGAACCACAATAGCCACAAATGGAATCCGCTGGAGACAGGACATATTGTATCCGCTGCACTATAGGTCAAAACGACAATTTTCTGATATAAATTAATAACTCGAAGGTTTTTCAAGTTTTTCCTGAAAAGTTTTTTGGATACCATTAAAGATCTTATTTGGAAATGGGTTTTGAAAAAAATGGGCGTGGCACTGCCCATCAACGCCCCTAAAAAAATATATCAAAAAAATTTTGTTTTTCAAAAATTTTGTTTTTCAAATAAATATTAAAATAATGTTTTAATATCCATTCTAGGTATATTTTATATTTCATATATGTATTAATGCAACATTAGGAACACATCATGCGCAGTGGAGGATATGTTGTGGCGAAAAGACATGAATCGGAACCACTCGTATAGGTATAGGCGTATAGGTAATTTGCCAGATCAGTACATCCATCGAAAGATCAACTAACAGAAAATCAGTATTCTGATCAGCCATCACGTGCAGTATAATATCTTCTTGCTAAGCAAAAAGTCTACAACGGTATGGTTCAGAAGATTTTGTAGACATCATCGGGGGGTCTGCATTCCTTATTTCTTTCAGCCAGTTCGTTATAGTGAGGATAAATATTACAATTTCTTTTCTTTGTGTGTATCTTCTCTAATGGCTACGTATTGGTCTTTTGTAAGCCATTGCTCTAATATTAAAGCCAATGAATCGTCTGGTGGAGTTTGTGCAGGCTTCTCATTTGGCTTCTTCACAGATTGCCTGAAATGCTTTGCCTTGCCTGGGCTAAAAACAAGTAGCTTTAGAACAGCTGCAAGGTCAGCCTGTCCACTTTTGCGAACAGCCGTGCTTGCTGCTTGAATCAGCAAACGAACATTTCCACTAGCAAATTTTGAAAGGGCACATGCCGTCTCACATGCTGTCTCTGTCGGGATGTCCAGGTGGGTTGGTGCGTCGACACTTTTTTAAACGAAAATTTAAGCAAGAGCTTCCTTTTAACCAAGCAGCATGCTTTTTTGAAAATTATTTAGATGGTATCTACATTTTTTCCAACCTTCGGATAAATTCAGACAAAATACGGCTTTTTTCATGTAAATACTAATCAATATATGATCAAAATACGACGGACACATTTACATCGATATACGATCTAAAATAACGGAGACGAGCATCCACTCCATCAGTTCTTCCTTTAGTTTTCGCCATTTTTCATGCAGACAGGCATTGCTTAGATATAGGTTATGTTCTATAAAATGTTAAATTATGGGAAAAGTGCACAAAATGAGCAAATTATCTTAACTGTTCTGAATTAACAAAAGATTACTCTACAATATGTATATAGTCACTTGGCTAACATGTGCTAACATTTTTTTAAAAGCCTTCCCAAAGATAACGTTTCGTGCCAAAAAATTTTTTTTTGGGACGTCTCTTTATTAACACATATTACAGCCAACACGAACAATACCAACAACACAGATCTACCAACATAAAGTACAAACCCCACTGTTCAATATTCATCATAATTTGTATTAACAAATTTGAATTAAAAAAAAATTGAGCCACTTGAATTTCGACAAAAATTTGTGCACAATTTATGATTACGTGCTGTTGAATTGAATCTGCTGTTTTAACAGCTGTTAACTTAGCATCAGAACACAATGTTAACATTTCTGGTATGCAACATTACGGTTTGATGTATTCCTAATGGGTACATAACAAAAGATAGATATTTTGAATACTTTTGAAAAATGAATTTATATCAGAAAATAGTCGTTTTGACCTATAGTGCGCTGGATACTGGAACTGTATTGGAACCCTCTCTAAACGACTCTTAAATGGGTCAGTTAATGGTAGTATTTGTAGTAGTAGATGCATGTGTAGTATTTTGCAAGTTTTAGAAATCCCATTGAACCCCAAATGGATTCCCATAATCTGTGGGGTTGGGGTGGTGCCACAGATTATCAAAGCATATCAGGTGGAATTCGATCTGTGGCAGTACCGATATAACTATGTATATTATCCGGATAAGTATAGCATATACTCTGAAATAGATGTGGTAAAAAGTGTACCTTTTGGAGAAACCTTCGGAAAATTTGAGCTCTTTTCGAACTATTGTTTGACGATATAAGACATAAATGTTGATTGAAGTTTTCTAATAAAATATGTACTAAAATAAAACTTCCCTTTCTTTACCACAACAGTTTTTGTTTCATTCGTGATACAAATGTTTTTGTTCTATTTTCCGTTATTTTTCTTTGGATTTTCAAAATGCCATAGAAATCGCAGATATATTCGTTTCGGTTCAGTGGTCACACCCACCCCCACCCATCCTGCCAATTCTTCATTTATTTTGTGGCGGTAGATCAGTTCGTCTTCAAAAAGGGTCGACTCTAAAAATGCTAAAGTGAAGGGTGGCGCGAGCACAAAAATCAAAACAAAGTTGAGAGAGCATAAATTTCAGTTGGGCGCACATACACACATGCAAACACGCTAAGTACGTGAGAATCCATGTGCCCTCACAACTCTCTCGGGAACACCTACACACTTGCAAAAAGGCAAAGTACGTGAGAATGCATGTGCACACATACACTCTCAGTGGATCTGATGTCAGAATTTGGTGCGGACAAATTCAATGTATGGAGTGTCGTATCTATTGTATGGTTAGTGCTTTAATTTTGATATGACACTTTTAAAGTATTTGTGTCATTTTGTTGTTTGCAATCTTGAATTGATTTTTAATTAATATGTTCAGGAATGGTTTGGCCGCTCAACTTTAAATTGAATTAATTGAATCAACAAAAATACCCCGATACCGCGTCGATATCCCGAATAATTTCAGTATTTGTTCCCAAATGTCCAGTCCACAAATATTTTGTATCGAAATATAATATATATCGATATATTGAAATATTACTTTTAGCATCTCTAGTTGTTAACTCCAGCTGTTCGCGTTAAAAAGTTTTTGATATAGAATTTCACGAATTATGGTAAATGATAAAAAGCGTCGCTCGCGCTCGCGGGAACGTTTTAGGGATGAGCGTCAGCAACAGGGCGTTGGCCAAAGAGAAAGGGAGCGTGAGAGAGAACGACCACGGGAAAAGGAGCCGCAGCGTGGAGAAAGACCAAACGACAGGGAGAGGGACAGACGCCAGCGGCGTTCTCGTTCCCGGTAAGTTTTAATTACCTTTACTTATGAATAAATTTTAATAAGCATCATCACAGTGAGGATCGCATCAGACGTCGCTCACCTGATCGCCAGAAGCCCAGAGATAACAATGGCCCCGAGCGTTCACGTGAACGTGGTGGTCCAGGAGGAGGGCGCACGGGAGAACCGGAGAAAAGAGCCAAACTGGATTCGAGCGCCAGCTCCGGCAAGCTGGATGGTAAAGAGGATGAGGAAATGCCTGATGAGAAGCAAGACCACAAGCTAAAGAAGGAACCGCTCTCCCTGGAAGAGTTGCTCGACAAAAAGAAGCGCGAGGAGGAGGCACGTGCCAAGCCGGTCTTCCTTACCAAGGAGCAGCGGGCAGCAGAGGCCATCAAACGTCGCCAGGAGGAGGTGGAGCGTCTTCGCGCCGCTCAAGATGCAGCCCGAGAGCAACTGGCAGCCCCCAGAGAAATAAACATGTCCATAGCCACTGCCCCAGCAACGGCAGCACCCTCGGCGCCCATGCCACCGCCTCAATCGAGGCCAGAGCGACGTGAGCGTGGCAACAGAGGTGACAGGGGTGGTAACGGCGGTAATCATGGCGGAGATGGCGGTGGAGGAGGCGATCGCGGTGGTGATCGGGATCGGGATAACAAACGGGCCGAAGACCTCACCCACAAGGACAAGGAAAAGGAGCTGGAGGCCATCCGCGAGCGGTATTTGGGCATTGTAAAGAAGAAGCGTCGCGTGAGGCGTCTGAACGATCGCAAATTCGTCTTCGACTGGGATGCCGGCGAGGACACATCCATAGATTACAATAATCTATACAAGGAGCGTCACCATGTGCAGTTCTTTGGTCGCGGAAATGTAGCCGGCATCGACATTAAAGAGCAGAAGCGCACCCAGAGCCAATTCTACGGCGATCTGCTGGAGAAGCGTCGCACAGAGGCCGAGAAGGAGCAGGAGAAGGTGCGCTTGAAGAAGATGAAGCGCAAGGAGGAGAAGCAAAAGTGGGACGATCGCCACTGGTCCGAGAAGGACAACGACGAGATGACTGAGCGCGATTGGCGCATCTTCCGTGAGGATTACAACATAACCATCAAGGGTGGCAGGATACCCAATCCTATACGTAGCTGGAACGAGTCCGGCTTCCCGCCGGAGATCATCGACATTATCGATAAGGTCGGCTACAAGGAGCCCACGCCCATTCAACGTCAGGCCATTCCCATTGGCCTGCAGAATCGGGACATTATTGGCGTGGCCGAGACGGGTTCGGGTAAGACGCTGGCCTTCCTTATTCCCCTGCTCTCATGGATTCAGTCCTTGCCCAAGATTGAGCGTCTGGAAGATGTGGACCAGGGTCCGTATGCCATCATTATGGCACCCACTCGTGAGTTGGCCCAACAGATTGAGGAGGAGACCATCAAGTTCGGCCAGCCCCTGGGCATACGTACTGTGGTCGTGGTGGGTGGTTTGTCCCGTGAGGAGCAGGGCTTCCGCCTGCGTCTGGGCTGTGAGATTGTCATCGCCACCCCAGGTCGTCTCATCGATGTGCTAGAGAATCGCTATCTAGTGCTAAATCAATGCACGTACATTGTCCTCGACGAGGCAGATCGTATGATTGACATGGGCTTCGAGCCCGATGTCCAGAAGATCCTCGAGTACATGCCCGTGACCAATCTCAAACCGGACACTGAAGAGGCCGAGGATGAGAACAAACTGATGGAGAACTTCTACACGAAGAAAAAGTATCGCCAAACCGTGATGTTTACGGCAACGATGCCGCCGGCTGTGGAGCGTCTGGCCCGATCCTATTTGCGACGCCCCTCCACCGTGTACATTGGTTCCATGGGCAAGCCAACGGAGCGCACAGAACAGATCGTGTACATGATGGGCGAGAACGACAAGCGCAAGAAGCTCATGGAGATTCTGTCGCGCAAGATCGACCCGCCAGTAATTATTTTCGTCAACCAGAAGAAGGGCGCCGATGTGCTGGCCAAGGGCCTGGAGAAGCTCGGCTACAACTCGTGCACCCTGCACGGTGGCAAGGGTCAGGAGCAGAGAGAGTACGCATTGGCTTCCCTCAAGTCGGGGGCCAAGGACATACTGGTGGCCACCGATGTGGCTGGTCGTGGTATCGATATCAAAGATGTCTCCCTGGTTATCAACTACGACATGGCCAAGTCCATCGAGGACTATACACATCGTATCGGTCGTACGGGTCGTGCTGGCAAGACTGGTTGTGCCATCTCCTTTGTCACCAAGGACGACAGCGCTCTCTTCTACGACCTCAAGCAGTGCGTCACGGCCAGTCCTGTGTCCACATGTCCACCCGAGCTGACAAATCATCCAGAGGCACAGCACAAGCCCGGCACCGTGGTCACCAAAAAGCGCAGGGAGGAGAAAATATTCGCCTAAGAATTCGCGTGGAAATAAAAATATTATAAAACTATCCAATAAAGCGAGAGTCATCAGGATCTCTTTCCAGAGTTCCCACAATTTCCATTTACAACAGAATATATTTCTCCACTATCTCAGCAAACGAAGGAACAAGGCGTTCCTGCTTTGTTTTGAGTCCAGCGGCAAGTACTTGTCGTAGAAGTCTACGATGATTTCCTCAATTTTGAAGCCAAACTTCTGGTACAACATCACCGCCGAATTGCTGGCGGACACATGCAGGGTGATATCCTTGGACATGCAGGTCTGTATGAGGTGGTAGAGCATGAAGCTGGCTATGCCACTGCGCTGCCAATTTGGACGCACGGCCATGAAGGAAATGTAGGCCTCATTGTAGCCCACGTCGGGGACGAGGAAACCACAGCCAATGACCAGCTTCTTGTAGAGGGCCACCACGCTGTAGTCCGGATAACTGAGGCATTCGCTTACTGCAAGAGATATTAAACGATTAGAGCATGTTTTGTGTTGGCCATCTGATCTCTAATCTAACCATCAATGTTCGGCCAGAAGGCACTCTGAAGCAGGGCATTCACCGCCGGTATATGCTGCGGCCTCACGTAGCAAAAGTCTATGGGCGATCGGGTGGGATGGCAGCGATTGACACGATGCTGCAGCTCGCACATAAGCTTCAGCCAGGGCGGGCCCATCGTCTCGCTGCGGAAGATGAACGGATGCAGGACCCGTTGCGAGTACGGGGACTCGAACATTTCGTACTGCGTGGAGCCCGTAATGCGGGCGTAGAACGAGCTTTTGGGATTCTGTTGGGAGTGGGCCAGCAGCTGATAGCGATCCAGAATTTGTGCCTGCTGTTCGCCTAGCATCTTGCGTCGTGCCCTGGCCGTGGGATCAATGTGCTCGTCCAAGTTGAATATGGGTCTGTTGTGCTCTCGCTTCCATTTCCGGAGGCAAAGCTTGCGATAGAGGCGACGAACAAAAGCTGGGATGTTCAATTGGCACTGCTTTTCCAGCGAGAAGATCTGGTGCAGCCGCTGATGCAACTTCTGCTCCTCGTAGACGCTCATCAAAGAGAGATTCTCGCTGGGTATGGCCACTTCATCCGCCTCTTGGGTCTCCTGCAGCCAGGGCCAATTTCGGCGCGGTTGTCGGATGAATCCGCTCGGCTTGCAATGCCCAATCAGTGGGGTTTTAGTTTGCAATGCCTCGGAGATCTCTTCCATTTCCTCTTCCATTGCCTCTTCCATGGGTTCCTGCTTGATTTTTTGGCTTTCCTCTCGGGGCTGGTAATTGGTTATTTCCACTATTCGCGGTTGATGACTGGAGGTAGCTTCCATCTCCTCCATCGCAATCTCCTTGTGGTCTTCTGTTTGATCTTCCTCGCTTTCTGCGCCTGCCTCATCTGCTGGTAAATCTGCTGCCATCGTTTCCTCTTTGATGATGGGTCCTTGCTCCACTTCTTCGCTGTTGTCCGGAATGCCAAAGTTTGCGTCCATGTCGAACAGACCCCCACTTGTCGAGGGGGACTCCAACAATGCTTCTGTCATAAAGAAATCTGTTTTTCCAGCTCCAATCAGAGGGGCCGGCATTATGCCGGGTAAACTGCTGAACATGCTGAGATCGTCGCCACCCAAACTCTCGGCCAGAAAGTCCATGAGGCTGGCCTGCACACTACTCAGTGGCTGCTGAGGTGATTTAACCTCCTCCTCCTGTACTGTCATGGACAGACTCTCCTGAGGCACTGGTGTGGTGGGGGGAAGCGGTGGTTCCTCTAGGACTACAGCGGGCACAGAAGGCGGCGGCTTCCTGGGTTGCCGTCCCATATAAGGACTGAAAGTGAAAGAGTTACAAATGACGATCCATCCATAAGGTGTGTTAAATCCTTACATAGAACGGGCACAGCCTTCGCTGCTAGGTGTAGGGGCCTCGGCAACAGCAGGAATCTTGATGTTCTCTTCGACGATGGGTGCACTATGATCGATCACATCCACCTCACTGTCGCAGCTATTTTCATCCCCGAGAAAGGAACGTTTGTCAAATCGTGACGCCACGCGCTGTTCCTGCTTTTTCTCATCTGCATATAGAGAGAAACATGTATTTCAAAGCGAAAGAAATGAAAATCTAGACTCACATTCTCGTTTCGTGCTCCTGGGTGTTTGGTTGGGCTTGGCCAGCTTCCACCAGCCTGTCTCATTGAACTGTTCCATGGCCGATATGAAGTATTTTGGGCTATTGTGGGAGAGAGTTCCCGAGACGGAGCCAGTCCACTTCTTGCGACGGCGACTAGAGGAGCATTAAAAGGGTTTATTAAGAGTGTCCTTGTTATGGACATAATTACACCACCACTCACGCATTCGGGCCGAATATATAGTGCCAGTTGCGGTCCACGAAACTGATGATGTGTGTGCGCCAGTGGAAGAACCCATGATGACCCAGACCCTTCTGCTTGTGCGACAGATTGTACAGGGTCAGTGTCAGAACCATCATCCAGGGTATTTTCTGACGCACACACCGCTCTTTCACATCATTCTGTGTGTAGGGCTTTCCTTTCTGTTTCAGCTGCTCCTCCGCGCACGGTGCACATGTAAAGTCGAAGAAAATATCCCCCAAAAAATCACCAGGTGTACTCGTGTGCAGACACTTGATGTGCACCATTTCATCGCAACACTCGCATTCTAGATAGTTGTCATCGTCGATTCTTAGCTGGCAATACTTGCAGTTGGCATCAATCGGTTCGCTTTCATTCCATTCTTCCATTTTAATTGATGAAATGTGGTAAAAAAGTAAACAAGTTGTTGAGACATTTATTGCGATATTTGTGGTGTAGTGTGACCACCGTATAAAAACAATCGCATCCTTGTAATGAAATACTGAAATCTGAAATCGTTTTCTAGCTCGATACTCTAATTTAAAAAGAGGACTTTTTAAAGTTAAGTGCTTAGACCATTTAAAACAACATTTTCCATCGATCGGCAGCCGAGTGAAGAGCGATAAGGATGTTTTAATTTATTTATTTTATATCCGGTTGTCATTTATTATTTTTTAAGGAGATAAAAACATTTTAATTGAATTTCTGTTAAGCAAAAACGGTTTTATCCAATATTTGCGGTATTTTATCTGTGTATTGTTGTTCCCCACCGCCACAGCTCCCACAAATAATGCACACCTGGTCACACTCGGCCGCTAGCAGAATATATGTGTGGCACGTTTTGCTAGCTGTTTTCGGATCTGAGTATAACAGTTATCGTTGTATTGTGCATATATGTACATTGTGTAGTTGTATTATAGCCAATACAATCGCCAATTTATTATTTAAACTTGTTCAAACGTCACAATTGAAAGTAAAAATATGTTATTTGCTATTAGAAATTGTCAGAGAATTCATTTTTTCCGTACGAAAAGTATTTCCATCACAAAAATCAGATTTGTTTCTGATTTTTAAATACATAAATACGAGTACCCCTACTGTTCCTATCGATACCATCGATGTTTTTGTCTGCAAACAACGATAGCAACAGTGGATTTGCCTTTGAATTCTGTATTGAATTGAATTTTTGAATTGTTTCAATTCTGTATTTAACTGTCAATTTTCAATAGAACAATATCAACCCGTATCTGGAACTGCGGATGATCTCGCAGTTGTCCAGGCCTCGCAAGAACCAGGCAGCTCGCGTTATCAAATCCATCGTGCACAACGAACTGCATTCATCAAGTGTTTAAGTGAAGTGCATCGATTTAACGTAAGTAATAGCCATATGCATACATACATATATGCGTTGTGACTAAAAAATCCAATTCCAGCGAGAATTTCCCCCTATATCCATATGCAACACGTACATATGTGTTGATATTTTCCGTGGAACATACGAGTAACAAGCAGAAGCGAAATGAGTGAAAACGCTTGCGGTAGTAATGTGTCAAATAGAAAGAAAAAAGCTGATGTACCAAAGGCACAGGAAGTCAAAGCTACAACGTCGTGTACAACAGCTTTCGATTTAAATGAGGATTGCTGGAGAGTGATTTTGGATAACCTGGAGATAAAAGACCAGCTGAGTTTCGCTTCATCGGAAGTGTTCTTCGGAGAGATGTTCATGGGATACGCAAGCCATCGCTACAAACATATGGATAAATCTCTCACGAATCGTCTAGGCGACGAAGATCTGGAAAAACTGTTGAAGTTTGTTGGCGAGAATCTGGTTAGCTACGAGTCCTTACACGAGTGGCACCTGTCGCTCCTGCGGAGCCACTGTAGCAATCTCGAAAATTTGAGAATGCTCTTTGAACGGGCCAGGGGCGGATGGGACGATCTGAACAGTCTGAAAAAGCTTAAATCTTTGCACGCTAAGCTGCAATTTATATTTGATGAAGAAGAAGAAGGAGATGAAGAAGGAGGAGATGAAGAAGAAGGAGACGAAGAAGAAGGAGATGATGATGATGAAGAAAAAGAAGAAGATGAAGAAAAAGAGGAAGGAGATGAAGAAGATGAAGAAGAAGGAGCCGAAGAAGAAATAGAAGAGGATAGATGGGCTTCGGATTTTGTATGCAATCTCAAGCAATTCACGTGTCTACGGGAACTGAGTTTGGAGTGTGACACTTTTTATGGCGGAAAGGGTTTGTGTCATTTGGACAAACTGGAATCTTTGCATCTAGACATATGTTATGGATTCGATGGCAAAAACTTGGTGGATTGCTGCAAAAAGATGAAGCAATTGCGAGAACTTAACTTTGGAATTATTCGAAACATGAGTAAGAAACATTTTGAAATTCTGGTGACGAACTGCCAGAAGCTGGAACGCCTGAGCTTTCACGTACAATGGCTCGACTCCACGGCGCCCTATGAGCTGGTCTGCCAGTTGCCCAGCCTGCAACATTTGGAGGTGTGGCATGGAGGTTCTGTACGCGACTCGTTTATCGATGGGTTGATCAAGAAACAAGGTGCTCCTCTGGAAAGCCTTTATCTGAATGGGTTCCACGGCAGTTTGTCCGAAGATCAGGTTAAGCATCTTTGCAATATTTCTACACTTAAGAGTCTCGGTGTATCCTGCGTCAACGTCCCCGTGCCATACTTACAGAAGCTGGAGAATCTTCAGCACCTACACTTATGCATGCCAGGTATTAACAATGTCAAAATTCTGGACCTCCTGAAGGGGCTTCCTCGCCTTATAGTTCTCGATATATGTGGCGGTGATATCGACAGTGTGATAGACAGTGTGAACTTTGTAAATAGTGTTCGTACCTGGGTGAGCGAACAGAGCCAACAACGCCGGAAGATCAAAATCTATCTCGGAGATACAAAGACGAACGATATTTTGTTTGCTAATTCTTTGATTGAAATCAATAGCGGTTCAAAACATCCCTTACATACAAATTGTATACAAAGATCTTGCTGAACGAGATTCGAATTAGGAAATCTACCAATCTTCCATGTGTATTTTGGAAACATCCTGTTATGGGATTCGATAAATGAATATCCAATTCTGTTGTGTGCATTTTGTGTAGTCTCTCTCAGTGTAATGACTTTTCTAGACTTTTGAAATGAGACTATACTTGCAGCTACTTGGACTACTTGCGCTACTTGTGGAGTTCGCACATCGAAGAAGTCTAAAATATGGGGTCAGCCGTTCAGGGCCTCTAAGTAAATTTTTGCGGACGTTGGAAGGAAAATATTTTATCCTATGAGAAAAATCTGGACAAAAATAAGACAATGGCAAAAACTTCCTTGTAAAGGCCATCATATCCCACAAGACTTGACTGAGAAACTATATACAGCTAGTTCTTGTTAAATTGTATTTCGAAAGAACAATTCTGGTTTTCTAGTTCGGTTGAATAGGGCAATAAAAGGTCTTAGCACCTAGCAAGCAATTCGTTGTTTGCATGAATATGGACGCCAATAGCAATGAGAACCTAACATTATTCAACGGTATTAACAATGGTAAATGGCTTATTTAAAACAATGTAAAATGTCAATGTATGTATATGTGGTTAAATAAATGTGCGCAATGTGCGCCACGTTTTGAGAGTTCAATAAAAAAAGTAAACTTCCACCTTTTTTATGATAAAGTTTTGGACCTAGTAAATCCCCAATGACCCAAAAAAAATGAAATTTTAGCTCGCTAAAAACTGCTCGCAGTGGAGTTTAGCAATACAGATTGAGCTAGTGTATAGCTGAACTTGTGAAAAGTGCTTTTGACCTGGGGAGCCAGGAAAACTCAACGGAAGTTCAAAATGAATTTAAATAAATTCATAAATTAAATAATTCAGTGACCCTAAATATAGTAGATTTGAATGAAGGTTGAAATTTTGTATGACCTGCAAGCTATCCTTTTTTACTACTTTTACTTTTTGCTTTTTTATTTTATTTTTTTTTTGGGGCCGAGCCAAGACGTTTCAGAGAGTCTTGCAACCTTGGAAATGTACATATGTACATACATATGTGTCACACTTGTTACACATACGAATTGTAGGATTTGTGCAAAGACAAATCGTTCGCTGTTGGTGGCGGGAGCAGAAACCCTGGCAAGGACAACATTTTTGGAACACTTTGTTGCGACCACGTTGTCGCTCTTGAACTCAAAGCCAACAAAGTTCATTTTTAATTTAAGCAATTGATATAAAATGCACATTTTGTCCAGTAACTATAAATATGGTTCACCCAAATTAAAATGAAAATAGATTGGACTTAGCTGAAGTGTCTATCCAGGTCTCTCGCCGGGGCTACGGTTCGAATTCCTCTTTGCATATTTCCTGGTATTTCCAGAAGCATATAAGGTCTTTCCAGGACTCCTTCTGCTCTAGTGTAATTGTTTTGCACAAATGACCTCTTTTGATTTTCTGCCATAACATCTGCCCGAAACAATGTGCGACGGCTGATTCCGGAAATTCGGATACCTATCCTTTGTTGGTTTTCCGGTCCATCCGCATGCCAACCGCAAAGCACAGAGACAACAAGTTTCCGTTTAGGAATGCCTGTTCCACTTTTTCGTTTGGTTTGTCTGTGGCTTTCGTAAAAGTCAGCGGCATGGAATTGCTTCCTGAGAGCTGTTTAAAACTGATTTAATTCAAGTTCAAATATGCAATAGATTTGAATTTGTTCAACAGCACTCCATATCGGTCAATCACCGAGCTATCAATGCAGCTGTCGGCTTAGAGCAATGTCACAGAACAAGGAATGACTATATTTTTTACAATTTATTTTTAAATTTTTGACTCCGAATTCCTTAAAGTGTGTAGTAACGTCCACCCCTTTCTGAGTAAATGTGGCAATCCTGATCCACAGCAGTAAAATATTTCGCTCACTCTGGAGAAAATATTTATGTAATAAGCATGAACTTTATTTTTATTGGGCTTTCATATGAGCAAATCCCACATTGATTGACATTTCATTTGTAATTATCTTTGTATCATCAAATATCAATTTAAGTCAGTTAGTAATTAACTTTATTTATCGAATTGATTTAGTTAAAATTTGAAACTCGATTTCTTAAATAACGTCATTGATGCTTTACTGAATACTCAAGGGATGAAATGAGGAAAAGTTTGCTGAATATACACACATCAGCAGATTTGTATCCATGACCTATGTAAGTACATATCAAAGAGTGCAATATCGCAGGGCATTTTCCCCGAACTGAAGATAAAATTGAACTGTGATGTATGTCTTCTGTCGGTTGGAAATTAGCAACAATTTACCTGAAGGTACATTAGATGATCCATCTGATATTTCACGCCTGACATACTCATCCACTCTCACAACGAGTAGGCAGTCTATAACTCATTATTGATTCCACTTATCTCGATCTGCGATCTCGGAACATTTAACAGGTTTCGTAAATGCGAACCGAGTGGCTCATCACGCCGTTTTTATTGTAGGGGGCTCGTCTTACGTATGCCAGAAAGAGATGCCAATGCAGAAGCTAATATATAGCGTATTAATTTAGACATAATTAATGAAATAACTCCAACACTTAATTACTCAAGCGCCGGCAGCGGAGGGCAGTCGAAAGAGTTTCTCAAACCACAGTGGGCCAGCGGACGGGTCATCCGGACAGGTCAGAGTTTCGCTGTTGGTTTCGTTTTCCTCAGTGAGGTGTTAATTTAATGGTTGTTGCTTGCCCTGCCACCTAGAGCCGATCCGGGCACAGATAATTGGCGTTGCAACAGTTGCTGGGTCTCGGCCACGAACTGTGGTGTGTTGATGAAACACTTCATTGCCATTATCATTATCATCATCATATCATATAATAGTTGCACTCACTTTCCTCACTTTCGTTGCATATCAAATGAGATTGTAAATTTCAATGCTATATAAGCGGCAGGCCGAGGGCACCGAGGCATCAAACACAGCTTCGGTCTTAGGGTTAAAACAGCAGTAAACCATAATCCACATCTCAACCTAAGCCTGGCGAAAATGTCGAAGATCGTGAGTCAAGAGGTCATCCCATGCCGGATTACACCTAACCCATCATCACTCTCTTCTTGCAGCACGTTGTTGTTCTTGTTGCTGCCGCTTTCGTCCTAATGGCCGGAGTGCGAGTGCTGGCCCTTCCCTCCGACTCGGCCGATGCCCACGCCGAGATCCGCAGCTTTGTCAACGAGCTGAAGCAGGAGGACGGCAGCTACAACTACCAGTTCGAGACGACCAACGGCATTGCCCAACAGGAGCAGGGAGTGGGCGGCTACTACGCCTCCGGCTCCTCGCAGTACTATAGCCCCGAGGGCCAGCTCATCCAACTGACCTACACGGCCGACGAGAATGGCTTCCAGCCTCAGGGCGAGCACTTGCCCACGCCACCACCAATCCCGGAGGCCATTCTCAAGTCGCTGGAGTGGATCCGCAACCACCCTGAGGAGAACGAGGAGTACGACCACCATAATCACCACGACCACCATGGTCATGGCGCCGAGCAGGGTAAACAGTATTTGCAGCAGGGACAGTCGCAGTCGCAGTCGCAGCCGCTGACAGTGGGCTCTTTGCTCTCTCCGGTCTCAGCGCCGGCAAAATCCTCTGGTCTTCCCTACGAGAGGAAGATTTAAGTTATTCCCGCTCTCAGCCCGTGCCTCGTGCTTCCATTCATCTTGTCCAGCTCCTCGTCCTCGTCTGCCCCCATCGAGTGGCCCTAGTGTGTGGCACTGTCATGTCATGTCTGTTTGCAAAGTTACAGTATCCACCAAACAGAAGCAGCAATCCGCATACTGTGCAAGAATCAAATAACAACACCAGCAGCAGACAAAACATGAGCTGATCTACATCCTGTCTCCACACACACATTGTATATAGTATAGACCAACATGCTCCTGGACTGCTCCACAGCGTGCCCGTTGTAGGTTCGACTGACGTTCACATTTATTTACCAGAGATAAATTTAATGTAATAAAAGAAAAACAAAATTTAATACAATTTAATTTAATACAATACACAAATCACTGCCTCTGCTCCAGCGCCATCGTCTACGCAAGCAAATGGCTGGGCCTCACAGTGCACCGTGGCCGGATTTGCCAAAGTTGGGGCACAAAATAAACTACAGTTATCCTTTTTGCAGAGTGATTAACCATATTTTGTAATGAAACTTGGGCCATGGTTTCCGTATTGTATTGTAGTGTATTGTCTTTTGGTAAAGGAATTCTCCAGTAAAAATTCGAAAGCTTCATTTTCGGAAACTGGAAGGGGCTTTGGTACGTTATTATTTTGTTTACTTTACAGTTTTTGGCAGATACGTCAGCTGTATGAGCGAGTAAATCAATATTATGATCTTGAGTAGTTGCGAGTTTGGAAGCTAGTTTGCGCTTCAAACGTGGTCGTCCTTTTGAATGTTTCGTCAAGTCATCTTTATCAAATTGCATTTTAAATTTGTAATAAGCTTTCCAAACACTTGATTGGAAATCGCCCCGGTTTTGCGCCCACCTTGAATCCAAATTTCAAGTAATTCCTCGTGACTAAATTCGACCGTGACCGGTTCACCATCTCCACCGCCAACCCCTTGGGAAAGCGCTAACCCAAAGCCCGGTCGAGTATTTATTTGATATTTATTATTTTTATTCTTTTGTGATACTATCGCCAAGTGCATATTATCTTTTTATTGCCCGGATAGAATGAGGCAGCTCCAGGCCGCAGTCAGAGTCACTGCCATAACTAGCGATAAGGTGTAAATATAAATTAATAACTAAATAAACACACCAATGAAAAGGTGCACGTGGCGAATGCGTAATAAATTTCACGAGCGGGAAGGAGTTGGATATGCTTCTAAGTTTTGGCTGCACTTGCATGGCTAATTGAATGAGTCAATGCAGTAGACCGCAACATTGGCTTAGCAGATTATGCTAATTTATGACTTTTGGATCTATGGTGCTTCTTCTCAGAACGGATCCGCTCCTGGGATAATTTTTCGGAGCTTGACATGGCACCATCCTCAACCTCTAACTCTGAAAGAGCAGCAGCTTTTCCAGAAAATATGTTCTGCTGGATGTTGGATGCAACTAAAATAGAAATTAGGAAGTTCATCAATTGTAAACAATAAAATGTAATATAACTGAAGCCCACAAATACCTTCATTGGTCTCTGTATTTTTTGATGGATCAGCAGTGTCGTTTATCTGTGGAATATTTAGAAGATTGAAGTCACTTTTCGAATCTGTTTTGGATCTGTTGTGCTTCTTCTCAGAACGGATACGCTTCTGGTGTGCTTTTTCGAAGCCTGAAGTGGAAGCATCCTGAACGTCTTCTTTGCGCTTCAGCCCATCGAAAATCTTATTTGGGTATATCGGAACATTGAATAAATTTTCCATATTTTTCTCGACTTGAGACACAGTAGTGGCTTTTCCAGGAAATGTGTTCGATGCAACTATAATTGAAAACTATAATAGAAACAATAAAATATAATATTAAAGCTTACAAATACTTTTAACGGTCTCTGGATTTTTTGATGGATCAGCAGTGAAGAAACTCTCTGGAACATTCAGAAGATTGAAGTCAGTTTTCAAATCTCTTTTGGATCTATTGTGCATCTTCTCAGAACGGATTCGTCTGAGGTGTGATTTTTCGGAACTTAAAGAGGAAGCATCCTCAACCTTCAACTGTGACCCAGCAGTAGCTTTTCCAGAAAATATGTTCTGCTGGATGTTGGATGCAACTAAAATAGAAATTAAGAAGTTCATCAATTGTAAACAATAAAATGTAATATAACTGAAGCCCACAAATACCTTCATTGGTCTCTGTATTTTTTGATGGATCAGCAGTGTCGTTTATCTGTGGAATATTCAGAAGGTTGAAGTCACTTTTCGAATCTGTTTTGGATCTGTTGTGCTTCTTCTCAGAACGGATACGCTTCTGGCGTGCTTTTTCGAAGCCTGAAGTGGAAGCATCCTGAACGTCTTCTTTGCGCTTCAGCCCATCGAAAATCTTATTTGGGTATATCGGAACATTGAATAAATTTTCCATATTTTTCTCGACTTGAGACACAGTAGTGGCTTTTCCAGGAAATGTGTTCGATGCAACTATAATTGAAAACTATAATAGAAACAATAAAATATAATATTAAAGCTTACAAATACTTTTAATGGTCTCTGGATTTTTTGATGGATCAGCAGTGAAGTAACTCTCTGGAACATTCAGAAGATTGAAGTCAGTTTTCAAATCTCTTTTGGATCTATTGTGCATCTTCTCAGAACGGATTCGTCTGAGGTGTGATTTTTCGGAACTTAAAGAGGAAGCATCCTCAACCTTCAACTGTGACACAGCAGTAGCTTTTCCAGAAAATATGTTCTGCTGGATGTTGGATGCAACTAAAATAGAAATTAGGAAGTTTATCAATTGGAATCAATAAAATGTAATATAACTGAAGCCCACAAATATACGTACCTTCATTGGTCTCTGTATTTTTTGATGGATCAGCAGTGTCGTTTATCTGTGGAATATTCAGAAGGTTGAAGTCACTTTTCGAATCTGTTTTGGATCTGTTGTGCTTCTTCTCAGAACGGATACGCTTCTGGTGTGCTTTTGCGGAGCCTAAAGTGGAAACATCCTGAACGAGTCCTTGGCGCTTTAGCCCATCCAAAATCTTTTTAAGGGATATAGGAGCATTGAATAAATTTTCCTTATTTTCCTCGACCTGTGACTCAGCAGTGGCTTTTCGTGTGTGAAAAATGTTCCGCATTTTGTTCGATGGATCTATAAACAAAAGCAGCAAGTGAATCAAGGATGAAAACAAAAACGGAAACTGGATATAAAACGCACAAATACCTGAAATCGACGGTGGCACTTTGGGTGGATCAGCAGTGTCGGTTATGTGTGGAACCTGCAAAAGATTGAAGTCACTTCTCGAATCCTTTGTGAATATTTGGTGCTTCTTTGTCTCCTTCTCAGGACAGATATGCTTCTGGGGTGATTTCTCGATGGAAATTTTGTTTGCGGTGTCCGAAGTGGAAGCTTGCTTAACTTTTTTTAAGCGCTTCTGTTCGTCGATAGACTTGTTCAAGTACAGCGGCACTTTAATTTTTTTTGGTAGATTCAAGACTGAATTTGAAGTTTTTTTGGGGACCTTGTGCTCCCTATAGTTCTTCACAGAACGAGTGGGGCTGATTCCCAAATCGACAATATAGGGCGTCTTTGGGGCACCAGGAGGTTTCGGTTCCATCAGAAATGGGTTCGTGGGTGCTGTAACAAAGAAGAGTTCGAGTTGGAGTACGGCAGAGAAGTGGAGACGATTAGAGTTAGGTAGAGTTACCTTGATGGTTGGTCAAATCGTCGTTTTCGTATATATCTGTTTGGAATATCTTTTCATGTGGCATTAGGGCATCCAAATATGCAGGTCTCTTGATCGGCTCCACGTCGAATACATTAAATCGAGGACCTGGCTCGTTGAACAACGACACAGTTGGCTTCTGGTTCTTGTATATATTGTTGATAGCGTTCTGATCGTTAAATCGTTTCCGTGCCATGCTCTCACGCGCCTCCAAGTAGTTATTTTCCTTGATCGGCTCCATCAATGTCGCCTTGTAGCAGTGCGGGCCGGGAAACGGCTCAATGAAACTGGGAATATGCGGATGCTTGGCCATTTCATCCGGTGAAGTGCCACCCAGCAATTGTTTCGATACCGTGTGATGCTCCCGAGCGCAACTCTCCGGGTCGGGAAGGATTATGTCGGGCGTCGGCATGCACGTATTAGCCTTGACCTCGTCGAGGAGATCGTCGGCCGTGATGTTCATGCGCAGAAAGGAGCGCTCCAGATCGAAGTATCCCGGCTTGGTGCGGCCAGCGTGAATTGCCCCATCGTTACTCATTTTGGCAATGCCAGTAATTTCTGAAAGGCAAAAACTGAATTCAATTGTGTTTTGGAGAACTCCTAAGGAACTTACTGTCGCCCATTTTGCGGGCCATCAGGAGTTTCAGTGGCTCATCCACCTCAAGGTTTTTCAAAGCCAGCATGTGGTCCACAACTTTGATTAAAATTTTCTCGTAGATACTCATTTTGTAAAATAATTCTGGAACTCAATAATTGCAGCACACACACTCAAAGTGACAGATGAATATTAATTTTATTTTAGCTTTTACCACATTAGTGATGGCAATTGGTTGGTCATTGCAGTGTTGCCGTAGAGTTGAGGTATTCTAGTTTTGGTCTCATTTTTGTTTGTTTTATTTTTTTGTATTCCTTAAAATTGTATATTTTTTTGATTATTATATTAATGTATATACTTTTTTTCCTCCCTTAACTTTTAAAATATTAATTCCCTCTTTTTATTTTAAAATATTTATTTATTCATATTTTTTTTTTATTGGATGGTTCTGGCTTTTGGCTAAACAGACTTCCGCAATTACAGCTCGTCTGATTGTTTCAATCGCATATCAGAAGTAGCTATATTACTTGGGTTTCTGAAAGAATGACAAAGGATTTAAAAGCTCAGACCTGCCTCCTTTAGGTAGATTGCAAGTTCTCTAAAATAAAGAGGTTCTTTTCGACAGAGTAAGTTCTTCAAATTATTGAAGTATTTAAAGATCTTAAATTTTCTTCGAATTTTGGTAAACTTCTGGTAGTCAAAAACTCAATGATCAGCATTTTCAATTTTATTACATTTATCAAATCTGTTTTTGGACACTGCCTCTATACTAAATAAGTACTCTTTATCATAAGTGTGTCCCGCCATCAGTCTATCTTTAATGTCCCTGGCTTTCCAGTTTAATTGGACATGCCACGGTTTTTAAGGTACATTCGGAAATATACTAACAAAGGGTTCATTTACATAAATGTACTAGTTTTTTGTACTTATTATATATTTTTATTATAATTTCTCTTAGAGCTGCACTGGTGCTAAATTTAATATCCATGGCCTTACCTTCCAAAACAGCTCTTTTTGAAGTTTTGTTAGCTATTTCATTTATGCTAATACCCACGTGCTCAGGGACCGACATAATTTCTAGTCTTTCAATGCTTGATGCATTGCATCCACAAAGTGCGGCATCATAGTGAGGTTATGACCGAACAATTCGTCACCACTTGTACATACATATGTATACATATATGCATGTTTACATATTTACCTTACAGATGATGGCACATAAAGATAATTGAATATATACATATACCAAATCTGCAGTTAAAGCACAAAACAACTTCAGTTTTAAAGGCCTTTTTGTCGAACTTTCTCTGTATCTGTTTTAATAAAAAAATGTTCCCATTGTACGTATTCCAATGTATGAATATTTTATCCATGGAAATATTTTGCATATTTTTTTTATTTACATGAAGAAGAGAACCGCCTAGAGATAAAATACCAATTGATTTTTGTATAAGTTTACTAACAGTTAACAGCTTTAGCTTTTCTATCGCTCACAGAATTTAAGCCTAGTACTCAGATCTGAAAAAGTGCTAGCGAACAGAATCAGGGTTGATCTTCGTATGAAACCGATAAAAAATTGTTATTGCTAAATGTTTTGGCTAGGGTTATTCCGAAAGTAGTACTCAGATCGACAAACAAACACGCCGTTATATGTTGGAAAAGTATTTCGTGGTACTTTTCACAGTCCCTAGATTTTTGAATCAAATAGCCTTTTTACACTATCGCATCATTGTCGAAGGTTCTGGAAAATAATGCGAGGCGTTTAAACTTATGCCGCATCATTACCGCATCATTTTGTCAGCTGTTCGGTCTACTGTAACTGTACTGTACTGTACTGTATGGCTAGTGCTGTAACGAACCGTTTTCTTGTCCGCTCGCGGCAGCTGGGCTGGCTCAGCGGTAATTTTTCGGTCAGCGGCGTGGGCTTCTGAGGGCGTGGGCGTATGTACGTGTGTAGAAGTAGTAGAAGTAGAAATGGCAGCAGCGAAAAAGAGCGGTCCGAAGTATCCCGAAGGAATTAGAAACCAACTTATTTGTGTGTGTGTGTGTGTGTACGTTCCGTTTGGACAAAAAAAAATCAATTGTATTACTTTCACTGATATAAAGAGAAACCGTTCAACAAAAACTTTGAGGCTTAACAACGTTCGTTTTCTTATCGTGCGCTTTAATACTATTTTAATTAAAAACAAAAATTTTGTTTTTCACTCTGATTCCTTTCCTCAATTTTGATCCCCGAAATCAGTGCTAAATTGGCAGCACTTTTAATGCTTGACTTCGCCGTAAACGGAAAAGCAGGCCGCAAAGGTTGCTACGAGTAATCGAAGCCCATTCCGCTTGGTATCTGTCAAATTAATAGTGCAGTTAAATAGCTGAAAGGTCGAACCGACATTAACAGAATCGCCTTAAGAACCAGCTCCACACCAAAACCTATCTACCTGTTAATGGCGGTAATGATGAGGTTTTAACCCTTTAAGCCCCAGGAAAAAATGTAAATACATTTCTGTAAGTATTAAACAACGACTGCAAACACATGTAATATATATTTTTGTAAACCATTTTTCACTATCTGACGTCATTGACATGTTCAGCCACCGATGTTCTCTATACATATATATGTATGTATACTTATAAATATATAGGGAAGTGAAAATAAGAAAATAAATGCGTGTAAAATGCCACTGTTGCATGCGCTTTTCCCACTTTTTCTTGTTTCTTCTGTATATTTTTATTGTGACCATCAAAGTTTAATTTAAAAGTGTTTGAATGAATAAAGTTAATCCTGTTGATGTTGCTATTTAGGTTAGTGGTACTTTAAATTGAAATTATCCATGCAAATGGATAAATTTGTTAATTATCTTGTGTTGATGAGCATACATACATTTAGTATGTATGTATATGCATACATATAGTTCAAGTGACAGTTCGAGGATATATTCGAGTTGTGTGCTCCTGTCAATGGTAGTTACCCTGTCAGCTGTCAGTATCCCCTGCATTATGAAAATGAGCCCTCGGGGTTATGCTACCTGACACACTTGACACCCTGAGCTTCAGCAAGTTATATTTGATACCCAATGACAGGCTATACCGGCAATAATGTCAGGTTATCTAAAGCCCCATGGGTATGGTTGGGCTTCATCACTAATTAGCTGTGCAATTAACGCACAGTGGCTTTGGGAAGCTTCAAATAAACGTTGCTTTACATTCTAGACCACATTTTGTACAATGTTTTCACACAACAAATCACACTCAATCGACTTCGTATCAGTCTTTTCGCCCGCACATTTACTGCTCAATTTAACTGCTCAAACGTTCCATAAAAGAACTGTCATCCCAAGGTTTTTCCCATCCTCATTGCCCTGCCACTTTTATGATTGATGGAAGGCACCCAGGCATTGATGTCAGCATGTCATTGCAAATTGTCTCCGCTTGATTGGTTGACCTTTCTCCTTTTGTAAATCACAAACAGCACTCCCACTTCCAAGGGTTAAATTACTTTAAAAACTTAAAATTCATGATTTCTTTTGGTTCACACGTTAAGTACATTTAACTAGTCGACCTTCACTTTGGAATTATGACTGTAATTACGCGGCAGACACTTAATTACAAATGCAATTACACGCAATAGTGTCAAAATTATTTACAGCCTTGCTTTTGGTGCAGCATAAATAATACCAAAATAGTGACCGAATAAATTTATAAATTTAAGGTGGACTTTTTAAAATGCGATTTAATTCCTCGCAAGGAAAATGACAGAGCCCCTCGCACTCATTGTGCCCCGCACAGAGGGATCCGGAATATATTGGTAACAGGCAGAGGCAAAAAAATAGCACTGAAAAAGAAGGAACACAAAAATGATTCAAACAACAGGACAAAATTATACGGCGTTCTGTGCCGATGCCGTGGCCATTGCCCGTACTGTCCTGGACCTGCTGAACATTGCAATTGAATTAATTAATTGTTAAATGCTTTCCCCGGTATGCGCCTTTCTCTAACATGCAAATTTACGCAATCTACGCAAATTGAATAAAAATATAAAATAAAAGGAATAAAAGGAAGGTGCTCACTAACGAAGTTCCTCGGAATTGAACACACCTATCCTGCTGTTCCCCGATGTTTTCTTAAACACATTTTCGGTGAAAAATAAAGAGGTTTCCAAGATGTCATCAAATGAAAGGGGTACCGTTCTCTGGGACAATGAAAAACTAGCTGAATTAGCATAGGAAACGCACCGAATTACAACAGTTTTTTCAATGGTCCCGAGGAACTAAAATCTTATTTTAATAGAAACCTACACGAGCCATTTAAATCGTATTTTAGTGCGACTAAGTATTAAGCTAATCGGGGAAATCATAGAATTGTTTTGTTAACTGCAGTTAATTAACTGTTAAATATTCTGTTACGTGTCCATGGGAAAGCAACTATCTACGAGTATTTACGCTATACGTGACACGAAACTCAGAATAAAAATGACATTTCATTAAAATTTAATTCTCAATAAACATAACCAACGGAAATTAATTAAACACATTTCACAAAGAAAGCTTCATTTTCAGCTCCGTCAGAAGTGTCCGTCTATGGATGTGGCCCTGGTTTTGGCTTTGTGCAAACTGCAAGTGGAATGCAGATAAACGAAGTTAATTAGCGAAATGTAATAGTTACATAAACCAAACTTTTCGCCAACTTAGTTAACGATTGCCTCCCTGGTATGGGGAGGGTGGATTGCCTCCATCTCCAACCGTTCATAATCATAATCATCCTCAACGGCACAGCGTCTTTTTTCGGTAACTTGTCGGAAAGTTTTCGGACGACAGGTTTCCCTCTCAGCGGTAGATAATCTAAATGATGTGAATAAAAGGTTTACTGAGGCTCTATGAAACTACCTGTACATTCAATTCAACATTACTGAAAAAGTGGTTCGAAATAGTAGCGATTTCTCTATAGAAGGTGCTCTTATCTATCCATATGAAAGCGTAAGATTATCTGTCAGCAGAGCCTGAATATTTTTCAAATATTTAGAAAGGGGTGAGAATTCTTCAGTCCCGCAAAAGTTTCCCCTCGCTATTCCAGAGACGCAATTTTGGATTTTTCTTACATCCCATGCCAGCACTAATTATCGTCACAACTTTGCTTCTTTCGGGCTCAAGAAAAAGCTCATTAAAATCACCCAGGACTTGCATAAGGCGGACCTGCATTACCATTTTTGTCTCTGCCAAGCGACAAAGTTTAAGAGCCGAAAACTTTCACACACCTTCTGACGTAGCATGGCTTCTTCCACAGCGAAGGGAGCAAAACTAGGACGGGTAAAAAGGGGGAATTTCCTCATGACTAGGGCCATACAGGATCCTTAAGCAAAGAAGCCCAAAAAGTTTAAAATGCCGTTGGATGTCTTCCCCAAGCATCTATCCAGTCTGAGGAAAAGGCACACTGATGCTCTCTTCTATTTCTGTGGTAGTTCGCTGTGATGAAAAATTCTCGAGACAGTTGTAAAATTATGCTAAACTAAAGAAGAAGCTCCTGGCGACAGGTTTTGAGTTTTATAACAACAAAATAATACAAATTTCATGACTGCATTACGAATGAATTACTTCACCATCAAGAAACGAACAAAAGGCACATGAGCAGTAATGGGACTCGACAATAATACACCTAGTACTCACCTAGTACCCCAAATTTCGGCAAGGAATAAAGTCAGGCGATTGCCCGACAACAAGAAAATATTTCAATGCCTTTGGGTGCTGTGGCTCCCTACGCCTTCCAATGCCCTCTGTCTCTCTGTCCCACAGCTCCCGGTTGGGCGAATTTTCGAGCTATGCGATGGCGCTTTCGAGTTACGTAACAACCCAAATTTCTGTACTTGTCCGCTGCTGCCAGATTTACGTGTTGTTATTGTGGCAGGACTTGAAGTAGTAGCACCATTAATACAAGCAGCACACAGTCTTCAGCTTCTTGCCTGGACTTGCTCCATA